>OU343225.1:300671191-300778597 GCA_910596185.1 Chrysanthemum makinoi
TTTGTAAATTAGGGTTTCGTGGTAAAAATGTGTACGACGGTTTAAGGATGATGGCCACGGGTTGTACCCGTTGGAGACGCCATCACAACCTTCGTTTTCATCTCTTTATCTCACGGTAAAAACGCAACCCGTTTCACCCCCTTTTTATTTTCTGTTTTTGCTAAAGATATATGATGTTGTTTTACGTTTTACGTTTTCGTGGTTAAATCATAAAAATACGAGATACAATATAAAGTTCTTGATAACTAAACCTATAAAACGAGTTAATACTGTCTCGGTGGTAACATTCGAATCAAAATAAAATAAATAGGTGGGTATGATTTCGTGTGGTATAGTATGTGGTGAGACCCGGATGTGAAAAGGGTGAATGATTGTCTTTATTGTTGATACGGGTTGACTCAGTGAGTCGGTGGACTCGGCTGAGTCGAGTTTGACTCGGGTTGGGTATAAGACCATGGTGATATTCTCGAGTTGACTTGGTCAAACTTTACGGGTCGGGTCAGGTTTATCAGAAATTGGATTTATTAAATGTTGGGCACATTTGTTTAGTTTTTAAGTTAACCCAGTTTGTGTCTCGAGTTTGTTCATGAATTCGTTTTTGTTGACGTGAGAAGCTGAGTCGGGTCTAATGATCGATGGCAGTAATTGTAGTTTAACTAAGTAGCGTTGAATAATATAATAGGTAACATGTGTGTTTCGTATAAATGCAACAATTAACTTAACACTATATTAATACGACCTAAAACGGGAATGTTTATTTTATTTGGCAAATATATTTATATGATTGGCTGTGTCGATTTGAACTTGGATTTGAAAGGTATTATTGAATCATAAGTTATCGTTAAAGTGGGATATCGGAACAAGTGAGTTGGCAAACGGTATAGATAATGGACTGATTGAAAAATACGTAACAAGTTAATTATATATCAATATTAACCATTAAGGAAACGGTAAACTTAACAACTCGATATTGTAGCAAGTTAACTATACAACTATACTGGAATAAAGTTACCGGAATAAAACTATTGTGATATACAATATAAGACTTGATCGGATAACGAATACGTTATTTATAAAACGGGACGATAAACGTTAGTAACTAGTTATGTAATTAATATTGGGTATAACGTACATTGTATAACTTATAAGGTTCAATGCAAATTTATATTTGGGATAACTCTTGATAACAAGCGATATTGGTGTTAAGTTGTACCTTACTAAACGTTTTGAACTAACTAAATACAATATGTTAGACTCGACGCGAGTTTAATATATTTGATTTGCGATAAGTCTAATTATTTCATTTTTTCATTTTAACCAATAATGAGAAATTTATATATATATATATTGTCGACTAATATGGTTTTATTTAACTACGATGATAACTTGTGTTTTATAAACACCAAATATCTTTTATAAACTTTTGATAACAATTATATTGATTAGTATGTCGTACTCTACTAAACGTTTTGGTTTAAATGAGTTAGTATAATTGTTTTTGCGATAAAACTAAATATTCCGTTTTTACATCTAAGCTACTATTGAGGTATATAACTATATATATCATTGACGGATATATAACTATATATATAACTCGTGTTTTATAACATGCGTTAGCTTTAATAGACTTGTTTGGAAACATTATTTTGATAAAATGGCTTATTAAGGTCGTAATGGTTTGGGAATAAACGAACGTGTCATTTATAGTACACTATTCACTATACCTTATAAAGTAATTTGGGTAAACTTGTATGTTTATGAATAGCGAGTGAGGATCCTTTATTAATCTAGCGATAAATGGAAACTTATCTTTTATTATAAACATGTACATTTGGGATTTTGGGGAAGTTATCGAAAGATAACCTATTTATGTGTCGTAAATAGTCGTCATCATTTCCTAGTCTTTGACTAGCTTGAGTATTGTCAAGTATTTATTGACTATGTCAATGTCTATTCCTTTTGGCGTGAGTTATGGTTTGTATGTCTTGATTTGGTCGATGTCTCCTCTTCTTTCGCGTGAGTTGTACGTCGCGTCTATGTTTCTCTTACCACCACGAAACGTTAAAACTAAACTTTTGAGATATTAATTATGAACTTTTGGGAACGATAATGTACTTTTGAAAGTAACAACATGAATGATCCACGAAAACTACAACACATTACTTTCTATTGATTTCTTTATTATATGAGCCGTATTCTAAGAATATCGTATACGCATTAGGTTGCGTCACAACTAATCTATTGTACTTGTCGTACAATCTTTTGGATGCCATGGAGATTAACTTTAGATGCCAGTCGTGTCAATAATGAATAGTGCATTGCTGTGACGTGATTACCTATTATCTTCTGCTAGTATTTGTTCGTGCATTGCTGTGGCTAAGGTGAGTTTCATATCCCCACTTTTATCGATGTTTTTAACTATATTGGGGTGAGAATCATGCTACTGTTTTTGGAGTGTTAAAACTATTTGGATTTGCTTATATGCTTGACTGTTTAGATAGATGCGCGGTAGCTGTTGTCTTAGTCTATGTTTAACTGTTGTGTAGCTAAGAATAGACTTCTACCTCGACCTAGCCCGGGGTTGGCAATTGTTCTAGAGGTTGCCACGACAGTGCTGGACTAGAGTCGCGGGGCCCGAGTAATTCCTGGATACGGGATGTAATTATGTGATTATATGATTAGAGATCCGGGTAGGATCAGTGTGTGCAAACGGTATTTATCTATCTTAGGTCTTGCATAGCAAATCAACTCCTACAGGTCCACTATGATTTTGTTGAACTTAAACCTATGAACTCACCAGCGTAAGTTGACCTTTTAGCATGATTTCTCAGTTATTTGAGAGATGTTTGGAATATGTGATCGGTGGAAGCTTGGCGAAGGGGGTTCAAGGATCATTTCGACTCGATAAACTTTGGGGACCTATTTTATTAAATCATGTTTTAGGCCTAATATTTACACTTTTGGATTAAATATTTTGAATAACTAAATTTGGGATTGGTTTGAATGTTAAATGACTATCTTTTGCTATACTTGTGTGTGATACCAATCCAATAGTAGCATCGAAAACTTGATTAAATCTTCCGCTGTACGAGATTTGGGGGTGTTACAGATTGGTATCTGAGCCAGGTTATAGAGAATTAGGTATTTTATAAACCCTAAACTATAACCACTTTTTGAGAGAATTGATCCTCGACCGGCTTGCCAAGCGAAAACTTCTTGATTATGGTATGAACTGCGATTTGAATTATGAGATGATCTGTTAAGGAATATTGTGAACTGATTATGGAAACATTATGATTTGGAGATATGATTATTAATTTTGGGTAAATGAGATGAGATTATCGAGATATTACGGAATTTGATTTGAGTAAACGGTATATTATGATTTTGGAATTTTGAACTCGATTGATTGATAAGATGATTGATCAGATGTTTAGGGCTGATTTGATAACGGTTTGATTAAACACTTGATCGAGCGTGTGCCCTGTTAGTAGACGATTTAAGTCTGCCTATCTTAGTAGTTCACTATAAGCATTTCACATGCTTATACACACACAGTAAGCATGTCCTCATGCTTACGCATACCCCATAAGCATTTCTATATGCTTATGCACGCCCTATAAGCATGTCCTCATGCTATACATGTACGAAACATGTCCTCATGCTTTACATGCATATACATTTCAGAGTGTGGAGTCCCAAACCTTAAATCTATAACACTTAACTTATATTAAGTAGTTGCCTTGGGTATATCCCAAAACAATAAAGAGGAAACTTTGTATGAATATACACAAATACGAGGGATCTATTGGAATGTATTTGGAAGATTAAAGTGAACAAATGAATACAGAATGTGATAACCAATAATTCAACATTATTTATCAAATAATGCGGATACTCTCAAAGTATCAGTATTACGCAATTTCCTGGCGTAATCTCACCACTTGATTTAAAACTTGCACATTAGTAGTGGTCGTGGAAATGATTTGGGAATATAAAGGAAATGGAACTTTTGTAACTAAGTCAGGGAGTCACAAACGAGGCCTTTTGTCTCGTGAACGTGAGTTCCACAGTTAAGTTTCGATGAACCCGAGTCTAAAACGCGTTAAAGCTAATAAAGCATGTAAACTAGTGTGTTGGTATCGTGTGTGTGTCATGTTCACGTGTTTTTCATCTTATCATGTTTATGTGCCCTTGATCATAACTAGATGATGGATTATAATGATTTTGATGATGTCGATTGGGGTATGGTCGCGTGTCACGATTTTGAGTCGAAACTTTCGTAAACCGTTGTTTCATTCTTAAGAATTGTCAAATAAGTGGTAATTGGTTTTGATTATCAATAATGAATTCATGTTCGTTAGAGTTATAATGATATGTGGAACCAGTAAGTGTTTTCAGATGATAAATTGGAATAGCGTGTGATTATTTGGGTAACGTTGAATCATTGGTATGAATCATATTTTTGGAATCGAACGACATTTCAATTAACAGCCTTAATTGAATAACAAATTAATTGTGGTGTTTTGGGTAATTGGTAAGTTATTGACAAACGTTATAATTGATACTCGTTAATCAGGTTGTGTTTGGGAAAATTTAAAGAGTCAATTTGAAATGTTTATTGTGTTGGGTATATTTGATTTTCTGTTTAGATGGCGATATTGGTATGAGATTGTTTGGAGGATTAACTGGAGATGTGAAAATTGTTTATTTTGGACTTAATGGTATATATGTCAACTTTGCGCTACGTCAGGTGTTATCGTGACTTTTTAGTCTCGACTACCCTGACAACGCCGTAACGTGGTCTTTAGTATTTATTTGGGCAATATGATTGTGTAAATTCCGAGAGTCATGACTCGGACTTGGGAATTCGAAACGAATAATGACTCGAAATTATATTGAGATGAATAAATTTATATCGAAATTCTATAGTGCAATTTTATATCGAAATTTTATATTGGAATTTACATTGAAAATTATATTGAACTTTATATTGAAATGAATGAATTTATATTGAAATTTATCTCGAAATTTATATATATACTAGTAAATAGTACTGGAAGATATAGGTGATAAATGGTTTTGTACTAAGCATTCGACAATAAGGCTCGCCTTGTTATGCGACATTTTAAAAAGGGAACCAACGTTTAAAAATAGAAATGTTTTATAATAAATGAGTCATTAAATGTTTCGAGGTCACGTTTATTGAAAGGTATCATTTGTGAGTACTTAATGTCATTTATGTGTTGTGCGTGGGTTACGGATGACCTACCATTAATAGCGTCGATCCACGTGGATAACGGACTTATTGGGTTGACGAACCTAATAGGCGCCCGCTATGTACGTAGGATAACGTTATTAATGGGTGAATTATCCTTATGACTCGTTAGGATGTTTTTGGTTTTGGGATAATAAGCGATATGAACAAATGGTTGAGTTTATCGAGTTGACGAATTAGATAAGGTCTAACTATTTATTCCGAAACTTATTAAACTATGAAGTTTACCATTTAGACGTCTCATTGTGTCATTATGAGTCGCATTGTGGTTATTTGAGTGCATTCATGGTGTTGTCGAGTCGATACCACACACACACACGATGATACCTAACACTAATAACTAAATGGAACAACGAGATATTTTTGAGATGAGGAAATGAATACATTTTGGGCATATAACATTGGAGTTTGGAATATATATTAAGAATTGGTTATAAACTGGTTGTGCCTTGCTTAATAAAAATTTATCGAACCTCGATTGAATATAGACTGATCACCTATATTCAGCCAGAGACAGCAGGACATGGACTAATCACCTATGTCCGTCTCGGGTGAATTTACAAATACTGGGAATTGTTATAATAAAATTGTGTTCGGATCTGAGATTGGTTTTAAGAACGATAAACTTAAGGTGGACTCGCACACTCACACTCCTCATAAACATCACAGCCCGCACTCTACGACACGGCATCGTAACACCTCTTGAATCGTAACACTTCGGCATCACTATCGTCTCGTTTATGTGAAATTCTTGGTTGTAGCACCTGAGCGTAGTTCGCCATAAATCGGGTGAGACCCGATTGGCACTGTTTTCATCCGAATTGTTTTTCGACATAAGCCTCGTTGATCTTATCCGAGCATTTGAAATTGTTTTGAGCTGTTTTGGATTGGGTCTTGACTATTTTGGATTCGGTGTTGGATTTTGGTCTTTGGGTTTTCGAATTTGAGATTTTGATCTCGTTCTGAGTTTTAACTCGTAATTTGACTTCGAGTCATCGTTTGGCCTCGAATTATTATTCGACTCGTTTAGTTGATAACTTTGTTAAAATCATCTTTCGACCTTTAGTCGGTATTCGATTTTGAAACGTCATCCGGTCGCATTACGATTATGTAAGTATTGGAATTATCATTTCACCGTATTTCGATAGTAATCTTGTTGGAATTATCATTCCACATCGTTTCGGTAGTAACACCGTGGAGTTGTCATCGAGCCTCGTTCGTTGGTAACCCTGTTACCGACACTTATACCTCAAGCCTAGTCTTGAACCGATTGTTGAGAAAACTTTTGAAACCTTACCATTCACTCAATGATGATTTTGACGACGTCATCTGTGCGGCGTTGGCTTACTTTCAGCTTTGATGAGTAGTACCCGTGGTGTGGATGTCGTACCTTATCCTCTATTTAGGTACCCCTATCGATAATGATCTAACGACCTGTTTTAATGAAGTTGTTCACCGAGGATTATCCTTAGATATTGTTTCGTCGATGTTGACTCTAGCAACATTGAACCCTCAACATTGTTTGTCAACAATAGTCTGCTACGTCACACCACCGGTAATGGTAATACCTACCCTATTTTATCAATATGGTACCTTACACACCATAGATGAGAAATTCTCTAGCATACCTACTTCGAGCCGTTGACGTTCACTCGTATGTAGGAAATGATTTGGATATCAATTGGTAGTTGAACTTCTTTTGGAGATTATAATTTTGGAGTTGAACCTTGAAACCTTTGCGTTAAGTGTTAAGTGCACCAATGAGTCAATCAACTGACTGTGGTTAGTAACCAATACTCTCTTTAAGGAGTCGTACTTTCGTCTCTAACCTAGATATCATGCTAAGTCAATCGACCGATTGCTGGAAGCAATCAACACTTTCTAATAATGACATACTCTGAACTTCCTAGACTCCTCATCTAGTAGAGATTCTGTACTCAGCAGAAATTTTGAAATCTTAAAGAGAAACCTGAACCACATTCTCTAGGACAATAATAAAATCCTTCCCTCATCTTTCGAGAAGCACCAGCTAACCTTTCGGACCTCTCACCAAATGATAAGCTACACCATAGATGAAACCTTGGAAGTAGATTTCCACCTTTACCTAAGTGATTGTTAGTAGCCTTACCAACCTATTCACCTCCCGCCAATCAGTTAGATGGAAAGTATGGAGGACATTGCTCGTCTCTCCTCATATAGTTATAACAACACTATAGAACCCAACTATCTTCTTTTAAGGAGGTGAGGTAGTACCCAATCCTCTCCCTCCGGTAAAGTGACTCTTCCAATAAGCTAGACCTCACCTTTGAACTCTAGCTCCACCTTCTCCACTATGGCACTTCTGGAAAAGGGAAATTCCCTTGACCCGTTTTCCCTATCGAGATTCATTTGGTCGTACACTGATCCTCCTTCCTCAACCTTCAACTCATTTCGATATTCTTTAAGGAAGGAGTGCGATCGAAAAACCTAAGTCATACAAATGAACTTCTCCACACGTAAAGGAAACCGTGTGCTTTAGAAATGTTGATTCCTATCCTCCCTGGATTTTGGCAATCGCCACACACCCATTTTTCATCTATCACTTCCTAGAGCCTAGAGAACCGATCTGGATAATGCTTGCAGTGTATCATCTCCAGACTAATGGCTGAAGTAGAGAAACCATTCGAACCCTAGTAGAACAAGTAGCGTGCCTATCAAGTTTGGCAACGGTTGGGATAGACACCTCTCGTTGGCCAAACTCTCTTATCGACATCTCTCGAGTCTGACAATGGTTGGGATAGACACCTTTCATTGGCCAACATCTCCCATAACCACACCTATCACTTTAGTACCTCAAAGGCATCGTAAGAGATCCTCTATGGATGTAAGAGTAAATTCAGATGATTGGGAAGAAATGGAAATACCCCAACTTAGCAACCCTAAACCTGTTTGAAATAATACCAGGGAAACCGTTCTAAGTCAATATGGATATGTAAGCTACTCACAAACCATTTGGAGACATAGACAATGTAAATCTCTTGAACCCTCCGAGATAACCTAGAATTAAGCTTACGGATCCACCATGAAATTATGAGAAACGAGTAGTAAACGTGGAAACTTAATCTCCGCTATGTCAATCCTTTGGGAAAATCCTGGCTAGATTGAGACCAGTACCTTAGAGCCTTAAGCTAACATCAAGACTCAGTAGAGTCCCCAACATTTCAAGCGTAATAAGAAGAAATGACTCGCCGATGAGGCAATCGTTATCCTTTAAGAAATCCAAATCTTTGGACGTTTAGACTTCGTTGACCTATCGAAACCATAGATGATGAAACCTAGCAAATTTAATTTGAGAATCTGTGATAACTCGTAAATTCCTCGATGCGTAGTAATTGGAGAAACGTTGATTAGATCGATCGCTTGATTTAATTTGAGTTACGACTCGTATTTTATATCGTTTTTATCGGAAATAATATTTTAAGAACAATGGCGTAACTCTCGGGTCATGAATCCCTCGTTTACTAAGTTAAATGAGCCCCGAACCTAATATATCACAAGTTTTGCAAAGTTTCATTTAGGGTCCCTTTGATAGTTTCAATGCCATCCCTATCTTTATCCTATTTACAACATTAGTCCCTCCAGGGGTATAAATACCCCCACCCTCACCACTTCCCTCATTTCTTCCACTCTTATTTCTCTCTCTACAAATCTCACACACAAAATCCTCCTCCCTCTCTCTACAATATTATTCGGCCAACCCTAGGGTTCCGGCGCCGCTGCCGGAGTCCGGCCAATTTCCAGCGACCACCCACTAAGACACCGCCTACCTCATCTTGTAGATCGGGCCACGGTGGTTCTATTCATGCAAACCCCACGCTTTCAAACTCCATAATGCGCCTAATAATTCAAACCCTAGTTTTGTAAATTAGGGTTTCATGGTAAAAATGTGCACGACGGTTTAGGGATGATGGCCACGGGTTGTACCCGTTATAGACGCCATCACAACCTTCGTTTTTCTCTTTATCTCACGGTAAAAACGCAACCCGTTTCACCCCCTTTTTATTTTCTGTTTTTGCTAAAGATATATGATGTTGTTTTACGTTTTCGTGGTTAAATCATAAAAATATGAGATACAATATAAAGTTCTTGATAACTAAACCTATAAAACGAGTTAATACTGTTCGGTGGTAACATTCGAATCAAAATAAATAAATAGGTGGATATGATTTCGTGTGGTATAGTATGTGGTAAGACCCGGATGTAAAAAGGGTGAATGATTGTCTTTATTGTTGATACGGGTTGACTCAGTGAGTCGGTGGACTCGACTGAGTCGGGTTTGACTCGGGTTGGGTATAAGACCATGGTGATATTCTCGATTTGACTTGGTCAAACTTTACGGGCCGGGTCAGGTTTATCAGAAATTGGATTTATTAAATGTTGGGCACATTTGTTTAGTTTTTGAGTTAACCCAGTTTGTGTCTCGAGTTTGTTCATGAATTCGTTTTTGTTGACGTGAGAAGCTGAGTCGGGTCTAATGATCGATGGCAGTAATTGTAGTTTAACTAAGTAGCGTTGAATAATATAATAGGTAACATGTGTGTTTCGTATAAATGCAACAATTAACTTAACACTATATTAATACGACCTAAAACGGGAATGTTTATTTTATTTGGCAAATATATTTATATGATTGGCTGTGTCGATTTGAACTTGGATTTGAAAGGTATTATTGAATCATAAGTTATCGTTAAAGTGGGATATCGGAACAAGTAAGTTGGCAAACGGTATAGATAATGGACTGATTAGAAAATACGTAACAAGTTAATTATATATCAATATTAACCATTAAGGAAACGGTAAACTTAACAACTCGATATTGTAGCAAGTTAACTATACAACTATACCGGAATAAAGTTACCGGAATAAAACTATTGTGATATACAATATAAGACTTGATCGGATAACGAATACGTTATTTATAAAACGGGACGATAAACGTTAGTAACTAGTTATGTAATTGATATTGGGTATAACGTACATTGTATAACTTATAAGGTTCAATGCAAATTTATATTTGGGATAACTCTTGATAACAAGCGATATTGGTAGTAAGTTGTACCTTACTAAACGTTTTGAACTAACTAAATACAATATGTTAGACTCGACGCGAGTTTAATATATTTGATTTGCGATAAGTCTAATTATTTCATTTTTACATTTTAACTAATAATGAGACATTTATATATATATTGTCGACTAATATGGTTTTATTTAACTACGATGATAACTTGTGTTTTATAAACACCAAATATCTTTTATAAACTTTTGATAACAGTTATATTGATTAGTATGTCGTACTCTACTAAACGTTTTGGTTTAAATGAGTTAGTATAATTGTTTTTGCGATAAAACTAAATATTCCGTTTTCACATCTAAGCTACTATTGAGGTATATAACTATATATATCATTGACGGATATATAACTATATATATAACTCGTGTTTTATAACATGCGTTAGCTTTTATAGACTTGTTTGGAAACATTATTTTGATAAAATAGCTTATTAAGGTCGTAATGGTTTGGGAATAAACGAACGTGTCATTTATAGTACACTATTCACTATACCTTATACGAAGTAATTTCGGGTAAACTTGTATGTTTATGAATAGCGAGTGAGGATCCTTTATTAATCTAGCGATAAATGGAAACTTATCTTTTATTATAAACATGTACATTTGGGATTTTGGGGAAGTTATCGAAAGATAACCTATTTATGTGTCGTAAATAGTCGTCATCATTTCCTAGTCTTTGACTAGCTTGAGTATTGTCAAGTATTTCTTGACTATGTCAATGTCTATTCCTTTTGGCGTGAGTTATGGTTTGTATGTCTTGATTTGGTCGATGTATTCTCTTCTTTCGCGTGAGTTGTACGTCGCGTCTATGTTTCTTACCACCACACGAAACGTTAAAATTAAACTTTTGAGATATTAATTATGAACTTTTGGGAACGATAATGTACTTTTGAAAGTAACGACATGAATGATCCACGAAAACTGCAACACATTACTTTCTATTGATTTCTTTATCGTATGAGCCGTATTCTAAGAATATCGTATACGCATTAGGTTGCATCACAACTAATCTATTGTACTCATCGTACAATCTTTTGGATGCCATGGAGATTAACTTTAGATGCCAGTCGTGTCAATAGTGAATATTTTCATTGCTGTGACGTGATTACCTATTATCTTCTGCTAGTATTTATTCGTGCATTGCTGTGGCTAAGGTGAGTTTCATAGCCCCACTTTTATCTATGTTTTTAATTATATTGGGGTGAGAATCATGCTACTGTTTTTGGACTGTTAAAACTATTTGGATTTGCTTATATGCTTGACTGTTTAGATAGATGTGCGGGTAGTTGCCTTAGTCTAGGTTTAACCGTTGCCTAGCTAAGAATAGACTTCTACCTCGACCTAGCCCGGGGTTGGCAATTGTTCTAGAGGTTGCCACGACAGTGCTGGACTAGAGTCGCGGGGCCCGAGTAATTCCTGGATACGGGATGTAATTATGTGATTATATGATTAGAGATCCGGGTAGGATCAGTGTGTGCAAACGGTATTTATCTATCTTAGGTCTTGCATAGCAAATCAACTCCTACAAGTCCACTATGATTTTGTTGAACTTAAACCTATGAACTCACCAGCGTAAGTTGACATTTTAGCATGATTTCTCGTGTATTTGAGATGTTTGGAATACGTGATCGGTGGAAGCTTGGCAAGAAGGCGGGTTCAAGAATCATTTCGACTCGATAAACTTTGGGGACCTATTTTATTAAATCATGTTTTAGGCCTAATATTTACACTTTTGGATTAAATGTTTTGAATAACTAAATTTGGGATTGGTTTGAATGTTAAATGACTATCTTTTTGCTATACTTGTGTGCGATACCAATCCAATAGTAACGCCCCGAAAACTTGATTAAATCTTCCGCTGTACCGAGATTTGGGGGTGTTACAGAATCTGTATTAACCTTTCAACAATTTCAGGCCTCAAAGTTCACAATTTGTTCCACCAAAAGGTTCTAACCTGTTTTCCACTTCATTCTGTGTATCATATATGTATAATTGCAAGAATCTTGGGTCTTCGTTGTTTGGTGGACACAATGTGCCTATCCAATGGTGGATTTGGCCAGAAATCTTGAAGACATAGGGCCCTCTCCCATCATTAATGGATTCATAAATTTGCGCATCAAATGATGTCATACTAAACATTTGGTTGTAGGCTCGAATGTTATCCAAAAAGTGTTTGTCCTTCAGTAATTGTTTTATACTTTCTGGTGAATCAACTTCTTCTTGAAGATGAACCTTTCCTTCTCCACAACATCGGCTATATCTGACCCTTTGTCGTGTAGATCTTTTGAGCCTCTCGGTGTACCAAAATGCAGCACCGCAATGTTCACACCTCCAATCGCAATCTCCAATATCAATGTACAAACTTGAAACGGCTGCAAACCAATATTACATAGATATTAGACTCAAACATTTTTATGTACATTATGTAAGAGCAATCCAATAATATAAACAAAGTAAGTTACCTTCAGAGTTGTTTGATGCTGGATTGATGACACCATAATTATTGGGACGTTGTCTTTTTCGGTTTGAATTTTTTCTCTCTAACAATTGTATCCTGAGATGTTGTGCTTGTCTGATGTATTGTAGGTGTTTCATGGTGAGAGAACCCATCTGCAAATGGGGCAAAAAAATGAAAGGCTGTTAACGTTTAAAGGTAAATTTATGTATGACTACATGTTATGAGAATGGTTATTTCAACAACACCATATAAGGTGCAAGTTTTATACCTTCATGTCGAATTGCTATAGGTGTTAACTGTTGGGGAATTTGTGAACCATCATTTGAATACTATTATCAATGTTGCATATAAGGTTGGTTGAAGGTGGAGTACAACATGGAGTATGTGCATTGTAGGGAGCGTCACTTTCATAAGCGTAACTGAAGCATGCATCATTGTTACTGCATATGAGGCTGGGTGAACTCGCAGAAGAACACGGATGATGCAGATTGTAGAAGTCATTATAATGTTTATCACTGCTAATGTTGCTAGGTAATACTGCATAAATAATACAATGTTAACATATAGTTCTTTGAATGTAAATAGCAAATAAGTAACGGGAAACTGATACCTTTTTTTGCTTTGACCTGCTGCATTCATTTGTTTTACCTATAAAATCCTTTCTCTTGTATATGTTAATATTGGAATTAACCGAACCATTTATCGATTTGGTATAATACAGTGAATTCGGGTGCAGATCTGTCTCTGTTGTTCTGGTTTGCAGCCTGATGCCTTCTTGACAAAAGTTAGAATGGAAACCTTCTATTTGAAAAACTGTGTCATAATTCTGTATTTCACATATTCCTTTTCCCTTGTTAAAATCTGCAATTAAAGTAGAAAACTATAGCAACACGAATCATATACTCTGTCCTTTATAAAATAGTATGATAGTAGACTTTACTTGTGGTTTGTGATTGTGTAGGATCTCTATCTTCTGAGGTCAGAGACCTAAAACCCTCTAGCATTTGTTTTTTGGGATTCTTTTGTTGGGATACATCATCAAACTTTATTTTTCTTTTTTTTTATTCAGAATATGTTGGTGTTCCAGAGGGTGTGACTGTTGTTCATAAGGCATATATGGAACACTTTGGGTATTGTTTGTAAATCCATCACCAAATTATGTTGATACACTTTCATGTGGAAAACATGGTGCTTGATGAGATATCGTATTTGCAGGGCCTGAAGTATCTTGTGGACACCCACCACCAAACAATGTTTGTACATTTTCATGTGTAAAAGGTGTTGTTTGAATCTTATTTAATACACTTTTTGATAGCCTGTTAGTGTTAAATACAATTTCTCTTTTGGACTGACTTTCACTATGCATAGCAGATTTACGTAACCACAAACTAACAAAGCAAGCAACCTATTTTATACATGCAAAAGGCACCCAGGTAATCGAATTAACAGTTATCTTTTGTTTGTGTTTTTTTTCTTTACTAAACACATAATGATATAGCATTGTGTTAATACAAATAAATCGTAAAAACGTTTATTAATATTTTGCGATCTCTTTGTGTTTTGTTGATAACAAATATAATGTTATCATAAGTAAAATTATAAGGATACATGTTATTTTTGTAAAGCATTTACAAATAGCCATTTAATACAAATTGTTGTAATAAATCATTTGTTGTAATAGTTTATTAGGATGGGTAAAAATCACAACCCATGGATCATATCCATAACCCATGGTATTGACCCATACCCATTTGACTAGATGCATTGCATCTATTAGATACATTGTATCTAATAAAATACCCATGGACCAACCCATAACCCATGACCCATGACCCATAACCAAAAAACCCATGGGCAAAGAGGAGCGTCCCACGGATCCCTAGGTTTAAACTAGACGGATCCCTTAAGGGAGGGATCCGTGGGATCCGGGGAACAGTGGCAAGTTTTGCCTATAAATAGAGAGCCATTTCTTCATTCTAACTCACCCCTCTTCTTCCTAAATCTCTCATATACTCTTACTCTCTTCTAACAAAAGATCACTTGATCTAGAGAGTTGCTCTTCTTTCTTTCTTTAGTGATTCTCATATAGGTCATTCTCTAAGGCGAGATCACGAGCATTCTAAAAGTCATCCAAGCAAGGGGTCCTTGATTGATTTGTTCCTCCACAAGATTTCTGTAGCAAAGATCTTGTATTTGATATTTCACATATTTGTTGTGTAATAGTCGTGTTGGTTTGGTCCACCGTGTTACGGACTCGGTATTTATCTTTGTACCGTAAAAAGGTGTAAGCAACGTTGTGAAGGCTTCTCCGCCAAGTTGAAGGAGTTTGTTGACATAGTGCTTGAACTCTCGAGTATGTGACTCGGGGAGTGGAGTAGGGCAAGGAAGGTGTCCTTGTAGCCGAACCACTATAAATCGGTTGTGTCATTTCTATCCTTTACTTTACTTGATTTACTTGCATTACCATTAGATCTATACTTTCTCTTCATCCATACGATTTCACATAATATCGAATCTAAAGTTTTTGAAACTAACTTAAAATCGGCAAAACTATTTAACCCCCCCCCCCCTTCTAGTTTTCCACAATTGGCATCAGGAGCTAAGTTTATAAAAGTTTTAAAGTAAACCGTATTTTAAAAACTTTTCGATCATTATGGGTTCTGAAAACTACAAGGAAGGGAAATCTATGCAACGACCACCACTACTTGAAACTAATGGTTTTATATATTGGAAAAATAGATTCGAAACGTATGTGAAGTCTAAAGATATTGATCTTTGGTATATTATTGTTGAAGGCGAATTTGAGGCTACCTCAAAAGATGATAAAGGAAATTTAGTTTACATACCTCATGATAAACTAAACGATGACATGAAGAAAAAGCTTTCTAAAAATAGTGAAGCTAAAATGGTTTTATATAATGCTTTAACCAAAAAGGAATTCGAAAGAATTTCTATGCTTAAAACCTCTAAAGAAATTTGGAATTCTTTAGTTGTAACTCATCAAGGTAATCAACAAGTTAAAAATAATAAAATTGATTTATTTGTTCAACAATATGAACAATTTTCAATATCGGATGAGGAAAATATAGAACATTCTTTTGCTAATTTTAATACTATTATTACATCTTTACAAGCACTTGAGGAATCTTTTTCTAGCCATAACCATGTTAGGAGATATCTAAGGGCACTTCCATCCAAGTGGAGATCCAAGGTGACGGCAATCGAAGAGTCAAATATTTGACAATCCTCACCCTTGGTGAACTCATAGGCAACTTAAAAGTCTATGAGCTTGTCCTTGCTAAAGATTCTGAAGCCTCGAAGGTGAAAGAGAAACACAAATCTCTTGCACTTAAAGCCAAAAAGGCCTCAAGCGATGAAGAGAACTCCTCTTCGGATAGTGACGACGAGGAGTATGCCATGGCGGTAAGGGACTTTAAAAAGTTCTTTAGAAGGAAGGCAAGATACGTCAAACAACCGTATGACGACAAGAAAGGATTTCGGAAAAGCAAAGAGTACGAGAAGCCAAGGGATGATCGTGCTTGCTTTAAATGTGGGGACCCAAACCACTTTATTAGTAAGTGTCCCAAACGGGATGATCAAAAAGCATTCGTAAGCGGATCGTGGGGAATGAGTGAGCAGGAGGACGAAGAAATTTGTCTTATGGCAAATGACGAGGTATGTCACGAATACTATAGTAGCTCATCACTAGATGTGACTCATTGCATAATGAATATGACAAACTCTGCAAAATTAGCCTAAAAGTAATTAACAAAAACAAGTTTTTGAAAAATCAAAACCAACGTTTAGATAAGGAAGTCATAGAGTTAAAACCAAAATTGAAACGTCTAGAAAAGGGTAAAATAGCAAGTGGCGAATGTGAACTTTGTGTTCAACTTCAAACACTAGTTGATCAACTAGATTCTAAGATTGCTAGAATGAGTACTAATAATTTAGAAATGATACTAGATAGTGTTAAAACTAGAAACAACCAAAAAGGTTTAGGCATTTAGCAACTTGATACGTCAACTAGTGAAAACAAAGAAACACAATTCGTAAAAGCAATAGAAAAACATGCCACTGTTGTGGCGGATCCCACGGATCCCACAAAAAGGGAACCGTTAGTGTACGCCAGGATCCATGGGTCTCTGAAAAGGGTAATAACATAACTTCTTCCTCTAGACCTGATTTTGTTATTGTTAATAAGAAGAAACCAACTCATATTACCACTAGACAACCACCCCCAAAATATAATCCAATTTTTGCAAGAAACAAAGCCCCATCATTTTCAAAACCAAATACATCTAGGAGACCTAATAATGTTTACCCGATGAGTAACCATCAAATGGGATGGAACTCAAATATGCAAAATGGCTTTCCATTTCAAAACTTTGCACCATGGAATGCATATTCACCTTATCCATACATTTCTAACATGAATGGAATGTTTAACACTAATGGACCCATGAACAAATGGGGACCAAGCTTTTGAGTTAATTGTTTTCTTAGGTGTGCTTAAAGGTCGACCTAGATCCGGATGAATAGGTCAAGGATAGCGGGTGCACGAGGCACATGACCGGAAATAAAGATCTATTCTCCACATATGAATCCTTTAATGGAGGAAATGTGGTGTTTGGAAATAGAAAAAGTAAAATCATCGGTAAAGGTACGATTTCTAACAAATCTCTAACCATTAACGATGTGTGTCACGTAGAAAACCTAAACTTTAACCTCTTAAGTATAGGACAAATATGTGATAATAGTGCAATGTACTTTTACCTAAACCGTAGTAAGATATTAAAAATGGCATAACCATAGGAAGAGGAATTAGGAAACATGGAGTCTATGTCATTAAAATTGGTAATGAACCTAAAGACAAACTTTGTCTTACTTCTATGGATGATACTTCGACCTTATGGCATTGAAGATTGGGTCATGCCAATATGCGACTTCTTCAATCGCTATCATCCAAAGATCTAGTAAGAGATCTACCTAAATTAAAATATGAACATCACTTTTGTGATGCTTGTAATGTAGGAAAACAAGTTCATTCTAGTCACAAAGCTAAAAACATGGTGTCTACAACTAAGTGTCTGGAATTACTACACATGGATTTATTTGGTCCATCCGCTATCCAAAGTTATGGAGGCAACTACTACACTTTTGTTATAGTGGATGATTACTCTAGGTACACATGGACTAAATTCTTAAAGAACAAAACGAAAACGTTTAATTATTTTGAAATATTAAGCAAGAAAATCCAAAGACAACTAGGAAGTCCTATAGTGTCTATTAGAACGGATCATGGTAGGGAATTCGATAATGAAGTGCAATTTGGAGCTTTTTGTGACGCTAATGGTATTACTCACAACTTCTCGGCTCCTCGCACTCCACAATCGAATGGGGTAGTTGAAAGAAAGAATAGAACCCTACAAGAAATGAGTCGCACCATGCTAAATGAGCAATCCATACCTCAAAAGTTTTGGTGCAATGCCGTTGATACTTTAACGTACATACTTAATCGAGTTTTAATTAGAACCATTTTAGGAAAAACTCCATACGAGTTACTTTGAGGCAAAAAGCTTACGTTAGATCACTTTAGAGTCTTTGGTAGCAAATGTTTTCTTCTTAACACAAAATATTACCTTACAAAAATTGATCCTAAATCACCCGAAGGTATTTTTCTAGGTTACTCTCATAATAGCAAAGTTTACGTCATATTAAATAAAGAAACAATGAAGGTAGAAGAGTCATTAAATATAAAATTTGATGAAAGTCCACCCAAACCCTCTCCACCTCTTGTCGATGACAAGATTGTTGAAAGTGAAGCTATTGTAATAAAGAAAAAGATAAATGAAGAAGAAGAAGAATCTTCAAATAATGAACTCATAAATATTAAAGAGTCCAAAGATCACCTAGTAGATAAGGTCATAGGAAATTTAAACGAAAGAACATTAAGGTCTTAAGTTCAAAACCAAAGTAGGCTATTTTGTTTTGTTTCAACCATAGAACCTAAGAATACACAAGAAGCCATAAAAGATGAAAGTTGGGTAATGGCTATGCAAGAAGAGTTAAATCAATTTGTTTCTAATGATGTTTGGACACTTGTCCCTCCACCTAGTAATCAAACCATAATAGGAACCAAATGGGTTTATAAAAACAAGTTAGATGCAAACGGAGTAGTGTCTAGAAACAAGGCTAGACTCGTTGCCCAAGGGTATAACTCATAAATATTAAAGTGTCGGTCACCCCAATTATGGTCTAGCATATGTTAGCTCGTAGAAATATCGTTATTTACGTTATTTAGTAGTTTATTAGTTAGTTTGTAGCGTAGATTAGTTTAGTGTAACACCGTGGAGGAAGGACGGGTCTTTACCCACTGTATACCTGATCCACAGGCCGTCAGGAGGTCGTTGAGTTTGTAACTATAAATACCCTTCCCTCTAAGGGAAGGGTGGGGCTTTTCATTAATCTAACCTTTCATCTGTTAGTTTCTCTCTCTAGAAAACACCCTCTCCTCTCTTCATCTCTCTAAAATGGCTTTCTTGTATCATCATAATCCTAGACCACCTGAATCATCTAAAAAACATAATATACACGATCCTACAAATGGTACCAGAGCCTAGGTTTTGTTGTTTGTGTTGATTTGGGTCGTTCTTCTCATGGTTTTTGAGCGGTTTTTTTTGCGTGCTAGATGCGGTTCTTGTGTGATTTTGATGTGGGTGTTGCTGTTTGTATCGGGTTGTTGCTGATATTAGATGTTGATTGTGTATTTGCATATTTAACGTCAATATTAAGCTGGTTTTAGTCAATATTTATGCTGTTTGGTTTGCTACTTTAAGCTGTTTGACCATGAATCTGGTTCAAAAATGGGTTATTATTGGTTTTGTAAACTGCAGTTTATGTTGTTCTTGGTAGAGACTTGGTCATGTTCTTCGTAGAGACTTGACAATATGTCCAGATTCAATGAATCTCATAAGCGACTTGTCTATTTATTACTGTAGCGACTTGGAGGTTTGTTGACTTTTTAGAAAGTCAAAAGCGATTTGTGTGATTGAAATGTCTAAAGCGACTTGTGCTCATTGAAGCGACTTGTCATGAGTTTTGACTCATGGTAGCGACTTGTGCTCATTGAAGCGACTTGTCATGAGTTTTGACTCATGGTAGCGACTTGTCAAGAAGCAATGTGTTAAGTAGCGACTTTTGACATGAAGCGATTTGTCTGGGTTTAAAGCAGTAGCGATTTGTGGTCAAATGGGAAGATGCATTTTTGAGTTGAATGAACAAAAGGAGTTGTTAACCAATTATACCATACATCAAAATATTTTAAACATCAAATGATAACCAGCAATTATACTAACATCAAGCATTAACAGATTCGATATTATCATCACAAACATTTCAAATCAAACCCAAACTATGTGCATCAATCAACCTTCACTACACAATCTTTGTTACAACCTACTCGAATATTTTGAATAACAATCAACTTTCAATCCACTAATCACAAACATATACAACCTGCAAACATCTATCATCCGAAAACAAAAATAAAAATCTCAATATCTCAGTCACTTCTTTCATTTTATTAAATAAATCTATCACGACACTTAAAGGTCTATTCAATGAAAGAAGCACATCTTCATGGATCCACTGTAAGGCTCAACCCTTTTATTGATATTCGAAACTTTTTGAGGATGTATAACAATTATGTTATACTCCTTGTCTTAGTTCGATTATTAAAGCTACTCGGAAACAGGTTCATCTGATCTCAGACTTAGATTTCGTGAATCTCAAAATAATTCAAGAACTTCAAAAAGATCTTAAACACGAATCTTTTCTTCATTGATCTAATCTCAAGGACTATTTTGAATCTCAAATTTCAACTTACACACGAAGTTGATATTCATCATTGACTCATATGCATAATATACGAAACGTTAAAAGCAAAGAAAGAAGCAACTATGCTTTTCCTTTTTACTTGGTTTCGATTTCAGAGGTCAATAGGAAGATTCAAATACAAAATGATAAATCAATGAGATCTTCTTTAAGATACCTACCTTGAAGCCGGTCAAAACCTTAGCCATCCCTGTAACAAGGTCAAACAAGTCATAACCCACTACCATCTCTGTGGCGTTAACAAACCTTCTAGCCATCCCTGTGGAGAGGTCATCATTACGAGCCTTGGAAAGCGTCTCCTGGATCTATTTTTTTGCTTCTTGAGAATCGAATGGGGGACGGATAAGGAGTGATATTAGGTCTTGATTGTTTGTTTGGGTTATGTGTTGGTATGAGGTTACGAACAGGATGGGGCGTGTATTTGTGATTGTTTAGGGTTTGAGACATATCTATATGAGTGATTAGGGTAATATGTGTGATATAAGCGGAGTTTTATACCCGGTGTATTAGGGCACCTCTAAGATTAATTCTATTTGTGGATGGGCCTGGTATAATGCTTCAGCTGGATCTTGTGCTAACTGGGCCGAGTTTCATGTCATGGAATGGGCTCGGGGTATGATATTTGGATCGAGTGACATTTTTGAGTTGAAATGAGCTAAACGTTTTATACCACTCAAATTTGTTTACATGGGCTAAAATGTGATAAATTAATTTATTAAGGATACAATTGTCTTAATAAAATTTTGTGATCAAGAGTGGCATTTTGGTATAAATCTCACAAGGAAACACTCTTAAGGATATTTTGTGATGGATTAGTCGAGCATAATTGCTATGCAAGGTCATATGAACAATTGACACCTTGGATTTGGATTTAAGATTGGGGATTTATGTTGGGTCAAATATTATATCACTTGAATTTGAATAATGAAATGATGGGATTCTCATGATTGAACTTTGATTATAGGAGATTTTATGAGATTTGAATTCTGTGAGATTTGGACAAAATGTGATTTGATGAAGTGATTTGGTATGATGCTGAGATTCATCATGTTATGAGGTGTGGTACTTTGGTGTATACACTTTCACGAAAGATATATTTGACACGGCTAGAATTGTTATTAAACAAGGTTGACTACGGGGTTGTATGTGTTCGGTATTTCATATTTAGATTTGAAGTGAGTTTTTCCCAGTGTGTTTACTTATTTCGTCTTCTTTCTACCCTTCCGCGAAGATGACTTGTTTGAGCGTTTATTGAGTGTGATAAAGACTTGGCTATTTAGTTACGGTTGTGATTCTTTCTCGCTTAACCCACAACGTAACTATCACTTCGGTGTCTCATGCAGTTGAGGATACGTCAAGAGGTTTGGTACATTGGGTACACCGTTTCTTTTTCACAAGGATTAGTACAAGTTTAAGTAACAAATCTGGGGAATTTTACTTCATGATCAAGTTTGGCATATCGGGTTTACTTCACCATGTTGTTACTGCAATAGCCGACAGAATGCGTGAATGATGTGTTTACCAAAATGTTTATTGGATGGTTGATGATATTGTTGATGTTGGATAATGAACCGTTGAAGAACCGCTGCATGTTCCCCTAAAAACAGATTTTCACCAAAACCTAATTTGTCATAACACTTTCAAGCTGACATTGTTTACGGTTTAGTCTTGATTTTGTAAAATCCTGCGAAAGAAATTATTTCTCGGTTTAAATCATAGACTTGTAAAATCCCGTAACAATGGAAACATCCTGGTGTAAGTAAAGTGCATTTCCGGCTATATCTCTCGTTTTATTCTTGGTTTTGTAAAATCCCGCGAAAGAAACTATTTTTCGGTTTAAACTATAGAATTGTAAAATCCCGTGATGATAGAACCATCCTGGAGAAAGGAAAGTGTACTTCGAGATCTTAACTGATGCTGGTGCTACAGTTTCTACTTCGAAGAAGGGATAAAAGGGTGTACTTCATGTATTGGATGTGTGTTTGGATATTCGTCATGGCAGTTTGGTTATTACATGGTTTTACGGGGTTATGTGCTTCTAACCATGGTCGGGATGAAACCATTATCATAGTTCACTTAAAATGTCGAAGGAGGCTAGATTTGAGCTTTTAACCAGAAGATGTGACAACGGCGTTAATTCAGTATTATCTATTTGAGGTTGAAGTGAAATGTCACGGACAAGTGTACTTAGTATCTGAAGGTATCGGGGATGGTTGGATGAAGATTCTTCATGATCCTTGTTCAAGCTTATTATCAAAAATGAAGACTTGGAAATCTAGTTATTGTTGGGTGACTTTTTCCTTTTCTTTTACCACTTGGGGGAATTGGGCTCTTACCACCACAAAATAACTATCACTTTAAGGAGTTACGTTGTAGTGCTCAGTGTCACATTCAATTGTGGATCTTCAAGAGGTGATGTACGTCTTATACTTGATGGTTGGTTCGATGAAGAGTATAGAGTACTTAGAGATTCAATGGAGGATGAAGTCTCGACACCGCTCTTTGTTACATATGTGCAAGTTTAAGTAACGAGTTTGGGTTAGTTTACTTCAGGGTCAAATTCATCATATTGGATTTTCTCCATCAGCTGTCACAACAAAGAGCCTACTGAATGATAATGGGGTGATTACAAGTTTTGCCAAGAGATGATGAAAAGAGAGAGATTATGACTTTTGAACACAACAGTTCAAGCCTCGTTCTCTAAAGAAAAGAAAAGTGTACGTTTCAGTGTGCTTTATCTTGTGAAGAAGAGAAATCTTCTTATTATGACCATTCTCATCAACATGCTTCATGCTTTTTCCATGCGCTTCAGTCATCAAGTGAACCGGACTACTGTTGATTGTTCTCTTTTTCCACTTGCTCAATTATTATGACGATGGCGACATCATATGCAACCTTTGGGGGTAGAAGTGTGAAAAGACTACATTTGGATGATGTTCACTTATTTAATCAAGAATGGCATCTCCGTATGCAATTCTTGAGGGGGAGAAGAAGTATGATAATTCTACATGTTGAGTTATATCTGAGAATATATGGTTATACGGCTCCTAGCTCATGTAAGAACCGAGCTTCTTCTTATTGGGTCATCTTTACATGGTGTTTCTTCTATGAGCATGGTTGACATCTTCACACGGCCGATATGATTAATGACAAAGTGCTTCTAACTCGGTGATTTCTTTGATGAACATCTTTCTTTTCTTGTTTGATTGGGAGGGATTTTAGTTAAGGAGATTTGCTACATATAAGGTAATTGGAACGCATTTGGTGAGATGAAGATGTTAACTTTCTATTCCCCAATTGGACAATCTTGAAGAAGGTCGAGTACAGTCGGTTTTACATTCTCTGCTACATGTTAGAAGACTAAAGACGAGTTGCATTTAACGATCTAAAGACTTCTTCTTAATTCAAGCATTCATCATAAATATTGTCGGTTTAGGGGAGAGCACTAATTGGGGGAGAGTGAAATGACAAATTTAATCCCCAATTAGACTTGCTCACATTCTACTTCAGCAAGTTGATTCCCACAAGATTATAAGTGTTCTTCTCAAAAGATTTCAAGTATTTGGGCTTATAATATGATTGCTGATTCTGAAGGATCAAAACCAGCAAGGGGGAAGGAGACACGTATCTAAACGCGAGTAAACTTGATGAACTTAATACTTCTAAGTGATTGAAGATATCCCGGGAAGAAAAATGTCATTACCGCAGAGACACTCAAGGTTTGACTCATGGCGTTTAGTGTTCTTATTCCAACTATGTGGGGGAAGAGATGAAAGAGTTAGTTTCTGGTGATTAAAGAGGTACATAAGTATGACATATTCAGGGGAGATAAATGTATAACATGAGGGAGGTGTTAGCATTTATTCTTTCGGTGGGAATCTGTGTACTTCGGGTTCTTGAGCTTCATACACAATCATCGTGGAAGAAAATTGTTTAGCACAAACATTTCTTCCCGCATGATGTGTATTCGGAGAGTTCTTGGATATTGGTGTATTTCGGGTTCTTGAGCTTCATACACGATCATCAGGGAAGAAAATTGTTTAGCACAAACATTGGGGAGGTGTCTTCATTTCGGGCATGATGTGTATTCGGGAGAGTTCTTGAGCATTATTCTTAGAGACTGACTGCATCAATTCGTCGACTTGGGGGAAGTGGTTTCTTGACAACTTTTTGGTATGGATCGCCGGACTTCAAGTGGAAAAGGAACTTGAGAAGATTATTTAAACATGGGATGATACGTTGTTGTTCTTCTATTTGATGATATAACCCCGAACGGAGAATCTCGATTATCGTTCTTAAAAGGAGCGGGATTTATGATAATGGTGTGCTTCTCTGTGCACCTGGCTAAGGCAAGCTTGAAATAGAGCTTCGAATCTGCTCATCTAATGGATTTTCGGTTTGGGGGGAAGCTGCCAAAGTCTCTCTTTCTCAAAGGCTCGATGTCTTATTTTCAAGAGCCTCGGAAGCTTTGGTGGTGGATGTTTAAGAGATGACGCTTTCTATCTTCTACAACGGGGCTGTTCGATATCCTTATCTAGGTACTCGTATCATCATCTTCTTAAACTATATCATCTACTCTATCTTTGTAAATATTTATCAAAAACCAAATACAAAAATATAAAACCAACATAAAGAAAATAGAAAATTATAAAACCAACAAAAACCCATAAAAATCAGAAAATTTAAAAATACCAAAAATATGTTTTCTCAAGACATGTCTTCTGGTATCGATAACATCTACTGTCTTAGAAATGTCATTCAACAATGGCACGGGACAATAGATGAAGTTTGAGCAGGAGGTGTAAATATTATTTTCCAAAACATGTCACATACTATGGCTTACAGTTACTTCAGACTGTAATCCGTGCTAAAACTATGGCTTGCTATTATTTCCGATAGCAACCCGCTCTTCAAGGAAGGAAAGTGTTGCGCTAAACCAATTCTCAAATATTTCGAGCACTTATCCTAAAAACAAAATGAGGAAAGTATGTCGAAGGACTGCTGTTCCTACTCAAATATTTTTCCGTCTAAAATTCTTCAGAAAAATATTTGTTTTAACTAAATGGTGGTAAATGAGTTGCTTGAAAATCAATCAGTATCGGAGTTTTCATAAATTTGTAAACTCAATCAATGACTTCCGCGCTTTTAATCTTTTCATAAAAGGAGTCATTGATTGAGAGGGAGAATGTTTTTCAAATTTATATCATCTATCGGACTTATCTAATTATCCTAAATGCTTAACTGAAAAATGATGTTAACCTACGTTGAAGGACTAGATGCCTAGGATATGATTGTTAGGATTAGATGATTAGATTTTGATAAACACATTATTCCCATACCTTTTATGATATGATTGATATGTTGGATTGACTTTTATTCAATGTTGCAAAAATCGGTCAACTCGGCCGATTAATCGCCGATTAATCGTTAATCGGCCGAGTACCTTGTCGATTTTTGAAAATCGGTCGAAAAATCGGCCTAGGGAAAAAATCAACACTAAGCAGTCAAAAAATCGGCTGAATCGGCCGATTAATCGGCCGAATCGGTCAAAAATCGGCCAAATCGGTCAAATCTGTCATTTTAAAAAAAATAATAATTTAGGCATTCTACCTAAGTTGGGGATCGTATATTTCATTTATAACGCACAATGGGCATCGTAATCAGAATTTGAGCCTTTTACTGAGGTTTGGAAACATAATAGGCTTGGAATCGGTTAAGATTTTTAGTTTGGTCTCCAGAAATACCAAAAAATTGCAGGAAATACCAATCCGATTAATCACCGATTAATCCCGATTTGACTGATTACTCGCTACAGGGTGGTCGACCGCCCGACTACCGATTCACGATTTTTGCAACATTGCTTTTATTAGTCGATTGTTGTTTGGGTGTTGTTGACCACCATATATGTCTATTTGTGTTCACTAACGTATGCAGATAACATGGTTTAAAAGAATGTTCCCGATCTGGATCCCACATAAGAAGATGATTAGATGCCGAAAGGAAAGGGCAACTATATCTTGGGTCGAAAAATGAAGAAACGGAGCTTAATTTGACTTCTATGGAGAGTTGGCATGAAATGCAACGTAAGAGGTCTCACTGCATCAGCAGATGGTTTTCTTCATCATCAAATGAAGAAACGGAGCTTAATTGGACCTCTATGAAGAGTTGGCATGACAAATGCAACGTCAGAGGTCTCACCGC
This sequence comes from Chrysanthemum makinoi, assembly GCA_910596185.1. Lineage (NCBI taxonomy): Eukaryota > Viridiplantae > Streptophyta > Magnoliopsida > Asterales > Asteraceae > Chrysanthemum > Chrysanthemum makinoi. The sequence continues at coordinate 300,698,137 of OU343225.1, forward strand.
ATCGCAGATGCTTTCTTCCGCCCTACAAAGAACAACGAAGCTTCAACCACCTAACGATCTTTGTGCAGGATAGTAGTGAATGATACAATTTTTTAAACAATTTTGAAAATATTGTTTCGAAAAATGGAAAAATATTGGTTTTGAAAATAAATTAGACTTAATCTTGGAAATCACCGGACTTCATTTTTTTCAAAACTTAAGCCACTCAATCAACAACTACGGTCATCGATTGAGGGGGAGAGTGATTTCAAACTTACGTATTTTCAAACGATATATCTTCATAAAAGTCCGTTTGTACATAATAAGTGGTGATCTAAAGATTTAATGTTATGTCATGGTATGATTTTCTTTAAAACCCAAAGATCTGTCAAAATGAAATTTTTTTATGTTCTTGTCTGATTGTGAAATTGTTTTATTTAACTTAAAGATCTCTTAAAATCATCATACCTGACACTAACAATCTTTATTGTCTTAAAATGGTCATTATCTGTCATTTTTCAAAATCAAATCTTGCCACGTCTTTCCCCAAAATTTTCTAAATGATTTAAATCAATTGGGATCACAAATCTCAATTGGTTGGAATTTTTTATCGGGGGAGAGATCGTGATTTAAATCTCAAATCTGTTTTAATGGAATCGGTTTTAGTCCTTCAAAGGCACTCCTGCCTCCATGTGCCAAAATATTTCAATATACATAATGCACATGTTGAGGGGGAGCATTTATCTAAAAACTAGATGAGATTTTAAATCAGGCACATTTTCTCCCATGTTTTCCAAACCTTATTAAATCACTTGGGTTCCAAAATCTCAAAGGATTTGATATTTTTTATCGGGGGAGAATTTGTGATTTAACTATGAAATCTGATAATTGATGATCGATTTGATTCAAAAGTGCATGCTGCTCTCCCATATGTGCTAAACACTTTCGAATCTCGAAGCACATATTGAGGGGGAGCATTTCAAAAGAAAATAAACTTTCAAGATACAAAGATTTCTATGTTTCAACATAAAGTATCTTGATTGATTTTCTAATGGTTTTTCTGTATGGCAATGCAATCGTGGAAGTACTTCAAAAACCTCTTTCCTCTATGTGATTAAATGATTTCAAATATCATATGCACATATTAAGGGGGAGAATTTACCACGAAAATCAAATGGCTTTTTCCACGGAAATTGTGATCAAGAAATTATTTCAAAGAACTCTTGCCTCCATGTGCTAAACAATCTCAAAATCATATGCACATGTTGAGGGGGGCATTTCTAAATGATCAAAACAATTAAGGTACAAAATGCTTTGATTTTATATCACAAGTATCTTGATTGACTTTTCCAAATGATTTTTCAATTGGTTTCAAGGAAGAATGAACAATACCAAAAGACCGACCAATTTACTTTATGCATGGTGTTATAAGGATGGTTAGGTTAGGTATTCGTTCCACGATCCCGCCAGAGCCGGAGGGATCTACCCAGGGACAATCCACTAGTTAGTATAGAAGTCCTTAGGTATGATGAAAAAGGAGAAAAGTGAGATATGGGAAGAGTGCGGACTGAGATAGAGCTAGAACCGGAATAAACCCAACAAGGTTCTAGTAATGAAGTCTCAGTAAGCACTGGGGAGGGGTTGAAGAATGGAAAAGAAATGAATGTGTAAAAGGGTGAAAAGAAATAGCCCTCCAATAATTCAACCTTAGGGCAGAAACCGGGTTCAATACATATGCTCCTGGTGGTTACTAAGGTAACACTAGTATTGAAGACAAGACGTCATGGACCCAAAGGACGCACTGCACTAAACTTCCCAAGCTACTCAAGTTCCTCTTAAAAGGACTTGTTTCATTCTCATGGGGAACCTACATAATCTATCGACTTTCTCTTAGAGATTGTTGATATTGAAGAAGGAGACCCTCTCCCTAGTCTCCGGCATAGGAACCAAATATGCACAATTGAGTCTAGAGCTAAGAGATCATCCACAATATCTCATTAGGACACTAAATTAATGAAGACTTGTTGTTTCACACAATGTGGAAAGTAAGAATATATTAAGAGTCCTACGCATTATCGTTGTGGTATTGCCAGAACATCCGAGTGATATGTAAAAATATTCACAATGAAGATGGAAATCCTTCTAGAGCCAACATCAAACAAGCTCTTGGTGGGTGACATGTGAGATCTTCTCGTCAGATCAAGCTTGTGACAACTGGATAGAAACGATGGGGAGATTCAATCTTGAATCAACCTTGGTCCGGAATGGAATTGACGAATACTTTTGGAAAAACCGCTCGATGTGCAAATCTTCTTTTCTCTAGCACATCGAATGTGTATTCATGTTTTCAAACACAAAAGTATCTCTGATTGAAAAAATACTTTTGGAAAAACTGTTCGATGTGCGAATCTCTTCTTTTATCTAGCACATCGAATGTGTACTCTTTTCAAATACAAAAAGTATTTATGATTGAAAATTGATCTTTCTCATAAAACCTTCGTCGTATTGCAAAATTCTTTCTTCTAAGCAATACGCGATTGTTTTCAAATCAATTTTTCATCATTAGTGAATCTCAATTCGGTTCACTCACTCGTGTTGTCTTCTTTGAGACATTCCGGTTTGAGAACGGCTAGAAACATGCGAAACCTCAAGGAGATTCTTCGAATTATACCGATCACAAAAGACTTGTATCGATCAACGGGAACCGTGGGCGTACAGACTCAATTTAACGAAAGTGATCAAAGACACTTTCGTGTGTTTTATTGCTAACTATTATTTGCAGGTACATTTGGACGGTTGCAAATGATCGTAATTGAGGAGTCAATCCAAAGCCGCATGTTCACAGCATCCACACTTAATTGAAGAAATCATGACTGGTGCATATCTACATAACCTCGGCTCGATATTTTTATACTATGTTTCGCTACGCCGCAAATATCATGAACCAATAAAGCTTCCGCTACTCTGATGGAAAGATGTCATGATCCAGAAAGTGTGAGCATGTCGGTCTGAAAGTCACAACATCACATGAAGGCAACACTACAAAGGGTGATCCAAAGATTTTCGTGGTCGATGATCTCAATGAAAGCTCGAAGATCATCAAAGATGTGGATCAGTTAAAGGCCTCCACTAAAAGTACAAATCAATGCGGACTTTGAAGAATCGCTACTAAAGCACAAAGATTGCGGAAATTGAAGAATAGAAGTCTACGAGCTCAGAACTAAAGACAAAGATAGAATGCTAGGATGCAAAATGTATTTCATGGGGTGACTCCCTTAGGGGGAGATTGTTAGGAATTGGAAATTCCATGTTAAAGTGTCGGTCACCCCAATTATGGTCTAGCATATGTTAGCTCGTAGACATGTCGTTATTTACGTTATTTAGTAGTTTATTAGTTAGTTTGTAGCGTAGATTAGTTTAGTGTAACACCGTGGAGGAAGGACGGGTCTTTACCCACTGTATACCTGATCCACAGGCCGTCAGGAGGTCGTTGAGTCTGTAACTATAAATACCCTTCCCTCTAAGGGAAGGGTGGGGCTTTTCATTAATCTAACCTTTCATTTGTTAGTTTCTCTCTCTAGAAAACACCCTCTCCTCTCTTCATCTCTCTAAAATGGCTTTCTTGTATCATCATAATCCTAGACCACCCGAATCATCTAAACAACATAATATACACGATCCTACAGACCTATGCCCCCGTGGCTAGATTAGAGTCTATAAGAATACTTCTTGCTTATGCTTGTGCTAATGATCTTAAGCTTTATCAAATGGATGTCAAAAGTGCTTTTCTAAATGGTTTTATTAATGAAGAAGTATATGTAGCTCAACCTCCGGGCTTCATCGATTTTGAAAAACCTAAACATGTGTATAAGTTAAAGAAAGCCCTTTACGGTCTTAAAAAAGCTCCAAAAGCTTGGTATGATAGACTCAAGTCATTCTTAATCAAACACAACTACACCATGAGGTTAGTTGATAACACACTTTTTACTAAGAAAAGAGAGTCACACATAATCATTGTTCAAATATATGTAGATGATATTATATTCGGACCCACTTGTGAAGACATGTGTGATGATTTCTCTAAAATCATGCATGACGAGTTTGAGATGAGTATGATGGGAGAACTTAGTTTCTTTCTTGGTCTACAAATCAAACAAGTAGAAGATGGTATCTTCTTTAATCAATCTAAATACATAAAAGAGATGTTAAAGAAATTCGGTTTAGAAGAGTCAAAACCAATTAGGACACCAATGTCATCCGACACTAAACTCACAAAAGATGAAGACGACGAATCCGTTGATAACACAAAATATCGTGGCATGATTGGTAGTCTTCTCTACCTCACGGCTAGTAGGCCGGATATCATGTTTAGTGTTTGTCTATGTGCTAGGTTTCAAGAAGACCCTAAAACATCACATCTAGAAGCCGTCAAAAGGATATTTAGATACATTAAGGGTACGATACAATTAGGATTATGGTATCCTAAGGGTACGGGAGTAGAAACAATTGTATATGCAGATTCTGACCATGCAGGTGATTATGTTGACCGAAAAAGTACAAGTGGGGTATGTACTTTTATGGGATGTTATTTAACATCTTGGTTTTCTAAGAAACAAACGGCATTAGCAATATTAACAACCGAAGCCGAATATGTCTCCGCCGGCAAAGCATGCCAACAAGCACTATGGATGAAATAAGCGTTAGTTGACTACGACATTCATCTAAGTGACATAGCCATTCTATGTGACAACAAAGGTGCCATAGATTTAAGCAAGAATCCGGTATTACATTCTCGCACAAAGCATATAGAGATTCGTCATCACTTCTTAAGAGACAATGTTCAAAAGGGGAACATCTCTATTGAGAAGGTAGCGTCCGAAGACAACATAGCCGACGTCCTCACCAAACCGTTGAAACGGGAACAATTCAACCTACTTCGTCTTAGTCTTGGTCTCATGGAACAATCGTCGTAATTTATTTTCCTTTCTCTACAAGGTATGTAAATACTAGCCTTCTTCTTTCTGAGTCTAGGATCTCTATTTCACGCACAACTCACAAACAATATGAGAATTTTCAAAACCCAAGATAAGTTTTTTTTACTTATAACTCATAGTATTCTATTATTCTTCTTTCAAAATAAGTACAAGTTGCAAATACGTAATTACATACACACTTTCTTTTTAAAGAATAAACGCCTTTTCGCACATAAAAACCTCTTTTCAAAATATTTTTCAAATGATACCTCTTCCCGTATCAATTTCACAAAAGCAATTTCTCACGTCTACGACAAACCGTTTTTTCATTATTAATACAAAGTAAAAACACGTTTTCATTGCATCTCATGTATTTTGAATGCTAAAGATGACACATAACTAATATGTGTTTTCGGGTACATTCATTTAAGCAACAATGAATTAGGAGCACTCGGGTTATCTCACATAATAGTATGCTTTTTCACTTCTAGTTTATTTTTCTTTTCCTTTTAGGAGTCGAGATAACCGCAACTCCAAATAGTTTGCATATAGGCACACACTAGGCACAAATGTTTCCAAAAGGAAAATTCTGAGCTGCCTAAATCACCAAGATTACCACGGATCCCAAATCTTTGCCGATCGGATCCTCATGGGAAGGATCCGTGGGATCCGTGAGACAGAAGCTATTTTTAACTTCTACTTTTCTCACTTTGTTTTGGAGTATGTGATTTAATGCTTGTTATCTCATGATCACATGCCTTAAATTCATATCTAATCATTATATTTTAATCCATATTTTGGGTCAAGCATTCATTGCAATGCATATTTTTTTTTTTTCTCTATAAATAGGATTCCCAACATTGCTTGTTATTCATCTCATCCTCACAAACAAACATCTTCATGTCTTCCAAAAGATCTTCCAACTTAGATGAATCACCTAATGCAAACAATGCATTTCAAGAAATCCAAACTTTTGTCCTACCACCTTCCAAAATACCACAATCAAAATCTAGGATATCCGCACGTATTAGCATACAGCCTTGTTGCTTAGCAAAACCATCATCGAATGGCTCATCACCAACAACTAACTCACCACAAAATGCTTTCATTATAGCACCTCCTTCATCACCAACAAGTACACCAACTTCATCCTACATCAACTCACCACCTAAAGTCACTCTTTTGGAGCTCCTTAAGACTCCAACAAGATCTCAACAACCAAAACAAAAAGAAATACCCTTTTTGACACCTCCCACTTCTCCAAACACAATTTTCCAAGACCTTGAAACCTCACCACCCTTAGCTCCCATTAAACTACAAGAACATCTAGGTTCTTTTCCACCATCACTTCCAAACATCCCGGACGTTGATCCGTATTTTCCTATTTTTCCACCACATCTTCCGCATCTCACAAATCAAAACAACCTGGAAAACTTCCGCACTCATTACCCACATCACTTACATTGTGAACATTGCCAATCCACTAGGGATATTGCAATAGAAGTTAGGGAAGAAATGCGATTCATACTCAACCTCATTCTTGATCGCATTAATACCATTACTCATCCAAACCTCCATCCATAACCTTATGCAAGCACGGAAGGAATCATTATTACTATTTTATATCTTTAGTATTTCTTTTTCTTTTGAGTCATTTTCAAGAACAAGTCTTATTCTTACTTTTACATGCTTGTATGTGGCATAAATACCACTACATTTTGTTATTTTTATTACAAGGCCTTGTTTACATACCTTGGCTCCCAATCTTGATTCTCGTCAATCACAAGATTATTTATGCTTGTTACTACTAACCTTTTCTTTGTAGGATTTTTTTTATTTTTCTCACTTGATGCCCCAAACAAAGGGGAGCTACCGTCAATGGGGAGTAAGCGATACGTAGACTAAATCTTTCCACATTTTATTTCTTCGATGGGGTTAACTTTTTGTTTCGACAAAAAGGGGGAGAAAAAGTAAAACTTAGGGCTTTCAAAACATACATCTAATCTTAAGTTTTACTCATCATAACATTATGTTTTGTCATCAACAAAAAGGGGGAGATTGTTAATACAAATAAACCGTAAAAACGTTTATTAATATTTTGCGATCTCTTTGTGTTTTGTTGATAACAAATATAATGTTATCATAAGTAAAATTATAAGGATACATGTTATTTTTGTAAGACATTTACATATAGGCATTTAATACAAATTATTGTAATAAATCATTTGTTGTAATAGTTTATTAGGATGGGTAAAAATCACAACCCATGGATCATATCCATAACCCATGGTATTGACCCATACCCATTTGACTAGATGCATTGCATCTATTAGATACATTGTATCTAATAAAATACCCATGGACCAACCCATAACCCATGACCCATGACCCATAACCAAAAAACCATGGGCAAAGAGGAGCGTCCCACGGATCCCTAGGTTTACACTAGACGGATCCCTTAAGGGAGGGATCCGTGGGATCCGGGGAACAGTGGCAAGTTTTGCCTATAAATAGAGAGCCATTTCTTCATTCTAACTCACCCCTCTTCTTCCTAAATCTCTCATATACTCTTACTCTCTTCTAACAAAAGATCAGTTGATCTAGAGAGTTGCTCTTCTTTCTTTCTTTAGTGATTCTCATATAGGTCATTCTCTAAGGCGAGATCACGAGCATTCTACAAGTCATCCAAGCAAGGGGTCCTTGATTGATTTGTTCCTCCACAAGATTTCTGTAGCAAAGATCTTGTATTTGATATTTCACATAGTTGTTGTGTAATAGTCGTGTTGGTTTGGTCCACCGTGTTACGGACTCGGTATTTAGCTTTGTACCGGAAAAAGGTGTAAGCAACGCTGTGAAGGCTTCTCCGCCAAGTTGAAGGAGTTTGTTGACATAGTGCTTGAACTCTCGAGTAGGTGACTCGGGGAGTGGAGTAGGGCAAGGAAGGTGTCCTTGTAGCCGAACCACTATAAATCGGTTGTGTCATTTCTATCCTTTACTTTACTTGATTTACTTGCATTACCATTAGATCTATACTTTCTCTTCATCCATACGATTTCACATAATATCGAATCTAAAGTTTTTGAAACTAACTTAAAATCGGCAAAACTATTCAACCCCCCCCCCCTTCTAGTTTTCCACACATTGTGCAACATCAAATGAGCAGACAAAAAAAAGGAGTTAGAAGTAGCCTGTGATAACTAAGATGCAAAACTGAGGCTGGTATTCAGTGCATGGCTATATCATATAGGTAAAATTTTGTGTAGAAAATACTTGTTGTACAAAGATGCAACCTGCTGTGATGATCTACGATTGTAACACACTCCACAGAAGTTCCTTATTTCTTTTTCTTTGCACTTTTTATTTTCAAAGTGTTGTAAGTTACTTGGTTTTCTCAGAAGAAAATTTTGTAGTGATGAAGGTAGATCAAGAAATTTCTGCTAGTACGTATTTGGTAATTACGTGTATGATTTAGTACACTCTTAATATACATTTGTATGGCCAAGATTGTATAGTACATGCATTAGGGTTACAGTAGGTCAAAAAGGTTGTTTGACAGTGTATTATAAAGTCATTAGAGTTAAAATTTGATGCACAGTAAATAGGTAAACTCCCTTGGGCCAATGGAAATCTGCCAAGCTTACATCAAATAGTATTATGAAGTCATTAAGGTTAAATGCTCGTGTACAGTAAATTGTGAACCTCCTTTGGGCCAATGGAAATCTGCCAAGGTTGTATGTTTTGACGGAGTGGGCCTATTAAAACGTTAATGACAACCCATAGACCAATAATATGGTGCTTTAACAAATTCATTAAACATCAAGAGTTTCATAATCTTGCAACCACTTTTCCATCTATATAATATATTATAATGACTATGTGGAGTTACCATGAATAATCAACTTGGTTATCCTAGCTGTTTACAACTTAATTTGGAAGAAGTTGCATATTTGGAAACCCTTAACATTTCAAAAACCTCACTAGGTATACATTTTTTGGGTAGTGAGAGCCGAGAGAAGGTTGGAAAAGGTCAGGGGATAAACTGGTTAGATCACATACATCTAAGTCAAAAAATCGTGCTTTATGAATAGGAAAAACTTCATATGGTTAGGTCACATACATCTATCATGTCATATATACAGTATATTAGAGTCAAAAAATCGTCTTTGAATAGGGAAAATTTCATATGTTTACCGTTTTAACGTGTCATATATTTGGTTGTACTTAATTTTCTACCACGGCATTCTTATTTTCCGATGTTTTGGAATGTTTGTCTATTTGAGATTGTTTCAATAAAACTGTTATTCTAGCATTACTATGTCTAAAAATAAGAATACCTAACAAAGTAATCCGTAATTAAATCACATTAGTAACTTCCTTATGTTTATGATTTATTCACAAAGCCCACTTTATTGGCAGGCTAGGCCCATAAACATTCAACAAACTAATGGGCTTTTAACTTCAAACCGACTTAACCCGGTTCAACTAAACCGGACATAAACCTTAATCTCAAAAACCTATATTTACACCCATCTTTTCATATTCATATTCTCATAACACAACATAATAACAAACGTCGTTCCACTTGCTAGAGCATCTCTAGCGTTTTCTTTTCTACGTTCAACGATGAGTTCCGAAGGCAAAGGAGGGCGAGGCAAGCCCAAGTCATCGAAATCGGTGTCTAGGTCTCAAAAAGCCGGTATCCAGTTCCCCGTTGGTAGGATTGCTAGGTTTCTCAAAGTTGGTAAATATGCTGAACGTGTTGGTGCTGGTGCTCCAGTTTATCTTGCCGCGGTTCTCGAGTATCTTGCTGCCGAGGTTGTTTATTTACATTTGTTTCATTAGTAATTGCTTAGAATAACAAGATGCTATTACGAGTTTAAGAGTAGAATTATTCGTTACAAAATCATGGTTTTATTTTGTTACCAATGATAGTTTTGCTAGTTTTATATAATGATATGGGAATTTAATGTACGTTTAGTGATTACTAAAAATTACTAGGAAGTTTTATAGTAACAGAATCATATTTTATAACTTACCATTTGTGTTGCTAGTTGGTAAAATATCAAAAAGAGAAATGTTCGGGTGGAATAACGATTCATGGCTAAACATGTGACCGAGTGTTTTATTGGTTTCTCAATAATGCTTCCTTTAGCTGCAACCAACAAAATGTTGTCGCGCAAATTTAGCCATGAAATTAAGCACATCTTTAGGTTTCCCAATCATTTCTCTATCGAAAATATTGTTTTGCGTTTGATATCAATAGATCATAGTGTTGTTAGTTCGGTAAAGTACTAAAAAATTGTCAATACTATGATCGTTTTAAGAAAATATGGTAGTATATATTATATGATAGGTAACAAAATCACTATGATTGAAAGCAAAATAGAGTAAAGGTCGATATATTTGGTAGTATATACATGTTATACAAAAAACAAGTAACAATAAAGTATAGCTTAATATTAGGTAACCAAATTATTATGATTAAAACGCAATACCTTCCTGTTGTAATTTGTAAATAAGGTTGATACGTTTTTAACAAGTAGGAAAATCATCTTGCTATTATGAATAGAGCTGGCAAATTGGGTACCTGTTAAGACCTGTTAAGAGAAAAAATGTACTATGCAATTTTTTTATTTTTTAAAATATTTGTTTTTAGTATTTTAGGGTTCAATATTTAACTTTTTTGATAAATAAAACGTATATCCGCCATACTCAAACCACCAAAGCTAAGTATTAAACGAGTTGTTTTCATGCTTGAAACTTATGTTATTCATACAAGACCGGACCTGTTAAGACCTGTTAAGACACGATTTGCCAGCTCTAATTATGAACAATGAACTTGCATCATCTTTATTTCCTTTTTCTTGAATTGATGTGGAATTCGTTTGTTTAGGTTCTTGAATTGGCCGGAAATGCAGCTAGAGATAACAAGAAGTCTCGAATTGTTCCAAGGCACATACAATTAGCCGTGAGGAACGATGAGGAACTTAGCAAGCTTTTGGGGGCTGTTACGATTGCTAATGGTGGTGTTTTGCCTAATATTCATCAGCATTTGTTGCCTAAGTCAAACTCGAAAGAGAAGGATGGGCTCGGGTCTGCTTCACAAGAATTTTAAGGGTCTTGGCCTTTTATAATTGGCATCGCCATTATATTGAAAATTTTGCTTAAAGTTTGGGTGGATTTTCTTTGTTGTCATGATTTTCGAATCAGAGTAATTTGCTATATATCTAAAACATATTTGATCAGTTGATCCTGGAATGTTTGAAGACTGAATGAATTTTGGTTGTTTCTTGCTATATCACGGTTTTAAGTGTGTCGGTTTTTCGTTTTGCTATGTGTTGTGCTAGTGAACTAGTATACATGAATGATCTTTTTTAGTTAAGTTATGAACACTTTATAAAGTGCATATAATGGTAGTATTGACATGTAGGATCTTTTACCATTTTTGCAGAAGATTATTTCAAAAGGTTTTTACAACTTTTTATATATAAAACATACTTTTTAAGAGTATGTTGGTCTTTATTGAGCAAAATTATGCATTTTTCTCCAAACACTTAGACAAAGTAATTTTTGCCGATCGAGTGGTAGCGAACTTGTAAATATTTCTGTGTGATCATTTGCTCGTGATAATTCGTGCTTATGATTGTATGAACCTGTTGAGCAAACCTTGGCGGGTAGAAGACTTTCTAACGTTTTCTTGCTCGCGGGCTGTAGATGATGGGAATACGAACCTAAATATTAGGAGTGCGTTTAGTTGGAGAAAAAATTCTCTTGTTTTCTATCTCTAGTTTTGTAAAAATTTGGAAGGGAAAATTATCTACACAAAACACTTGAAAATACAGAAAACGCGTTTAGTTGATGTTTGTGTTTTCTATTTTGAAGAAGAGAGAGAGGGTTGTGGGTTATAAAGGAAAACAAGGAAAACAATTGAAATTTGTTTTGTAATTTTCCTTGTTAAGTTAGGAAATAGGGGAGTTTGTGTTTTGCAAAACATTTTGTTAGAAAACGCTTATGTGAACGCGATCTCTGTTTTCCTTGTTTTCCACAAAACATTTTGTGGAAAATAAGGGTGTCTTACCCTAACTAAACGCACCCTAGGTATTTCTATATGTTTAAGGTTGTGTTTGGTCGGGTTGGACGATAACTAAATGATGTCGGGTTCGAAGAATTTGTTTGGAAAAACCAAATAAACAACTTGTTTATGTTCACCTATGTTTCTTGTTTTTGTGACTTGTTACCAGGAAAGAGATCCAGTAAGAAGAGAAAAAATAATAAGAAGAATGAGAAATAAGTTTAGCCACACATTTCAAATAAATAAAAAGAAATTAATGGGAGTTGCATCTTTTATTGTATATGCATCTGAAATATGCGATTGTGGTTACTTCTCATTTTCTCATTTTACTTTTATTTCTCGTTTGATCTTTACTCCTTGTTACCAATCTTAGTGCACAAGGGATGTAATTCTTCATCTTGTCAGGCTAAAAAATGACCAATGACTTGGGATGAGAACCATGTGTGGAGTTCACATGGATATATAGTTGATGTGCTCATTGATATGTGATCCCATGATTATAATTAAGTCATGTAGATGATATAAGACAAATTAACACGACGGACGTGCAACATGAAACGAATGTCATAGACAGAGGCGGTACCAGAAAAACTTTCAAGAGGGGGCAAAAGTTAAAAGTGAATGCCAGTCGGGTCATGTCAGTAACTTGACCTTTGTTGCTATAATGAAATCGATAGTATTTGTTTGCATGCGAGAACCAAAACTAAGAATTGATGATGATATGCACAATATTTAGCATATACTTGCTTATTCTGATCGATATTAAAACAAGTAGTTGAAGCAAAAAATAAAAAGTTGGATAACAAAAATTCATTTAACTATAAAGTAGCACAAGAATCGAATATTATATCTCTACGAAAGTGCAAATGTCCTTAACCACTTGACTATGATGCAACTATTGGATAAATTCACAGTTATACTATTTACCAATTTATGGGAGCAAAATGGAATTCTTTTATCAAACAACATTACTCGAGTGAACTTTGAGCGCCCACACCGCCCCATTGTGGTACCGCCTCTGGTCATAGAGTCAAATTCGTGCCCCATTATTTCTATGTTTAATCATAATACTACGCGATTTACCTCTTTTATGTTGACGATAAATCAGTCTATAAGACAACCAAAATGTTTCATATATTACAACTTCAAATTTAGTATGATGATGACGAACAAAACAAGCAAAATTCAATTTTAATTCTTTAGGCCAATGCTAATAGCTTGGTTGGTTGACCCCTCAATCAAATTGGCGTTTCATCCATTAGTCCAATCGAATTGGTGACCAGTTACCCTAACTTTTTCAAATTTGTGGTTGGTCTGTCAACCGAAAGTTTTATTCTTTTTTGTGTGTGTATTTTTTTTAATAGTTTTTGTTGGGTATGTTTTTTGTTATAGTTGTGGTTGTCTTAGAAAGAAAAAACCGATGTAACAGAAGTTGACTACAATATTTATAGTTGCCATTAGCATCGGACTATAAGTACCTTAAGCTCTAGTTTCACAAATAGGAAAATGCATTTTTAGTTCAAACAATAATTCAGCCTTTTATTTTGTTTCACTATTTTAGTAGTAAAATGACTAAAATCACTTTCAGATTGTTAGCACTTGAGCATCATAAAGAAAGTACAGGCTTTCAAACACACAATTTGGTCTTTTGCTGGCCCACTAATACCTTCAGCCAGCCCCCACTTCCTTTGTTTACACTTTATACATAGGTGTCTTTCAAGATTTGAAGATATATTCTCCAATTGTCTCAATTATATGTATCAAAAAAAATTCTCGTACTCCTGTTGTTTCTAGCTCATGACTTTTAGCATTGACAAATACTACCGATTGATTTGAAAGAGAATTTGTAGTTTTCCTTCCCTGCCTATGTTATGTCACTATTTACTCATTTTCATTTTTTTTTTAAAATGATCTAAAAAGGTATTCAACTTACCATTTTTTTAGTCATCAAACTTTTAATTTTCATATTGTAGCATCCAACTTTCTTAATTTTCCTATTGTAGGCCTGTAGCGCAAAAAAATAAGGTGGCAATATGAAAATTAAGGATGTTGGATGCCTACGAATATAAAGATTAAGGAAGTTGGATGCATACAATATGATGATTAAGAAAGTTGGATGTTACAATAGGAAAATTAAGAAAGTTGGATGCTACAATAGGAAAATTAAAAGTTTGATGCCTACAAAAGAAAAAAGTGTCAAGTTGGATAGCTCTTTAGACCATTTTCCCATTTTTTTTTTCTAAACATTGCGAAACATTTTTTTTCTCTTTTATTTAACACCCGGTCAATAAAAAACACAAAACATCAAAGGACTTATGTCCCAATGGCACCCATGTCGTGTGAGAAGCTCCTCAATCAAATGATTGCGGGTAGTTAATATTATTGTTTTCTAAAAAAAATATAAACACAAAGAAACAAACAAACCTCAATCAAATGGTTGCGGATTCAACTCCTGCTTAAAACATGTGAGATAAATTTGTGATGTAAATATTGTGAAATAGTTAATATTGCCGTTTTCTAAAAAAAATATATAACACAAAGAAACAAACACAAAAACTGGAAGAAGAGGCATTTTTGCAACTTAGTAAAGAGGGCGTTGTTCCCGCCCTCCACTTTGAGCTCGTCGCTCGTTTTCTCTTCATTCATTGTCGACCTTTAACAATTATTTAAAAAAGTGTTTTTATAAAGCATTTATTTGTTATTAAGAGTGTAACAACTCGTCCCATATTGATTATGAGATAAAACATTTGAGCCATCTATAAGTTTAAAGTTGCGTGCTACCAATATCTTCGACCTTTTCATTTAGTTGAACCATAACAATATCCGAGTAGTGGTTCATTAGTTTCACAAATGATATCATAGCCATAGCCTCCCTTTGAGATGTGATGGACAAAGTTCGTGCATCTCCTGAGGTAAGGATCATGGTTATGTAAGCATGAGGAGGATGTCATAAGTTAAAGGGATGGATATTACAATCTGATTCACATCAGTATGAAATAATGTATTTGAGCCCTTTACTTTTAATCATTTATCAAATTAAGCTAAACCCAACACTTAGACCAGGTGTAATAAGGAGACCCTAAAGCCACATTTATTACTATCACTCAGTGGCACATCAGCTTTCTCTCTCTACAGTTAAATTCATCGCAACTTAGTGTAATAAGACAACTAACTTCACTATCAAAATATACCCCACTTATATACCCCACCGAGAAACGCACACACATAGACACAAAAAATACACATTCACGACTCGTTCTTGGCCAATAACAAGTCTTCATTTTTCTTGCTTGAAGACATGTGCTTCATGTCCTCCGTAATAAGGAAGACGGTTCTCTTTATCTAAGTGACACTTTAAAAAGGTACTTTTGCACATTCTTATGCTCGTTCTTAAGTAAACACCCATCAAATAACATTAGCACTGTGTTCCTAAGATGTAAAATGGAAATAAGAGAAATGAAGAGGGTAAAAACAAGAGAAAAGAACAGGAGAGGAAAATATATTGTTTTTTTGTTTGTGTTCCCAAGTTAGAAAGAAAATTAGAAGGATTTAATCAAATTATGCATAAAAAGCATCATCTCTCCAATCATCCTAATTTGGGAAGAAGGTTTGGAAGAGAAATTTGGCATAATTTACTTCTCCCTTCTTTTCTCTTCTTTCAAAAAAAAAAATCTCGGGAACATAATATTTATTATTTCCTCTTCTCTTCTTTTATTTTCTTTCCAAATAAAAACTCGGGAACATAGTGCCTCAAGATACTTAACTATGTCAAACAAAATACGTATGTAGCTTCTTTTCACATTTTTAGTTAATCAAGTGAAAAAAAAAAAAAAAAAAAAAAAAAAAAGAAAAGAAAAAAAACTCAATCAATCTATACTACATTATAAAGTATTTGAGACTTTCTATAAAAGGAAGTCTTAAAATTTTAAGACAAAAAACATTACTATAAAAGGAAAATTAGAAAATTAATGTAAAATTTAAAAATTTAAGTCTCATTAAAACTATATAGTATATCACTAAATTTATAACCACCAATTTAATGATAAAAATTAAAAAAATCTCACTAAATTAAAAATTAAAAAAATCTCACTAAATTTAAGTCTCATTAAATTTAAGTCTTATTAAAACTATATAGTATCTCACTGCAATAATGGTATATTTTAATAGAATTATTTATAAAAATTAAAAAAATCTCACTAAATTTATAACAACCAATTTAATGATAAAATTTGAAAAATAAAATTGGTAACTATTTACACTATTAATAATTTTGAGGTTCTACTTTTGAAAAACATATATCTACTACGTTATAAAGTATTTGGGACATGCTATGAAATGAAGGTTTAAAATGAAAAACATTTACTCACCACAAAATAGCTATCAGAACTGCCAAGATTACGTATCTTCTAGTTTTAAAAATGAGTTTAACTTTTTACCTAGCAACAAATCCAAAAAAAGCCTAGTAAAAATCCCAAAAATCTTGAATCCCATTAATCTAGCGGGGATCCACAAAACCTTCAAAAATTCAAAGATTCAATAAACCACATTTCAATAAGTCAAACTTCATCTCCCATTATTATTAACAACACTTCCATTTTCACAACCACCGTATCTCCGCCGTACCACGACGGCCTTCAAAACCCAGATCCCAAATCACCTCCTCTCCAATACCCACTTCTCAGATTTCACTAATTCGGCCTATTTCAAAAGCTAGGGTTTCTAGGGTTTGATGGGTTCAAAACCATGGCTACAACCAGCACCTTCATATCATCCATTAGAAACGTATTGGGATAATGAAGATGATGCTCCTGGTCCTAGATGTGCTCATACTTTAACTGCCGTTGCTCAAACTAAAACCCAGGGTCCAAGGCTTATATTGTTTGGTGGCGCGACCGCTATCGAAGGCGGCGCTGCGTCCCCGATCCCGGGAATTAGTAAATTACTTAACTTTTTGGGTTTTGAGTTTAAGCTATGAAATATGTTGAATTCATGTTATTTTCGTTAATTGTGTCCGCGGATGCCTTAATTAGGATATAGATTTTTGGAGCATCTAGAATATAATGTTTGTTTGGCAAAGAGCGTTTCTACATTTTGGATTTTGTTAAAAGAAGCATTTAGCGTTTAGCTTTTAGCTTTTAAGTCACCTTACACTTTATAATTAGAGCAATAGCTATGTTACCAAATGCTATTATAAAATGAACTACCTAGCTATTTGCTAATTTTGCCAAAAATGGCGTTAGTAAAGTTTTGAACTTTATACTTTTTAGGATTCTGTTAATATAAATTATGTTGAATTTATGTTAAGTTTGTTGATTTTAGGTTCGAAGAATTAGCAAAGTTTTGAACTTTAAGTGTTTGGTTGTGTTTTAGGATTTAGGTTATGAAAGATTTTGATGTATGTTAATTATGTTGATTTTACATCTTGGGGATCAGTAAAGTTTTGAACTTTATACTGTTTGACTGTGTTTTTAGGGTTTAACTTATGGAATGTGTTGATTTTATGTTTTTTTTACTGTGTTATAGGGTTAGCTGGCGTGACTAATTCGGTTCATTCATACGATGTGTTGACCAGGAAGTGGACTAGGTAATTTAATAAGTCGTTTTACGGTTTATGGGTGTATCGAAATGCAATAAGTAGATAAACTGTTTTTAAAAAGCAATTGCAAACAGTACAAAACTGTTTTATATTTTATTGCATTTTGAAGTAAAAGGTTTACTGTTTTGTCTGCTAATTGCGTTTTGACAAGTAGATAAGCAGTTTTGAGGGTTGTTTCCGATTGCATATCGAAATTGGTTATCTGATAATTTATGAGTGGAATAAGCTGTTTTGAATTAGTATTTTGTAAATGCTTATTCAAACAGCTTATTTCAAAAAGTAATTAGTAGTTTTAACTGGTAATACCAAACACCTTAAATGTGATGAACTACCCAACATTTTCATATAGATAAAATGCTAATTGTTAAAAAAAAAAATCAGAATTAGACCAGCGGAGAGCCTTCACCTAGGGCTGCTCATGCAGCTGCAGCTGTTGGAACCATGGTTGTATTTCAGGTAAATTTAAGATTTTGATAAAGTATAAATAACAGCGAGTTTTATTAATTTATATTGTTCTGATTTCGGTTTTTGATGAATTGTATATGCGTCATTAGGGTGGCATAGGTCCTGCGGGTCATTCAACAGATGATCTTTACGTGCTTGACATGAGTAATGACAAATATAAATGGCACCGGTAACTTTTTCTTGAGGTTTTACTTAATAGAATCTTTGAGCGCTTTACTAATTTATAAAGTTTTTTTGATTTGGAATCTTGTTTTCTTGTGCAGACTGGTTGTTCAAGGCCAAGGTCCTGGCCCTCGATATGGTCATGTTATGGACTTAGTTGCCCAACGATACCTTGTTACTGTTAGTGGCAATGACGGTGAGTCTTCTGGTTTAGTTTACTGCTTTTTGTCATTGCACATGTAGGATGACAATGCACTTGCTAATATGACAGTCTTGGAACATA
The DNA here is from genome assembly GCA_910596185.1 of Chrysanthemum makinoi. Lineage (NCBI taxonomy): Eukaryota > Viridiplantae > Streptophyta > Magnoliopsida > Asterales > Asteraceae > Chrysanthemum > Chrysanthemum makinoi. The sequence continues at coordinate 300,716,667 of OU343225.1, forward strand.
ATTCATTTTTATCCTGGTAGATACTGTTGATGTTTTGCTAATAGCTTTCCCAACAGCTTTCTTTTATAAATAAACATGCTAGATGAAAGAGAGTAGGAATGCAGGATCAAAGCCTTAGTCCTCTGACTTAATGAATGTCCTATTTGAAATTCATCAAGTTTAAGTGCCCGATTCTTGGCTAGAATGTAGTATCTATCGTGTGGAAGTTTTAGTTTGCCTCAGTTTGCTAAGAATTATTTTGCTGTTCCAACACGTAAGTTGAACTTATTATCCAACTCTGAATAGTCCGTCACATGACAATTACACAAAGAAGCCGAGTGAATACATCGGCATAAAAATGAGATGGTTCTATGACATTTAAAAAAGAAGATGTGCTAATTTCTAGGCTGGAAGTTATGATATATTGGTAAGAACAGAAAACATATATATTCGGACGCTAGCGGAGGCATATTGGCACTGTATATAGATGGTTCTAGTCTTCCAGAGAAGTTTTGTTTTCTATAAAACACTATCATCTGGAACTTGTACCTTAGAACCAATATTCCTTACAAGCCGTTTTACTTTTTAACTTGGGGTCACTGTACCAACAGGATGTTACTCTGCCCCTAACATAACCCTACACTATTAAGCATATTTAAAAACCTCAACAACCACCCTCTTTTGCTCTAAAACTTGGGTAAATATATTATATAATCAGTGTTCGTTTCGCTTCTTAACCATAAAGTAGACCTAGATTCACTTTAATTATTTGATTGATCTATACATGTGCACCCCTTTCTTGTGTTTATATATCTTATCTAGGTTTCGTGTCCAAATTTTAACAAAATTTCTGATTTTAACATGCAACGAATGATCAGTTCGTTATTGTCATCTTATTTCTCTAAAATAGGCAACGAAGCAAAACAAATTTATCATGATCACACACATCTTCTAACTAGAAACCAAAGATTACCTCGTTGAGAGGAGTGTTTCTGCTTTAATTTGATGCTTACTGGTTACAGATGTTTCTCAATAAGCATCCATTTATGTGTTATCCCTTTTTGACTTTCTGCCATGTGTATGAAAAACGTGAAAAGTAGGCTTTCTGAGTGTCTAAATTAGGATTTTGAGCTCTAAAAGCATTGTCTAGGTCCACTTTGTGGTTTGAACTCACACTTTGATAAAAGAAATAAACTACACTACTACAGTCCACTTTACTGAATATACTGCACTTTAGCCCATAGAATCTCATAACAACAACTATATGGGCGGATTATAAGTTTTGTACCAAAATCGGATCTGCCACAACATAAGTTATTTCATATTAGTCTTTTTGAAAAAAAAAACTGAACAGTTATTGCATGGATTCCTTCTATCAGTGAAAGTATGTTAAAGATCAATAATGAAATGTAGTCTCTGGGACAAATGGGTTATATTTTTCTAATTTCTTACACTAATCATAGCTTCTACGTTTTTTCTCTAGGAAAGAGAGTACTGTCAGATGCTTGGGCTTTGGATACAGCTCAAAAACCATATGCATGGCAGAAGCTGAATCCAGAAGGTGATAAACCTTCTGCTAGAATGTAAGTGGATATTTTGATTGCAAGTGCGGAATAGGGACTTAATAAGCGCATATGTGCTGTGACTTTGACATTGTTGCTTTATTTTTGTTTGTAAAGCCGAGATTCTACTTTGGCTGGAATATTAATTGCATGGATAATTTAGAATTTTTTTACAACAACCTTTTAAATATATAATGCAACCTTTGTATGGTAATAAGATTCGCGGGTCATTTACATTACATGCTATAGTGATCTAATAAGACCAGATTTAGCTTCAGAAACTGGAGATGTAGAGTTGCTTATTCACCATTTATCAGTGTTGTAAAAAGCGGGCTAGGCGGGCATACACCGCCCCGATTTAGGGCAAATCGGCCAAGCTAGGTGGAAAAGTCAAAAATCGGTCAAACATCCGCCTAGGCGGTCAACAAAAGTCAACGTTTATTTTTTGAAAAAATAGGGGTTTTAAATTTCAATTGGGGTTTTTCTGATTCGGGTTTTTAATTTTTGAAACCCTAGTTGATTTGGAGCTATGGATCCGAAATTGAAACCCTAGTTGACTTCAATTGGGGTTTTGATTTTCTTAATTTTGTTTTAATTATTGGAGTGGAGGTTGAAGAGAGAAGAAGAAGTGAAGGCTAGGTTATTAATGTTGTGTAACCTTAATAATAAGTGTTTTCTTGCCCCATTAAAAAGTTTATACAATAAGCACAACAAATAACTCATTGGGCTTTAATAAAAGTATACCAAAACTTAATCAAAACAACACATAATGTAAATTTTGCAACATATACAAAAGATATATAATTAAAAAAATTAATATAATTATTTAAAATATATAAATTAAGCATATTTTATATCAAATACATATAATTTTACATTTTTTATATAGAAAAGTTCAATCCGCCTAGGCGGCGCCTAAGCCCCGCCTAGGCGGCCTAGGCGCTAGGCGGTGGTCGACCGCCCGACTAACGCCTAGCGGTTTTTGCAACCTTGCCATTTATTGACACTTTGGCCTTCGGATCTTAAATTAACTGATGGGCTTGCAATAGTTCAAGTCAGTAGTAATTGATGGGTGTTTATCTGTTTTTCCAGGTACGCAACAGCTAGTGCCCGCTCGGATGGAATGTTTTTGCTTTGTGGTGGAAGAGACACTTCTGGCACGGTATGGGCCATTATTATCATATAGACTTCGCATTATATTATAAATTGTGAACCTCCTAAATACCTAATATGAATTGGAAAATGATTGGGAGACCTAAAATATGTGACTAATTGTGTGCCTAATAGATGTGTCAATTAATTATTGGTTTGTGAAAAAGTGGGTCCCTTGTTGTCCCCAATAAGATGCTGACACATATGTTTAGGCATGTTATTAGGCATACGAGTTAGTCATCCCAATCAATGCTCATATGAATTTACAGCATTCTGATTATAGCTCCAACTTCTTAAGTGTCGTGTATTTGCTTTAACAATGGACCATGTTATCATTACTACGATACTACCATGCCAATTGTGCAAATTAACTTTGATTTAACTTAGTTGGCAGAAATTCAAAACAATGTTCACTCATTGATGTCGCTGTATTGATCGTACACAATGCATTTCCCCGTTTTATTGATAATATAGTAGCTATATTTGTTGCATTTTGTTTTATCATTTACGGACCAACCAATATTACTAAACTAATCGTCATAACACTGTATGTTGCAGTGACGCTTGTTTATAACATGAACATAAATTACAGTGTTTTAAAATCTGAAAATAGACACTCTCAATGATTTTCTTGTGACACGTAAGAATATCTTAAGTCCCAACATATTCTTATTATACATATTCATAATGCTTATACCTCTAGAATTAGATGAAACTAAATGTCTGAAACTTTTGCGTAATGCAAGTGATTGGGCTAAAGATAATTATATCTTGTAGCTCGTAATTGAAGGGTACCAAATATGGACGTGTTGCATCCCATGTAACTTTTCTGATACGTGTATATGCTCATTGCAGCCCTTAGCAGATGCTTATGGACTGCTCATGCATAGAAATGGCCAGTGGGAATGGACTCTTGCACCTGGAGTTGCACCATCGTCAAGGTATCAACATGCCTCGGTAAGTAATAGGATTTTACTTGAAGCACATCTCCGGATGTAAATACTGGTGCATCTTTTGGCACACTTTTTTTTCTCTCTCTCCAGCTGATTGTGTTGTTCTAGTTATCTTTTAGAGGCGGCAGTTTCAAACCAGATACTTAGAAACGGCTTTATAGTTTATACAGGTTGTGATTAATCTCAAACAGGTCGAACAAAGGTAGCTACTAGGGGAATGGGTCTAACAGGGTAAATGTTGCCCAGAGTCTGTTCTTTATTCTCTGAGGTCTAGAATATTTTATCAGTTGACTATTTCTAAGACAATTTGTAAATGGAGAAAAGTGGTTGCGGGTTAACCTGACCCATACAAAAAATGACCTGTTTCACAGTTGACTGGCCTGCTCATCTTGTCACCTGTAATTCGATATTTTGTCCAATGTATGTCAGTATGTCCGTACTTATCGATTCATCTTCTCGTAATCAGGTCTTTGTTGGTGCTCGATTGCATGTTACAGGAGGTGTTGTCAGGGGAGGTCGAGCAGTAGACGGTGAAGCAGCTGTTGCAGGTTATTTTTGGTTGAGTTTGTGAATTTGTAGTATTATTCGTTTTTAACAGATTCATAATTAGAATCTTTGTAATGCGAATTTACAGTTTTGGATACTGCTGCTGGAGTCTGGTTAGATAGACATGGCTTGGTGACTGCTCAGCGCAGTGCCAAGGGGCCTGAAGATCCTTCTTTGGAGCTCATGCGTCGTTGCCGGCATGCTGCTTCATCTGTTGGTGTTCGTTTATATATTTATGGTGGTCTTAGGGGCGGTAAGCCTATAATCATTGACTCGTAGTACTCATAATCCCTTCCCTAAGGATATTGTGAAAATAGAAAGCAACTGTATGTCTGATTATCTGATTATTCAGAACTCAAATTACTAGTTCTAAGGGTAACCTAATTTTAAAACCTCTTACTTGTCTTTCATAAAAATATTGTGTTTGGCCATCTTGCAAATTAATATTCTAAATAATAAAAACAGCTACAAAAAAGTCTTGTCTGGAGTAGGTTTTATTCTATTTTTTTTGTTTTTTGTTTTTTTTTGTGTGTCTTTTTTTTTTTTTTTTTTTCATTTCCTAGTTTTAATGCTTTATTTATATCATAATTTGTTTTATGTGCTGCAGAGTTGTTGTTAGGTGATTTTCTTGTAGCAGAGAATTCGCCTTTTCAGTCTGATGTGAATACACCCGTACTTACATCAGAACGTGGATCCAATATGACCAGTCCGAGGGGAACAAATAATTTGAGCCCTTTTGATCCGATATCTAATGATAACGGATCCGAGAGTCCATCAGGGGCATCAGGGTTAGGACTTTTTATCACTTTCGGTCCCAAAACTTACATTATGTTTCTTTTTCTCACCCATTGAACTAATTTTTATGTTTGCCAGCATGGACAAAGAATCTATGGATAGGCTAGTCGAAGCTTCTGCTGCTGAAGCTGAGGCTGCTAGTGCAGTTTGGCAAGCTGCGCAAGCACAGGCTGCAAATCCTGAAGATACATCTGTTGCAGATGATAACGCACAAGCTGCAGAGAGTAATTCAGAGGATAGTGATGGAGAGGGAGATGTTCGACTTCATCCTAGAGCTGTATGTTTTTCTTGGTCTTTTAAGTGTGTTTGTTACAGCCCAGTGTATTACAACTCACCATTTGATTATGATTATGATTATTCAATGTCACATAGTCAAATACATATCCAAACACCTCGTGTATTCTGTTTGTTCGATTCTGTATATGCTAAAGAAACTTGATGTTATTATGATGCAGGTTGTGGTTGCTAAAGAGGCTGTAGGTAACCTTGGTGGATTGGTTAGGCAGCTCTCCTTGGATCAATTCGAAAATGAAAGCAGACGAATGGTTCCTGTGCAAAATGACATGTCATATTCTGCCAAAAAGTTCCAAAGGCAAAAGTCACCACAAGGCTTGCATAAAAAGGTAAGAGTTGCGATTTATCCAAGGATAAAGGTAGAGGGGCGGGAGGGATGTGTTGGGAACTGATTGTTACTACTTCAATTGCGCATTCAAACACCCTTGAGTCCATCTTTTACCGTCAAATAAGATAAAGAGTTGTGCGATTGTTGATAATACTTTACTATCTGCAGGTCATTACTCATTTGCTTAGGCCTCGGAACTGGAAACCTCCTGCGAACAGAAGATTTTTTCTCGACTCTTATGAGGTGGGAGAGCTTTGCTATGCTGCTGAGCAGATCTTTTTGCACGAGCCTACAGTTCTTCAGTTGAAAGCCCCTATCAAAGTGTTTGGCGATCTACATGGTCAATTTGGTGATTTGATGAGATTGTTTGATGAATATGGCTACCCTTCCACGGCTGGAGACATCACGTATGTCTGATTACATTCTATTGTATGCTTTTAATTTCATGAAACTGTATCTAACGGCCCCTTTTTTTTTATCCTTTCAGGTATATTGATTATTTATTTCTTGGGGATTATGTTGATCGTGGACAACATAGTTTGGAGACGATCACTCTGCTCCTTGCTCTAAAGGTAAGGTTTTATTCAACTGCTGACATGTTGATCTGGTGTCATATTGAAATCTCACTCCTTTCTTATTCTTGTTTTTCAGATTCAGTATCCCGAGAATGTTCACTTGATACGTGGGAACCATGAGGCTGCTGATATAAATGCACTCTTTGGTTTCCGTCTTGAATGCATTGAAAGAATGGTACGTAGCAACATATCAGTTTTTTGTTTGTGTATGTTTGGCGGATGTGGTAGTCTTGTAACCATTTCTTTTTGACTTTTGAATCTTCACCGCCGCCATTTTTGTCACTTCTAATGTTTATTTTTCTTACTGTCAATTTCTGCTGTACAGGGTGAGAATGATGGGATCTGGGCATGGACGCGGTTCAATCAGCTATTTAACCATCTTCCACTTGCAGCGCTTATTGAGAAGAAAATTATTTGTATGCACGGTGGTATAGGGAGATCAATACATTTAGTTGAACAAATAGAGAAAATAGAAAGACCAATAACCATGGATGCTGGATCTCTTGTCTTAATGGATCTGCTATGGTAAGTTCATTGAAGTTTTTCCTTCTTTTTTTAAGTCTGTTGTTATAATATTCTGTTCTTTTTGGCAGGTCCGATCCCACAGAAAATGACAGCGTGGAAGGGCTGAGACCAAACGCTAGGGGACCTGGCCTCGTCACTTTTGGGGTATGCACGTAGTCTTTATATTGCAAGATTGAAAACTTCTATCTGATGAGTGTTTCCAAGATCACTTAATCGTTGTTATACTTCTACACTCTGGATTCTATTGTCCAAGGAACAGCAACAGCTTTTTCAATAATGTGATTTATAACGTTTTATACAGCTTTTTCACCCCACTTTGCACAACAGCTTTTTCACCTCATGTGATTTAGACATGTATGACTTCTGGTTGACTTGCAGCCTGCTTGAACAATATATATTTTAGATCAACATATTTGATAGAACATAACCAGATCGACCTATTTTGTGTCTTAATGGGTCGAAAATACCAATTTTGGGTCACTTTACTTATATTTTTATAACTACTTGCAGCCTGACAGGGTCTCAGATTTCTGTAAAAAGAACAAACTTCAGCTAATTATACGAGCACACGAGTGTGTAATGGATGGGTTTGAAAGATTTGCTCAGGGACAGTTGATAACCCTTTTCTCTGCAACCAACTATTGTGGTACGATTATATCTTTTAATTCGATTCAGTCTGTTTTGTGTATGGTCGTAGTACAATGGTCTAATGGTGGTCAAAACTGTAATCAGGTACGGCAAACAATGCTGGTGCTATATTAGTGATTGGCAGAGGATTAATGATCGTTCCTAAACTTATTCATCCAATTCCGCCTCCACTTCAATCACCAGAAACATCTCCGGAACGTCTCCAAGATGACACGTGGATGCAGGTAAACCTTTTTGAATTTTGTTAACATATGAGTGTATGACTCCCTCTTCGAATCAGAGCCTAAAACTGGTAACTACTGCAAATCTGACAGGCGGTTCATTTATAAGCAAAACCGATTATGAATGAGTGACTAAAAATTCCTAGCATATTTCGTTGCAAGATGCAAAGTTAGCACACTGCTTTTTGCAAGCATTAGCAATTTTATTGGCAAAAGCTCCAGGCAGAAGTGGCAAATGGGTGGTTCGGATCACCTTTGCCACTTTTCCTTGTCTCGATTTTCACAAGTTTTTAAATACTAAGTATGATTAAGAAATACTCATTAAGTATGATTAAAGGAAATAACTTTCTGTTAATTTCAGTAAATACGTTTTGAAACCAAAGTGACCTGTTCAACTGGTTTTTTTATTTACCATTTGTTAATTGATTGATCCGTTCACTGAAAATCAAATGAAATGTGTTTCCTGTCGTTGCCAGGAGCTTAATATTCAAAGACCTCCTACTCCCACAAGGGGCCGTCCACAAGATCATGACAGGAGCTCGCTTGCATATATCTGATCAGCATTTGGCATTTTTGCAGTAGTCGTATGTTCCCATGACGGAGCCCAGAAAATGGGAAATTTACATATGAAGAACAGGTTGCCTTGTATTTTTAATTTATAGATATAAGAATTATTGACAAATGTCTGTAGCTTGCACATAGCTTTATTTATAAAGGGGGTTTGTTATTTCATTTTAGTTCGACGTATGTATCTGTAAATTCGGGGATATGTATTTTACATCCAACATAACTGTACGACAATAAGAAAAGCTGGTGAGTGTAGCTCTTCGAACATTTTGCATTTTATTTTTATGAAATTGATTGTAGTCTTAATGTTTTTTCTTGTATGTTCAATGGTTGAATCAACAACTGCAAACGAGTCGTGCTTCTATCTTTTTTGGCTAAAAGAGATGATGCGGCAACTTGAATTTGTTTTTAACTTCTTATCAAGTTTATACGAGGTATTATTGTATAAAGTTGGTATTATTATATGAAAACCTTAGTTGATTAATTAAATATGCTCTGTTTAACATTGTTATGTGAAAGATGGTAATAGTTATGAAAATATAGTTCAAATGTAAAAAAGGATTATAATATGTGATGGCATATGGGAGTTTTAGCCCTAACAGGCTAAAGCCTATACACTCGTAATAGGCCAAAGATGACCCCAACGGAGGCTTAGGATCGCTATAACCAGCCTGAGAAACATCTTCCGAGGCCAAACAAAAAAGATCGCGGCTGATGGACATTGTTCAAAGCATCGTTCAAGACTGTTACAATGGACAATTTGTGCCGCTACCTCATTCGAGCAAAGGTAGTGTTGCGTACATTATGGCAGTACATGGTGCTGCACATAAGACATTCCATGAACCTGCCATAGCCAAAGAAGACACGCCACGTGTTGTCTTTGTCTCCTCCTTTGGATCTCCACCACATGGACCATTCTGGGCCGTTAAGATTGCATTCATGGGTGGCACGAAACCCTAAATGCCATTTCCTTGAAATGGACCTAGTCATCTTTGACATAAAAATACACACTTCATAATTGACTCGTGAGTGTTACCCCAACTCTAAACCGTCGGTCTTACCTTTGGGGTCCTTACCGAACGTGAGAAACCAAACGGTCAACTATCATCCACCTCACCAAGACGTACTATATGCAAACATGGTGCCATTCATGCTATGCGAAACATAAAATAGACACTGTTTTCATCTTTTCCGTTCACTGGAAAAAAATTTGTTTCACCGAAAAAGTTCTCTGTTCACCGGAATTTTTTTATTTCACCAGGAAAGTCGAAAATCTACAATTTCACCACAAAATATTTGATTCTCAGTTACAAAACCTTGTTTTACAACCATGCTAAAACCAACAAAGTCATCCAAAACCCAAAAACAATCACAACAAAACACAACCTCTTCACGTCCACATGAACCAAACGTGGGGAACAAAAGCGAAACAAAGAAGTAGTCGAAAACTGGGCTCCGACAACCAAAGATGACTTTCCGTGGGAAGGGTTTATTTCTACAAGGATAATTCTTGGCATTGAGTGCTTTAAACAAAATTAGTCGAATCTACATGGACGGGGGCGGCTTAGTCAACATCATGTATGATCATTATTTTAGGCAGCCACCTGATAACATCAGGAAACAAGCCCGTCCGGCGACTATTCCACTAATTGGATTCTCATTCGAGAGGTCCATACCTGAGGGAGTAATTCACCTAGAAACGACAGTCGGATCTCATCCACTAATAAGAACAGTTGTCATGGAATTCCACATCGTACAGTCGAGTTCTAGATACAACATCTTGTTCGGCAGAACAACAATACAGTGATTGTGTGTGAAGGTGTCAACAATCAGGTCACATGTGCAATTCCCGACCAAGTTAAGGATGGCTCTTTATTTATTTTGCACTACTAAAAATTTAAGCTTTCACTCACGGATAGTTTTCTATCGCTATTTATTGATGCTTTTCCATTAGCTTAACAACATTTGTTGTTGCTAATTTAGAACAACGTTTCTCCAACTAATTTCCGACGGCTTTTCGAGGAAGTTGATTTTCGTCGGAAGTGTTGCATTAAGGGTCACACAAAAACCACGAGTTCGCACACGTCTATTTTATTTATTTTTTGAAATAATATCGGGTGAAAATTAACCAACTTTTAGTTTTGTTCTAATTTAGTCACTGTAACTTTTTTTTATTATAGAATAATAATCAAATTTGAAAAGTGTTCTATTTTAGTCACTCAAAACTTAATATTGTTCTATTATTATGTAATTTTATTTGTGAGCGACTAAAATGAAACACGTTTCAAACTTGGTTATTATTTTATGGCATATATCTCTTTTCACTTGTGCATAAGTTGGTTGGGGTTATTAAATTTCAGGGGTGGGTATTTATTGATACGGTACAACCAAACAATGCACATATGAATATCTTAAAGATAGTTTTTTGAATAACTACATAATAATGGAATAGTATTGAAACTTGAATTGTTTTTTGTGTTAAGCGACTTAATTTGAACAATTATCAAACTTTGTTACATGCAATATTTTATTAAAACTAACAAGATTCTGTCATGTTTACACTCTTCCCTCTAAAATATCAAACACTTACAGTTTCAGACTTCACTTTTCCCACATCATTCGCCACCATTTAGAATGCATTATTTTCCCTAATTTTCGAGTGTTTGGATAATCAGAATTGTTTATGAGTCTTAGAATCAATAATTAGTACTTCATATGTTTTGTATAATCAGATAAATCCTTGTTTTGATTACTTTAGCGTAAACACGACTTTTAATCATTTGTTACTTTTGATTTAGGCTCTCTATTTTTAGGGTCAATTGCATATATACCCATTAAAACTTGCATATTTGCATATATACCCAAAACATGCTTAACTTGCATTGTACATCATGCATTGAAAACTTGTATTTTGGGAAAATATGCAAGTTTTTAAGTTTTAGTGGGTATATATATATGCAATTCTCCCCTATTTTTAATTAGGATTAATTTTTAACTTATCATTTTTTCTACTTCCATTTAAATACCCAAATATTTAAATTTCGTCGTTTGCGTTTATTTTGCTCATATTTTAACACTCGCTCTCGGTAGAGTTGTTACACGATATAAGGGTAAAATGGTGATCGGATACAAAAGTTGTGTGTTTTGATAGGAACATTTTTGCCTGTTGTTATTTAATGTTATGCCTAATTATATGTATTCAAACTAATAGCCCATACGTTAACATTGTATCAGAATTTCTTCCAAAATTTGTGTTTGAACTCGTACATTTGCCATTAATAATATACTCCGTAGAATTCTATGTATGTTTATCATCTTATTCTTGTAAAGTCATAGGGTTTTGTTGTCGCTTTGGTTAGAATTACACGATTGAAACATTTTATTTTGTTACTAGTCAAAGTTCGATATTCTGCACATTACATCAACAATGGACATGGAAGTGGATGCCTCTGATGTAAGTGTAGCTATCTATTATTAACGTATATGTTTTGTATAAATTTTTTTATAAATTTACACGTACTATGGTATTGGTTTTGTAATACAGCAAGATAATAATAGATGGAGCCTTCGAGAAGAAGTCGATACGCTAATTAAAGACATACTGGAACTTAGTTTCTCTGAGTTAAATGAACAGCCTATCCTTTTCTTTCCTTCCAACGAGGAGCATGGTGACTACCAATGGTAACTATATGCTGTTTCTGCGTTTTTACTTTCTTTGATATAATGTATATACATATTTATCTGAATTATGAGAATTTTACAGCGATAATGTCCTGAGCATATGGACTCAGTTAAGAGAAAAACCCAAAGAATCAGAACAAAAGTATCCACATATTAAAAAACCAAGAGACGTTGGAGAGGTAATATTGCCAATCATGGTTTTTGAGTTTTTTTTAACATACAGATAATGTCTAATTTTATATTTTGGTGTGGCATGTATTATAGGAAATCAAGAAACATCTTGAGAAGCGGGATGACATGATAAAAGAAGCGTCCATACATGATGTTGGTTTTGTGACTTTTAAGTTATCAGGGAAATGGATGGCGAAGGTACTTTTATTTTTTTCTCTTTTCTTTTTCAACTCTTTTAAAACATACAGTTTTCACCTATATTCTTGTCTACACTATTTTATTTGCAGAGCATTCATAAGATGCTAAGGGATGGTATAGACACCTGGGCACCAGAACTTTCTGTGGCTAAGGCGATGATAATTTCTCCGTCATTGGATAATGATATAGCTGAGGGAACGCGTGCGGCTTGGTTTCGACGCTCTTATATTATAAACACACTAATTCGTACGCTCAAGTATTCTAATGTTGCTGTCACCATTTTTAAGGAATATCCGCAGGTATATAGGAAGCTGCTTTAGCTGTTTGAATGTTTGTTGTGTTAACATTTTACATTTACTTCTATTTATATTCTATGAAATTACATTTTTCGCCTCTGATATAAAAATAGCCGTATTTTGCTGTTTATGAGTTTAATAATTCCATTTTTTTCAGGAGGACAAGCATAAAGCTCAGCGCAAAGTGAAAGAATGCTTTTCGATTGAAGAAAGAGATGGAAATGTGACGATATCTGTTGGACCTGAAGGAGAACGGAAACCTTTTATTCGTGGGAAGAAAGATGGAGGTTTCGGCAATGCTTCTAAAGATCTCAGCAATCTGTGGTACTTATACTTGTTGAATTTATCAATAACATATATATCAATTGGCTAGTAATTTGTAACCTACTTCCTAAATTGTTTACATATTTTGCCTGTTTGCAATTTATAAACTATCTTATCAGTAGTGCGCCTGAACTAGTAATAGTTTAATGTGTCTTCATGTGCGCCTCTCGTAATATGTATTAGTGTAAACAGTGTTACATTTCACCAAGATACATGAACAGTGCTTATCTGTCTGCTTATGTAGGTATGGACTTGAATGTGAAAAAGCAACTTGGATAGTAAATGTGGTTCCCGTACAACAACAAGAGTATTATGAAATGTGCTTCACTGTAAGTACTTTTACAAAGCAGCGTAACTGATAACATGTTTAAATTTACAAGATGGAAAACTGCATACTGATTTTTTTTTCCAGGCTGCTAGACAAGCAGGGTGGCTCCCAGAGGATAGGTACGAATCTCCTGGCGCGGGTTATGCAGGATATCAAACTTGTAGTTATGAAGTAGAAGAGTTAATCATGTCTCTTCAGCAAATGCAAATGGAATCTGCTGAGTTGCCTACAACATTACTAGATAATGCTCTTGCGTATGATTATCATGCTTTTATCATACTACCTCTGTCCCAAATTATAAGTCCAATTTGACTTTCTAAATGAAACTTTGACCTTAAACATTTTTGTTTATATAATATAATATTTGATGCAAAATATATAAATAGATTGTGGTTTAAATGTATTTTCATTTGGTATAATTTTCATCAATTGTTTTATAATACAAACAAAAACATTTAAGGTCAAAGTTCAAATCAAAAAGTCAAACTGGACTTAAAATTTGGGACGGAGTAGAGTGGTAAATCAAAATTTTGCTATCAGTATTAATAAGACGAGTAGAGTGGTAAATCTAAATTTTCTATGAACTTGCTGTAATCAAAATTTATTTCCAGAATCTTTTATATCGAATTCAACAATGTCTACACCAGCGATTTTCTTTGTTTCAAAAACTGAGATACCCTACTTTTAGGTCAAGTTTCGTACTTACTCATATTCAGTGCTTTGCGTTTTCTGTTCTTAACAGGTGTACATTCTTGAAAGCCCATAGATTGGCGCATTGTAAATTGGATCCTGTTGAGATTGTTAAGGCAGAGGTATACATTTGTAATGATGTTGAAGCTATTGTATATTGTAACTCTCATCAATTTGAAATATTTACACCGATTTTGTTTTTGATCTGCTGATAAATAGGGAAATACTCTTCAGCATTTGTTAAAAACACAAGCAAGTATTCGTTCATTTACTACAAAATCTTGTGTAGACGTGGATGAGTTAAAGAAGGTAAGAATTTCTTTTTGTCTCATTGTTGTTACATTTTCTCATTTCGGCCCCTATTATATTGCATTCTTGTTCTTGAATAATAAGTTAACTGATATTGTATTTCAATGGTGGTACAAATTTCTCATGTTGGTGTTTGCCACAGGCTTCAGAGTTAACATTGGGTGAAGGTGTAGAACGTGTGCTGGGATTGCATTTACTCACGTTTACTGAGGTGTCTTAATGAACTTTATTACTTGTTTGAACATATACACCTAGTCGAAGTAATAAAGCTTAGTTTTTGGACCTGAATACTTAGTTGAACTTTACTACTTGGTATACTATTGGGTTAATCCCAATCGACCCAGTCAACACCCATTTGACCCGGTCAACCCAGAAGTCAAACAAGAAAGTCCAGTTTTATACAAAATAACTGTTGGCAGTTACAATTTAAAACCGACATATTGTGAACCAACATGTCGTTTCACTTTGTACCCTTTCATTAGTATATATAGTTAGCACTTTGTACAGAATTCATTATGACTTATTGATTAATACAAAAAGCTTTTACAGATTTATTGTTTCTTTATTACTTGGTAAATTTTGACATAAGTTAGAAAGACCATTGATCCATCGATTGAGGCCAACAATTGGTATCAGAGCGGTTTGGTCACACTAACCAAGAATCATCATTTACCAGTTTCGTTTTTTAGTTTCTCAGAATCAATAAGAACCTAAAACAGTTTCGGAAAATTTTTTTCTGCAAAATTAACTTGAACACAAATCAAGTTATCATCTTTGTGTTCTAAACGTTCGTCGCATCAAGGGGAACAATCACACAAGTGATTACTCCAACCCGGCAACAAACTTATTTGCACTATTTTCAACAAAACTGATTTTTTTTTCAGGATCAGAAACGAATTAAAAAAAAAAACTCGTTTTACATATTGATTCAAACAAACTAAACGAAAAGTCATCAATTAGGGCAAATATCAAAGATTCAAATAAGAACAAACACACCTGTTCCGAACAAGAATCAAGCCCTAGAACGTTTAATTAAGCCATCAATTTGAGTCTCCAATCTTTCATATCACTCTCGGTTTAAAAAGCCCCAATTCACCGAAACCCTAGAAATTTCGATTGAAGGGAATCAGTGCTCGCGAAGAACACTACAAACCGGAGAAGAAAAGGAAACCATCAAGATTTGGAGAACAAAAAGAACGGATCAATTCCCAGAAAGTTAAGAGACGAAAAATATTCAGTCTCTCAAAAGAGACTTTCACTTTTTATCTCAGGAAAAGATAAGAGATACGGAGCACCAAACAAATAAAAGAGGCGTACAAAAAACATAGGGTATTTTACCCATCAGGTTTCAGATTTTCCAAAATCACACCCTCTAGTTTATTTTTGTTTATATATATAGTTTTGTATCTCTTGACAAGAAAATTCCAAGATTATTAAAGTTTTAGATTTTCTTATTTGGTTTAGTTAAGAAACATTTTCTTATTTGGTTTATGATAAGAAACAGGTTTTAAGTTATTTTTCTTATTAGGTTTAAGAGATAAAATATATATTAAGTTTAAGGTTTACAAGTTTTAAAGATTAAAGTTTCTAAAGTTTTTTACAAAGTATTTAAAAGTTTAAAAGATTTTAAGTTTTACTTGTTTTAAAGATTTATAAAATTATTAACAAAAGTTTTATAAGAATATTATATCAAAATGTAGCCAAATTAAAAGTTTAGATACCCTAAACTTTCAATGTCCCTTGTTAAATTCAACAAATTATACTATATGGTCTATAAGAATAAAGATCATACTACAAGCAAATGGTCTTTGGGAAATGATAGAACCTACTACTGCGATTCAATCAATAATAAAAGTTAGTTATTCAAATTTCCCTCCATATTTCTGTCTTACTGTTTTATCTATTTCTGCACATCTTGTATTTACATTCGTATCAAACAATGGCCTTTCAAAACACAAGTCATGATCAAAGATGGGAAAGGCATACACCTACCATTACAAATCAAATGATTGCAATGGCATACCTATTCCAAGGACTATCGGAAGAATTGATATTACAAGTGGCAAATTGTGGGATACATTGAAGACTGAATATTGGAGTGGAACAAGTGCAAAAGGCAAACCGCAAACACTGCAAACACTCCGATCCAATTTGAAATATTGCAAATGGAGAATGATGACACTATCGATTCATTCACCGCAAAGATGACATGTATTACTTCAAAGATGACAAGTCTTGGATCAACTCTTGATGAATCAACTTGCGCGTCGAAAATTACTGAATTGAAGATTCATTCACATGAAAGATTCATTCACAGTCGCAATACTCCGATCATAGAGATAAAACTCGATCTTAGACGAACTCTATTGGTAGATTGAAAACGAAGCTATTGGTAGATTGAAAACCTCGAAGAAAAGAGTAAAGGCAAAGAAGGAAGAACATTCCAAGATCAAGATAAACTATTGTTTGCAAAATACAACAACAATACTCAAAGACATAATCAAGGAAGAGGAAGATACATTCCACCACATAGCCAAACTCGTGACGAAGGAAAATTCTCACAAGATTACAATGAAGCAACGAAAAAGCCTAGAGATTTCAGCAAAGTAAAATGTTATAATTGCAATGAATATGGACATTATGCCTCACATTGCCATAAAAGAGATCGAAGATATCAAAGAAAAGAAGAGACGAACCTCATCGAAGAAGATTTAGAACCAACCCTCTTATTGGCAGTTTCAAGCACTACTGAAGATCTACGACAACGCGATTGTGATTAAGGGGGAGAATATTGGGTCGACCCGGTCAACACCCATTTGACCCGTCAAACAAGAAAGTCAAACAAGAAGTCAAGATATATATTTTATGACAGTTACAAAATAACTGTCAAATGGCAGTTACAATCCTTAAAACCGACATATTGTGAACCAACATGTCGTTTCACTTTGTACCCTTTCATTAGTATATATAGTTAGCACTTTGTACAGAATTCATTATGACTTATTGATTAATACAAAAAGCTTTTACAGATTTATTGTTTCTTTATTACTTGGTAAATTTTGACATAAGTTAGAAAGACCTACTTGGTATACTTGATATGTAGCTTACTGGACCATAAGGAAATTTTGAGAATAATGAAACAAATAATCAGACGGTATACCGATTAAAAAGGCTAGTTTGGTTTCTAACTCGCCAGAAACATTCAGTTGAATATTTGATACTGATTTTCTTGCCTACATTAAGACATTTCACATATGTAGAAGAAAAAAGTGAACAATTTTATTTACATAATTTTTCATAAATTTATATATATGGCTATATATATATTTGTTATTGTATTAATAATCTTACTTCGTTTTTCAGGTTCTCAAAGAGTCATGTGCATCTATCTTGCCACATATTTTGTATGAATACCTTCACGATTTATATGAAAAAATTGAGCTTTACCACAAATCTTATGATCCCTCTGTGTGCGAGGTAAATTTTTGCTTACACTATAGAATTTCATTTTACTTTCTCTTAAGCCAAAGTTGAATTTTATAAAGTTAATTTGATTTTAAAAAGGGCAAATGATGATTTTTGTCCTGATTTAGCGTAATTTTGAAAGTTTTGCTAGGTTAATGTGTATGCTAAGCAGAAAGCAGATCATTGATATATTTACTTACCAAATGCTTTTTCTCATACAATATTGAATTTAATTTCCGGTTCTCTTAAACCAAGTTAATTTTCTAAAAGTTTATTCGATTTTTAGAAAGACATGTGATCATTTTTTGTTGGGATTAAGCGTAAGTTTTGGCAGGTTGGGGTTGTTGTGGAGACAACCAGATTATTGCTGTATGAGGCGACTGCAGAAGTAATGGAAAAATGCTTTTATCTTTTGGGGATCAATTCGGTATGCATTATCTAGTTGAATTTTTTATAATATTGTTTCTTTTTTATCTGGGATTCTAATATGTGGGACTATCTTTTGAGATTTATTCAGTTTTCCGGTTTTAAGTTCTCTATTTTAAATTTGTTTGGGTGTATTAAGATAACATTAAAACTCAACACCATACTATTTTAAATCAGTTCGTTTAAATAAGCCACTCAGAAGAAGTAAAGTATAAAAAAGTTTTAAACATGTTCAAATTTGTTTGGGTTAAAAACTAGGTCAAACACTTCCACATCTTCTAATAAGTTTTAAACTTCTATTTTTGTGTGTTGTGTGTGTGTGTATAGGAATCTTCATCCCCGGAGGGATCAATTGCCCAATCACTGTTAGCACTATCATCCGCTAAACGACCAATGGATGTAAATGCTCTTGTAGCTGATGCGGAGTCTGATAACAAAAAACAAAAGAGGGCTATTGGTGGCACTCCTGATGATAGTGTCATTACTCGTTTGCTTAATCCTTTTGCTGCCAGGTAACTACCAGTTTCGATATAGAAAATAATCAGTCTTTATTATTCCAAGTTCTATTCATTTCATGCAACATAAGTAACTATAGGGTGTTTGCATAAATTATCTTTCCTTTTCGTTATCCCTATGTAAAACGATTTTGTGTAAAGGCTGGGTTATCTGTAATCGTAATATCATAAATAATCTGTCATTTGCAATCGTAATATTATCAACTTTGTTAGCTTTAATCATTTTTTAAAGACTTACTTTACGAGTTTTGTGGTTTTGAAATGACCCAAAATGGCTACAAACAAACCCATTTTCTAGTGACTCAGAGTTACTACGTACAATTTACGTTTTGATTTCAATCTAGATTTTTTTTGTTAATTTTGTTTGCATCAATAAAGTACTTATCAAAAGATGGTTCAACTTCAACATCAAAATGTCGCCATCATGGACTTGAATGCAGTAGTTAAATATACCTTCTGTATAAGAATAGGGAATTATGTCATTGCTTTGGGGTTGGATCTGGAGATTATTATGCAAGGAGTTCGAATTGAATGAACAGATTCTAGTTGCGAAAGGTGAGGTTTATGTAGGATGATTAAAAACTTTATCTTCATAAGACAGATGACGTAGTAGAACTATTATTGACACCCTCATTTTATGCTCTCACTTTCATAAGCAATGTCAGATGAAAGATAATGTGAGAGAATAGAGATTGAGATTCATTATTTCCCCCCTAATCAGCATTTTTAATCTCTGTCTTGCCTAATGCTAACAAGTGTTTTTCATGCTTACTCTACTATATACATGACAAGGACTTTGCATAACTTAGTGCTATACAACTGTTGAAAACTAGCCGATTTCTACACTTGTAACTTTTCTGTTTTTTAACTTGTGGTTTCTGTTTTGGTTTTCATCAGGGATACACCTAGAAATCCTCGGTTTGAGCCATTTTCGATTTGTCTCAATATTACAACCGATCCCAAGCTTGAAAGGGGTAAGCTGCTTGGATATATTTCTGTATCAGATAATATTGGATTACTATCAGATGCGTGGGTGGAAACATTTGAGCCCGAAGGTGGTCTTGTTACATTATTCAACCGTGACTGGTGTGATTCCGAAGACATCATCAACTATGGGTATTTATACTTTGGCAATATCTGTTCGCATCAATCAATTCCATTCTCAAACTATATGGAGATTTGTATGAAACTATATGTCACTAATGAGAAGGATGCTGTTTATCAACTTTGTGATCACGAGTCTGACATAAGCTTCTCAAACTTTTGGCAAAGGGATACAGATAGTACCTGCTGTGCTATTAAGGTTATGGGTGAGGATGGTTATGTAATGATGCATTACATTTTGTTAAAGGATGCGGTGGATGCTGCAATTGAGTTAACATGTACATCACTTGATGATAATCGAAAGGTTTATGGAAGGATATTTGCGTATTATGGCAATAACTTTGATTATCAGTGCAGACCTGAATTTCTGAGCCTTCAGCTAAATTTCTACATGGCAGTACTCTATGAAAACCTTGCTAGTTCTATTTCAAGTGGTGCTAAAATTCCGCTGAGGAAATCCTTGATGGCAGTACCAAACAAGGGCGGTTCCCTTGTAATTGAATTCAGGCTGACGGATGAGTCTGGGGATGAGATTCTGAGTGAGTGTTGCGAAATTCCTTCACAAACCGGAGGCAGCATAGTAAAGACGCTTCATGGGTTAGGTTGCTCTTTCAGCGTTAAAGTGGTTTGGAGCCAAGGTAAAGGTTGCGACAAAGTTGGTTCATATCTGCTTTGAGTGCCTGTTTAATAGAGGGAATTCAAATCAAAGAAATGGAAATGCCATGATTTCCCTTGTTTGGTGAAGTGGAGCAATTAAAAAAAGCGCAGAATTTGATGCCTTATCCATTCCAAATTCACAAACTCATCATATCCGGTTAGGTTTTTTTGTCTCAGGTAATTGGCCAAGTCGAAAAGGGATTTTCACATTAATTAGTTTCAACACTGGGTTTAGTATGCAATTTGGTTGTAAAATTAAGGTATGACTTTATATATTTTGATGGGGCCATGCTTTGTTTATCCAAATTAGTACCAAGAACTTGTATGCAGGTAGTAACATCATAACATTTGTTCATGTTCTTTATAATACTAGAGTATTCATTGGTCCAAATAAGCTCCCGAATATTGCAGGTCCTTATCGCTACTGCCGATTTTCACATTAACCAAGCACGTCATTAGTTTCAATAACGACCGATTTTATAAAAAATCTTTTCTACGGTTTTTATGTTTTAGAGTTTTACGTTTATATGTTTTCGGTTTTTTTACTTTTGTCCCTTTTTATGTTTTCCACTTTTTTACGCTTTTGTCCGTTTTTCTTGTTTTTAACGCTTTTGTCCGTTTTCTTACGTTTTTGTCCCTTTTTTGCGTTTTTTTACGCTTTTGTCGTTTTCTTACGTTTTTGTCCGTTTTTATAGTTTAAGGTATGTCCATTTTTTAAAAAACGTCATTTTTTCCCCATTTTTTAAAAATACGTTTTTTTATATATTTTGATGCTCATTTTTTTTTCCGGATTTAAAAATACATTTTAAAAAAAACGCCATTTTTAAAAATACTTTTTTTGTTAAAAAAACGTTTTTTTAAAAAATGCATTTTTAAAAAATTGCATTTTTTTTGATTAAAAAATACCTCATTTTTTATCCAAATTAGTACTATTATTTTGAATTGTTAAAGTAAAAAATTCAAGAACGTATTGAAAACGTCGAAAAAGATTAAAACCGCTAGTTAATCGCGTTATATAAAGGATAACGCCGCGTGATCGCTTGGTAGTAACGGTGCATTTGAGATCGAAAAGATAACGGCAGTTACATAAAGACTAACAGGCGTGCATATTCACCGGTGTGTTCGGTGTAATTTTATAATACTATGAATCTCTTGGCATGTCAGTTTTCATGGTCCTTCAAATTACAAATCTAATATACATGACAACTATAATTATAAAAAAATGGGGCATTTACATACATCCCGACATACACACTACTATTTACATATTTTCCAAAACCTTGCTTTAATAGACTTGTACATCATGCATTAAAAACTTGTATTTGTAAGGGTCTATTTGGTTAAACGTAATGGATTGATAAACGAATGTAATCGACGATGTAATAGAATGAACATACTAACTGAATGAGTCTTTACTGTATAATTGACTTATTTGATTGCGATGTTTGAATGCCATAAAGTATTTACGCATGTTGTTTGGTACGGTACAATGAACATCGGAAAAAGAATAAAATAAATGAAATATGGCAAAATGTGATTCCATTTCGTAATGGAATGAAGAAAAACTAGAGAGTAGCTATGTAATGAAATTTGTGGTTAGAGGCGTAATGGAATGAACCAATGAATTAACCATTTCATTACAAAACTTAAACAAACAAAATTTTTTCATTCAATCGTAATGATCCATTCCATTCTAATTTTGATTCATGCATACTAAACACTACGTTAGTAGTTAAATAAGTGGATTTGCCATCCAAAGTTGATTTAACGCTTTTTTTTCAACCATCTTTATTTGCACTAGATATCAGTCGTTAGAGTGAATTTGCCATCGTCGTTAAATAGCTGATCAGGTATACGAGTCAATTGATGTTTGCTTTTCCTTTTTGTTCTTGATTTCATAGTTACAACTTTAATTGTTATCTATTACGGGATATCGACTTATGAAAAATGGTAATTACTAATTTGTTTACGTAGTAAAACTAACAAAACCACGTAATTATAAGGTGCAAAAATGCGTGCGCAAATTACTTATACAATATTAGACGAGTACCCGTGCAACGAAAAAAATAAAAGTTTGAGGATTAAACATAATGTTTTGAAACCCGGTTCGACCCGGGTTGTTCAACCGGTTGAACCGTTCTGATCGAAAAATGGGTCAATATAAACCGGGTCAACCCGAAAGTTGGGTCAAAAAAATGGGTCAAATTAAACCGGGTCAACCCGCCGGGTTTGAAGCGTCCCGGGTCAACCCGGTTTCAATGTGTATTAATAGTTTCCTTTTGAAGTGTTGCCATAATAGAGATTCAAAACATTCCGTTAATATAAAGTTTTCAAGTTTTTTCTTACCTAATATAAATTTTTCCACATTTCACATATTGACCTTTTCACTTTTCCATATTGACCATTTTACTTTTATATGTAGTATAGATATAGATATAGATATAAGCCTTCACTTCACAAACTTTGCAGATGCAGCTGGGGAAACATGGTTTAACAAGAAGGTAAAGAAGTTAATTATCGCGAACGAGAGACCAAAAAGTCTAATTGAATATGAACTGCAAAATACAAAGTTCGAAATGAATACTTATAATGTATACTTATTTGTTTTACTAAGTATGTTGTTTATTTATAATTCTTTTCTACGCGGTTTATACACATTTTTATACGCGGTTTTACATACGTTTTCATACACGTTTTTATATGCATGTCTTTCTATACGTTTTTATACCTGGTTTTATGCACATTTTTATACACGTTTTATATACATTTTTATACACGTTTTTATACGTAGTTTTACACACGTTTTTATACATAGTTTTATACGCGGTTTTACACACGTTTTTATACACGTTCTTATACATGTTTTTATATATGTTTTTATACACATCTTTATACATGTTTTTTATACACATTTTTACACACGTTTTTATACACATTTTTATATACGTTTTTACACACGTTTTTATATACATTTTTATGCATCTCTTTATAAACGTTTTTATACACATTTTTATACGGGGTTTTGCACACGTTTTATACACATTTTTATACATGGTTTTATACATGGTTTTACACACATTTTTATACACGTTTTTATATATGTTTTTATAAAAACGTGTGTAAAAACATGTATAAAAACGTGTGTAAAATCGTGTATACAAACGTGTGTAAAATCGCGTATAAAACCATGTATAAAAACGCTTTTATACACGTGTATAAAGACATGCATAAGAACGTGTGTAAAACAACGTATAAAAACATGTATAAAGACGTATATAAAAACGTGTATAAGAACGTGTATAAAAACATGTATAAAATCATGTGTAAAACCGCGTATAAAATCGTGTATAAAAACGTGGATAAAAACGTGTATAAAATGCGTATAAAGACATGCATAAAAACGTGTATAAAAACGTGTGTAACAACATATAAAACGTGTGTAACAACATATAAAACGTATATAAAGACGTGT
This sequence comes from Chrysanthemum makinoi, assembly GCA_910596185.1. Classification (NCBI taxonomy): domain Eukaryota; kingdom Viridiplantae; phylum Streptophyta; class Magnoliopsida; order Asterales; family Asteraceae; genus Chrysanthemum; species Chrysanthemum makinoi. Next base: position 300,740,448 of record OU343225.1, read on the forward strand.
ATAAAACGTATATAAAAATGTGTATAAGAACGTGTATAAAAACGTGTATAAAACCGAGTATAAAATCATGTATAAAAACGTGGATAAATACGTGTATAAAATGTGTATAAAGACATGCATAAAAACATGTATACAAACGTGTATAAAAACGTGTGTAACAACATATAAAAACGTATGTAACAACATATAAAAACGTGTATAAAGACGTGTATAAAAACGTATATAAAAACGTGTATAAGAACGTGTATAAAACGTGTATAAAATCGTGTGTAAAACCGCGTATAAAATCATGTATAAAAACGTGGATAAAAACGTGTATAAAATGTGTCTAAAAATATGTATAAAGACATCCATAAAAACGTGTATAAAAAACGTGTAAAACCGCGTGTGAAAACGTGTGCAAAACCGCATGTAAAAACGTGTATAAAGACATGCATAAAAACGTATATAAAAACGTGTAAAACCGTGTATAAAAATGTGTGTAAAAACGTGTATAATAACGTGTATAAAACCACCTATAAAACCGTGTAGAAAAGAATTATTTTTAAGAAAACCAAACTTTGAGTTAATTATTAGAAACGGCCATTAATATAAAGGACTAACGTTGCAAACAATCATTGGCTAAACGGTCGTTAGGATGAAACTTGCAATCATTAGCTAAACGGTCGTTAAGAAAAAAAAGAATGATACACAACTCAATAAAAAGTGACAACTTGGATACATTTAAAAGTCATAATCCATAACGACATATTCAATTTCCATAGATGGTTTATCAAGGGCTGATCATTTCTAAATGTATCTAGCTTTACATTTTTGTTCTAAATGTAGCGAACTCTAGTCTTGGTGACTTTGGTGTATCTCTTTACAATTTCAATACTTAATTTTTAAACTTTTGAAGCACAAAACTTTTAAACAAATACACCAAAGTGACCAAGACTATAGGGCTTTTTTTTTTTAACAGAGATAACATTTCACGCCTCACAAATGAATGAAATTTGAACACAACAAGTTACATCGAACATAATGGGCAAAATCGAAACCGATTTGCCAAACAAAATACACAAGGTAACAAGTTAAGCCAAAACAAGACATACACCATAATAGTTGTGATAGACTACAACAACACCATACAAGGGTGGGGGGAATCACCAAGGCGAGCTTTTGGTAGACACAACCATATGAAGATGTAGCTTGACAAAAGTACATAAAGTACATAAAACATACATAGAAGATAAAACTAAACATCTTTAAAGGAGCCAAACCTAAACCAAACATGCCTAAAGTCGAAACCCAAGGCAGCAGCAAGCCATCGATGACGGACCACAACAGATCTGAGCAGAAGAGACCGGATGGTAATGGATCTGTGCAGAAGACAGAAGTGGCGACAGCGACTACAACGACAGCGGCGAAGATGGGAGATGACAGATCTGTGAGTAAGGCTTTTATTGTGGGAAAGGAAAAAGTACAAGAAAAGATGGGAGAAGGAGGTCCAGACGGCCGGCCAAAACCGACCGCCGGAGAAAGTTGATATTTGTTTGGTAAGAGTTAGGTGGATTGGGTTTATATTTTATAGAGAGAGGTTGGAGATATTTTTGAGAAAGAGGTTAGTGAGCAATGATGGATTTGTAAAAAAAAAAAAAAAAAAATCCAAGACTATAGTTCTTTACATCAAAACATCAAAATAAAAAAAATGTCAAGTTAGATACATTTACAAATGATTGCCCATTTATCTAACCATGTAGGGATATGTTGTACGTACGACTACATAAAGATTTACTTATGAGTGGTTTGAATGACCATGGTTCTAAAAGACGCGCAAAGGCCCCACAAAGGCGTGAGGCTTGGTTATGCCGCTACGTCATGCCTTATGCCGCGTCTTTTTGTAAACTCGATATATATGAAATATGATATAAATATCTAAATATGTTCATATTTTGTGTCTCCTTATGCCACGCCTTATAAACGCAAAAGCTTCGCCTTGACCACTAATGCATGAGGCTTGGTCATGCCGTCACACCATGCCTCACGCTATTTATAACCTTGTTTGAATCTATTTACATGAAATATACTTATTTATTTAAGAAAAAAAGGAGAAATAATGGATAGTTTAAAGGGGGCGTGTTGCAATTTTTGAGATCTAAAGTGGTTAGAGGAGGTGACGAGAGGATGAATTCCCAAATAAATGATGTGAAGCTTATCGGGATTCCAATTGGGTGGGGGGGGGGGGGAAGTTCACTAGAGTTCGTCATGACAATTTGAAATTTAGTAAGTTAGATCGTTTTTTATTGAATGAGGATTTTTGTAGTTTATGGAGTAAAATCGCGGTGGTTATGTTGGATCGAGAGCTCTTGGATCATTATCCTATTCTTCTAAAGGACGTCAATCTTAATTTTGGTCTGCGGCCTTTTTGGGCTTTTGATATTTGGCTCGAAGATAAGGATATAGGGTACGTAGGCTCGAAGATAAGACTATAGTTCTTTACATCAAAACATCAAAATAAAAAAAATGTCAAGTTAGATACATTTACAAATGATTGCCCATTTATCTAACCATGTAGGGATATGTTGTACGTACGACTACATAAAGATTTACTTATGAGTGGTTTGAATGACCATGGTTCTAAAAGACGCGCAAAGGCCCCACAAAGGCGTGAGGATTGGTTATGCCGCTACGTCATGCCTTATGCCGCGTCTTTTTGTAAACTCGATATATATGAAATATGATATAAATATATAAATATGTTCATATTTTGTGTCTCCTTATGCCACGCCTTATAAACGCAAAAGCTTCACCTTGACCACTAATGCATGAGGCTTGGTCATGCCGTCACACCATGCCTCACGCTATTTATAACCTTGTTTGAATCTATTTACATGAAATATACTTATTTATTTAAGAAAAAAAGGAGAAATAATGGATAGTTTAAAGGGGGCGTGTTGCAATTTTTGAGATCTAAAGTGGTTAGAGGAGGTGACGAGAGGATGAATTCCCAAATAAATGATGTGAAGCTTATCGGGATTCCAATTGGGTGGAAGTTCACTAGAGTTCGTCATGACAATTTGAAATTTAGTAAGTTAGATCGTTTTTTATTGAATGAGGATTTTTGTAGTTTATGGAGTAAAATCGCGGTGGTTATGTTGGATCGAGAGCTCTTGGATCATTATCCTATTCTTCTAAAGGACGTCAATCTTAATTTTGGTCTGCGGCCTTTTTGGGCTTTTGATATTTGGCTCGAAGATAAGGATATAGGGTACGTGGTAGAAGGTGGAGGTTAGGAGTAGGCGGTCGGATTGTCGATTCCACAACAAACTTAAAAATGTCAAAAGTGCGGTTAAAAAGTGGAGCAAAGAAAGTTTTACAACGGTTAATGAAATGATCGAAAGGTTAAAAAATGAAGTGATGAGGTGGGAGTTAAAATCATGAAAATAGAATCTAAAGTGAAATTGAACGGGAGGTGTGGATGAAGGCGATGAAGTCGTGGATGGATAAAGAAAATGATCTTAAGTGCCCGCTTCGTCAAAAGGCTAGGATAAAGTGGGATGTAGAATGTTATGAAAATTCGAAGTTCTTTCACTCGTACATTAAAAGAATAAATAATAAAAGTAACATTAGGGTTTTGATGGTGAATGGGTTCTGGTGTGAGGACCCTAGGTTAATAAAGGCGGGGATGGTTAGGCATTATAAGACATTGTTCTCCGAGGATGGTTCAATAAGCCCATTTTTTATTTTATTTTATTTTTTTGTATCGTGTTGATAATATATTGGAGGAAGATGTTTCATTGGTGGAAAAAGCTTTCTCCGGGGTGGGAGGGATCTTGGATGCAATTCGAGGATGTGGAGGGAACAAAGCTTCGGGGCCAGACGAGTTTAATTTTAAATATATAAGGAAGTTTTAGGATATATTGAAATCGGATTTGATGAGTGCAATTAGATGGTTTGGAGAGAACATGGAGATTTAAAGAAGGTGCAATTCGTCATTCGTGGCTATCATCCCAAAAGTTGTTGATCCTATAGGCCTCGGGGATTTTCGGCCCATAAGTCTTTTTGGGTGATATTATAAAATTATTGCAATGGTCTTAGCAAAAAGAATCAAAAGGGTGGTCGGAAAGGTAGTAGGTGATGCTCAAAACGCTTTTACCAAAGGAAGGTATATACTTGATGGTGTTTTAATTGCAAATGAAGTGGTGGACCATATGAGGAAGACTTGAAGCAAGGGTTTAATCTTCATAGTGGATTTCGAGAAAGCATACAATAGTTTGAATTGGAGATTCTTATCGGACACAATGAAAAAGATGGGGTTCAGGAATAAATGGTGTTCGTGGATTGATAGTTTTCTTAGGTCATCCACAATGTCAATCTTAGTCAACACAAGAGTTTTGTCCGGAGAGAGGGGTTAGGCAAGGGGACCGCTCTCAACCTTTCTATTTATTTTAGTGGTGGAAGGTCTTAATGCGATCATAAGAGAAGCGGTTGATTAGGGGGTGTTTAGAGGTATAAAGATTGGTCGGAATAATGTCGTAATTTCGGAAACATTGTTTAACAAGAAGGTAAACAAGTTAATTATCGCGAATGAGAGACCAACAAGTCTAATTGAATATGAACTGCAAAACACAAAGTTCGAAATGAATACTTATAACGTTTACTTATTTGTTTTACTAAATATGTTGTTTATTTATAACAGTGGCATGAAAATAAGATATGTTTTATGGGGAGATGATGATGATAATTTGTAAGAATACATCAACAAAATTATTACAACAACCAAGCCTATTGTCATGATTATTTAGTTAGCGAAAGTTACCATTTTGGATAGTAAAACTTCTATAATAATATTTACTAAATTCTTTTTAGGAAAACCTCGTGTGTGTGCGTGCGCGCAAGTTACTATAACTAGAAAAATAAAATAGAAGAAGAAAATGGCATTTTCTCACTTCACTTGTTGGAGTATATATATAGACCAAATCGTTAACCAAACACCGAGATTGGGACGTCTGGTGTGCTTATTGAAGTCTAAGGTCGATATTCATAATTTTTTTTTTAGGTAAAACGGATTCACCCTGACAAAATAAATATCCATAATTTTGACAATACGAAAACGATAATTTTTGTAATGAAGTCTATATATTATTCAGCAAATTGCGTCATTCTACCCACGATTTTATATTTATATTCTTAGAGCACAAGGTATGGGGTGCCATTGGTGTGCCAAATGCATGTCATTCGTGAGCCAACCATACCGGAGCATCATGCCATTCGTGAGCCAAACGTTTTGAGCCAATGCAATGGCTCAAGCCATTTGCATTCTTTTGTGTTTTTTTTCTTTTGTTTTTTTTGTATTGTGAGTGAGTGAGTATTTTTAGTGAGGTATTTTGTGAGACACAATAACATGTTAGTGGTGTGTTATGAGGGAGGGGTGTTTGAGTGATTGGTGTGTTATTGGGAAGTGTATGATATGGCGTTGATGTGGCATACCAATAACGTGTTATTAGTATCTCCCTCACCTTGTGCTCTTAAACCGTGTGAAACTCAAGGAGTTTTGGTACATCATGCCCACGTGAAAGAGATATAACATTTATTCAGAAATTTGTCATTGCCGAATCAAATGACAACTGGTGGTGCACATGGCCGTCCCATGAATTTATGAAATTTTTTAGGGCATGGACGAAATTACATAATGAGTCATTTCAAGAACGAATGTTATATATAAAGTGTCACCATTTATAAGATATAATGCAATTAGTTATCTAAACGTTCTAACATATTACTCATTTAAGATATTTTCTAATCTAAATAGTTTTTTCTTCGTTAAAATATGTGTAGACATGCATATAATTATTAACGGAACAACTTTTGAGGCCCCTAAAAATTTTGTAGCCTTGAGCGGTCGCCCAACTTGAACACCCGCAAAGTCAACATTATCATGACACACATGTATTCTAGGAATCACTACTTCATACTCAAATAACAAGAAACAGGTGACCAGGACGGACTTTGTAGCGGTAAACCTAACGACATTTTCAGCATGGTTATCTCCTTCAATCTACTGAGGTCAAACTCAGCTCTTCTGTTCATCTTTCTTATCTTTTCACACTTCTCTGTGACCTCTGGTCTAAGTACTTTTAATTTGTACGGGCCTCCGAAACTTTTTTGCTTGATCATCCTGTTAGTCACCACTTTTGTTCTTGGGGTGTCCCCTTACTTTATGAGAATGAACAAGAGCTTTTTATTGTTCGGCACTCAATTTGCTGGCGGAGTGTTTTTAGGGACAGGCCTCATGCGTTTTCTAAGGGATTCTAACAAAAAATTTGGCCTTCTTACCTATAATTCATACCCATTTGCTTTAATGTTGGCACTGGTTGGGTATCTTTTTTCAATGTATGGTTATTATATTATACTAAATGTCAGTAGAGGAGCTGCTGCAGGCGGTAGTACTGATGGTGGTGGTGGTGGTGGTGGTGGTGGTGGTGATAGTGGTGGTGGTGGTGTTCCTGTTGGAAGATGGGAGAATAGAGTGGTGGTAGAGGTGGAGGAAGGGAGGAGGAACCGCGGGAATAGGGTGGAGCATGGAAAAGAGATTACTCGTCACGAGGGTTTCACGATTCTACTTATATTGGTCTTGTGTGTCCATTCAGTTATCGAGGGTATCTATATTGGGGAAGCAAGTAAGCTTCTAACCTTTCTATTCTTTTACTAATTAGGATCTCCACGATATCACAATGTTAGTCGTTGTAAACATATACCGTCTATATGAGTCAGTTATTTGCTATGATCTCCATACATATGTAATCTATTTGAATTGCATATGGTCATAACTCATAAATGACATTTCTGAAAATGTACAATGCAAGACAGTAATGATATATAAACTCAAAAATCAACATAAAACTATGTTGAATCCGCTTAATAAACTGACACGAGTCTTTCTTGGACTGCCCATCAAGCAATCTGCAATTTAAGAAAGTAATAACTCACTTGTTTGGCTCGTTCCAAGACCAAAAAATATCATAACATATGAAGAGCACCGACGGTTTATAAAGTTGAAACATAAATATTTTGTTTTGATTTTCTTTCAGCTTCAAATGAAGAAGCATGGGGATACCTAAGGCAAATCATTCCCTACAACATTTTTGCATCCCTTGCCATGGGAATCACAATCTTGAGTTTGATACCGAAGAGGCCATTCATGTCAATTGCTGTCTACGCCTTTGCCTTTGGGATCTCGAACACGATTGGAGTTGCAATAGGAATCGCGGTTAATGTGTTCGCGTTCCCTGAAGGGACAGCACTTGACTGGATATATGCAATCTCAACGGGTATCGCTTGTGGGGCGCTTATGTATGTTGCTATTCATCATATCATTTGCAAAGGATTTAAACCACAAGAAGACTCTAACTCTGACACACAATTCATTAAGTTTCTTGCTTTGCTTCTTGGCGTTGGAGTCATTGCAATTGTGATGACTTGGGACTAACAAATTTGTTGTTGAAAGGGTTTTGAGGTCATCTTGATCTTGTATGTGGATTACTTCTTTTTTTTTACTACTGTGTGTTCAGTAAAATCATTGTAAATTTATTTTTATTTCAAAAGGTTTGACTATGTTTTCTGTGAATTTTTTGTCTTTCTGGGATTAATGGTATCGGGTAACTAACCCAAAGTTCTTCGACCTTTAACATGCTAATATGATCCGTGACGAGCAATGGGGACCTTCTCACACCATTTAGCTGATGGGCACACTCACATACACTCGGCAAAAAACCTTGATCAGTTTTAACATTGCAATCATAAATCGCACAACCTAGATAAAGGGTAGATTTTCTTACGTTTTTTATCCGATTCTTGCTCAACTATATCCTTTAAAGTAAAATGACTGTGTAACACATACCCATTATTCATACAACAATATAAATCACCAAGAACCTTAACTGGGATTAGATTTCTTGGTCACAGTTTAAAACACCAACATTATATTTCTTTAAACCTTATTAGTTCTTGTTTTAGAATTTGCCTATTAGTCTATCATGGCAGTTTTGAAACAAAAACTAATTCTATTGCCTTATCCACTGAATTTTAGCATTATTTGCTAATTACGTATGGTTGTATGTATATGTGTGTGTAATGTTTCCAGTTTTAAGTTGTTAGTTAGACTATGGTTAATGGAGGTCAATTACTTTTTAAAATCAGATTAATGTTTTTGTGATGAACGCAACTTCTTTTTTTTTTCTTTTTTATTTAAATTAAAATAGAGATGGTATAGATTTCGATATATATTGTGTTTCGTAATATGCAGAAAAATAGAAGATGAAGAATCGATTTAGACCATGGGCTGATCTTCCTACGGATATGCAACCTTCTATTACGGATAAATTAGGGATAATGGAGCTTTTAAGTTTTTGTAGTACATGCAAAGATTTTCGACGCGCTTTCATGCAATGCATCTGCTGCTGAGATTGAATCTTTTAGAGCACCATGGCTACTCATGCACAAACCCAACCCCACCAGCAACTGCACTATCTACAACATTGTGAGGTAAAATTCGTACAATATCGACCTCCCTGATTAAGGGTTGTATGTTGGGCTCCTTGTGTTAAACCAAGAAGAGCGATCCATTTCTTCTTTTCCCCCTTTTCTCGAGCCAAGATCCTTCTCGCTAAGAGATCCTTTTCAGCTTCAAGACGGCAGACCATAGAATCTCCACGGTCTTTGCAGTTGTACACTAGACAACTTCCGACCCAACTTTCATCATCAACATTTGTTTCCAAACCAATTTGCAAATGCTTGTAACTAAATAACAATACCATTATCAATTTCGGCTTGTAACTTACTTTTAATCTCCTTTGAGGTTATAATAGTTCTGCTTATATAACATTGCAATCATAATTCATACAACATAGATAACATTTTGGATTCGATTGTTACCCTTCAGATTATGATACTAAAACACAATGTAGGAGATGGTGTCTATTGCCTTATCGCCTTACTGAAACAGCTACTTATATAAGTTGTTTGGTTTGGAACAAACACTTTTAAAGTTTTTATTAATTCATAAAACAAAACCCTTGACTATGACTGACTACAACTGTTAAACAAAGATTTGTCAATATTGTCTCTAATAACACCAACACCAGAGTGAAAAGAAACAGAAATTAAAAAAGGTTGGTCTAAATTTAAAAAATAAAAAATAAAAACAAACTAAGATACTAATTACCTGTAGATGCCTTAATGTTACATGATTAAACAACAATCTACATACCTCTCTCGATCATATTCGCCAAATATACTTGAAGCACACAGCATCAACGACCCTCATCTATTTAGTTCAACCCTCCAAAATTGATATTTCGTGAGTTAGAGAACCCTGCAAAAAGTCATATCGCATATTAGAAACAAAAGAAGGAACGGTTTTAGATCAAGTACAAACGTATATTTTATGCAAAGGGCTATTGCAAATACTGGTCGATCACACATGCATAATTTGTATGTCATGTGCAGTTAACCTAACATGAAACTTACAGATGAGAATTTTGACTCGCTAACGGCTAACCTATGTTTGGGTTGATTTTATTTACGTTTTATCTAATGAGTCGAATAATTATATAAAGCTAGAAACAGGTCTAAAATTGTCCAAACAGTAATTATTTATGCGCACATCAACCTAAATTGCTTTATTTATAAGATAGAAACATCATACTCATATTCATCCTAACTTGATAACCCAAAAATTCGAGAAGCTTAACGCTCTCGATCAAGAATCCATGTAAGAGTGATCAGCTCTATGAACAACTTATTCAAAAAGAAAACTGGCACAGGACTTGCACAAGAAAAAACACTGGCAAGTAACATTTTATCACGGACCTGATGTTGATGCGGCTAAATTCTCAGGTTCTCCCCTTGATGCTTGCCTTCTATTTTCCTCTCTAGAAGTCCTAAGGGCCCTGAGTTTTGCAGATGCCAATGTTTGCATTAAAGGCATATCTTCATCATCGTCCACTTGATTTCTCTCCTCATCTGGACCATCACTTATTTCATCCTCTTCTTCACTTGAACTGTTCTCATCAAACAGTTTCTTCCCTTCGATCTGCTGTTTCTTAGGAGGCCGACCACGGCGTTTAACCGACGTCCTTTCTCTCTCGTCTGAAATCATAGTTGTATTAACAGAGCAAGATATATATATGTATCAATATAAACAGTACCAGAGGGCCTTTGGCCTAGCGGTATGTGAGTGGCCCATCAACCAATAGGTTGTGGGTTCAAATCTCATTTGAGACGTGTGAAATAGTGTGAGATAATTAGGTGGTGTATAGGTGTGTGAATGAGTTGCCATTCCAATAAAGATTTGAAACATCAATAAAAACATTATGCAAACTATGTGAAAAATGATTAATCATCACGACAAGGTAGTATCAATATAAATATCATCAGAACCGGAATATTTTCTAAAGGTGGTTAAACTGATAAATTTTTGTTAATAAATTGATTCAGGCTAAGTTATCTCTAATAGGCCAAGAGGGTAAATTTAACTTAAAAAGGGGAAAACATTTTAAAAGGGCCAATGGATAGAACACGCAGAAAAACACCCTGAGTGTATTTTTAGTGCATAAAATCATCTATCAGTTATATTAATAGATATTACTGAAGAGATATAAGTGATGTAACCATATTTATGACACTAATTATCTATTAACAATAAATTAGACTAAAAAAACAGTTAAACTCTCTACGCAGATCGTTTTAATCCGCATCATGAGTTAACCATTTTGACCAATTACCCAACCCACCCATGTTATGAAAAAATATTGAGGTTTATTGAGCATCAAGATTTTGAGACTGACAAGGAGAGGTATTTTACTTCCCGAAATATTCTCATAAATCTACCGAGCATTGGAACTCTTATAGTAAATCCTGTCAAACACATCACATACTAACCTTCTTTTTTCAAAGATTTTTCGCGTAGGGTGTCTACAAATGTCAAGTAAGGACGCCAGCCACTTGGATCTTCGTCTGTGTTTATATTCTTTGTTCGATCTTGAAGATTCTTTAAACTGTTTGTGCAAGCTGATATTAGTGCTCGTACATGATAAACCTTCATGTAGAATTCATCTTTTGGGTGTTCGCCATAATAAACCGAAAAGTAAAGAATAATGGATCACAGAACCAGCTTTGATGCCAACCAGTCCAGTTCCAGTTTAAGATTGGTTGATTTCAAAACCAGACCATAATCCAAATGTAAACTTTGGAGAACAGTAAAGTTCATATTAATAAAACACCTTTTTAAGTTAGATACATAGTAAAAAAAACTTTAAAAAATGGCCAAAAACCAGACAAAATATAGCCAGTAACAATTCAGTTCTTCACTTAATTCGCCTAAGTTTGAAAGATAAGGTGCTTACATGTCATAAAATCCAGCCCTCGGAAGTTTGGATGCAAAATTTATAACAGCGCATGTCAAGAAAGATAGACGACGTGGAGCATCTGTGAAGGCATGATCAATTCCAGCTTTCACAATTTTCGAAATCACCGCAATATGCTCTTCACGTGCAGCACCAACAAAGAAAGAAGAAAGTCGATTCGCCAGATCTTTACATTCCTTAAGTCTCCTGGCAGATAAAGATTCATCATTGGAAGTAGAAAGGGCTGCTAGGTAGCGTCCATGTGCCTAGCCAAAAAGCAATAACCATTCAGAATAAGTTTGGCTGTTATCAATCTTAAACAAGAAAAAAGGAAGACTTTAGCTAGAAAATGAAATGAGGCCAAACGAGCTAAAAATTGCCAAAAATGTACAATCCATACAACCTCCTTTCTCTGCAACTAGTACTATCGAGAAGCCAAATGATAAGCATGTGCTTCGTTATGTATATAATATGGGTCAAACAAAGGCTTTATCAACCCGTCTCATGTATGTTACTACCTAAACGGCTACACTGAATATTTGAACCTATTTTTCTTTTCTTAACTCATCATAATATTAATAAGAGCTTGAGTCAAGACTTAGACATTATCCTTGTGTAAGTAAAGGATTGAAAAAAAACACCCCTTACTGAAATTTAGCTCCAAAAAACTAGAAAAGCATATAAAAAGGTATTTTGTTAGGTAATGTTAGTCTTACCTGTTTCAATGCCTCCAGAAATATATCAGAGAAATCAGTCTCACTTTTTTTAATACTGGTGACTAGATGTTTAACTACTTCAGCCACAGTAGCCCCATGCATCACATAATGAGAAATTATATCCGGGGCAAGATACTCCTGAATTTGCCATCAAAATTAAAATACGTCAAACAAATCTAAAAGCATAAAAGAACAGTGAGAAAGAGTATATTACAAGACACGTCTATTATACATGTGTGTGTTTTCCCGCACTACTGGCGAATTTCATACATTTGCACTGAACGGTGATTTTGGGTGAGTTTTATCTCTAACTAAGTAACTAGTAATAATGAAATGTAGCAGATGGGTTGAATGGCTCAAAAGTAATCTAAAGTGTGATTTAAATGAACTTACCGATCTAAATCATTGTTCCGAATTATAAACTTTGTGAACAACTAAACATGTTTGACACGCTGAACATTTATAGAAGAATTAGAGACTTTACACATAGTCTTTCAGGTAAACCGAACCTGTTCGACTCATACCAAAAATTACCCGATTTTACCATAACCAATGCTGATACATTACCCAACTCACCCAATTTGCAACCTTTATGCATCATAAATGCAAACAACTAACAATTACAGCTGAATTTCCATACTCTTGCCATACGAAATTAAAACTACAGTTTTAAATAAGTACAACATGATAACCTTGCGAACAGCTCCAGATGCAACTAATTTGGCTGCAGCAATCATAACAGCATCTCGATTTGTCTCTTCCACATACTCTTTGTTAGCATCTTCGTCTTCAGTCTCATCTGCAAGTTGGTTCAAGGGTCAGTTCATAGATGCAAAAACTTGAATGTGTCTCTACACCTTCCTGTTTCCCTAAACTGTTATTACTAGTAGAAAAAATCAGTTTTAGATATAGTTTTGTTAGCTGGGACAATCTGGTTAACCCTCCTGTAGTCCCATCATATATATCTGGAACTTTATTATATCAAAAAGAACCCAGTGGGTTGCGCAGAGACCAGTTATTTCCAGAGCATATTCCACAGGTTGCTTCTATATAATGGTGGCAATTTTAATCCATTTACTTAAAAACAAGTCATTTTAGGGTATACTTAAAACACCTAACAGTTCAAATGGGTCAAATGCCAAAATTATGAATTGAATGGCATGCAGTATCTTCCATTTATTGCAAAATAATGTTACTTGAAATAATTGCAATTTCCTGCCAAGTTCTTGTCAAGCATAGAAAAAATTTAAGGTTCAGCACTTACAACTACTGTATACATAGCTTCAAGATATCAAACTGCAGATACTTATCTTACCTGAAATATCAAGCTGGTACTCACAAAGCTTCCAGAATTTTCCGAGAGTAGAAATTTCCGGTTGGTATCCTAAGCTTTCTACCTTAGATGAACTGTAAAGTGACTTTTTGAACAAGCACCATAATTCTGCTAGTATTGTACACACCTGGGAGATACGAAAGATTTAGTAAAACAAAAACTGCTTCCGACGGTTCAAACAAGCAATATACTTCAAATCAAAGCTCTAAACATGTTTGTAAATGCTCACCCTACACGCAAGAAGGTTTCGAGAAGTTCCTTTTCCTTGAGCTTCAAGTAAAATTTGTAGAAAGTATTCGAGTTCATCAAATAATGCCTTCCGCTTGGTAATGAGAGAAGACAATGATGCCTCAGAGACAGCCTTTCCACTCATGATTGAGTGTAAGCACCAGGTAACATGCAAATACATGTTGAGAAGCAGAAAACCAACAACCTACATTACAAAAGAATAAAGTGTGAAAACATGTAAAGATGCGACTAAGGAAGAAAACCAAAAGTATATTGCAATACGTTTAAATCACACACCTCGTCATCTATATTCCTGTAGTTTTTTAAAACTACAATGATATCATCATACAAACTTTCAATTGGTACAGGCCTTGTCAACTGCAGCTCGTACAGCCTTTTCATATTTACAAGAAGTAAGTACTCGTCATCACCATTCTACAAAAAAATTACTTACTGAAATATTATAGCAAAAAATTAGGTTATTAGATTGATATAAAAATTTCCATGCCATACCGCTACTTCTCTTATTGCAGCTTTCACTTTAACCACAAGCTCATCCTCAACCTCCTTCAATTTATTTTGGGCGTAATCTTTTAGCTCTCCCCGGCTTCCAGATGAGCAATAATTGATAGCCCTCACACAAGCTCTGAGAGCATCTTTGTCCCCATGTTTGAAGAATGTCTCTTTCATCAGCTGAAGAACTGCTTTGAATTTCTGGAAAAGAATAAAAGAAACATATGGTAAAACTTGTATGGTGAAAGTTTATAGCGATGTATCATAGACAAAAATCTTAACCAGCATACCTGATCTTGACTCTTCAGGGAGTAGAGCTCAAGGTCCATGTGAACAATAATTTCAACTAGTGATGGAACTTTTGTTTTATCAGCCATATACTTGCGCATAAGTTGTGGGTAGTTCTTTATCATACAAACAGTTATACTCTTTTTGCTGCTTTCGATCATTTCCTAGCAATCAAAGTAATAAATAGTTGGCAACACTCATAATACATGTGAACCAAGTACTAAAAAACTAAGCAATAAGTATGCAGCATGAAATACAGAGGTGTCTAACTTCATATCAGATGGAAAGCTGAAACAAGCTCACTCACCCTCTGAGCTTTAGTGTGATTCGGCTTTCGATTATCAATAGCAGGAACAATCCTCTCTCCAACAGCCTTCTTGACAGATGCACAGAACAATCGAGTCAAGTTTGTAGCATCATCGTCTGTAAGCTCAATTGAGGGATTCTCATCCAGCAGCATTGAGGTTATACGCTTCCAGTCCTATAAAACATATATTAGAACTTGTTTAACTCAAGGGTTGAAACCATTACACCACAAGCATGATGAAAAAAGCATAAGAGTAAAGTTATAAGACGTGTGTAATATACAGCTTACTTTCATGGCATCCATGAACTCCCAAATGTCATCAATGACATACAAACTCAGTACTTGATCTGTCGAGAACTCTCTTAATATTTGCAGCATTCTGAGAAGATGGATCTGTGACTGATCGCCTTCATCACCTGCAAGAATCAAGCTCACTAACGTGAAAAGCTAACTCGACAATGTCAGAAAACAAGACAATTGGTGCCACCAAGCTAACCTGATGAACGAGACTGTGAGCTATTGAACTTCTGAGCAATTACATGATCATACACAAGCGCCCCAATTGCACGCCTGATTTCGGGGGGGTCGTCAATTAGTAAATCATATAACGAGCCTAAATCATCATCAGGAACCAGCTGATGTCTGCAATGAGCACCATTCAATCAATAGGTCAAAAAATTCACATTTTACTAATTCAAAACATCAAAAAGGGTACGCCGATAGATACCTCAAAAGTTGTTTTACAAGGCTGATGGCACATACTGCAACGGAGATGTCATTATCATCAGCAAGATCCAGCATTCTTTTATAAAATCTCTCAGTGAATAGTCCAAGAGATGGCACGTTGTCATCCACGTCATAGACATCTTGCAGTGCAAGAATGGAAGCTTTTCTTACACCAGCACTCTTTAAATAAATACAGAACATTAATCCTTCGCCTTAACATTAACATATTATAACACAAAACTATGTCTAACAGAACGTTTCAGAATATACAACTTACTTTGTCATTTAATGTCCATCCAAGATACTTCAAATACAAATCCTGTAAGAACAGTGATGGATATGAAACAATCCATGCTCCAAGTGACTGTATGCATGACATGCGAATATCAGGGTCTATGTCTCGGTAACGATGCACAAACAACCTTCAAAATAAACAATGAAACAATTATATAAGCAGCATAAGGCAGATATTAAGATAGTGTGCATGAATCTGGACCCACTCTACTACCATAGATCTTAAAGCACAAGCAGTAGAACTTATATAAAACAAATAATACCCGGTAAATATTTTCCGCATCATCTCCTCTATCATTGTGATCTTTTCATGCGTCTCTGACAACCTCTTATTAAGTGATTCAATATGTGGCCCATCAGAGGTTTTCTTCTTCTCAGCAGTTAACTGCCTTTGCATAGTCTGCCTTTGAGCCCCAAGTATCTTGGCAACTCCTATGAAGGATGTCACCATCTGAAGCCCCACCAAGGAAGCAACCTGACGATAAACTCTGGGAGGAGTACTGCAAAAGTGTGTATACTCAGCCAATTAGCCAAATTAAACAGCCTCGAATAAAGAATGTTATATTTCGGATCTCAAGTGACAATAAGTAGGAGTACCAACCAGGACAAAGCAATAACATAGTCCATGCACTTGTCAAACAAGACTTGATCAAACAAAGGTCCATTTTGGCACTCTGACACCAAATTATCCCAGAAGGACACTAGGTTTTCCTTAAAACTTCTAAATTCCTTCTTTTTTGAACTTTGATAGTCTTCAATTGTACCCTAAATCCCATCACGTTAAGCGAAAAACATAGGAATAGATATCATAATACCTTTAAATATTATAATAGTGACTTGGCGATCAATACTTTCTCCCATTCTACTGAAATAGTAAAATAACATGGTATTTCATGCAAAAATTGTTCAAGTCATTCAATAAATGTACGCGAAAGTTCAGAAAAGTCAAATGACAAAGGATACTTGTGCAGCCATATTCACAAGAGCAACTACAACATCGTCAACATTAGTCTCATCCAAGAATTCTCCTTGGATGCGGTATTTAGCTCCACAGGCCTGTAGAATTGCATGTTCAATCAGTTGCACGCTAGACTCGATGAAATGATGTGAGTGTGCTGTATCTTTTTACTACTAAAAGGTACCTAGGTTTAAGAAAGAAAACAGCCAGATGCACAATTACCTCAAACAGCATAGTCAAGAGTTCAACCATTGCGGGCTTTGAATCCTTCTCATATTGTTCAACCCATAATTTAACCACTTGCGGAATATGTTTACCGTTCTGTTTAATCACCTCTAAGAAACATGAAAGATAAATAAAAGAAAATTATTAAAAGAATGAGATGAATACAGGCAAAACACCACCAAACAATTAAAAGCCGAAACAGCTTTATTTCTTTGCTGGTGAACTGCAATGTTTTACAATAATGCTACCAAAAGAGAGAAAACTTTGTCGTCATTTCAGTACATTTACAGGAATATTCTCTCTATCTAACTCCTAACTAATAACTTGACACCAATCTAGTTTAATCACTATAACTTTGTACTCCTCAACTTACAAAAAATTACAGTTTTCCTTCTCTAAAACAACGATATAAAGCTAAAACCTACAAGTATACAAAAAGAAACAATCTTTACACAAAATATAACATTCTTTACACAAAACGTTATCACCATGAAACACGACACAAACATACTTCATTACCTATTTACTTCTTCAGCATTACAGCTACAACATCAACACGCATTATAACAGCCGCCTACCTAATAATTTCACACAAATCTAGTTCTATCACTGCAACTTTGAGTCCTCAACCTACAAAATTTCATGATTATCCTTTTTGTACAATTTAAAACAACCTTGACATAAAACTACAGCCTACAATTGTAAATAAAGAAAGAACATTTACACGAAAAACTTTCGCACCACGGAAAAACAAACACAACGCAAACATATTTCATCCCATATTCATTAACGCAGCATTACAACTAACATTAACAGATATAATAACAAAAACCGCCTACTACATTCCGTGCTCACTAATTTAGTATTACATCTACCAACACATATAATAACAAAAAGCACCACATGATAACCTCACACCACGTGTTACACCAATCCACTAATTTCACAGTAACTCAGTAGTCCTCAACTTACAAAACTACATTAGTATCATTTATTTAAAATTAGAACAAATCTATACACTTTACTACAACCTACAACTATACAAAAATAACACAACCTTTACACGAAAGGTTCGCACCATCAAAATATCAACACAAACAAACATCCCGTATCCAATAACGCAACATTACAGCTACCACTAACCACACCTACAAATAACCCGCAAACCTAATAACATCACATGTCACACCAATCTAATTTAATCACAGTAACTTTGTACTCCTCAACTTACAAACTTCCAATTTTGAACCAATCTATACATTTTACACGAAATGTCCGCACACACACCTACTTCATCCCGTATCCACTAACGCAGTGTTACAGCTACCATTAACAACGCATATAATAACGAAATATACCTACCTACTATAAACAACCTCTTAACCTAATAAATTATCGCAGCAAAAAACAACAGACAAAATGTACGCCATTCCATATTCATTAACTCAACACCACAGCTACGATTAACAACGCATACAATAGCGAAAGCCACTGAAAATAAGAATAAACAGTATACCGATTAAATTCTCGAAACTGAGACTCGCCGCAGCCGCAGCAGCCTCCTTCGCACCATCCGCAGGCCGACTCCGGTTCACTTTCCGCCGACTCGGCTCCAATTCGGCAACGAAATCATCGTCAGACTCAAATCCGTCCCTAATTCGACTCAACATCCCGTCGAAAGCTTTCGTCGGAACCCTAGGTCGTTTCTATTATCATGAAACACACACAAACAGTAAAAAAAACACATAGTTATACAAGTAAGTAAATAATTGAAAAAATTGAAACCCTAGGTTATGAAATTAGGGCTAAAAAACGGTTAATTGTTAACGGAAAGTGTAACTAACCGATCTGCGAACGTTTTGATCGTTGATTTCATGTTCTTCTTCCATTGATTCGTGGAATTGATTAACTGTGTGTTTTTTGAGTGTGTGTTTATTGTGTGTGAATTTGGGGAAAATTTAGTTCCCGCCAGGAAGTGAAAGTGAAATTATTTGGGGAAGAAAGATATGTTTATAATACACTTTTGGAGAAAAATAAGCTATTAATAAAATTATAAATTTTGTTTTTTTACAATATATTTTACAAATGACTTTAGCGAGCCTTGAACCCATATAATTTATTGCGGATTTTAGAGAATTTATCTTTCATAATTTTATACAAAAGTTACTTTCGAACAATATGTCCGTAGACAGTAAAGTAAATGTAGTGTTATAATTTCGATGATTCTTGTAGTTGAGTCGGGGACAATAGTCTTGAAACTTTAATGTTTGTTTTAAGTCTTTAACAAGATTTTTAATTAAAATGTTAATTGCTTTAAAATGCTTCATGATAAACACATAATCTATGGGAATTAAAAGCTACTCTAGGTAGTTTATAAACTTAGGTGGTGTTTGCTTTGAGGTGTTCAGATTGATGGAATACTTTCATATGCATAATTAACTCTTTGGTGAACCTCGAGAAAATCAAAGGATGGATTCATGTAATAAAAAGAGTAAAATACACGGTTCATCTCTAATCGTGTACATATATATCACGTTGAACCAAAACTTGGCATTTTCATCGCCGGGAGTCATTTTTCCAAGTTTTATAGTCTAAACTGGTCCTTTGACCATTTTTCCGTTAGTCAACCACCTCAGTCGCCGTTTGCTTTGTCTTTAGTCCAAGGGCACAATTGCCATTTCCTTATTTCAATTAAAAAAATTTGCATTATTGCCACATGTAATGTAACCCTATTCCCGCCCCATAAACACATAGACTGTATTATTTTTCGTCCTAGAACTTTCGTTACAAGAATTATCACACAAACCCTAATTGCACTTCACAAAACCCGTGTTTATTAATCAAAAAACCAAAACATGGACTTTACTCTATAGAAAGTAAGAAGACATCCAGGTTATCCAGTTGATGATACCGTCATGTACGACTCTGCTAAGAAGAAATACGTACTATTTTTATTTTGATTATAAACATTGGAATTTATAATTGGGGTATTTATTTTTCGGCAATTAACTTTTGAGAATGTCCTAAACATGTATTGACATGTTTTCAGGTGGTAGATCTAATATGTTTAGCATGAGGGGTTCATCACAACGGTTTCTTTAAATACTGGCCTGGTAGAATATATGTTGGAGGTATGGAAAATTTAGTTGATTTGGTTGATGTTGATAGTGTGTCAGTTGAAGAGTTGGATGTTCTTATGTATGAATTGGGTTACGAGCTTGGTTCAAAAAATTACTATTACTTTGTTAAGTCTGATAGTAATTTAGATGATGGTTTGTATAGCTTAAGTGAGAGTGCAAATTTTTGAAATATTTAAAGATCTTGTTGATGACCATAAGATAATAAAAGTTTATGTTGAAAATGGTAAGACAACATTGGATGTTGATGAAATATCACCAAAGTCAATTAGGACAGTTATTGCTGATGTGGATGCAACAAAGAAAGCTCTTGCTATTGTTCCATATTGCTCAAACAAATTGTTCTTAAAAAACATCGTTAATATGTGGTAGAGGATTTATGTCAGGTTACACATCAACCTTTAGAAGTCAATACTTTGGTACAATCTAGTCAGATGCCAGAAACAAAACCCTTGTTTTCATTTGTAGAGGTCTGTCAAACTGAAGATGTTGTAGGTGATGTCAACCAGCATATAGATAAACATGTTGAGCATATCCAAATAGATAGTCCTGAAGAGGTATGTCAAAATGATCAAGAGTTAGGTCATCAAGAGGAGAAAATATGTAATCATGTTGAGCATATCCAAAAAGGTAAATATGTACAGGTATGTGAAATTGATGAAGCTTTAAGCGATGACAATGTGAGTGAAACAGGTAGTTATGTGAGTGATGATGATGATATTGAGAACAATCGAGATGGAAACACAGTTGTTGATGAGGCTAATACTTTTGAGGAGCCTGATATTGATGTTAATCTGTTCAAATTGACTGAGACTACAGAGTTACCATATATAGGTAGCTCCAGCCATATACAAGATGATTTTTTTAAGAAAAGTGAGTTGGATCTGTTAGATGATAATGATTTTGCAAGTGGTTATGAGAACGAGGATGAGTATGTTATTAGGAAGAAAAAAATGAGGGTATACAAGAAACAAAAGTTAAGTGAGGCAGCACAAGTAGAGTACGAAATATACTTTTTCTGTGGTCAAACTTTTGTAATTGCAAAAGAAGTGAAAGATAAGATCAACCTGCTTTCAATAAAGACTATGAGGAAATTGCAACTCATTAAGAATGACAAATAGAGAATTAGGGTTAGGTGTCTTGGAAAAATACATGTTTGTGCTACAAGTGAAGGTGTTGGGCTGGGAACAACCCCAAATAGGAAAAGTGGTCCGCTAAATAGAGGCCTTGGAAGGGATGTATATTTGCGATCACTCAAAGAGCAAGCAATAGATTGGCCATGGTTGTTGTATGCAGCAAAAAATACTGCTAAAGATGTATGGAGTGTTCGAACTTTCAGGGATGAACACAAATGTTTGCAATCAAGAGAGATTAAAGCTTGTGACTACAAGTTTCTTTCAAAGAAAATAGTTGACCAAGTTCAAGTCAATCCAGATATTCCAATCAGGGCTGTTCAAGATCAGCTCACTAAATAGTTTGAAGTTCAAGTGTCTATGCAAAAGGCATTAAGGGCAAAAAAAAACAAGGCAAAAAATGAGATTAGGGGTGATCATAAAAGCAATACACCTTTTAAGAGACTATGTTGAAGGGTTGCAGAAAACAAACCCAAATACAACAGTTAGGATAAGTGTACAAACCGCAAAGATGCAACAAGTCCAACCGAGTTTTCAAGAGAATGTATGTATGCTTTGAAGGAATGATATAAAACTTGTCAAAGAGAGTTGTTGGGGTTAGATGGTGCTTTTATGAGGGGTCCTTTTCCTGGTCAGCTTCTTATAGCAGTCGGTATAGACAACAACAATGGAATATACCCTTTAGCCTATGCG
Source organism: Chrysanthemum makinoi (assembly GCA_910596185.1). Lineage (NCBI taxonomy): Eukaryota > Viridiplantae > Streptophyta > Magnoliopsida > Asterales > Asteraceae > Chrysanthemum > Chrysanthemum makinoi. The sequence continues at coordinate 300,762,386 of OU343225.1, forward strand.
GTTGCAGAAGCTGAAAGCAAAGACTCGTGGATTTGGTTTCTTGAATGTATAAGAGATGATCTTGACTTGCAACCAAACTCAAACTACACTTTTATCAGCGACATGCAAAAGGTGATGTTACCTTTTAGTTGATTATATTCACTTGTATTTTCGATAAATGCTACTTTTATTAGTAATGAATTGATTTTTATTTGTTTAGGGTATCATTCCAATATTAGCAGCAGTATTCCCTAGTGCTGAACACAAATATTGTTTGAAGCACATCCATGATAATATGAAATTGCAATGGAATGCTAAAGCATACAAGGAACATTTGTGGAGATGTGCAGCAGCAACAACCGTCCAACAATTTGAGGCAGTCATGCTGGCATTCAAGAGTTTTAGCGATCCTGTCCATGCTTGGTTAAGTAAGATACCACCAACCCATTGGTCAAGATCGCATTTTTCAGGTACTAACCAGATCTATGTCTAAGTGTACATCTTTTGCTCTACGACATTGTTCAACACTGTTGTTTGTATAACTCAAACATGTTGTATAAATGTGTAGGGAGGGCTCATTATGATGTGTTACTTAATAACATGTGTGAGGTGTTTAATGGCAAAATATTAGGAGGTAGGCACCAACCCATCATTACTGATTTGGAATACATTAGAGAATATTGTATGAAAAGAATAGTGAATGTTGTGAATGTGATTGACAAGTGTGCCGGACCATTAACACCAAAGGTAACACTCATGTTAGACTTGATAAAGAAAGAGGCTTATAAGTACACCGTTTTACGGGTTGAAGGAGATAAGTATCAGGTCAGTGGATGGGGAGATAAGTGTTTTGTAAATGTTGAAGCTAGGGCTTGTACATGTAGAAGATGAGAGCTTACAAGTATGACATGTAAACATGTTGTTGCTACCCATCGGTATATGAGCTTCAATGGAATGCAAGTAGGATATGTTGAATCATGGGTTCATCCATGTTACTTGCTTAAGACTTGGGAAGAAACTTATAAACACTACATCCAGCCAATAAATGGTTATCAACATTGGAATAAGCCACAAGTTCCTACAAGCATTCTTTCACCTAAACGTCATAAACCATTAGGTAGGCCACGAAAGAAAAGAACTAGGGATTTTACTGAAAATGATAATAGTGACAGAACGAGTAACTTGTCACAGTCTAGTAAGAGTGTGGTTTGTGGTACATGTGGCAATGCTGGACACAACAAGAAAATATGTCTTGGGAAAGGATGTGTAACAGGAAGTCGCGTAGCATACAGATCTCAAAAAAGGTTTATCCCAACCAAAAGTTACAGCAAAAAAGAAGGCAAAGGTTACATGTCACAACTTTGAAGGAAATGAAAAACCTCGGTCTCAAACTGATGCTCAATTTCAAGGTGATTTTCAACCAAGTGTGGTCCAGTCTCAATCTGGAAGTCAAGTTAATGCTGCTTCTAGTGGTTCTCCAAAACAATTTTGGACTAAAACCATTATTATAGCATCAAAGCTGTCTTCACCACAAAAAAAAATGTTGGTTAAGCATATGAAAGCCAATATTTTTCATCGAATATGTATTCCCCTAAACATTACTTGCTGTCTTTAAACAATGTATGTTTCTGAACTTTGTAGACTACAAAATTTTATGCATTTGAAAATATATTCATTTGCATTATGTATGAAATCATGTCATGTTAGTCTATGGGTAAAATTGTGTTTTAATTGTATTGATTTGCCACTTTACCCATTTCTACATATTGTAACAAGTTCATACGCATATTAACTGTTGACTTTTACAAAGTCAATTACTGTTCACCCATCTTTGCAACTTCATACGTCTTTGATACTTGGATATGTTTTTCTTGGATCTGTGTTTTGAGTTGGATATTGTTATTCTATTATCACAAACAACAATGAAGAATCAAAAATGGATGAACAACACCATATCAAGTTTATGTTGATACTCAAAAGTGGTGTCTATTCATCCATCTTTGATAGTTGTATCTGTGTTATGAGTTTGATCGTTTTACTAGTATTTGTGTGGCAATTGAGGCGGATATATGAATTTTTGAGGCAATGACCTATTAGTAAAGGCAGCACAGTATAAGGACCAAAGCATAAAAGAAATATAATATTACCATTATACAAGGACCAAACATTATCAATCAAGAGACTATTTTTAGTCAACCTACACTAAAACTTCTTAAACACAACTTACCCATTGCAAACCATCTACCACCGATCCAAAACACAAAAACCAGTAACTTTCTAAATCTTATAGAAAAACTATAGAAAAACCAAGAAGATGACTATCCAAGACAAAACACAAAAGTTCCTCATATGGCAAACTTTCTCCTTCTCAACAAGGAGATCAGCAAAGGATGCTTGGTGAGCAGCCTCTAGCTCGTTTGCCCTGTCACCCGCGTTGACAGCCTCCATAGTCTAAGCAATGAGGGCGGCTTGTCATTCTTGAAACGCCGCCTCATTCCTGTAGATGTTTCTCTGCAAGTAGATAATCACATCCCTTGCTCTCCTTTGCATGGGTGGATCGTACCAACCATTGAACGGACATGTTGTAGGCTAAAATTGATAATCAAAATGTTAGCATCTCTTTGCAGCATAAACACCAGCTAAACCCACTTGTATAAAATCACAATTATAATTAAACGGATATTACTATAATCAACACATTTAAGGTAAACAACTACAAGCCAACTTTAAAATGAAATAAAATTAAGTGTCCCAACCTGTCTAGGACAGGCATAGAACCTCCTTCATGGGTTCGTGTTGTTCCAGCATGTTCGAAGGACAGCCCTTCTATTGCATGAACAAAGCACCATTTTTTCGATTTTACAGTCGGTGAAGATGATAAGATTTTAGGGGATAGGAAAGATTAGGGATGAGAAGTGATAAACTTTTCCTTTTATTAGCAAGTTTTTACTGTAGCGCCTAAGGAAAACAAGTGGACCTAACACGGTAATATTAAATAATGGACAATAGTAAAATGATAATTGTGCCCCTGGACTAAAGACAAAGCAAACGGCAACTGACGTGGTTGACTAACGGAAAAATGGTCAAAGGACCAGTTTAGACTATAAAACTTGGATCAATTACTCCCGGCGATGAAAATGCCAAGTTTTGGTTCAACGTGATGCGTATGTATAAGATTAGGGACGAACCGTGTATTTTACTCTAATAAAAATGATTCCACAACATAAAGGCAAATTTTTCATGATTCCACTAAATCATTATCTAACATTTTATAACCACATACTTATTATATTTTTTCTTCTCTATCCAATTTTTAGTTTTAAATGTGTTCTTAACTTTAATATTTTAATTTAAAGTATATATAATTTATATACTATATATATTTTCTCTTTCCTCAATTATTTCATTCAAATGCCAAATCCAAATCTTATTTCATACCCATCAACAAAACAAACGCACCCTTAAGCTACGGTTTTTAGTTATTGTTGTAGCTTTTGGCCAACTCTAGCATCAACTATATTTGTCTAATATGCCTTATATATAAATTGAGTCAAATAATTATCAAGTGCGCAAATAAGCTCTACATTTGTCTAATATTATCACTATACCTACTTAAACTTAGTAAAGCTCTTATTTTTCACGAGGCTAGCTCAATCACATTGAAATTATATGTATTAGCATATTGCTATCTATGATGTTTTCCCGATGAGTTGTTAGTAAAAAATCTATTATATTAAAAGGAAGGTTGATGTTTGAATTGAGGTTTGTTTTTTGTCGTTGTTGTTGTGAGATTTTTATCTTTTTTATTTTATATCACGATGGTCAGAAAAAGTGTAATGTAAACTCTATAACATGTATGCATTTTAGTTTTTACATAATAGTCACATGTATAAAATGCTCAGATGTTGTGATGATGTTTAAATGATAGATATATAATATAAGTTATTAAGTGTAAGGGACAAGTCAAGGTGACATCGTATTTTAATATATACATCGCTTTTGCATCAATCGTGAATGACATATACTACTTCTTAACAGCTTGTGTGGGGATGCGGGTCTAAAAGCTAATGAATAACAAATGGATTAGTTATTGTAAAACACCCCCTTTAAGTAACCACAAAAGTTGCCACGTGACACCACAAGAAGTTCTACCACTTTTAAATTGCATCATGATATTACCGCTTTCAAACAATTTAGTAATTTTTCTTTTTTATTTCCCTCGTTTAATTATTTTTACCATATCAAGATCAATATTGCATCAAATTAGTGTTTGTGTCATTTTTGGATCATTCATATTTTTACATAATGTATTTCGGTTAATGCTTGCATAAAATTTTGCTCTTTATTGATACATTTGTGATTATTGTCAAAGCGCATCATCTTATGTTTAAGCCAAACGTTATATAATAATTATTATATTGCATCAAAGGTTGTTGCTTAGTTTCACTTTTAGATGCATGAATCATCTTCATGATATCATATTGGTCGTCATCATGATTCTTCGATCATCAATATCATCATTCCGGTATTATCGATTTCAGCATCACTATTGTTAATACAAATAAATTGTAAAAACGTTTATTTATATTTTACGATCTTCTAATGTTTTGTCGATAACAAACGTAAAATCATTTTAACGAAACAAATAAAATACGTAAATGGTTTGAGCCAATAGTTTACTAACACACTTACGTTTTCACATAAAACACTAAACAAGTAAAAGTGATTTTATGATTTAGTAATACATATGTACAACAACTAGTATTTACATATTGGGACAAATATATACATAATTAGTATGTATTATAATGGGTAATATAAATGGGTAGAAATTTAAGTATTTGACCAATTGACCAAATACATTGAATGTAGTTGGGTAAAACCCAAAATCCATGACCCATACCCATGGAGCATAACCCATAACCCATTGCATGACATCATGCATAAGTCATAAATGGATATTATCCATGACCCATGGATTTAACCCATGACCCATGGACTAGATGCATAGCATCTTGTAGATACATTGTATATACTTGGATACCCATGGTCCAAAGTATAGGTCCCATGACCCATAACCCATGACCCATGACCCAAAACCCATGGGCAAAGAGGAGCGTCCCACGGATCCCCATGAATATACTGGACGGATCCCTCAAGTGAGGGATCCGTGGAACAGTAGATAAATTTCTTCTATAAATAGTGAGCCATTTCTTCATTTTGGGGTACCACTCCCACACATACTTTCTCCTAGTATTGTATACCTTCGTACATCAGATCCTAAGGATCTCTTTATGTAGTTTGTATTTTGTTTTTGTGTGATTCTCTAGGTTCCTCTTAAAGGCGAGAGCACCACCTCTTGAAGTCGAGCAAGCTCAAGCCCATGAGTTTCCATGCTTCATCATCATCAAGACTACCTAGGTTCTCTTGTTGATAGTTTTTTCTTCCTCCATAGAAGTGTTGTGTCAAAGGCATTAGTGAAGGATACTGAAAGAGTCAAGACGAAAGCATTAGTGAAAGGTGCTTAAACGTCCGTGTCAAAGGCATTAGTGAAGGATGCCAAAGGAGTCAAGATGAAGGCATTAGTGAAAGGTGCCAAACGTCCGTGTCAAGGGCATTAGTGAAGGGTGCCTAGAAGTCAAGTCAAATGGCATTAGTGAAAGATGCCAAGAGTGTACAATCGATGAGGTGCATCGATGTACAAATAGAGATAGGTTGTATCCTTTATGATGTTGTAATAAGGAGTTGGTATCCTTTGGGTTAGGTGTTGTGTAGTGTTGGGTAGTAGTTCATCCATTGTAATGGAACTCGGTATCTAGCCTAGTACCGGATAAAGGGTAGGCGACATTGTGATAGGTGTGGTTCTACCTTGTGGAAGAACCCGATGTCTAGCCTAGTACCGGAAAAAGAGTAGGCGACATTGTGAAGGCTTCTCTGCCATGAGGAGTTGGTGTCGTGTAGTGTTTACGAACTCTCGAGTAGGTGACTCGGGGAGTGGAGTAGGGCAAGGAAGGTGTCCTTGTAGCCGAACCACTATAAACACTCGTGTCGTGGTTATGTGTCTCTTACTCTTTATCTTTCCATTACACATTTACATATCTATCTACCAATGTCCAACATACACATTTAAATAGATTGACATAAGTCGATCTAAATATTTTAAAACGAAGTTTTAATAGGTAAAACTATTCAACCCCCCTTCAAGTTTTCCACAATTGGCATCAGAGCTTCGTTACCAAGTTTCTTATAGTATGTTGTACTTTAAAAACTTGATACGATCCATGTATGTTAGAAAACTACAAAGAAGGATTTTTTTTTAAGAAAATGTCACTTTTTAAAAATCATCATATTGTATAATGTCGGACAATGATAGAACGTTCTAATATTTTCTTTGTTAAGAATTCTCCATACTTGGATTTGGGCATCCCAAGAAGATCATGAAGAATTTCTCACTGAATACTTCTTTCCTTAAAAGGAATATTTAGCAAAGGTATGATCCTTAATATATTACAAATAATTTCTTTTATTAATAAGGTCATTTTTTTTTAATCATGATTAAGTCTTAGTAGTATCTTTACGCTTTCTTAATAATCACTAAAGTAGTTATCTATATTAAACTCATCATCAAGAATAGTATTCTTCGTTGATCTCTATAGACAAAACTACAAACTAGTGATAATGATAACTCGGCTATTCGAGAGCCTTGATCATTACTCCTCACAAAAGGATTATTGACATTTCATCTATGTCAATGAGTATCTGTGGAAAACTATAAGGGGGGTTGAATAGTTTTACCAATTAAAACTTCCTTTTAAACTATTTAGATCAACTTATGTCAATCTATTTGGATGTGTGTTGGATGTTGATAAACAAGCATATAAAGTATGTAATGAAAAGATAAGAGTAAGAAGCACAAAACCACAACGCGAGTATTTATAGTGGTTCAGCTACAAGGACACCTTCCTTGCCCTACTCCACTCCCCGAGTCACCTACTCGAGAGTTCGTAATCACTACACGACACCAATTCCTTATGGTGGAGAAACCTTCACAACATTGCCTACTCTTTTTCCGGTATTAGGCTAACCACCGGGTTCTTTCACACCAAGGTAAACCACACCTAACACAACGTCGCCTACCCTTTATCCGGTACTAGGCTAGATACCGAGTTCCATTATAATGGAGGAACTACTACCCAACACTACACCAACGACTAATCCCAAAGGTGATCAACTCCTTATTACAACATCATCAAGGATATCAATATCCTTGGATCTAGTACTAATCTATCTTGTACATCGAAACACACCATATCGAATGTATATCTAAGGCACCTTTCACTAATGCCTTTAGTTAGATCTTCAAGTCACTCTTCACCAATGTCTTGTGACTTGACTTCTAGGCACCCTTCACTAATGCCTATAGTATGGACGATCGACACCTTTCACTAATGTCTTCGTCTTGACACTTGAGACATCTTTCACTAATGTCTCCAACATTACACTTCTTAGAAGAAACAAAAGAATCATCAATAAGAGGACTTCAGTAGTCTTGATGATGAGGAAGCATGGCAACTCATGGACTTGAGCTTGCTCGACTTCAAAGGTGGTGATCTCGCCTTTAAGAGGAACCTATAAGATCACACAAAAACAAAACTACAAACATCGATCTCTTGGATCTGAGGTTAGAGAGTTTTTAACTCAAGGGGAAAGTATGTTAGAAAGGGGTGAGAAATAATGAAGAAATGGCTCACTATTTATAGAAGAAAAAATCGACTGTTCCCCGGATCCCACGGATCCCTCCCACAAGGGATCCGTCTAGCGTAAAGCTAGGGATCCGTGGGACGCTCTGTTAGGAATTAGAAATTCCAGGTATTAAAGAGTCGGTCACCCTGTATATATATTCGTTAGAAAGCTCGTAGTCGTAGTTATTTTATGTTAAGTAGTATTTAGTTATGTAACACCGTGGAGGACGAACGGGTCTTTACCCACTGTATGCCTGATCCACAGGCCGTTGTGTGGCGTTTTATTGTAAGACTATAAATACTCTCTACCTCCCAAGGTAGAGAGTTGGAGCTCATAATAAGATTTTTCTTTCTCTCACTAAGTTCCCTAAACCTCTAACTTTATCTCTCTAAAACCTTCTACGATTTAGATAGTTTATGTGAAACCAATATATTTATATTAGATCATTCTTTATTGGATTTCTTTTTAGGTGTGAGTTAAAGTTTGTGATTTTTGATTGTATTTTTGTGTTTAGAATCATCAAGTGTTTAGGTTTTGATTGTAAGGCTTGAATCATCGTGGTTGGATTGTTTTTGGATTGAAAAGTGGTGTTTATGTGTTTTTTCATGCTAGCGACTTGAGCCACGGAAAAGTTTTCTTGGTAGCGACTTGCTTTGCAATTTGGTAGCGAGTTGTTGTTAAAGGAATTAGCGAGTTGGGTTAGCGACTTGTCTATTGAGACAAGCCGACAAAAAGTACACTTAGTGGATTCTCCACTACGGGTAGCGACTTGGTGTAAGTTAGCGACTTGTACTTTATATTGTTAGCGAGTTGGTACCTAGCGAGTTGCTATTTAGCGACTTGACAAATTAGCGACTTGGTGCTTAGCGAATTGCTGTCAAAATTTTGCTAGCGACTTGGATTGTAGCGAGTTGTTATATAGCGACTTGGGATTATAGCGACTTGGCACTTAGCGACTTGGTTCAAAGGTTCCTAGCGACTTGGGTGATATCCTTTGAAGACGGTTTTCTCTTGATTTAGTAAAATCCCGTGAAAGAATCTATTTCCCGGTTTAATCATAGAGTTATAAAATCCCGTTTAATCAGTCATCATGTCTACCAACGCTCCTACAATCATCTCCACTGTTGCCGAGGATGTTCAAGCAGCTGGTTCAGATACTCGTCCACCCATGCTTGACAGAATAGACTATGACTCTTGGGCTCAAAGAATGATTGTACTGTCTTAGAAAGGAAAATGGGGTCAACATTCTCAAATCAATTGATGAAGGACCGTATCGAGTTGAGACTACTAGGGACATAATTGATACAGCTGAAGATGGAACGATGATCTATGGAATAGACAGACCAAAGACGTATGATGAGCTCAATGATAAGGAGAAGAAGAGATTCGATGCGGATATCAGGGCTTCTAACATCATATTGCAAGGTCTTCCAAAAGACATCTACAAGCTTATCAATCACAACACTGAAGCAAAGGCTGTATGGGATAATGTCAAGATGCTTATTTCTGGTTCTGAATTAACCATGGAAGACAGAGAATCACAACTCTATGATGAATTTGAGCACTTCAAGATGAAACCAGATGAGAGTGTCTATGAGTATTACGTGAGATTCCACAAACTCGTCAATGACATGAGGAACATCAAAATGACCATGCCTAACATTCAGCTGAACTCAAAGTTTGTAAACAACATGAATCCCGAATGTCACAAGTTTGTCACTTCTGTGAAGCTCACTAAAGGATTGAAGAATACGAATTATGAGCAACTGTATGCCTTCCTTCTTCAGAATGAGAGACATGCCATGTTTGAAAAGAGGATTCTTGAACAATTCAAAACAAATCCAGGAGAGACAAGCTCATCAAATGATTCAATTGCCTTCTACTCAAACATTGGGGTTACCACTAAAGCTTCACAAGTTATACACATGGGTGATGGAACTCACAAACTCATTCCTGATCCAATGTTCAAACAAGCTGATGCTGATGCATATGTAGGAAACTTCATTAGTCAACTAGCTCTCATGATCAGTCAAAACATGAACACTCTCCCACACACCAACAACAACCTCAGAACAGCATCCAATCCACACAATCAAGCTACTGTTAGAGAAGGGAAGGTTATGGTGCAGCCAGTCCAAGAAAGGCAGTATGATCAGAGAAGGGGTGGACCTACTGCACACAAAAAATTCATGGCTAGCATTTCTCCAATGGTCTCTCCTAAAGTCTCTACTTCACCACAAGCTGGACCATCCAAAGACAAAATCATTTCAGAGGTATTAAAATTATATGATGAAGTTGATGTGCAAAAGATACATAATGAAATACAATCAACTGAAATCATTGAGTCAGATATTGAAAATATGGTTAATATCAATGTTGTCCCATATGATCAATATGTGAAACAAAGTGAAAGTGTGATTGTATCAAGTGATGTATCTCCTGCAGTCAATGATGATTATTTCTGTGATGAATACATGCATGCCCCTGATGATCTCGTTATCTCTGAACTTAATGCCTATAAAGAACGAGTTGCCATTTATGAACAACGTGCTAAGTTTGAGCTAAATGCTCGTGATGAGTTGGATAACCAAATGCGTACAATTATTAGAAAAAGTAATTTTAGAGAAGAAGTGTTAAAACAAGAGTTAAATTCCTTACAAGAAAAGCTTTCCAAAACTGCTAAGCAAAAACAAGAACTTCAAGAAAATGTTAAAGTGCTTAAACAAGAATTTCATGCCAAGGAATCAAAACTTTTGAATGATTTTTCTAATCTAAAACTTTGAAGAACAAGCTTGAAAAGAAGTTGTACGCATAAGGGAACACCATTCAGACTGCCACATGATCACTAAGCATAGAGTCTTAAGCGATAAGCATAGCATTCCCCTGGTTGAGGAACCAAATCCAGAGGTCATTAAAAAGGCTAGAATTGCTCATAAGGTACTCTATGATGGCAATGAAATCCTTAAACCTAGACAGAAACCTAGTTGCGCTGAGTGCACTTAGGAAGATAATAAATCATGAAGTCACTAAAAGGATGAACAAGAAGTTAGATGATCCAATATGTAAAGAGAAGAAAATAATTATCACACCCCATGATTACAAGAAGGAAAACTGGATCTCTTTAAACAAATTTAAACCTCAAACGTTATTAACACTTGAACAAGTTTTCTGGAAAAAGGATTTAGATAAGCTAAAAGCTGAAAATCTTGTTGATACAAACCCTTCCCTTAGGAAAATGCCTCATCAGCGATCGTGGTATCCTCCAAATACACCGATGCATTTAGTTCCTAGAACTATTGCCACTAAGAGTAAGACCTTAATCACCAATATGTTATTCTTCAACTATTTGTCGATTTTGAGAAAACTTGTAAGAAAAGGATCACACCCACTGGGATAACTGAAGGGGAAAAGGGTTTTGAGCAAACAAAAGAATGCTATCTAACCGAGGTAATGCCTTTCTTCAAACTACTAAAAGATCATTTTGAGAGTCTTAAAAAGGGGATAAGTTTAGATATTAAAGGAATGGAAAAGGAATTTGATGCAATGGTAGTTGAGGTTAGTGACTATGAGCGAGCATTAAAATATAATGAGATTAAGAGGAAGAACTTGCATACCTTGAATGAGAATCTTATTTCTGAATGTATTGTTCAAGATGTGTTTTACTTGCTACAATGCTCCATTAATGCTTCTCAATTTCATGAATTATCTGTTGCCTGAAAGTCTCCCATGATCGTGTCATTGAGCTTGAAAAGATTAATTCGAAACTTAATGAGAAAATTGATCCGGATGATCATGATAATTTGGTAAAGCATCTTTCTAAACTAGAAGTTGAACATTTTGATTTACAACTAAAATATCAACATCTAAAAGAAAATGTTAAAACATCAAATATCAAGACTTCTTTGGATGCTCGATTTGATGAGTTTTTGAAATTAGCAAACGTGATGAACAGATTCGAGCTCATTGTAACACGATCAAAATGTTGAAAGTCCAAATCTCAATTAAAGGGTGACAAGAACAATGTTGGATCCCCGCCTCCTTTTAGATTCTCATACTCTCAAACTTTTCATCTTCAAAACTTGTTAAATGCCTTACAAATGGAAAACGAGAGTTTTCTAGAAGAAAATGAAAAATTTAAGCGACACTTTAAAGAGTTATATGATTCAATGAAAGTCACTCGTGACCAAAACAATAAAAAAATAACATCTTTACAAAAGGAAATTGAGAATCTGAGAAGTCAAGAAAATGGGAAACTGCCACTTGTTTTCAATAAGAATGTTGTTTCAAAGTCACCCTTAGACTGCAAATACGCTGTGACGGTCAAATATATTCCTCATCATCTTAGGAACAATGAACCTGCGTTTCATGACTATTGTGCTCACCTTAAGGATAGTCTAGAATGTCTAAGTGAGTTGTTGAAGAGGATTTTATTAATAAACCTCTTGATAGAGAAATTAGGTTTGCTTTCCTCCAGGCCAAACGATCTCAAGAGCTGCTTGAATGTGTAATTTCAACATGTCCAAAATCCTTAGGTGAAAAAGGCAAAGCTATGAAGCCTTGTTCTATGCCTAGTGCCAGCGGGAAATCCGTTCTATGCCCGTCTTAGAACGTAAACACTAATGTGCCTTCAAGTAGTTGATTCGGATATGTTAGTGCTAAGAAAGTGACTTTAGTGTGCCGCAAATAGCTCAAATCCAGTCTTAAGAAAGTAAACACTAATGTGCCTTCTAGTAGTTCAGATCCTTGCACATCAAGTTCGGGAATGCAAAAATTAGATCAACCAACTAATGTTCCCATTCCCTCTGAGTATCGGTGATGACATTAAAGCGGCGGGTCAAAGTCTCAAGAAATACAAGGAATGATAGGACCTTGCAAGCTAAGAATGTGCATTGGAAGAGAGTAGAAGACCAATCTAGGAACTTTAAGCTTGTGTTGAATAAAGCGAATCGTGTTGATTCTAGTATTAGCCATGAAGTACTGTAATTATCGAATTCGATACTATTTGCAAACCTTGTAATGATGTATGCTTGGATTTTGTTGCTAATCATGAATGTGGTGTGAATGCTTTGTCTAATCTATCAAAGGCCGGTTAAAGTTGTTAATGCTAATAATGCGTGCAAAAGGCAAAGAGGCAAAAGATTGTTAGAAAACGGTGGAAACCCACGGAACATTTATAAAGATAGGTTATTATTGGATACCTTTTGGCCATAAGAATAATCGGTTTTGCTCTCAAACTACTAAGATTATGCCCACTAGAAAATGGATGCCTCTGGTAGAACTATTCCCTTAAGAAGTGAACATACTTTGAATAGGTCAAACACAGACACCAGCATTGCATCTATTCCCAATGATTCCATTGCTTCTACTTTTGATATGGATGTTTCTATTTCTGATGTGGGTGTTCCAATTAATGTTACTAACCAAGTGGAACCCATTCTTGCATGGGGATCCCAATTATCCAGTTATCCATTCTTGTCTGTGTTCAACTGTATATCGTTCAAATCGTTCGTGGTACACTTGGACTCAGTACATTCCAAGCATATATTTGGAGACGGTCGTGGCTCATGAACCGTGAGCAAATTCATGAGACAGTTAGATTGGGGAATGATCATTTTGGTGCAATTATGGGTTATGGAGATTATATTTGTTGGAAAAAGTGTTATCTCAGGGTATATTATGTGGAAGGTCTTGGTCATAACTTTGTTCTCTGTGGTCAATTTTGCGATTACGATCTAGAAGTAGCTTTGAAAACATACATGTTTCGTTAGAGAACTTGATGGTAAGGAACTTTTAAGAGGAACACGTGGTTCAAACCTATACACCATCTCTATCGAAGATATGATGTAGTCTTCTCCAATTTTTGTCAAAGGCTTCTAAAACAAAGTCATGGTTATGGCATCGTCGTCTCAATCACTTGAACTTGGGCACCATCAATGATCTCTCCAGAAAGGACTTAGTTGTAGGTTTACCTAGACTTAAGTATGAAAAGGATCATCTTTGTTCAGCATGCCAATTGGGAAAAGCAAGAAATATGCCCATAAACCCAAACCTACAAACTCGGTCTCAGAAGTTCTTCATACAATTCCATGGACTTATGTGGACCAATGAGTAGAATAATATCTTTGGAAAGAAATATGTGTTAGTTGTGGTTGATGATTTCTCTAGATTCACCTGGGTAAAGTTCCTAAGGTCAAAGGATGAAACTCCAGATATTATCATCAAACTCATCAACACTTCTGAGTTAGTCTTAACAAAGCGTCGGAATCATTCGAACAGACAATGGGCCTGAGTTTGTTAACAAACAACTTGAGATTTTATGAAAGTATTGGAGTCAGTCATCAAAGAAGTGTTCCTCGAACTCCTCAGCGAGCGGTGTAGTTGAAAACGTCGAACTCTTGTGGAAGCATAAGGACGATGCGATTTACTCAAAGGTTCCAATGTTTCTCTGGGGTGAAGCCATTGCCACTGCATGCTACACCCAAAATCGATCTCGATTCACCTTGCTCATGGAAAAACTCCATATGAACTGGTCACAGCAGAAAAAACCTAATCTCTCATTCCTTCGTGTGTTTGGTGCATTGTGTTATCCAACTAATGAGGGCCAAGATTTAGGCAAACTTAAAGCTAAAGCGGACATTGGAGTATTTGTAGGATATGCACCAAATAGAAAAGGTTACCGAATCTACAACAAGAGAACCGAAACATCATGGAAACAATTCGTTCGTTTGATGGTGTGGTCAAATGGCTCTGGACATTCGGTTCTAGACCGCACTTCAAAAGCAGTCCCATTGGTTCATCTCTTGTACCAAACTCCTCATCAGCAACTCCATATGTACCCCCTCGAGAAGATGATTTAAAAGCTGTTTGATCCATGTTTGATGAACAATTTGAGCCAAGTAACAATGATAAGTCAATCAATCAACAGAACGCTTCTATACTGTCAATGATATTAACCCTTCAACTTCTATGTCATTAAGCCAAGAAGCACCTGTTCTGACCAATCGGTTCTTCAACAAATCTTCAATCATCAAGTGTACATCATGGAAATGCTTCTGATTCATTGGATGAAGTCAATCCTTTTACTCCGAAGATGCTCCATTTGAAAATATACTTGCTCTGAATCCATCGAACCATCTTCTACGGAGACATAGAGCTGCTACTTCAGTCCTCAACAACAGCCACATGAACACCTCAGAAAATGGACTCACGATCATCCATTGAAACATCATTGAAATCCCTCTCGTCCAGTATCCACACGGAAACAACAGCAACTTGCCTTGGTGCTTCTCAACTCGTATCTCTAAGATCAAACCAAAGATGTTAAAACCGCCATGAATGACAGTGGTTCAATGCCATGCAAGAAGAAATTCATGAGTTTGACCGACTTGATGTATGGGAATTAGTACATGCTCAGTTGTGCTATGATCATTGCTCTCAAGTGGATCTTCAAAGTAAAGCTTGATGAGCATGGCGATGTTTTAAAGAATAAGGTTAGATTGGTTGCAAAAAGGATACGGTCGGGAGGCATAGACTTTGAAGAATCATTTGCTCGGTGAATCGATAGAGGCATCGAATATTCTTAGCTAATGCTGAAGTAAGAACATGGTAGTCTATCAGATGGATGTGGCCGGCATTTACGGCGGAATCTTAAAGAAGTAGTCTCGTCAGCCAACTGAAGGATTTGTGAATCCAGAGCATCCTACTCACGTTTATCGTTTGAAGAAAGCTCTTTACGGATTAAAGCAAGCTCCAGGGCATGGTGATACGCTATCAAAGTTTCTTCTCTATAGTTGGCAAAAGAGTTGATCCTACTATGTTCACGGGGAAGTCGGGCAAACATTTAATTCACGTTCAAATTTATGTTGATGATATCATCTTTGCCTCGATTGACCCCAATGAATGTGATCGTTTTCTAAGAAATGGGTTCCATTTCAAATGTTGATGGGACAAATGTCATTTTTTTGGGTTTACAAATTTCACAAAGTCCCGGGGGCATTTTCATAAATCAATCTAAATATGCAAATGAGATTTTAAAGAAATTTGGATTTGATTCAAGTGACCCGTTGACACTCCCATGATTGAACGAACCAAGCTTGATGAGGACCACTCGGGGATCATGGTAGACCAAACAAAATATCGTAGCATGATGGATCCACGATGTACCTCACGACTGATGAACTGATATTACGTTATTTGTATGCATGTGTGCTAGATAATGAGGCTAAGCCTACCAAAAGCACCTTGAAGCGGTTAAAAGGGTCTTTCGGTACCTCCAAGGAACCATCAACATGGGACTTTGGTACCTGAAGGACACCGGTATGTTACTAACGGCATATGCGGATCTGCGGATCATGCGAGTGTCAAGATACTTCGTCGAGGAAACGTGCGGAGGAGCTCAATTTTTGGGTGATAAGCTTGTGAAATTTGGTAGATCAAAGCAAATGAGTACTTCTATTTCCTCTCAGAGGCTGAATACATAGCCATGTCATT
>OU343225.1:300778697-300878080 GCA_910596185.1 Chrysanthemum makinoi
TCTAGCTGTCTTAATAAAAGCTTCAAGGTTCTAAACCCTAGTACTAGGAGAGTACTCGTATTGTTACTTAATAATATTGAAGCTGTTGGTGTTACATTGTGTTTACTTTAATCTTCTAAAGTACATTCAAGTAGATTCCGCATACTTGTGTGTATCTACAACAAAGTTTCTCATTGTTGTTTTGGAACCATCCAAGGCAAGTAACACGTTTACAAGCTAAGTGTTCTAGATCCAAGGTTTGGGACTTCACAAGTGGTATCAGAGCTTGTGTCCTGAAAGCTTTGTTTTAGAAGATCTGTGTGACAAATCAAGAAATGGATTTTGACAATTCCAATCTTTGTTAGAGTTCCTAAGTTGCGGCCAAATGAATATGAACTCTAGAGAATGCATAGAAGCGAGACTTCTTGGTACTTGATTTCAAGTCTGTGGAACATTGTGCTCTATGGAGAATCTTACAAATCCATTTGTCTTTGAAGAAGTTGGTGGTAAGACCGTTACTAAAGAAAAAGGTGATCCTATCACTAATGAAGAGATGGCTCTAAGAGGCAATGATCTCAAAGTCAGAAGTCTTTTACTCATGGCAATACCTGATGATCATCAACTCACCTTCAACAAACATAAAGATGCTCAGAGTTTGTTCAAAGCCATTGAAACCAGATTTGGTGGAGATTACATTACCAAGAAAACTTCGAGAAGACTCTTTTGAAGCAAGAATTTGAAAACTTCACTTCTTTGGTGCAAGTGAGTCCATTGACTCGGTTTATAATAGGCTTCAAAACTTGTTAGTCGGTGGCGAGATTGGATGTGGAGCTCTCCAAGGAAGATGTCAACCTCAAGTTTGTTAGAAGTCTTCCATCACAAAAATGGGACACTCATGTCATTGTATGGAAGAACAAGCCAGATTTTGAAACCATGAACTTGGAAAATCTGTTCAATAACTTTAAGGTGATTGAACAAGACATGAAGAGAAAAGCAGCTGCATCTTCCAGTTATGGGTCACAAAATATAGCCTTTGTGGCTAACCCTGTCACTAGCAATGATAAGGACATTTTTGATGTTAGTACTAGCTCCAAGTCTAATGTTAATACTGATGGCTCAGTAACCACTGCAGCATGCATCAATGAAGGTACAATCTATGATTTCATAGCTGAGCAGAGTCAAGGATCCCAGATCACTCATGATGATCTGAGACAAATCCATGAAGATGACATGGAAAAGATGGATATCAAATGGAACATTGCCTTGATTAGTATAAGGGCAAGAAGGTTCATGAAGAAAACTGGAAGGCAGATTAAGATCAATGATGGTGATATTGCTGGGTTTGACAAGGGGAAAGGTTGAATGCTACAACCGTGGCAAGCTTAGGCATTTTTAGAGAATCACGAAGCCCGGGAGCAAAGGGAAGCAGTGAGGTGAAAATTCTAAAGCAATGGTGGCTATTGATGGTGCTGGATATGATTGGAGCTTCATGGCAGATGAAGAAGAGAGTCCAATCCACATGGCTTTAGTATCTGAGGTACTTACTGAAACAAATTGCTCAGATACATGTATTTTTTGGGTTCGGTAAATACCCAAACCCCTTAATCTAGGATTTGAATAGAAAATAGCCTAAGTGTCTTGTCCGTTAAACACTAACAGGTCACTGAGTGCATAGTCTCTCGATGAGCCATCTTCGAGATACTGGGTTAGAGGCAACAAGATAGTCTCTCCACTCGGCAAAGGCGGAACTTAAAGGGTGAAGACGAGTCAAGAAGAAGATGGTGGATTAGGTGAGAGATGACAATAACTCACTGAATCCCTAAGACTCTTCTCCAACTTCTTACATGAAGACAAAGCTGAAGAAAGATGAAGGATGTAAAGGCGAAGAATGAGCGGACAAGGCGGATAAGTTTGAATCGATAAGGCGAAGTCCTTATCAACCAAAGTCAACTTTCCACGAATAGCAAAAGATCGGGCTCAATGTCATCAGCGACCTTAGGAAAGTAGTCTTGTCTCTTACCTAGAATAGCCTTTGTAAACAGAGACAAAATACATCGGTATTTTGTCTTACGTAAGATGTCGGTTTGTCACTTAGGAAAGAGTTAAATCTTATACATGTATAAATAGCATAAGAGATGGAGTGAAAAGGTTAAGCTTGTGAATTGTAAAAAAACACACATACATGAAGCCAACTTTTCACTCCTCCAAATCAACTTTATCCCGAGATAGCTCAGTGGGTTCTAAGAGTTGTGCTCAGACTTAGCCTGAGCTTAGAGAGGAGTCACCAACCTTCGTCATTTCAATCCCAAGTGCTATTCCGCAAGTACTTGGGTAACGTATTCTTTTGATTGATTTCTAATAAAGAATATGATGTTGAAAATTATCTAGTGTGTTTTACTTACTTTAATTTCAATCATTGTTCACTATTAACTTGTTTTATATTTCTAAAGCTGTTTTTAAGCGATAGTGAGCGAGGGAACAACAAGTGGTATCGAGCAAGGCTAATTATAAAACATTTTTAGGCGCTCAAAAGTTTTAAATTAGGATACTAAATGGCTGAAATTGATGTACCCCAACTAGTCGATAAAAAGGGTGGAGCTTATTAATTTGTTGCCCTAGACTTGAAGTTGGCAAATTCAACAAATGGAAAAAGCGAATGCTTTGCTATTTGATTGGGATGGAATCTTATTATATCAAGTGTATAAATGAAGGTCCATTTGTCCCAAAGCTCGAAGGTTTGCCTAAACACGAGCTCAATGGACCCAAGATGAAAGGAGAGTGGTCAACCAGGACCAAAGACTCAAAAGTTTCATAATATCTTGTCTTCACGGCGATATTATGGAGTCGATTATAAGTCTGTAGTACGACTAAAAACTGGGATGACCTAGTTCATAGTCATGAAGGCCCATCGATACCAAGGAAAGCAGGATAATGGACACGAAACTTGAGTATAACACCTTCGGGCTAAGGACTCGAAAGTCTCTCTCAAACTTACACCCGGTAAAAACTCTTTTAAATGAACTATCAAATGATGGTGTTAAGTTGTCCAAACATGAAATCAATGTTGGTTTTGTCAGCAGTCTCACGAGAAGTGGTTGAATTTCTCTAGGGGACTTAGGAATGCTAATCATATCCGGAATCTTGAGCTTCACGAAATTTATGGAAATTTGTCTATGAGGAAAACCTCATCAACAGACGATACCACGACTTAAAGAAGTCTCAAGAAGTCAAGAAGTCCCTGACCACCACCTCATCACCAATATCAACTGCCTTTTATTCTAACAATGTTGTTCAAGATTTTCAGGAAAATTCGATGATGAGCGATGAGAGATCAAGTGAGGAGTACCTAAATGACCTAAACACGAATTTCGGGAAAGGGCACTCCTTGCTAACTCTCGAAGGTTTATAAAAAGAAATAAAGGTTTTTCAAATGCCAAAGCAAATGAGGACACTGAATGCTTTAAGTGTCACAAAAAAGGTCATTTTGCAAAAGGCATTTTCAAAAACAATTTAGAACCTCTTATAAACCATCGAGGTCAAATCGGTCCTCGGCTTTAGCAAATTTCAACCAAAAATCTATCAGTCTCATCAAAACTTTCAAAACAAATCTGATCAAAACAAAGCTGTTGATTTTGAAGCTAAGTATAAGAAAGTCAAAGCTAAGCTTGCATTGCTCGAGGCGGTCCTCGAAACAACAAAAATGTTCAATGCATGGGGGTAAAACAAAGGCCTTGTTCTTTGAGACCTTCGACGGGATGAAGAGCGGTGTCATCGAGATGATGAAATGGTGTATGTTAGTGCAGCGATGGCCCTCTGAGAAGAGGACAAGCTAGTTGTTGGAAAGAATCGGTGCGAGGAATGGAGATGGGTCAATATCACAATGAAGAAGGTAAATATTCTACTTTCTATGGATGATGACTCACGATTGGCGATCTTACATGAATTATCTTAATGTTGACCTTAAGTTTGTAGAAGAGCAAAGATTAAATCTTTTTCAAAATACAACAAGCTAAGTTTTGAATTAAACAAGTGTAGGGATGAACTGCTTCTTTTAATACAAGCTAAGCTTGAAACGTCACTTTGCAAATTCAAAACACGAACTAGTTAAAAGAAATCAGACTCTTCAAGTGATCTCAAAAGGTTCAAGATATTCTTGATAGTTGGTGCCAAGAATCCAAGGGTCTTTGATCTTTGTGGGAGCCCCCAATAGCAAGAAGAGAGTCTTAGGTGAAGATCATCTTCACGACTCTCTCAACAAAGACCGAGGTCCTAAGCCATTTGTTTACGGTGGTATGATTACCAATATGTTGACTCCTCCCAAAAGTGATTGGATTGAAAGGCTCAATCACGAGAGTAAGCTTCCAAATTTCGATTACGGAAGGATTCTAGAGCTCGAAAGCCAAGCTCTAAAGAGCATGATTGGACTCCCGATGTGCCCGGTGACTGAACACATCTCGAGTGCAGTAGAATCTCAAGCACCGCTTCCACCACTGAAACCTCTTGGTCTTTTGCACCAATGGCTTCGAGCTTACTCCATTACAATTCAATCCTCATTCACCAAAAGAAAGGTTTGGACTTGGTAGAACCATCTGAAAAAGACCAACAAAACCAACTCAACAAGAGTCTACTCCTACTGAGACTTCAACTTCCTCTGTTCCCACTAAAGTGACCAAATTCAAGAACTAAGCGAGCTTGTGAGGAAGGCTGAAAAGATGGAATCCATCGAAAAAGCCCCTGATTCAATCAAGGAAACTAAGTCAGCCTCATCTAGCTCATCAAAGTCAAAATCCACCAACAAACCCCAAGCAAAAGTGTGGTACGTGTCATTACACCGGCCATACCAGCAGCTTGCTATAGAATCCTTTTTGCATGAGCGCAAAAGGGATGATCCTGAAGCTGCAGACCACCAACGGTATGTCAGTCAAGCAAACTATACCAAAGTTGGTCATCGGTATGCTTCATCCTCCAAAAGCGACTCCCAAGAATAGAGCAAAACCTTTTCCTCTGTGCCCTCACTGTGGGTTTAATGATCATCATCGGGATGATTGTCTCATGAACACATCTTTGTGATATATGCGGTAATCCAGCTCATGAGACATCCCAACATGACAGTGTCATTCATGCAAGGAGAGGAACAAAATAACCCAAAATCAAGCGAGTCATCCTCGGTCTCTAAATGCAAAACATGTGGTAGCACAATGCACTCAACCACCGACCATGAGTCAATTACCAAATTCAAAGAGACCTTGAGACCCAAGCCCACTATTAAGTGGGTCACTAAGAAGAAACTAATTGATTTACTACTTGTGCGGGAGACACGACATGGAGCCTATTTAGCATCTAGGCGGTGGATGCTCAAGAAGCATGATTTGGTGTGAAGGAGTATCGCACAAGTATGTAGAGGAACGGGACCCAAGGTAGTATTTAGTGATAAATCATCATGTGCCAGAAGGTTATGGTTGATGAACCGCAATGGAATAGTTTTCTCTAGAATAGCTTATGTCAATGGTCTTAAATACAATCTCATCGATGTCAGTCAACTATGTGATGATAAGTACATTGTGCAATTCAATGACAAACAAGGTACCATCTTCAATGCCAACAAGGAAGTTGTGTTGATAGCTCCTAGGCGAGATGATGTTTACGTTTTAGACATGTCAACACTCTCCCAATATGGAACTTGTCTCTTTGCTAAAGCCACTGAAACTATCAATTGGGCGTGGCATAAAAGACTCTCACACTTAAACTTCAAAAACCTCAACAACTTGGCAAAACAAAACAAGGTCCTTGGCTTACCATCACTGGTTTTTGCAAAAGACAAACCACGCTCACTGCGAAAAGGTAAACACCACGAGCATCATTCAAAACCAAATAAAAGTTTTCCATCAAAAGTCGCCTTCACCTCACTGCACATGGATCTCTTTGGACTGTCGGTCGGATCAATCCGGCATGAGAAGTATACACTTGTCATTGTTGATGAGTTCTCAAGATACACTTGGGTATACTTTCTTTCCACAAAGAGTCGACGGTGATACAATAATGTCATTCATCGGAAGATTGAAAACCGAATGACATTCTTGTTAAACAAATCAAAGCGATAATGATGCGAGTTCGAAAATCAAGAGCTTGAGAGTTTCCGTGATGAAAAAGGAATTTCTCAAAATTTCTCATCTCCTTATACCCCTGAACAAAATGGGGTCTCACGAAGGAAAAACAGAACTCTCATTGAGGTCGCTAGAACCATGCTAAATGGCTCGACCCTCTCAAAGCATTTACGGGTGAAGCGATCAAAGCACTGCATTACACTCAAACAGGTCAATCATTGTCAAAAGACATAACAAAACCCCATATGAGATTTTCAAAGGTAGACTTCGACATCACTATTTTCATGTATTTGGATGTCTGTGTTCATTCATAACCACAAGGATCATCTAGGCAAGTTTGATGCAAAAGTTGATGATGGATATTTCTTAGGCTACTCGCGATCTCCAAAGCCTTCAGGGTTTTTAACACAAGGAGACAACAAGTTGAGGAAACCTTTCATGACACCTTTGATGAAAGTCTTTGAAAGCATCGGGTTCACCAACACCTCGATGGAGGAAATAGGAATTGATGACTCATCAAGATATCCTCGATGAGTACAACACGAATTCAATTCCTCATATCAAGCGATCTTTGACATCTCATTTTATGTCTTGCCTCACAACCTTCCCCAACCAACTATTAGTGAATTCGTTGATAATCAATCGGGTCCCTCTTGGGATAGGTATCTTGGACCAAATGTTCAAGAACACGTGAATCAAGAAACCCAACTGAACAAGACATCTCAAGCAGATGTTCGAATGATTCGTGGCTCAAGCACGGTAACTCACTCCTGAGTCTCCAGTGACCTCTTCAAGCTCAGTTCCTAGACCACAATGTAAGTGGACAAAATCTCAGGACATAGAGCTTGTAAACATTATGGTGAACCCACGAGGGAATGCTCACTAGAAGCATGGTACGCTAAGTTAACTGCAGCTTGACCAATGAATGTCTATATCTGATTACCTATCGAAATAGAACCCAAAAGTGTCCGAGGCTCTAAAGCACCCAAGCGGGTTCGGGCTATGCAAGAAGAACTGCAACAGTTTGATAAAAACAAGGTTATAACCTTGATCAAATGTCCTCAGGATGTCGTTGTCATAGGAATGAAGTGGGTTTTAGAAACAAAGCTGATGAAAGCGGGCTGTCATTAAAAACAAAGCGGACTTGTAGCCAAAGGTTACTGATCAACAAGAAGGCATTGACTATGATGAGACATTTGCTCCTGTTGCAAGAATGGAAGCAATCAGAATCTTCCTTGCATATGCAACATACATGAACTTTAGGGTCTACCAAATGGATGTTAAAAGTGCATTCTTAAATGATGATCTCAAGGAAGATGTGTATGTTCAAGCAACCTCGGTTTTGAGAGTAGTGAATTCCCTGACTATGTTTGCAAGCTTGACAAAGCCCTTTATGGACATAAACAGCTCCCGGGGCATGGTATGAAACTCTCTCGTCTTCGATACAAACAAGTTTGTCCGAGGAAAGATAGACAACACCCTGTTTGTCTATAGGACCAAACAAGATGTGATATTGGTTCAAGTATATGTTGATGACATCATCTTTGGCTCAACAAACTACAAACTTTGCAAACAGTTTGAAAAACCGATGACAAAGAAGTTTGAAATGAGCATGATGGGTGAACTCACATACTTACTTGGACTACAAATCGAACAACCGATAAAGGAATCTCCATCATCAAGAGAAGTACACGAAATCTCTTGAAGAAATATGAGATATCGATTGCCTCGGTGAAGACACCAATGGTCCCTCCTAACAACCTTGGACCTGATCTCACCAAAGAAATCAGTCAACCAAACCCATTTTAGAGGGATTCTTGGCTCAGCGATATATCTAATCGCTACTAGACTAGACATACAATTCTCACTGTCTAATAGCAAGATATCATCAATCCTAAAGAATCCTACCTCACTCCAGCTAAAAGAATACTCGGTACGAAGGGAACCCCAAACCTTGGACTCGATTATCCAAAGTGCTCGGGGTTTGATCTCAAGGGTTACTCGATTGATTATGCAGGCCGCAACATGGACAAAAAGTACCTCGGGTCCTGTCAATTTCTTGGAGGAAAACGGTTTGTTAGAGTGCTAAAAGCAAGCAATCGTAGCTATGTCTTCACTGAAGGCGAGTATGTGGTCAGCTGCAGGATGTTGTGCCAATGTTTTATGGATGAAAAGTCAACTCGGTGACTATGACATCCATTACAAAATGGTACCCATCTTCTGTGACAACACCGGTGCAATTGCAATCTCCAACAACCCGGTCCTTCATCAAAGAACCAAACACATTGATATTAGATATCACTTCATCAGGGACCACATAATGAAAGGAGACATAGAACTCCATTTCATCCCCACTGAATATCAAGCTGGTGATATCTTCACCAAACCTTTGGATGAACCTACCTTGAGAAAGTGAATTGGGAATGCTTGACATTGAAATTCATGCATCGAAAACCAATCTCGTAAGTTCTCGAAATGATTTCTCCTCCCCTGAACAAAACCCACAATACAACCTCTCACTGAATGATTAAGACTCATTCAGGGACCCTGACAGCTAAAATTGAGCATTGAATGAGTAACTAAATGATCCAAGTTTCAGTTACTTAAATGTCCTAGGTTGGTAACTATGCCAATTTAATATAGGTATATATGTCTCTTTGTCTTACTGTCAAGGGTCCCTCACAAACTTACCTAATCCTCACTTGGCATTAAATGCTTCCTCTCACATGAAATATCCTATTGACATTTTATGATCAAGCAGCGTGCACTTTTATTGCCTGCAAGCTATTCCTTGAAAAGCGGGATTTTATGCGGGTAGTGGAGTGGTAGCATTAAATGTGGAAATTCAAACGTTTTCTAAAAACCGACTCTAAATATTCACATTTATGCACAAAACACCCCCCTCACCACTCTATAAATACCCTCTTCAAAACCTCATAAACACACGCAAAAGATTTACGCTAACAAAACTCATCAAAATCACTTTTAAAACCCAGAAATCTTTGTGTTCTTCAAAACCTTTTCTGAAAATCTTCTCTGTAAATCTTTACAAAAGTTTTTCATCACAACTTAAGAGATTCAAACCTTTGATTGTTCTTGTCAAGAAGTTTCTTTTCAAAACCCTAAAATCTTTTTATGGAAATGGCAAGAACTCAATCTCTTCAGTTCCCTTCACAGTGGGTAGGTGATCTTAGCAATGTTGAGTTTAAAACAAAGAATGTCATAGGCAATTTTGAATATCCTCAAAATGTCCCAGCCTATAAGGACATTATGAAATTTCTTTATAACTGCCCACTGAAAACGGCCTTTGTTCGGTGTCCTCTACTGTACCAAAACCTCCTCAGGGAGTTTTGGGCTACAGCCAAGGCCTTTGACCCGATACCTTCTACTAATGAGAAAAACCTTAGACCTCTCGGGAATATCTCTTCGAGTTCAGTCTCAACGGGGCAACAATTCACCACGGATTATAAAACTTTTGCACCTCCACGGGTTAGATTAAAACAAAGGTGTATATGTAGCCCATCACTAACTCTCCACAGTGAAGGATGGGTTAAAACAAATTGTTTTAGATCCAACGTTTTTGGACAAGACCCCAGTCACCAAGAGTTCATTTCCCGTGGCTTGGAGGATCCTATTCACATTTGTGATTCAGGTCCTCGGCGGGAACCACTCATCCACTGAACAAGTTAACTCTATTCAGTTGATGATGGCATACCGCTTGATGAATGGGGTCACTGTCGACATAGGGGAGATCATTTACAGTGATCTCGTAACCAAGATACTGAGCAAAACTAGGACGAAATACATTTCGTATCCTAGGTTTGTCTCTTGTGCTTTGCAAGTGTTCTTGTGTACAAATTATCCTCAGGAAGAAAATTTTGGTGCTTTACCTGGCATCCGGAGCCAGTCAAATTTTCAAAAGGACCCATCCCTTGTCACAAACATTGAATTGACGGCCCATATGGTTCTTTGTAAAAAACCGAGGGAATCGGTGTCTCCTAACCTGCTCCTTTAAAGAAAGGGGAAGTCTCGTGGGACTAAGACCAAACCTAAGTCTCGGGGCCACGAGGCTTCGGAGCATGGCCAAAAGGCAAAGAAGGCCTAAGCTGATTTGACACCCGCTGAAGCCAATCATCATCTACCCGGTGACAACGGAGGACACTAATAAATCACGTCGGTGCCCTTGGTCCCAACCACTACTCCCCAAGATCCGAGAGGAAACAAACAACCCGCTGGTAGGGGAGCGCCTTCCACAACGCCCAAGGATGACATTAGCAAATCACGCCTTTGTCCGAGGGCACATTGAATGATTCCAAAGACTCGTGGGGAAACAAACAACCTCTGATAGGGATATCACGCCCGACTCCACTAAAGGCACGGAAAACACCCGCTAGTGTCTCGGGGTCTCGGGGGACAAAGACTCGGAGGGACAAGAACAACCCGCCGATATGGAACCCAAAACCAATCGACTCGAGAGAAGGCACTGGAAACGCCCACCACCTGTTTGAGGGGTCAACGGGGACAAAGAATCGAGGAAATGTACCACCCGGCGATATGGAACCCATCACCAACCCCTTGTTAACCGTTGCTGATGTTCTTGGGATACTTTTTCGAAGATGAACTTTCGGCGGTGATGATGAAATTTTATCGCAGGGAAGAAGTGACGAGGTTCAAGCTTTGAACAAGAACCTCACGGCTGATCCATAGGAGCATACTTGAATCACCATTCAAGCCGACAATGATGACTCCTCTTCCTCCAGCGATGAGTTCCAAAGATTTGATAATGTTCTTCCACTCACCGAGAAGCTGACTTGTTGATGGATCACCAAAGCTTCAAGGAGGTTATACTCTGGGGTCAACTGAAACTTGTAGGAACAACACACCGAGGCTGCTGCCGATTATGCAGTCGAAGGTGAGGTACAAGCTTATGATGAAAATGTTCATGAACACCGAGATCTTATGTACCAACACCTTCACAGACTGGATGAAAACCTGGTTAAGTTTCTCAAGCATCTTGGACATGTGGGGTTACCATTGATGAAATCGGGGATCTTTGTCAAAGAAGACCCAACACTCAATGCCAAAGTCTTGGAGGCCACTGAGGTGTATGTGAAAAATTCATCTCGTCTCACTGAACTGATTGATATGCTTGATCGCTAATGTTCGTGGTCTACAAAGTTGATCTGATCCCTTCAATCATCACTGGGTTCTCTAAATACTCGGTGGCTACCTTGGCTCGGCATCTTCTTCCTTGGCACGGAATCTTGGGCCCCGGATGACTGCTTTGGAAGTATCTCAAGAAAATTTGGAAGCTAAAGTCACTGGTATTCAAACCGACACTTCAGATATCAAGGCTATGATCTCGAAATTTATCGAGCCTTCAAGGGTCAAGCTGCTTTCGATCCCCTCAGCACCAACACCAAGTCTTGCCCTCACTGACGCTCCGACAACAGTTGAGGGGGAGAATATCGCTGAAGAAACTCCTCTTCACATTGAGGGGGAGCCAACACCACCAGTGTCTGCAACTCCAATATCATCAACACCACCGTCTCAAAGAATACCCATCTCATCTGTACCACCAACAACATCAACAACAACGACACTGACAGTCACACCACCTATCATGACAACAACACCACCCTTGGTTGCATCATCTTCATCAGGCCAGGACAAAGGAAAAGGCATAATGACAACTACTGAGCCTGAGAAGATTCCTTACAAAATCGGTGACACTGAATACCTTCTCACACCTCAACAGCTAAGTAAGTATTTTGCTAAAGAAGAAAAGAGATTGAAACAAGCTGAGGAAGATAAGAAGAGTAAGGAAGCACTAGTTAAAGTGATTTCGAGGAAGGCGAAAGCATTGGAATTGATGCCAAGAAACTTGAAAAGGGTCGAGCAGACGAAGTTCAAGGATGCTCGAGGCAGCAAAATGGTGAAATGAAAAGCGGTTGGAAGAAAAGAACAAAAGATCTGCAGACCATCGGAAAGCAAGAATTGACCATTATAATTGGACAATGACAAGCGAAGACGCTGAGAAGATCATCGATGTCAAAATCATCCCCAGGTCTAAACCACGGCAATGAACGCGTCTGAGGGGTTGATAAAAGGCATTTCGAGGTTCATGATCCCCTAAAATTCACTGACTTTGGGATCATTGAACTCGATGAACTCGTCCAATAATTGAAAAGAAGAAAAATACGGTGGTTAAGGAGTGATGAAGATGCTCAAGAAAAGATATGAAAGCGAGGGATGCACCGGCCTGGAATTCAGCCCGCCTTAACGGCACCTCAAGGATCTCAACAACAATCATCCACTGGCAAAAGGAAGAGAGTTGAGTTCCAGCCTGAGATAAAAGTGCACGGTTTGAATGCAACGGGGAGCCGCTGAAGGTGTTAAGTTTGTTAACTGTTTGGTGATTGAAAAGCCTGAAAGAGGGCTATTTTTCATTGATGAATATGGAAACCCAGAGTTCCAAAGGTGGAGCGATATTGATAAAGCTGGAGTGGCAACAATGCTGAGCTACATACCAGTGGCTTCTCAAATTCAGTCTCCTACAAATATCAAGTTTTGTCTTCGACTTAAATGCCAAGATAAGAGAGCATCCTGACGGAAACACGATCACAAAGAAAGTCAAGCTTGAAGCAGCGGGAATCCATCTAGGCCGATCATTTTGATTTAAGTTTTTGTACTAGTGATAGGAGCCATGTAATCTGATCAATAAAAGATGTATGTTTTTGTTAAATTACTCAGTGTTCCTGATTGTATTCATTAGTATATTCAGTGTAAGAAGAAGCCATTTGCTCACTTACACTGATCAAACACTTAGGCTATTTGTATATCCAAATAGGGGGAGAATGTTGGGTTCAATAAATACCCAAACCCCTTAATCTAGGATTTGAATAGAAAATAGCCTAAGTGTCTTGTCTGTTAAACACTAACAGGTCACTGAGTGCATAGTCTCTCAGTGAGTCATCTTCGAGATACTCAGATGCGAGGCAACAAGATAGTCTCTCCACTCAGCAAGGCGGAACTTAATGGGTGAAGACTGAGTCAAGAAGATGGTGGATTCAGTGAGTGATGACAATAACTCACTGAATCCCTAAGACTCTTCTCCAACTTCTTACACTGAAGACAAACTGAAGTAGAAGACTGAAGGATGTAAAGACTGAAGAATGAGCGGGACAAGGCGGGATAAGTTTGAATCAGATAAGACGAAGTCCTTATCAACCAAAGTCAACTTTCCCTGAATAGCAAAAGAACAGGCTTAGTGTCATCACTGACCTTAGGAAAGTAGTCTTGTCTCTTACCTAGAATAGCCTTTGTAAACAGAGACAAAATACATCAATATTTTGTCTTCTGTAAGATGTTAGTTTGTCACTTAGGAAAGAGTTAAATCTCATACATGTATAAATAGCATAAGAGATGGAGTGAAAATGTTAAGCTTGTGAATTGTAAAAACACAAATACTGTAAAACCCTAAAATTCAAAACGAATACTAAAGACTAAATTAACCTTTAAAATCAAGATTTATAAAATACGTAAAATATATTAACGTTCATTTAAAGAAATTAAAAGATCTAAATTATGAATGTTTAAAACCTAACGAGCATATTAAGTAATCGACATTGGTACGACGGAAAAAAAATTAAAAGTCACACATATAAGTTATTTTGGGCCGTTTCCTTTTAAGCCGAATATCCACATAAACATGGGCCTCGTTTGTTTCGTTGCAAGCCGAGTATACACATGAGCTATGGGATCCGTTTTGGTTTGTGATCCGACCCCCTTTTGGCCAAGTCGGCCTTGTTCTTTTCTTTTTGCAAGCCGATCCACACACCAAAAGCCCACCCATTTGGACCGATCGGTACATGTATATATACACACACCAACCTCAAAAATTGAAACCCTAGTTTTCAAGGCCTCGGCACAAGGGTTTTGTTTTCCTTCTCTTTTCTTTTTCCGATCATTGCTACATCCTTGGTGTTGGTGCGTTGATCCGAAAGCTTCGCAAAGGTATAACAACGTTTCCATTCGTCTCACTTATATTTACATGCAAACGTAATATATGGGAGTTATGAATCGAGCCACATGAATAAATCAAGCCTAAAAATCAGTTATGATAGCCATTAATATGTAATCACAAAGGTAGAAACCCTAAGTCGTTATAATCATGGGTGTTTATGATTTTATGTGAAGAGTTGTGTGCGTGTTGGATCGCTAACTAGTGTAGCGGGTGTGTATTGTTTTATAGGACTGAATTATGAATTTATAAACATGTTATTATGAGGTTAAAACAGGTTGTGTGGCTTACATGGGTCATGGGTGCGTTTGGGTAGGTTAAACATGTGCTTATATTGATTTTAATAAACCCTAAAACTGGACAGCATCATATGTCGAACTTGTGTGTGTCATAGATCGAATTTTATAAGTGCAATAATCTGGGGTTTTGTGGGAAAAGTTTATTTTATGTCTTAGTTAAGTTTTCCAAGTGGTTTGGTCGAATTTGGAGTTGTCTAAGTCGTATTTTTGAATTTTACAAGATCTAGTGTCAAAGCTGAGAAAACGGGTCTGAAATTTAGTTGGATTGTCTGATTTTTCATTTGCAAACCATAATGAATTGGGAGCTCTCCTTTTACAGGATTGACATTTAGGATATAAATGAATTTCTGGGAGTTTTGGGAATTTTTCCAAGGTGTCTAAACAGGTCCAATAAGTGTAAACTTTTAAGGTGTATTTTCTGATTTCTTTCTGGACAGGTCTGGACTTATGATTTTCCGTAGGCCATTTGTCATGGAAATAGAACCCACCAATTTTTGTAGAGTCTCTTAACTCATATGGGAACCCCTGGGATTTTGCTTGATTTCATTTGAGCTAAGTAAGTATTTTATAAAAATCGCTAAAGTCTGGTCCGAATATGAGTTTAAGAAACTGAGAGATAAAATATGATATCAATAGGTAACACACTTACAAATGCATAAGAAGCTTATAAAATGAGAATATACTTATAACTCTAAGAATGTTAATGCGATTAATCCGTTATAGCTTTAATGATGCTAATAAGTATTAAACAAATCCTAATCCGTGTAGATTCGTTGAAGGAGACGCGACGTTGTATCTTCGTGTTCATTCATTCGTTTGTTTTTCTCTCATTTGCGTTAAGGTACAGATATTCTGACCTTTTTAGTAAAGGTTTTCTCATGATTTCCTTTCTTCGTCATTTCTCTTATGCTTATTAGGATTTCCTATGCCATTGCTATGATTCCCTTCTGTTTATGTGAATCTCTGTTTGTCTGAATCTCATGTTTGTTGAACTTGCTATGTTTGATTATGAACTTCTGATTATGAACATTTGATTTTGATCTTCTGATTATGAATATTTGATTATGAACTTCTGATTATGAACATTTGATTTTGATCTTCTGATTATGAACTTCTGATTATGAACATCTGATTATGAACCTCTGATTATGAACGTATGATATGTGACTGTGATATGAACCTTTGATTTTTGAACATTTGATATGAACCCTTTCTGATTTGTTTGATCTGTTGCTTATCTGAAATCTCTATTTATTGAACCATGAAACATCTGATTTGAACTTATGATATGAAAACTCCGATTTGTAAATCTGTTTGACCTTTATGATGAATTATGATCTGTGTCATTTATGACAATCTGTTTGACCTAAGTTAGTTTGACACCCGAGCCAATATTTCACTAGTCATGGGGGTTCCATGTTCGTGTCTGATGCATCGCGACATGACTCTAGAGGCGAGTAGAGTGATGTTCGCCGCGTCCCTTTTGTTATCTGTTTATTTATAGTATGGCCACTATCCATGCATTGGGCGTATGGATGCATCCTAGATCCGATCTGTTATCGATATGATTTGTCGGTGAATGATGTCGGTATGCAATCGCGTCTTCACAAATTCGGGAGCTAGTTACTCCATTTGTTATTGAGGTCTCCCTCATATATATATAAGGTATTCGAGGTCACCCCTCCGAATAAGAAAGTTACTTCTGATATGATATGTTCTGGGCTCGTGGTAGATAACTAAATTTGTATCTGTTATTTCTGTGTTGGATATTCTGTTTATGATTCCGTATTTGTCAATGTTTCCATTTACATACTAAATTATTATATGTTTATTGAATGTGTTTATGCTTTTGTATGTTTATGTGACTACTGTTTGCCATGCTAGGATATGATTAATATGTTTAAATATGATTCGTATGTTGTCATCTGATGTTATGTTAGTTTATCGTTATGTGAATTCGTTGATCTGTGAGATGAATGTGCTAGTGTGAAAGTGAGTATCCTGAAAGGTTAGTAAGTATGATTGTTCAGTTAATCTGGTGAACTTTGCCTATCCGTTAAGGTATCTATCTGCTTATGTTTGATCTGCCATGTTTAGACTCTGTTTATATTAAGGTTTGATATGGGAAATGGTTTAACTAATGATACCTGTTTTGATAATTTGCTAATTGCTATGATATGTCTTTTCTTGATTTAGTTATAGTATCTCCCTATCGTGTTCTCTATTAGCATGTGTGACTGCCATGACTTTGACTGCTAAGGTTTCCTTGTTATGATCTTGAGTAAGTTATTAATGTAAACTATTTGACTTGTGTGAATGCCATGTTTATTTTCTGGTAATTATTCCCATTAGCCTTTAGACTTTTCGTTTGGCTTATATGCACTTTACTTGCTGATTTATTATGTGCTTGGTTATTTGATGTGTTTCCGTCTTTGTCATCAATATGCTATGTGTTTGTTCGTAATTGCTATTTGTTCTTTCAGATTTCTGTACGATTGTGTTTCCTTGAGAATCCTCAATGATTCATTGATCTCATTCCGTTGTGACTTCGTTATTCGTTTCTTTGTTTTATTTCGTATTTCTATTTTGTTTAGTTTTAGTTTCATTATATCGTTCACTGGGCTTTGTAAGCTCAGCCGCATTTTCTTTTCTGCTGGTGGTGTTAAGCATTCAAGATGAGCTTATGGGATAGCCGGTCGGGTTGAGAGTAGAACTGAGAGCAAGTTTGACTATAGAGATCTTAGATTTATTTTGATTATTAAGTTATTTATGTTTTTCTTTGATTATTTTGTAAAGGCTTCCGCTATTGTATATTATTTAAAGTCCTGATATGAAACCGTATTGGGATATCTTTACCCTTGTCGGGTTGGGGTGTTACAATTTATAGTATCAGAGACAGGTTTTAGGACCCTTAGAGCTTAGGCTATGACCTGTAAGGATTGGGTAGACATTAGGTTTCCGATGCATTCGATTTTTCGATTCCTTTTGATGGTCGTTCAGATTTGACTTCGATATCCTTTTGCCTTCACTGAATTAGCCCTCCTCTGTTCGCATCGAACTTTGTTATTTTGTTTTCGCTCGTCCGTTTGTCGATCGTTAGATGGAGACTACCCGTGGAGCCGAAGAAGGTGGTGCCGACCCTGCGTTCGCAGTCCCTGTCTTTGGAGAGGTTCGTGAAGCGAAGCCACACTCGCCGTGCCGCATTTGGAGACATCAGTTCTTCTTTGGAGGAGCTGGACAAATCAACCAAAGACGCAACGACGAAGACATGATTCAACCGATGGCTGGGAAGGTTCATCTACTTCATATGATTTGGGCGCGACTTGTGATATTCTGATT
The DNA here is from genome assembly GCA_910596185.1 of Chrysanthemum makinoi. Taxonomy (NCBI): domain Eukaryota; kingdom Viridiplantae; phylum Streptophyta; class Magnoliopsida; order Asterales; family Asteraceae; genus Chrysanthemum; species Chrysanthemum makinoi. The sequence continues at coordinate 300,796,442 of OU343225.1, forward strand.
CGTTTGTCATGTGTTTATGTGACGGTTTGATATTACGCTAAGTGATTCGATCCGTATTGCTTTTCTCTGATTTGTTCGGAACTCGGTTTGAATCGTGAAGTTTATCGTCTGGCATTTTGTTAATATCCCAGTTTTCTTTTGGATCGTCAGTAATGAGTCACGAGGAACCGTTTTATGCTAGTTGGTGGCCTCCTTTCATTGTGATATGGTAAGTTGTCTGATGTGTTATATGCTGCATGAATGTGTATCCGGTCTGTTTCGGTATGTTACTTGTTACCTATATGTTATCCGTTTTGTTCTGATATTATTTATGTGGTTTTGTCATGACGAGGACGAATATGATGATAATGAGGACTTGTTATGTGATGCAAGTATTATGACGCCTGATCAACGTGATAATACCGAGATCATATAATTTGAACTTCTTGAAATCATATGACGGGGAAATGCCGTGGTTGATACGTGAAAAGAATATGACTTGTATCCGTTATTTGGCACTCCTCATATTCGTTTGAAATTCGTACCTAAGCTGTGAGATTTTCGTCGATATCATTGCATTATAAGTTTTGTACGCTTGGAATCCGAAATTGTTATGATTTGTGTGAACTATGGATTGCTATGTTTGCTCTAAATGTGTTCGTCTCCGTGTACCCTTATTGTGGTCATAGGATTTTTCGTGAAGTGTTTGAGGAACATTAGATCCTTTTAGTTTGATTATCTGCGACTAGTGAGACCGTTAGGATTCGTTCTGCCTATGCATATGATTGTTTTCACCCTTAGATATCTGAATAAGTTAGAATATGTCGTTTGGTTTTCTGCGTCTCATATGTTATCTGCCATTACTTGATAAGTATATAATTATCTGTTATAAGTATTTGACTATTGATTTGACTTCTGAGAAGTATGAGTTTGAATATCCTGATAAGAAATCCGTTTGTTCCAAGACGAGTTCCGTGTTTGCTTTATTTTCCTCGAGACTCTGAAATCCGATTTGTCTGTTGTTCTGTTCCGTCTTGTTCAATTTCGAGGATGAAATTTTCTTTTTAGGAGGGAAGAGTTGTAAAACCCTAAAATTCAAAACGAATACTAAAGACTAAATTAACCTTTAAAATCAAGATTTATAAAATACGTAAAATATATTAACGTTCATTTAAAGAAATTAAAAGATCTAAATTATGAATGTTTAAAACCTAACGAGCATATTAAGTAATCGACATTGGTACGACGGAAAAAAAATTAAAAGTCACACATATAAGTTATTTTGGGCCGTTTCCTTTTAAGCCGAATATCCACATAAACATGGGCCTCGTTTGTTTCGTTGCAAGCCGAGTATACACATGAGCTATGGGATCCGGTTTGGTTTGTGATCCGACCCCCCCCCCCTTTTGGCCAAGTCGGGCCTTGTTCTTTTTTCTTTTTGCAAGCCGATCCACACACCAAAAGCCCACCCATTTGGACCGATCGGTACATGTATATATACACACACCAACCTCAAAAATTGAAACCCTAGTTTTCAAGGCCTCTGCACAAGGGTTTTTTTTTCCTTCTCTTTTCTTTTTCCGATCATTGCTACATCCTTGGTGTTGGTGCGTTGATCCGAGCTTCGCATAAAGGTATAACAACGTTTCCATTCGTCTCACTTATATTTACATGCAAACGTAATATATGGGAGTTATGAATCGAGCCACATGAATAAATCAAGCCTAAAAATCAGTTATGATAGCCATTAATATGTAATCACAAAGGTAGAAACCCTAAGTCGTTATAATCATGGGTGTTTATGATTTTATGTGAAGAGTTGTGTGCGTGTTGGATCGCTAACTAGTGTAGCGGGTGTGTATTGTTTTATAGGACTGAATTATGAATTTATAAACATGTTATTATGAGGTTAAAACAGGTTGTGTGGCTTACATGGGTCATGGGTGCATTTGGGTAGGTTAAACATGTGCTTATATTGGTTTTAATAAACCCTAAAACTGGACAGCATCATATGTCGAACTTGTGTGTGTCATAGATCGAATTTTATAAGTGCAATAATCTGGGGTTTTGTGGGAAAAGTTTATTTTATGTCTTAGTTAAGTTTTCCAAGTGGTTTGGTCGAATTTGGAGTTGTCTAAGTCGTATTTTTGAATTTTACAAGATCTAGTGTCAAAGCTGAGAAAACGGGTCTGAAATTTAGTTGGATTGTCTGATTTTTCATTTGCAAACCATAATGAATTGGGAGCTCTCCTTTTACAGGATTGACATTTAGGATATAAATGAATTTCTGGGAGTTTTGGGAATTTTTCCAAGGTGTCTAAATAGGTCCAATAAGTGTAAACTTTTAAGGTGTATTTTCTGATTTCTTTCTGGACAGGTCTGGACTTATGATTTTCCGTAGGCCATTTGGCATGGAAATAGAACCCACCAATTTTTTTAGAGTCTCTTAACTCATATGGGAACCCCTGGGATTTTGCTTGATTTCATTTGAGCTAAGTAAGTATTTTATAAAAATCGCTAAAGTCTGGTCCGAATATGAGTTTAAGAAACTGAGAGATAAAATATGATATCAATAGGTAACACACTTACAAATGCATAAGAAGCTTATAAAATGAGAATATACTTATAACTCTAAGAATGTTAATACGATTAATCCGTTATAGCTTTAATGATGCTAATAAGTATTAAACAAATCCTAATCCGTGTAGATTCGTTGAAGGAGACGCGACGTTGTATCTTCGTGTTCATTCATTCGTTTGTTTTTCTCTCATTTGCGTTAAGGTACAGATATTCTGACCTTTTTAGTAAAGGTTTTCTCATGATTTCCTTTCTTCGTCATTTCTCTTATGCTTATTAGGATTTCCTATGCCATTGCTATGATTCCCTTCTGTTTATGTGAATCTCTGTTTGTCCGAATCTCATGTTTGTTGAACTTGCTATATTTGATTATGAACTTCTGATTATGAACATTTGATTTTGATCTTCTGATTATGAATATTTGATTATGAACTTCGATTATGAACATTTGATTTTGATCTTACGATTATGAATATTTGATTATGAACTTCGATTATGAACATCGATTATGAACCTCGATTATGAACGTATGATATGTGACTGTGATATGAACCTTTGATTTCTGAACATTTGATATGAACCCTTTCTGATTTGTTTGATCTGTTGCTTATCTGAAATCTCTATTTATTGAACCATGAAACATCTGATTTGAACTTATGATATGAAAACTCCGATTTGTAAATCTGTTTGACCTTTGTGATGAATTATGATCTGTGTCATTTATGACAATCTGTTTGACCTAAGTTAGTTTGACACCGAGCCAATATTTCACTAGTCATGGGGGTTCCATGTCCGTGTCGTGATGCACGTGACATGACTCTAGGGCAGAGAGTGATGTTCGCCACGCCCCTTTGTTATCTGTTTATTTATAGTATGGCCACTATCATGCATGTTGGGGCGTATGGATGCATCCTAGATCGATCTGTTATCGATATGATTTGTCTGGTGAATGATGTCGTGTGCAATACGCGTCTTCACAAATTCTAGGAGCTAGTTACTCCATTTGTTATTGAGGTCTCCCCTCATATTATATAAGGTATTCGAGGTCACCCTCCGAATAAGAAAGTTACTACGATATGATATGTTCGGGCTCGTGGTAGATAACTAAATCAGTATCTGTTATTTTTGTGTTAGATATTACATTTTATGATTCCGTATTTGTCAATGTTTCCGTTTACATACTGAATTATTATATGTTTATTGAATGTGTTTATGCTTTTGTATGTTTATGTGACTACCGTCTACTATGCTAGGATATGATTAATATGTTTAAATATGATTCGCATCTTTGTCATCCGATGTTATGTTAGTTTATCGTTATGTGAATTCGTTGATCTGTGAGATGAATGTGCTAGTGTGAAAGTGAGTATCCTGAAGGGTTAGTAAGTATGATTGTTGATTAATCGGTGAACTTTGCCTATCCGTTAAGGTATCTATCTGCTTATGTTTGATCTGCCATGTTTAGACTCTGTTTATATTAAGGTTTGATATGGGAAATGGTTTAACTAATGATATCTGTTTTGATAATTTGCTAATTGCTATGATATGTCTTTTCTTTGATTTAGTTATAGTATCTCCTACTGTGTTCTCTATTAGCATGTGTGACCGCCATGACTTTGACTGCTAAGGTTTCCTTGTTATGATCTTGAGTAAGTTATTAATGTAAACTATTTGACTTGTGTGAATGCCATGTTTATTTTAAGTAATTATTCCCATTAGCCTTTAGACTTTTCGTTTGGCTTATATGCACTTTACTTGCTGATTTATTATGTGCTTGGTTATTTGATGTGTTATCGTCTGTGTCATCAATATGCTATGTGTTTGTTCGTAATTTCTATTTGTTCTTTCGGTTTAAATGCGATTGTGTTTCCGAGAATCCTCAATGATTCATTGATCTCATTCCGTTGTGACTTCGTTATTCGTTTCTTTGTTTTATTTCGTATTTCTATTTTGTTTAGTTTTAGTTTCTGTTATATCATTCCTTTGGGCTTTGTAAGCTCAGCCGCATTTTCTTTTTCTGCGGCGGTGTTAAGCATTCAAGATGAGCTTATGGGATAGCCGGTGCGGGTTGAGAGTAGAACTGAGAGCAAGTTTTGACTATAGAGATCTTAGATTTATTTTGATTATTAAGTTATTTATGTTTTTCTTTGATTATTTTGTAAAGGCTTCCGCTATTGTATATTATTTAAAGTTCTGATATGAAACCGTATTGTGATATCTTTACCCTTGTCGGGTTGGGGTGTTACACATATACGTAAGCCATCTTTTCACTCCTCCAAATACAACTTTATCCCTAAGATAGCTCAGTGGGTTCTAAGAGTTGTGCTCAGACTTAGCCTGAGCATAGAGAGGAGTCACCAACCTTTGTCATTTCAATCCCAAGTGCTATTCCGCAAGTACTTGGGTAACGTATTCTTTTGATTGATTTCTAATAAAGAATATGATGTTGAAAATTATCTAGTGTGTTTTACTTACTTTAATTTCAGTCATTGTTCACTATTAACTTGTTTTATATTTCTAAACTGTTTTAAACGATAGTGAACGGGGAACAACAGTATTCCATTAAGCAAATATTTAGAGCTAAAAACCATGTTTGATAATGTGTCTGAAGAACTTGATAAAACTAGTTATAACTTAGCAAATCATAAAAGAGAATTAGCAGTTTTAGAAAAATAAATTGTGCACTACAAAGAAAATGAGCCAAAGTTTACTGAAACAACTGCTGTACTTAATAAGGAAATCTCCTTTAAAGACATCACCATAAATGTGTTAAAAGAAGAACTAGAGAAAGTCACAAAAATTAAAGATAACATAGAGCTAAGTGTTGAGCAACTTAAAGACACACAACATTATAACTCTGAGAGAGTTGATAGATACCTGGAAAAAGCATTAATTGGCAAAGCCAAATCAGGTATGGGGTATAAGACAGTACCACCACCATTCAGAGGTATCCCTTCACCTCATGGTATAGACCTTGCATACACTGGATTAGAAGAGTTTAAGGAACCCACATTTGTCCGAGGCCCTACAATCAAAAGTACTTTCCCTGAAAAGACTGATGAAGTTTTTGAAAGTGCCAGTGACACCTCCTTACTGAGGTGATCGAAAATAAAAAGGCAAATGTAGAGCCTAGTGAACAAAAGCAAGAACATGCCTCTAAACTTGTAAGACCAATTGACAAACCTGTTAGAAAGCCAAGTAACATATCTTTGAGATGTATAGAAACAGGTCATTTAGTCCTAGAGGTAACAAGAGAAACTGGAACCAGGTTAAAATCGAGCAACTAGGAGATGAATTTGTAATGTATAATAAATCTTGCTTTGTGTGTGGTAGCTTCTCTCATCTGGGCTCAATGCGGACACCCTATGAGACCTCGAAACCATCATGACCCTAGAGCAGTTCTTCTCAAAGCGGCATAAAATCTTTGAATAAAGCAAGGCCAGTTAATACTGCTAGACCAAAACCCAAAGTATTTGGTGAAAGACCTAAAAGAAACTTTTCAAAATCATCATCTACTTCACCATGGTCCTTTAAATTAGCACAAACCTTTAACTCTTATGATGAACAAATCGAATTTTACAAGAAAAAGGTTAATACTTATGAGCCAAGACTTAATACTGAAAGGCCAAAAATTAATACTTTTAAGCCTAAAATGAAATCTGCTGGTTCTAAAGTGAATGCTACAAAGGGAAACAAGGGCAATGTTGTTAAGCCCTCAGCTTGTTGGGTGAGGAAGACCACTCAACCCAACATTGCATCGATTACTCTCAAGAAATATGATTACATTGATGCACGAGGCAGATCCAAGTCGGTAATGGCTTGGGTCCCCAAAAGGAACTAATTTCCTTTATCTTATGTGCAGGGACATTCCAACAATAATGATGATCTTGGCTATGCAGACAGTGGGTGTTCCAGGCACATGACTGGAAATCTATGTTACCTTTCAGATTTCACTGATTTGAATGGAGGATATGTTTCTTTTGGAGGAGGAATTGGTGGAAAAATTACTGGTAAAGGCACAATCAAGACTGGTAATTTGGACTTTGAAGATGTGTACTATGTGAAAGATCTCAAATACAACTTGTTTAGTGTGTCACAAATGTGTGACAAGAAGAATTTTGTTCTGTTCACAGATACTGATTTCTTGGTTTTATCTCCTAACTTTAAGTTGCCTAGTGATGATGAGGTACTACTTAAGTTTCCTAGGAAAAGCGATCTATACAGTGTCAATATGAAAAACATAGTGCCCAAAGACAACCTTACATGTTTAGTTGCTACAGCTTCTTTGGATGAATCTATGTTATGGCATAGAAGGCTAGGTCATGTGAACTTTAAGGTAATAAATCTTTTAGCTAAAAATAACCTTGTAAGAGGTTTACCTTCAAAAAGATTTGAAAATAAACAGACCTGTATTGCTTGCCTCAAAGGGAAGCAACATAGAGCCTCTTGTAAGCCCAAGGTTTTTAACTCTATCACCCAACCACTCCATATGCTGCACATGGATTTATTTGGCCCCACAAATGTTAGCAGCCTGAATTTTAAGAAGTATTGTTTGGTTGTGACTGATGATTTTAGCATATTTACTTGGGTTTTCTTCATGAATACTAAGGATGAGACCAGTGAAATCCTTAAGTCTTACATAACTGCTGTAGAAAACCTAGCTGATAAGAAAGTAAAAATCATTAGGTGTGATAATGGGACAGAGTTTAAAAACCAAGTGATGAATGATTTCTGTCAACTTAAGGGTATTAAAAGAGAATTCAGTGTAGCTAGAACTCTTCAACAAAATGGGGTTCTTTGAAAGGAGAAATAGGACATTGATTGAGGTACGCTAGGACTATGTTAGCAGATTCCAAGTTACCCACAACATTTTGGGTGAGGCAGTTGATCTTGCTTGTTATGTTCAGATCGAGTCTTGATTGTAAAGCCTCATGGCAAGACTCCCTATGAGCTTTTTTTAGGTAGAAAGCCCACCCTAGACTTTCTTAAACCTTTTGGGTGTCATGTCTCTATTCTCAATACCATTGATCACTTAGGTAAGTTTGATGGAAAATCTGATAGTGGATATCTGGTTGGCTACTCATTGAATAGTAAAGCCTTTAGGGTTTATAATTCTAGAACCAGAAGGATAGAGGAGAATCTGCACATAGAGTTTCTTGAGGACAAACCTAGTGTAGAGGGACAAGGACCAACATGGCTTTTTGACATTGATATGCTAACAAAATCTATGAACTATGTGCTTGTTTCTGTGGATTCTAACATGACTGCAGGAGAAAAGAAAGGTCCTGAAGTAGATTCTGATGATGATGATGACTGCATCCTGTCGCCCATCTGGAATGACAACTTTGTTGGAAGCACTTCTTCAGGGGAGGCATTAAAGATGATGATCAGCCTCTAAAGACCAATGATTCCAATGTTGAAGGAGGGGTAACCAATGAAAGTGATACAGTGATAGAACCTCTAGTGTTCTGTACAACTGTGGTTAATACTGATAAGCCACAAGTTAGTGTTGATGAGCCAAATTTTAGTACTGATGATCCTCATTCTATTCCATCAGTTAATACAGAGGTTCCCGATCCCAATGGTGAAGCTGATGAGATTGATTTTACTAATATAGCTTCATCTTATGCTGTTCCTACTACACCACACAGGAGAATCAATCAGGATCATCCCTTGGAAAATGTCATTGGGGATGTCAATGCTGAAAGAACTACAAGATCTAAATTTCAGCATAGTGAGACAAGATTCTTTAGTGCCATCTATGAAGAAAGAAATCATGGTGCCTCACAGACATGTATGTTTGCCTGTTTTGTTTCCCAAGCAGAACCAAAGAAAGTCTACAAAGCTCTTGAAGATGAAGCATGGGTAGAATCAATGCAAGAAGAGCTTCTCCAGTTCAAACTTCAGAATGTATGGGTTCTTGTAGATCTTCCTGATGGAAAGAGAGCTATTGGAACCAAATGGGTTTTCAGAAACAAGAAGGATGAAAGGGGTGTGGTAATAAGGAACAAGGCTAGACTGGTGGCTCAAGGGTATACACAACAGGAAGGGATTGACTATGAAGAGGTCTTTGCTCCAGTGGCAAGGATTGAAGCTATTAGATTATTCCTGGCCTTTGCATCATACAAAGACTTCACAATATACCAGATGGATGTGAAGAGTGCTTTCCTTTATGGAAAAATTGAGGAGGAGGTTTATGTCTGTCAACCTCCAGGCTTTGAAGATCCCAACTTTCCAGACAAAGTGAACAGGGTTCAAAAGGCACTCTATGGTCTGCATCAGGCCCTAAGAGCTTGGTATGAAACATTGGCCAAGTTTCTTGTTGGAATCGCTCCTAACTCATAAATGGAACGACATTGACGGGATTACATTTTCTATCCTTATTACCTTAAACACAAGGGCTTATTTATGTCATTTAGTGATAGATGTAAGTGTTTGGGTATAAATACCCCTTCATACTTCCATGGAGGGGTGAGACTCTTGTGTAAACTTTCACCTTTCATCAATAATAAACACACTAGTTTTCCATTCTCTCTCTCTAGCTTCTCTCTCTAACTTGAAGATGGCTTTTTTCCATCTTCCAAGACCTCCCAAATCACCAATCTTCCATACATACGGTCCTAACATTGGTATCAAGAGCGAGGTCGGTTTTTTGTTATGGTTGATTTTTGGTGTTGTATCTTGTCAAAAATAGTCTTGTAAAATCTGTTTTTTCTATCAAAGCTTCAACCTTTCATATATATTTTTAGTGTTAACAGATTTTTTAACACGTTTCTTATGTATCCTGGTCAAAGTTAAAAGTCATTGTTACTTTTTTTTTGTTTGTGTCATTTATTTGTCCAAAACTGAAGATGACTTTTTTGTACCGGTCCGTGTCTATACCATGGTCAAACAAGGTCTAAACAGGCAAAATGAAGAGTTTTTTAGTAACTTTTCTGGGTATTCTTGAAGATGGTCGGAATCTTGGTCGGAAAACCTCGTCGAAAAAAGTGGTCAAAGGGTCAAAACCCTAAACTTACGCATAAGGATTTTTACGGGTATGGAATATACGTAAAAACAAGGTTACGCATAAGCTTTTACGATTAAACTCATCTTCAGAAATATTACGCATAACTGTGAAGTTATGCGTAGGAATTCTTACGCGTAAGGTTTTTTATGCATAAGCCGTGGCTTACGCATAACTCAAGTTTTACGCATAAGCATCTTGACTTTACGCTTATGTACTGAAATGAAAATGCAAAAATTACGCATAAGCCACGACTACTTGACCAAACCAAATTCCAAATACCAAACAATTTTGACCTCATATCTACACCATCCTCTTAAGTCAAACAAATACAACAAATAATTAAGAGTTATATGAAGTGGCTGTCATCTACATACATGAACCCACCAACTAAACCTCACCATCTCTCATCAAACAAGAAACGAAAAAGAAAAAGCATCTTATTTTCTCAGATCCTTCTTTCATGTCTCAAAATTATATTGACACATTTGAAAGGTACTACCAATCGAAAGAAGTTCATCATTGAATTTTTTCAGCTTCAATTATTATCCAAAAGCATAAAGAAAGTTATATAACATTTTCGTTATAAACTCGCTTTGGTTCGTTCATTAAGGAGGAAAGAAGACAATGATCTCAGATTCGTGTTTAGGGCTTTCACCAAAAACTTTATTAAGATTAAACACGTTTCCTCTTCATCGATCAATAATTTGTTTGAAGTCTAGCTTCATAAATTATCCGAACTTGCAAAGAATGACTTATAACAATCGTCCTAAAATCATTTCTTTTGGTCGCTTAATAACAAATTAACACACGAAAGGTAATATTATCAAACCTACCCGAGACCATTTTTTCAGATCTTGAAGCAACTTTAACGCCTTCTTGGTTCATAGATGAGGTGCTAACGTTAACAAAGGTTGAAGGTACGATTGATAGTTGTCTTGGGTTTGTGGAAGATCTTGAAGAATGATTACTGAGATAAAGATGAGTTTGAGATTGGATCTAAGAAATGAGAGCTTTATTTTTTATGTGGGAGGCGAATATACATAAGTTAGGTTTTGGTATTAGGGTTATGTGATTATATTATAACCGAATGAGAAATCATGGAGTGGATGGGCCTTGAAAATTAATGACTATGGGCTTTATGTTTTGATTCGACATGGGCTGAGATGGACCTTATGATTGTTGTATCTTGTGATGGGCTGAACGGTTCAATGATCTAAATAGTGATAATGTTACTCACAAAGTTTGTCATCCGAATTTCTTATCTTGGGATATAAAATTGCGGATACAAATTTTTTGTAGTAAGATTAAAGAGTGGTATATTTTGGTTATGACAAAATTTTCACGAGGATACAAATTTTTGACAAAATCGGGAAAAACCATTATCATAGTTCACCTTAACCAAGTAACGAAGGCTACTTTTGAGTGTTTAACCGCAAGATGTGACTACGGCGTGAATTCACTATTATGTATTTGAGGTTGAAGTGGAATATCACGGATACGTGTACTTATTATCTGAAGATATCGGGGTTGGTTGGATGCATGATTCTTCGAGATCCTTGTTCGAGCTTTAACCGTTTTGAATGACAAAGACTTGAGTTATCTAGTTGAACCTGATGTAAGGAGTTACGTTGTTGTGCTCACAACTTATAACTATCACTTTTAAGGAGTTACGTTGTTGTGCTCAAGTGTCACACTAAGGTGTGGATAATTTGAGAAACTTTAAGTTTACCTTTTTTCGATGGAGTTAAGAAAAAGGGTTCTTCGTCTGACAATAGTGCAAGTTTAAGTCACAAGTTTGGGTTATACTACTTCATTCTCAAGTTCGTCATATTGGGTTTCTCCATCAAGTAGTCACTACAAAAAGCCGTCGAGAATGATAATGGGGTCGGTTAAGAGTTAGGCTGAGAAGAGTATACGAGTAGAGAAGTTTTATCGCCAGATTGATTCTTACGAGATATTTATGGTACTTCACACTTGTTCGATTAATTGAACATACATGGTTTCGATGTCTCCAATTCATCATCAACATACGTGGTGTATGATTATGATTCATTGAAAACATCAGGGGGAAGAGAGTATAGGTGGTGTTTGCTTCCTTTGATGTTTTTGGATTTTTTTTCGAAAACCCTCTCCTTTCATGAATTTCTTCAATCAGGGGGAAGAAATGAGACGATCAGTGGTTAAAATTTCTCAAGTTGGTGTTATCGTCTCACTTTCACAGAGTTATCGTGCGTGAAGTTACCTAAATATGATGTTGTGATGCCTCACACACGGTCATTTCATCGAGTAATTGCAGATTTACAGGTAACTATTATTCTGATAGACCGCAACATTCAGGGGGAAGTCGTTTCATTTCGTCTTTCGTGATTTGTTTGTTGTGAAACATCTACATATGCGAGAAGATCTTGTTGATTTCTTGCATGTTACCCCCGAACAGATTTTTCCGAAATAAGTTAGATTTACCTTGTGTGGTTTACTGCTCATCTACAAATTCCGCTGCGTACTGAAAACTTCAAAAGTTAGAGGACATGTTCACTACATCAAAGTTTCGAATCTGAAGGACGGTTGTCATTGGGGAAGCTGATTCAGAAACTTCGCCAAAAAGGAGTGTATGGAGAAGCTGCTAAAGACATGCGGCATGAATTGGGGGAAGTTAATCCAATTTATGCATATTACATCATTTGTCCACAAGTGAAGAAAACGGTTCTCAAGTCAAGGTACAAGAAGAAGACAAAGAGCGTAAACTTTCATCATCCTCTACACTTGAAGAGCTTATGAAGACCTTTCTTTATTTGTTTTCTATATTTGTAGTAAATGTTGTAAGTAATACCTTATGTCGTCCCATTGGGGGAAGATTGTTGGAATCGCTCCTAACTCATAAATGGAAGGACATTGATGGGATTACATTTTCTATCCTTATTACCTTAAACACAAGGGCTTGTTATGTCATTTAGTGATAGATGTAAGTGTTTGGGTATAAATACCCCTCCATACTTCCATGGAGGGGTGAGACTCTTGTGTAAACTTTCACCTTTCATCAACAATAAACACACTAGTTTTCCTTCTCTCTCTAACTTGAAGATGGCTTTCTTCCATCTTCCAAGACCTCCCGATTCACCAAATCTCCCATAAATACGATCCTAACATATCTTTTGGACAATGGCTTCAGAAGAGGGAAGATTGATCAGACTCTATTCATCAAGAATGTGAAGAATGATATCCTGTTGGTTCAGATATATGTAGATGACATTATTTTTGGCTCCACCAAGCAGGACTTATGCAGAGAATTTGAAAAGTTGATGCATGATAGGTTTCAGATGAGTTCTATGGGGGAACTCACCTTCTTTCTTGGGCTACGTGAGTCAAGCGAGAAGACATATGGCATATTTATCAGCCAAGATAAATATGTCAAGGAGATTTTGGTGAAGTTTGGCTATGACAAAAAAAAGATTGCAAGCACTCCTATGGAGCATAATAAGCCATTACTTCTAGATGTTGATGGTGAAGAAGTTGATCAACATCTCTATAGATCAATGATTGGCTCATTGATGTATTTGACTACCTCCAGACCAGATATTATATTTGCAGTGTGTGCATGTGCAAGATTCCAAGTCTCTCCAAAACTTTCTCACTTGCATGCAGTTAAAAGAATCTTTAGATATCTAAAAGGCCATGCTCAACTAGGCCTTTGGTATCCTAAGGACTCTCCCTTTGATCTGGTAGCTTACTCTGATAGTGATTATGCTAGGGCAAGTCTTGATAGGAAGTCAACCACAAGAGGATGCCAGTTTCTTGGTGATAGGTTGATTTCATGGCAGTGCAAGAAGCAGAGCATTGTGGCAAACTCTTGAGTATGTAGCTGCTCCAAGTTGCTATGGTCAAGTTCTCTGGATTGAATCGGATGCTTGATTATGGGTATAATTTCATGGGCATTGTCATTTATATTGATAACAACAGTACTATATGCATTATCAAAAATCCAATTTTTCATTCTAAAACTAAACATATAGAGATAAGACATCATTTTATAAGAGATTGTAATGAAAAGAAACTCATTCAGGTTGATAGAATTGATACTGAGTTTAATGTTGCAGATCTTTTAACAAAAGCTTTTGATTTGGGAAGGTTTCAGTACTTGGTCACAAGTATTGGGATGCTTCATCCATAATATGTCTTATCTCTATCCATTTTGTAAAGCTTTGTGAATTGGTAATTAGTACTGATTGTTATATGGTTAATACTGATTGTGTAATGTTAATACGGATTGGAAAGAAAATGTCTTGGATTGTATTTTCTTGGTCTTGGACTACCTTTTCAGGCGTAACACAAGCAGTATGGATATGGTTTGGTGACTCAATGATACATCACATGTGGTTCTCTTTCTTATGCTCATAGTGTGACTAGCCTAAGGGATCTGGCTTAGAGAACAGCAAGCAACTGTGAATCCAACACTTGTGTTGGAGGCAACACCTGCCACGAGCTGGAAACCCTGTCAGAAAGGCCCTTTTAATGGGACTATCCATCACGCGTGCTATGCTGAAACCATTGGTTTTCACCAAACCGAGAGGCCATGTAAGGTAGACCTTGATTAAGTGTCTGTCACCACACTTAATCCCTTCAAAATTGTGGTTTCAGTATTATAATTTCCAAACTATAAGATAATACTGATGGGTAAAGTTAATACTGATGGTTATAAGTTAGTACTGATAAGCATAGTTAGTACTGATGAACTAGTCGATAGTACTTATTCCAAAAGTCTGTTATGCAATGATTACTTTCGCAAGTAGAGTTGTTACCGTCTGTTTCCTTATAAAATAGTTTCCTAATTGGTTTCTCTTCACTTATTACCATAAATATTTATAAGGCGGTTCAACTAAAATTCCTCAAATCTCTATATATTGCATAACTTTCCAATTGCTTTCACCACAATTCTCTAAAGGCTTTTGCGATTAAATTCCGCCTTACTAACCCTTATTATAATCATTCATGGCTCCTATTGATTTTTTCGACAAGCATAACATGGTGGCGTGCTTGGAATTTCCAGAAGGCCACGATGAATTTACTGAGATAGTAGCTTTTCTAAACAGAAGCAGCATCAGGTTTGCTTTACTCTTAAACCCTACTATCTTATGTACCCTGCCGGAAGTTTTGGCAAACGCAATTGCCTCAACAACCGAGGAAGGGGTACAACGATTAATTGGAATAGTGGATGGCACACAAATCGTTATTACTGAAGCATCTCTAAGAGAACATCTTCATCTTAGGGATCTTTGAAGGTATTAGCACTTTCGAACTTTGAAATTTTGAACAACTCTCATTGATGGGGTATAGACTGATGACACTTTCAATTTTCACAAAAGTCAGTTTTCCCCACAATGTAGGTTTCTAATTCATACCCTCCTACATTGCTTGAGTCACGAAAGGACTGGCTGGGATGCTTTTCCCACAAACATAGCCACGACCTTGATCCGCCTTTGCAATTGTAGGGTGTTCAAATTTTCAAACTATATTTTTGAGGGTATGCTTAAAAATGCGGTCAAGAAACCAAATTTCGATGTATCCGTGTTTAAACAAATATTTTTGGATCTTGAAACAAAACCTACAAACCTCACGAAATATTTATCCTTCAAAACTACTCACAGCCAAAGTGTTTTCAAATATGTTAAGGGCTGTGGTAGGCTATAATGGGGTTGTAGTTCCTTTGTTTCCAACTATGCTTATTGCAGAGGGTGAAGGACCATCAAGCACAGGTGGCTCCCAACACACACCTACAGATCCTAAAAACTCTCCAGATCAACCACTTTCATCAACAAATAGGCAATCCAGACAAGAGAGTGGGACAGCTCAAACCCATTCTCCTCC
Organism: Chrysanthemum makinoi; assembly: GCA_910596185.1. Classification (NCBI taxonomy): domain Eukaryota; kingdom Viridiplantae; phylum Streptophyta; class Magnoliopsida; order Asterales; family Asteraceae; genus Chrysanthemum; species Chrysanthemum makinoi. Next base: position 300,811,869 of record OU343225.1, read on the forward strand.
TATCATTGAAGCAGATGAGCCTATCTCAAGTGCTGAAAGGGATAGGATGGTGAGGGCTGCCACTACTCAACCAGGCTTAGAAGCTGGTGAGGCTAGTGGTAACATCAATAAGACCCAATCTATCCCAACACCTAGTGAGCACTCACAGGTGGACCAGAACAACGCTTAAAAGAGGGGTGTATCTGCCGGGCTAGGCACGGGAGTGCATCTCAATTGCCTAGTGACCCACCTCTCTCAGGTAACACAAATTGGAAGTGGTGAGGCGACTTATCACTTCATGAAATGACGGATTTTATGCGGGTTCTTATGCGAAAAGTTAACACACCGGAGATTGCTTTGGATGAACACAAGAAAGCTGCTGCAAAAGTTCATACCAGGATGCTCCTTAAGATGAAAAGGCTAGAGCATCAAGTCAAGCTACTTTCCAAACCAACTGCAGAAGCATCTCCAGTCACCACATCTCTTAAAAGAAAGACCAAGTTCAGAGTCTCTAGCACATCCACAGAGGATTCTTCCAAACAGGGGAGGAGTTCTGACATTCAAGGGAGAAGAGAATTTGGTCAGTGGCAAGGTGGTCAAACTTTTTAGAGTCCTTTTCTTGATGAAGAAGAAGAAGTTCAAATCACCAAACATGTAGAAGAAGTGCTTAGTACTCCTACATGCACTATTAGTACTATTCCAGTTAGTACTGTTAGTGTTGTAGTTAGTACTGATAGCATTATGGTTAGTACTCATGGTGTTCTGCAATCGATTACTAAGTCCAATCTTCCAAGTAGTTGCTGAACTACAACAAGCCACAACAACAGAGGCCACCATCATCACTACCTCGCATGAAGACGGTGATGAAGAAGATAGAGAGAAACATGCAGTCTTGGGACTTCAAAGCTTGAAGAAATCAGTCTCTACCTCTCCAACTTACAAGAAGCCTCATGTTTCGTATCTAAGAAAGAAAACCAAGTCACCAGTGAACCATGCCTAAGGAAAAGGGAGTCACTATCACTGAAGGAGGTGCTCCACCATCACCAACCTCCTCAGCTTCAAAGATAGATCCCAAAGATAAAGGAAAGGGCATCCTGGAAGAAGAACCAATGAAGAAAAAGCTCTCTAAAGCTGAGATTGAAAGGATGAATGAAGAAGCGGCAAGGAAGCTTGCGGTGAATGGGATAAGCAAGAGTTGCAAAAAGAGGTTAAAGAGAAAGAAAAGAAAAAGATGGCTAAATTAGATGAAGACTGGCAAACATGGGATGACATGAGAGCCAAAGTAGAAGCAACTCAGGAAGTACAACGTGTCGCAACAAGATAAGAATACAAGTGTTAATGAAACAGCTCAGTTGTTCAGTGAGATCTTGGCTAGAAGACAGAGCCAATTCAGACAGCAAAGAGAGATTGAAAAAGCCTCAAGACCTCCAAATAAGAGTCAGCAAAAGATGTATCTCTGCAAGTACATCAAGTATCAAGGTGAAGATAGAAGAACATTGAAGCAGCGTAATAACTGTTCTGTATCTAAGAAAGAAAACCAAGTCAGCAGTAACCAAGCCTAAGGAAAAGGGAGTCACTATCACTGAAGGAGGTGCTCCACCATCACCAACCTCCTCAGCTCCAAAGATAGATCCCAAAGATAAAGGCAAGGGCATCCTGGAAGAAGAACCAAAGAAGAAAAAGCTCTCTAAAGTCGAGATTGAAAGGATGAATGAAGAAGCAGCAAAGAAGCTTGCAGCTGAATGGGATGAGCAAGAGTTGCAAAAGAGGTCAAGAGAAAGAAAAGAAAAAGATGGCTAAATTAGATGAAGACTGGCAAACATAGGATGACATGAGAGCCAAAGTAGAAGCAACTCAGGAAGTACAAAGAAGCGCAACAAGATAAGAATACAAGTGTTAATGAAGCATTTCGGTTGTTCGGTGAGATCTTGGCTAGAAGACGAGCCAATTCGCATAAAGAAAGAGAGATTGAAAAAGCCTCAAGACCTCCAAACAAGAGTCGACAAAAAGATGTATCTCTGCAAGTACATCAAGTATCAAGGTGAAGACGAAGAACATTGAAGCGGCTTAATCAGGTTACCTTGGGAGACTCTTCAAAGACGGTGATTTAACTTAAAGAAGATCTACGGACTTCGACCTATGTTAGATGATGATTTTGTTGAAAGGTCACAACCAATTGGAAACTACAAAGACCATCGAGGAAGAAGGAGCTTCAATTGCACCCAAAAGAAAGCATCGAAGATGAAGGTGGACTCACTGAAGAGGAGCTAAATCAGATGATGATTATTGAAGCTCTTGAAGAAGCACTATACACAGAGCCCATCAACACTAGGTATCCAATCATCAACTGGGATATCTACACTGAAGATGGAAAGAGGCATTGGAGAATTCACAGAGCTGGTGGAAGGACAAGTGCCTATTTATACTTGGTAGATTTATTTGAATTTATTGATAGGGATGATCTACTCAAGCTTTGGGAGTTAGTCAAAAACAGGTTCAAGAACAAAGATCCAGATAATGATAAAGATCTGGAGTTACTTTATGAGCTGCAAAATATTTTTGAACCTGATCCAACAGGAGAGCAATGGAAGTTTCAACCTGGTGATGAAGCTCTCAGCTAGACACTAATTGATTCTGTGGTCACTTGGTAACCACATGCAATGGGACTGATATCTACATGCTGGTTGAAAGGACTTACCCACTTGCACTTGGAACTCTTCTACAAATGCTAACAACTGGGCTAAGGATGGGTAATGCAGTTGACATGGCTAAGGAGTTGCTGATAAAGATCTTTGAACAAGCTGGAAGACCTATCAGAGGAAAGTGAGTTTGAAAGAATCCTCAAAGACTGAAGAAACTTGTGATTCTAAAACCCAATCACAAGTTTAGGGGAGGATTTTTGGGAAATTCGCTTTTGGGAGTTAATACTTATAGTAGTAAAGTTAGTACTGATAGTATCATTTGGTAAGTATTAACTAGTTAGTACTGATAGTTGAAATGTTAGTACTGATAGTGTTAGAGTTTGTACTAATCTATGTTAGGAATGTCGTGTATGGTTTATAACAACATATCTTCTATTCCAATAGAAGATATGATATACTTAACGCATATTTATCTCTGTAAGGGATCTCCTTAGTGTATAAAAGGAGATCCTAGCCAGGTTAAGCATATACCTATTCTCTAGCCGTCTTAAGAAAAGCTTCAAGGTTATAAACCCTAGTACTAGGAGAGTACTCGTATTATTACTTAATAATATTGAAGCTGTTGGTGTTACATTGTGTTTACTTTAATCTTCTAAAGTACATTCAAGTAGATTCCGCATACTTGTATGTATCTACAACAAAGTTTCTCATTGTTGTTTTGGAACCATCCAAGGCAACTAACACGTTTACAAGCTAAGTTTTCTAGATCCAAGGTTTGGGACTTCACAAATACTCATTTAGTCAGTTTACCATATAAGTCCCTTAAGTTAGGCATCATATCTTTTATAACCATAATACACACTTGTTGACCATTAGATTGATTATTGAGTTGACTAGCCAATCACGAAAAGCATCAGTCGATTTCATCTATGGTGGGGCCTATTTGTATCCGGGATACGGGTCTAGCAATTCTACCCCTTATTTAGATTTCGTCCTCGAAATCTCTCATCTATTACTAACAAAACTTGGTCACAACTTACAGCCATACTTAGCATTTACAATTATTTAACATTTCGTTGCGACGATCTAAGTGATTTTGCAACACTAAGCACACTATAATACATTCCAAATCCTTGATCCATTCTACTTCTCGCTTAATTTTTATAACCATACGGTTCTTACTAAAGTCATTATGTCACCCAAGATATATTTTACTATAACTAGTATATTATTAGGTCAACTTCATTACTATTACACTACGTTCTTACTCATTTATTCTAAATTTTCTATCAAAGACTATATGACACTTGATAAAATCGTACCATCATGACTTTACATAAGTCAAATATTAACTATTTCTTTCACTTTTTACCATAGCCATTCTATTTTTCTATTAATGTTACCACTATAATACCTCATTTGCTTTTCTTCTTTCTAGGAACTTTCGTTAAGGATGATAAGTCACTTGGGAGAATTCAATTATTTGACTCTATACAGTCAAACTTTAACTTATACCATCACCTTTCACATATAGGTGCTAATACTATTTAGCATTTATCACATTTATCTTTTGCCACAAGGCATATTTAACATTATTTCCAACTTTTAATCTTTTCAACTTATGGTACAAATTTATTTTAGGCATCTATCTTAAGGTTTACACATAACCTTAATGACATTATAAATTCATCCATACTAATCTAATTTCTTATGATATCTAACTTGTTTTAAATTTTCACTTTCTCATTTCTCTACCCGTACTCATGTCATATCAGATACACATAAGCCCACCTCATTTACAATTCATTATTTACATAAAGAGGCGTCCCAATCTATGTAAATAAAGAATTATAAACTTACGGTTCGGTAATTTATAGATTCTTTATTTAAATGAAAAGGCGTCCCAATCCATTTAAATAAGGAGATTATAAATCATCCTACTTATGCATTTCGAACACAACATTCATACTTACTTTACTCTTCTTTATAGCCTTGGATCCAATCTCATCAACTTTACCCATAAAGTCAAGTTGGCATTTTCCCCATAGGGCTTAAACACTTTACCTTACCCTTGTGCAAGCTAAAATCCATGCCACAAAGGCAAGCTAATACCAATAGGCAAGCTAAAACTCATGCCACAAAGGTAAGCTATCACTCTTGTCAAAAGGCAAGCTAAGCTATCCCGAAGGATACTTTGTCACATGCCAAGGATGTAGGCAAACCATGCCGATGAAGGCAAGCTAACAACCATGTCATACAAGGCAAGCTAGGCCATCCTGAAGGATGCCATAACTAGAGCATCAGATCCAAGTTATTTATATCATAACATCTTTAATCATTTAATCATTCATGTACTTTCATTATTAAGTACATGTTATCCTTTCCCCAATTCTCATTTCCTTTAGCAATATCAAAATTCACTACTATATTCAAATTTGTTTAGACAAGATTCTCTAAGATACTTGTCGATTTTTTTATTACATATTCATTTTCACAATGCTAATTATCATTCATTAGTCAACCCTAAGTTGACTCACACATTCCACTACATGTCATTGTATCACATTGGCCTAGTCAACTCTTTTATGCGCATAAGTTTCACATCTTATCATTATACATATCTTCAATATATTAGCATGATTTAATTCATGTTTTACAATTCATTCTAGCGCACTTCATATCACTTATGAATTCTAGCGTAATCTATCTCGTTCACTACTTCTGCTCATCTCGCTTAAACATTTATTACTAACGCATTTTACTTATCATGTTTTATAAGTAACATGATTTCATCACAATCTTAACCATACACTTTAACTTTTCTCATTTTAATTAAGCGTGTAAGAAATCACGCTTCAAGCATCTAACCATACTTCACTATTCGTTCTTACCTTATCTCAAGCATTCTAAGCTTCTATACTTTATCAAACACTTACCATACTTCTTAACTTATTCACATATCAATGTGAGTTATCAACCTTTTAGCCACCATTTGGTCATCACACATAATGTGTCAATCATAATTTACATTAACTTAATTCGTGCTTCAAGCAACTTCTATCGTCAACCATGTTTTCTCAATAAACATTATTCGCGCATATCGATCAAGTCTTATATAAGATGCATTCCAATGCATCTACCTTCTCTCATACACTACTATGCATTAAATATCAAACACATTCACGTTAAACTTAGATATATAATAAACTACCATAAACTTAATATCGCATAAACAATAACACTTAACACTTATCCAACCAGTGTTAAAACATTCATACTCATATTCAAATCATATAGTCTATGGCTCATATATCGCATTACACAAACAATCTATGACTAAGCATCAACATTCTAAATAGCCTTAAGTACTAGTCTACCTTATAACTCAGGCATTCGCTATCCACACTAGTTACATTTATGGCACACGCAATTAAAAGTCGTCTAAGTTAATGACAACCTAATTCTCTTAAACCGAAGCTCTGATACCAAGTTATTATGCCCGTGCCTTATTTGACCAAAAGTTAAAAATTTTGCGTGAAAACGACATGACTATAAAGGACCCTTTATTACTTTTTAAACAAATTATAAAAATCTGTAAACATTCAGACTTTAAGCCTATTTCTCTCTTCGAAACGACGGGTGGCGTGGCCCATGACGACTTACCGTTTGAAAGATATGATTTTTCTAAGATTGATAAAAAATCGGAAAGATCCAATAAATACTCTGACGGAAAACATATGGCCATATGCTAAAAATTTGATATGGCCATATGCTGACCATATGCCCTTATTAAACTTTCTACGGCAACCATATGACCATATGCTAAAAATATCATATGGTCATATACTCTTATGCAAAATCTCTGAGGCAGCCATATGACCATATGCTGAAAATACCATATGGCCATATGCTCACTGTAGAAAATAATCCATAAGACTACATTTTCTCTACTTCTGGAAAACCAACTTCCGAGACTCGAAAATTAACGGAACTTTACAGAAATCTATGACTTAACGTAATATATCATTTTCATAAGCATTCGCGGTCTATATGACTTGTGAACACATATTTCACGGGTTTCTCCAAACACCCATTTGTGACCAACTTTCAATACAACTTTTGTTCCAAAATCATATACAAGTTTACATATTTCAAATACACACTTGACACTTTAAAATACCATTCGAAAACACATTTTCTACAACTTTGGGGGATCAACCTTGATTGAGCTCGGCATTCTACTTATGCTTAGACACATAACTAAATATTTCCAACCCGTGCTCAATCCTATTCCTTTACCAATCGCTTTCCCTTCTTTACAAATGAATCTACAAATTGGTTAAACAACTAAACCATAAGCTTTACGCTTAGTAAGTAACCGGGTATAACATATTATCATATATGACATAATCAAGTGCATATATATACATCAAACTAGGTCAATTAACCATTCAACCACATCATTTACATACATATAATACCCACCATCCATCACCTGCTTACAAACATCATAATCACATCAAAGATACTAACACAACATATCAAATCATAACCCCTTTTACATACCTTGATTAATCCCATGAGTAACCAAGAGCTCATCTTAACTAGAGCCTAATTAACTTGTGTTCCACCTTCATACTCAAGTCTCTATACCCAAACGCTTAAACACTTATATACATAAACACATGATCATTCAACATCATAACATATTATAACTTGGTTACTTGCCTTGAATCCAAGCTAAGTTACCATTCATTATTTCACCATCAACATCATCATCCTCATCACTATTATCGTCATTCTTTATAGTTAAATCAAAACCTAATAACACATTAGATAAACACCATAAACAAAGGTTTACATAACCCATTATAAACTTACCCATATTTCATTCTAGATCATATGATGAATACCCACTTACTCATAAACCTTAATCTCATTAGAATCATGTTAGGGAGTTACTTACTTGTATATGAGTGATTGCTTATGGATGATCTCAAGCATGAGACCTTAATCCCCATCATTCCTAAACCATCAAGTTGATCTCCTTCCATCCTTTTTTTTCCTCAAAGCTGACACACACATAACACCATAAGAAAATGGTGGAAATGACTAGAATTCTCCATACAACTAAATATTTATCTAGTTAGTTGGAGTAGTTTGGCCAATAGGCACATTTAGTATCCTAAGTCTCTTTCTCTTATATTGGCCACATTTAACTTTAATACGCATTTAGTCAGTTTACCATATAAGTCCCTTAAGTTAGGCATCATATATTCTATAACCATAATACACACTTGTTGACCATTAGATTGACTATCGAGTTGACTAGCCAATCACGAAACGCCTTGGTCGATTTCATCTGTGGTGGGGCCCATTTCTATCTGGGATACGGGTCTAACACAAGATGCAGTACCTGTCATATTGACATGTGCAAAGAAACTTGTTTTATCATTCAAAAGATTCACGAGCTTCGAAACCTGTTCATTTGTAAAAGACAGAGTACCAGAATTTTTGACATCACTATTGACCCCAACATTTTTATTTCTATTAAAACCATTTGCAGGTTTCTATTTAGGATTTTTCTTAAAACCTGGAGGGTAACCAATTAATTCAAAACATCTGTCAATATTGTGCCATACTAAACCAAATTTTTTGTAAAGTAAACTGTCATAATTCCCTCTATTGTTATTCATATTGTTACTAGACCAATTGTTATTAAAAAATTTCTTATTATTCCCATTAGGCATAGACACAAAAGTTGACACTTGTGGTTTTTTCAGATTTCACATATGAAGAAGGAATCCTTTTGTGGGATTGTTCTATAGATATAATGACAAAAGCATCCTTGACTTCAGAAAGGATTTCCCTAATCAAAAGGCTGCTTCTTATGGTTTGATAAATGTCATCAAGCCCCATAAGAAACTGCATTAGTTTTAATAATTTTCCATGATCAATCAACTCAGCTCTAGCCTCCCATGTACAACCTAGTAATTTGGTAAGAATATCAAACTCTCTCCATAGAGAGTTTAATCTGCGATAGTATTCAGACACATGCAAACCACCTTATTTAAAGCTGTTAATTTTTTGTAATAGATTAAAAACAATAGAACCATCCACTGTATCATAAGTCTCTTTAATTCTTTCCACACATTACTAGCATTATCAGAAAACACATATCTTAAATAGACATCTTGGGACAAAGAACTTAAAATCCAAGACAAGACAACTACATTACACCCATCCTACTGAGCAAGTAACAAAGGACTAGCAGCATAATTGATCCTAAGACAAGTACAATCAAGAAAACTCATTTTATTTTTAATTTGAATAGTCAATTTCATAGCACTAGCCCAAATTCTATAATTTTTAATACTAGACAGTTTAACAGAAATAATAGAAGCACCATTAGAGTCATTAGTATGCAAATATAGAGGATTACTTTGATCCAAATTACTAATCATAATAGATATGATGAAAACAAGACAAACCTACAGATAACAACCACATATATACTAGACCAAACAAACAGAAACTAACAAATACACCTCAACACCAACAATCACAAGTAACAACCAATTATACCAAACAATCCTCAACTTCCAAGACTGCCCAATACCTAATCTCCTCACTTTAGACTCACAAAAACAAAACTAAATGAAAGAAAATAAAACTCACAACCAAGAAATAATTTGATTTCAGTCAAGTGAATTGGGTTGGTCAGAGCAGTTATTCACACCGCTCAATGGTGGCAGATCAAGATGTTAAATGAACCCGTTTGCACCCACTTAACCAAAAATCAATTATTCTTTAAGGAAGAAATTTCACTTACAGAGCTTTATACTAGATGCAGCAGAAAAGAAAAATCAACCACTCTAGATTCACTTAGTCTGGAGTAATTGAACCAAGAACCAGTCCAGAACCACACAAATCCAATAGAGTCAAAAAAATCCCCCCAAAATTACCAAATTATGGTTTTTAAGAACCCAACCAAGAACTAACAATTAACCGTTAATTCTTAAAGAAACCATTACTAGATCTTCCCAATTGTACCAGAAAACAAAACCCCCAAAATTAGGGTTTCAAGAAAAAAATTTAAATCTTCAATTGATACCCTGAACCTTAAATTAAACCAAGAATCAATCTGAAATCAACACCTAAGCGTTGAATCAATCAACTCTAACCAAGATCTAAAAAAAACCAATCGATCAGAACCTAGGTCTCTGATACCATGTGAAAATTCAAAGACAACAAGATTGCTAGTCACCCAACCAACCACCTCTTGGTGATACTTTTATTATAACAATAAACACAGTTGACAAGTCTTCAACTAAGTGCTTGTATTACAATACAAAGAAAGATTGATAGTCCCCCTAATGGGTGCTATTTGACTCACACTTAAACAAATCCTAACCAAACCAAATTAACAGTCAAGATTAAGATGATCTTGACAAGTATAGTACACCAAACACTGAATCTAACCACTAAACAACAGCCTGAATAACTGATGCAGAAACCAACTACTAAAACCCAGATGTTGCTTGAGTGAAAATAAGTTGTATGTGAAAGTTGTGATGAATGAATGAAACCTTAATTTGTTATAAGACCTTATATAGTGCCAAGTTCCACTTTAGGCCCTGCACAACCAAAATACTCAAAACACACATTAAAGGTTAGAGTTAGCTACTCATATTAACCCTTTAACTTTTGTAAGTTTGCATTTGATATATATTTCAATAGAAATACTAGTTGATATTGTGGTTCGGGTGGTGTTTGAAGCTGGAAAACCATGGTTGGTTCTAGAGAGGGAAAATGTAGAGAGAGGGTGAGAGAAAAAGGAAGAGTTTTGCTATTTTGAATAAATCCTAACTCAAACACATCCAGGAGATTCTAAAGGGGAATTTATAGGCACAACACAACATAACTTTGCCTCGTATACATTAATAGTCTCTGCGGGTAAAGATAGTTACGTTTCTAGTCCAATCCCGTAATGTCGTCACTTTTAATGTTAACACTAATTGCTCCCAAGATCACATCTTAAAGGTCGTACTAATTACATATGGGCCAACCCCATGTTTGAGTTTCTGCCTCGGAGTCTTCGCTCGAAGCCTGTATCTCGGAGCCTTTCCTGACTAAGCTTCGTCAATCTTCTTCTGCTCTTCGTTAGAGTAAGATTCCAAGGAGTGTCTACTTATGCATAGTCCTACCTTTGTTATGCTGCGTCGGATTAGCATCAAAGCCTATATGAGTCTCCACAACTCAACATTTCTTATCCAAAATGAATAAAGAAGATACACATAGTTGTGCTTTATTAAGATGATGACTAATGATCAAAGTTGCCCATTAAGGATGATCATAAACTAGTAGGTTTCTTAGTAAACAGTTCGATGTAATTCATCAAGTAACAAGTTGTCATATTCTTAAAAGAGCAATGTTCAATGGTATTGGTCGCATTATCAATGGGGGGTTGATTCTGAGTTATTTCTCATCTGTCATACTCAGATGGATGGCGATTCACGATTTAAAATAGCTAGATATCATTATTTATCTAGTCTATGGTTTAGAGCAAGTTAGATGTCTATAGAGCATGTTAGATGTCAAGTGAGTCAATAGATTTTACTGGTTTTGTGGTTTAGTTTTGTATAGAGTTGATGAGTGCAAGGTTTATGTGGTTGTAACTAAAGCTCTGGTCAGCCTTAACATACGGACCTTTGTTGGATTCATTTAGATTTTTTTTGCGGATATGGTCACGTTTCTTATTATGAGGGCACACATACTGTTATGTGTATATATTGTCTTTTGGCAGAACGTGTGGACCGGCCAGTCAAATTATTAAATCCATTTACATATAATAACAATCACAATCTCCTTAGCGGGATTCCGTTTAGTTTGAACATCGCGTTTCAAATACTGTTAAATGGACAAGGCTTGTGCATAGGTTAACATTATTGGTTATCGTTGTTTTTCAAGAACAATATGTGCGATCGTCCTTCTTGCATTTTTTTGTTTATAAAACTATATAGAAACCAATCTGTAAACTCATTAATTGAATTAACCTTCGTTAGATCGCTTTGCAGACCTAAGAAGCAAGCGTGTTTGTATTAAAGGATGGTGGTTAAGACTTAAATTTGAATGGGTAAATCTTATTTGCTTGACCAATCACCAACATGCTCATTATAAGCATTGACATAATATAATTTTTGATGTTTAACAACTTAACAGTCACCAATACAGTTATCATAACCTGAATGACATATATAAAGAACAATTAATCTGAGCACAACAACACAAGTTTGAAAAATTTCCGCAGAGCATCACGTCAGATTTTTACGTTGCGCCTGTCACATAAACTTACGCTTTATATATATCACTCGATTTATATACCAACATTCCCCACAAATTCACCTTTAATTCTCTCAAAACAATCCAACATGTTCCAACAATCTTGTATTTTTGCACTAGGTTTCGTTTGTGCTATATATTGGAGTTACATACTATACTTCCCTTTTGGAGTATCAGAAGAGAAAGTTTACTTGTTTAATACTGAGAAAACTCTTAAGGTTGATCCCATATTTGTATCTGAAATTTTGAAAACTAATAATAAGTCAGTTTTCCCATTTATGAAGGCAAAGAGAAATGCAGAGAATAAAAGTGATCCGTGTGGAGGAAGATATGTATATATTCATGATCTTCCTTCACGTTTTAACGAAGATATGGTTAAGGAATGTGGTAGTATTAACAAATGGGAAGATATGTGTAAGGGTATGTACACTATGAATAACGGGGTTTGGACCGTTGTTAAATGATACAGAAGGTGTGCTTTCGGATAATGGATGGTATGCTACAGATCATTATACTCTTGAGTTTATTTCCATAGTAGGCTGAAAAACTACGAATGTCTGACACATGATTCGTCTTTAGCTTCAGCTATTTTTGTCCCGTTTTACGCGGGGTTTGATGCTGCTAGATATCTTTGGGGGTATAATATATCGGTTAGAGATGCTACTTCCATTGAACTTGTTGAGTGGTTACAAAAAAGAGATGAATGGAAGTACTGTTGGTTTATGGATATATTTAATATGTGTATGACCGGATTCGAACTCGAGACCACGGTATTGCACACTTTACGTATGAGACTCGATGTTTAAATAATTAATATAAAATATTATGTTTAATTATTAAATTCACAATAAACGACTTAACGAGCGATAAGTACTTATAAGAAGTGACTATCGGTCGTTAAATGTCAACGGGATATGAAGAAAAGTTAACAAGCCAAAAGAAGGTTTTAGGAACCCTCTTTTGGGCTTGTTTTTGGCCGAAACTATGGAATCCCACATCGGAAACCATAGTAATCTTGACATCTACCATAAGGCTATAAATACATCCCCATGTATTCATCCTTTGGTACACTAGATTTCAATAGAAGGCATTAGGTCGACGAGTAAAACCCCATGTAAGGGATTTGCGAGTGACATTGAGCATAACAGTACGTATGTACAAGAACTAGCATTCGCATCGAATCGCTAATAGTACGTATGTACAAGAACGTGGTGTAACACACTATTGTTACATCAATTGGTTTGAATTGAAAAACGGTAAGGGTCAATTCGTTAAACCACATAAACCCAAATTAGGGTTCTTGATTGAAGAAGTTCTTGCAATTTGGAAAAGGTATGTTTACGCTTTATTTTTCGGTTAATTAATTTACTATTATATGAAGTCTTCCACTGTGTACTCTATGGTGTTATACATGTTATTATTGTATATCATGTTTCTTTACCTAAACAGTGGCATCACGAGCCTTGTATAATAAGTAATTAATTACTGAAACGCATAAAACAAATAAATTGTATTGTGTTATTAATTGTATGTGTAGATCTAGGGTTTGCAAAACCTAAACCCTAATTTTTTTGGGAGGGGGGGGGCGTTTATTTTTTGTGCCCTAATTAGGGTTTTGTAAACTTTTAGTTTTTAATTGGATTAGAAAACCCTAGGTTGCATGCAATTTTATGTGTATTAAATTGCGTAACTCTTGATTAATTGCATTAATTGTTAAGTGTAATTTATGTCCATGATAAATACATGCATGTTTGTCATGGATCCTTTTATTGTATGCTTTAATTTGTTAAGTGATATACACTAATTTTTGATAGATTTAAAATTGGGGAAGACCTCAATCATTATTATTAAATCAATTATGTGCTATGTGGTATATGTTTTAATTTGACTTACGCAGTCGATGAATCGATGCATGTGGCTCACCTTGTACATTGCTGAAAACGGGTGAAAGTCTTAATTAAACATATACATATTGACATATCTAGAATTGATTATTAATAGGATTTATCAAAAGGTTTGCATGTGGCTATTTGATATGCATGACTAATTATTATGTTATGTATTCATTGTTTATATGTTTATTTTTTTTTAAATAATTGCTTGTTTGTTATGTGTAACAAAGGTATTTTTATAAGAAAAATAAACTGACCTAAACAATGGTGAAACGTGTAATTTTTAATCATAGTAATCGTAATCGTTTAATTGATTGATTTTTTGCACAAAATAGTTAGAACGGCTCACCCATTAATGACAAACTGTATGATGGGTACAAGGTTGGTACGCATTAAATTATGACCTTAAAGATGAGGGTATGTAATATGCTTTGCGCTGACCAAATTCTCCGCGCGTTTGTGCGTCTTAATGGAGCTACCAAGTATTCCTATGAATGTGCATAAAATCTTAAGGGTGAATTGACCTTAAATTCTACGCGCCACTTTTGTGGTAATTATCCGAATAACTTGAGTCTTATGACTGATGCAGCAGTAGGATATAGTGGTAATTAAAGGTAATTCTTTAATTGGTGTAACCAATACCTCGATTAAATTTTGATGATGAAAAGCTTAAACATTAAAACAAGGATGTGACTGTTTTAATAAAACCTTATGCTACAAAGATGAATGCATGACATCTTTGTTCATATTTGATTTGACATCAAAATTATTACCCTTAATTTAAGTTGTATGCCATCCAACGAAACGGAAACACCTGAGATTACCTTTTATTTGCGTGAGAACGTGATTCAGATCGTAATCAAAGGGTAAAATATCCACGTGACGTGAGAACGGGCAAGGATGATTTTGCAGTTTCTTAAGTTGGACAGCTTAATTGAGCTTTGTAGTGAGAACTGACAACTCAAGGCATAAGATGGGGATAAACATGTTTACATGACAATTGAAATTGGCTAGATGTAAATCCCATAAATCTAGGAGTTGCAATTTGAAAATTGGCAATTGAGGTTTGACTCGTACCATATTGAATAATTTCATTACTAGCAGATTAACTGATGTGATGAAACTATGTCAATTTGGATCCTAGTTTTCAGTGAAAATTAAATGGTTATATGCTTATGAACCATGGGTAATTAATTTTTTTGAAAAGGTTAATTATCGAATATACTAAAATTGAATTTTGTAATTTCTTTTGAATATATTAATGCAACACTTAACCGTAAACGTGGTTTAGTCTTTTATTAGTAAATTGATCCATTATGCTTTCAAACAAATGTTTGATCGAGAATAATTTACCGAAAAGACAAACAAAGTCTCTTTTCCATGGAAGAAGAATGAGACTCAATCCTATTCCTTTTCATAAATGAGAAAGGTATAATAGGAACATTTGAATTGTCTAAATTCTAATATAACTCATAGCAAAGAACTGCACATCTTATTTTCCATAAAGATTTCATTACCCTCATTTGGTGAATGAATCCTTTTGTAACAAACATGAATGTTGGTTAACTGGAAAACATGTATATGAGTTACTAAATTAGAAGCTAGACTAATTACCGCGAAAATTAGTAAAATGCAAACTAGCTTATTTTATCTAGTTGTTTTGCTTTAGCCTTTAAAGGTGCTACATACCAGTATGGGCATGGTAGGCCTGTTAAGGAAAAAATTGCATACCCAATTTTTCAAGTTAATAACATTGGTAGATAACCCATCATTCATATAGTAGAATACACCTTTTAGTACCTTAGTAATGATTACGTATGGTTCTTCAAAGGTGTAGGAAAGTAAAAAGCAAGCAAGTTGTTTTCACTGGTTATGAAACACTTACAATGTTGTCAAATCCAGTGGGAGCATTGTGTTGCATTATTGAATAAAAAGTTGTTGAAATGATTTCTAATTCAGTGGGAGCTACAAGCTTTGTTTCCTGTGTAGTAACCCAGATTATCTTCAAAGATAATTACTTTCCAATTGTAGGCACTTATGTTTTTAAGGATAGTCATGTTCGTTTCCATACTAAACAATATAGTCCTACATCTACTTGTTATATCTATGACACAAATCATATTAATCAAATAAACGAACGTTTATCGTGTTGTTTATCTGCTACATGATGTTGTTCCATGCACAAGTGGGAGAAATCTTTATTTTGTGCAAGGTGAAACACATATAAATATGATTTAAATGGATTCTCTTGACCGCAAGGTAAGAGAGTAACGTTCCAATAGGAATTATACATTTAAATGTGTATGATTTCCCCATTAAGAACATGTGTCAAGATGATAACAAAGACTACTTTAAATATTTATGTCATTCAATATTTAAGAAACACTTGTAGTTACAATTTATGTTACGTGATAACGTGAACTAGATTGTAGCCCAAGGTAAAATATCCACGTGCCGTGAGAACGAGCATGGATGATTTTGCAGTTTCTTACGTTGAACATTTCATGAAATGACATAATTAAATGAAGTAATTTAATACTACTTTGATTTTAAGTATTTATGTATTCGTTGAATGACTTAAATATATGTAGTAAATATTAACTTGAAATTATTAATTGAAACCCGAGGTGGTGTTCATAATTACTTTAATTATACATGTTTATGACTTCTTTGTAAAGTCACAAACATGAAGTTTTTTAATACAAGACTTACAATATAAAGTAAGACATTAACTTGCTATGTTTTAAGACATATGCATGAAGTCAATGAGTTGATCAATGACTTATAACGTATAGTGGGATTATAAATGTTATGTCTTTTGACTTAGTCAAAGAGTATTTGTGTTATAATACATGCAATTAGCATGGTAATTCTATTATACCATTAAGTTTTACTTGGTTGGTAAATAGGTAAGCCAAAGAGTAGATAGTTATCATAAATATTGTTAGATTTTCTTACAATATTAACTCTAAGGAAATACCATAGTTTTATGGTATGTTCAGTTAGAAGAATCAAAATCTATTGGCATTGTTTGATTCAAGATAATTATAGTTTCTTCCAAAAGTTATCAAGGTTAGTAGATTGAGTATAGATTGAATATACTCAATAAGACTCCAACCTAGAAGATTGATAAGACACCATTTGTTTATGGAATGTGATGAATCACATTAAGTCTTATAAATGAAGTTCTGAATTTGTTAAACTACTTGTAAAGTGAGTTGTAACAAACTAATGTCAGGAACTGTCAATGTGTTCTGTAATGTCCCAAAAGAGAACAATGTATTATTTCTCTACTTGCTAAACTATTTTAAGGTAATCTTTAAATTATTAAAGGCAAGTGGGAGTTTTGTTTAGATCTTGAAAGATTAAATTACAAAATACATAATCTTCTAAAATGTACTAGCAAATATTATGATGAGGCTGAACATGTAATTGATAGACCTTAGTATGATGGAATTATCATTCATAGATCCATAAGGATATCTCAGATATTTAATATGCTGAGGAATATGAGTTACAGGATCATGGTAAAGCCTGTTAATCATAATAATGAGTTTACCAAAGGTTGAACTGTGGTAAATCAATCATACTATGAATGTAGAGATGTTGTCCATAAAGATAATCAGCTTTAGATACTTGGTTTATCTTAATGAAGATGAGTTTCTTCAAAGGATGGAAACCCTAGTGGTTTAAATCTTTGTGTAGAAATCATGTGGACAATATTGTACACGTATTTAATGCATGTCTAGTGATAATAATATTAATCATTCTTAAGCAATTAACTATGATTGAATATTCTTTTCTAGATACATTAAATAGAAGTATAAAGATTGTAATTATCATACTTAGTTTCATTGATATGAAATTTTGACAATGAATATCAAAACTCTTTGTTGGGGAATTACTTTTGCGAGGACGATCAGTAATACAAAAGAGTTTTGTGAATTCAAATAATCTTTGAATATGTACAAACTGCAAGAATCCATGAATGGATATATGCATGCATCTAGGAGATGACTCTTATGTTTAATATTAAATTCAAGTTTTGATTTAATAATTAAAATAAGATAGCTCATAAGTATTCCTGAAAGCTAGTAGGAGTATTATTATTTTCTTAAATCTTATATGTTGTATGGGCAACTACATTCCACCTAAATTAAGTTTTAGTTGGGAATGAAACTTTGTTTGTAAGATTTGGAAATAAGACATACAACCTTGGAATATATGTTTATTATTATAAACATATGCGGTAAAATAAATGAGTCTAATAGAACATGATGAATACATATCTTTGACAAGATAGAATATAAATGAGATCTTAAAGTGTAACTTGAAGATTCATCATGTACATCATGTTGTATATAAATTTGTTGTATCATGCTTGATTACAAGATGATTTGACAACGTTGTAATATTTATGTTTGGATTTAGAATTGCATTCCTCAACCTGGAGTTGCTCCCAGATTCTATACAACAATTGTTGTGTAATTGTCATAAGCAACAAACTTGAAGTTTGAATGGCACCAAACAAATAATATTCAAAGTTTACGGATGTTTACAGAGCATATTGTTGTATACAATGATGCTAGTATAATTGAGATGACACTCAATTCTAGTCATGGTATCCTTGATGATGACCATGTTGACTAGTTATGCTCAACTAAGAGCATAGTTACATTATACATTAAAGAATAAAGAATACTTTAACTTTAAAGTTTTGAAAGGTGATTGTCATAAAAGGTGGTTCAGGTTGTCACGCACCTTATGGAATGATATGACAATATCAAGATATGTGTAAACACATACAAGAAATTCGCTTATTGAATTCTTGAAATAAGTATTCTCAAAATTCCAATAGATCAAAGTTAGTTGAAATTATGCCTTGTCAACAAGTATGATTATCATGACTAGAGGCAAAAATTCATTAACTAAGTATTATCATGCATTGATCTATTTAATATTTGGATAAAGGATGTTAAACAATTATTATTTATAATGAATTAAAGTACTTTATACGTTTAATTTCATTTATAATATTGTGTCCTGTATTTGCATGTTTAATCCTTGAATAACTTAAGTTATTCTAAATAGTCTATTGTCGATCAATAACATGGGAATGATATTGAATTAAGACAAATCTGAGTATTAGTTAGAATATACTTGAAAGTATATTGATGTGTAGCATGACTATTTTCAGATGATATTCAATGGATTGAGTATAGGACTTATCCCAACCACATGATGGTACTTTATGGATCTTTGTCATTAAGTACATCATGAATATTTATCCTCTGACTTGAGATACCAGAGAAATGTCATGGATGAAGTGCATTTCTGTGAAGCAATCTAACGCTATATGTAACTGGTAGTTATGAGGGTTGTTTTCAGAAGTGTTGCGAAATTTATGAATTCTGCTAAGTAGTCAAAAAGGGATTTGTTTCCTTCAAATTTATTTTGAAGTATACTACTATTGGGCCCCTCGTAGGGTTGTCAAGATGTTTGCATGGCCATGCCCAAGGTCTTTTGGAATATGTTCAGAAGAATTGGTAATCTTGATCAATCATATAAAGCGAGAAACAGAATAGTTAATTAAGAAATGAGTGAAATCCATATTCTTATTAACATGGTATTAGAAACAAAAGGATAAGTATGATGATGAATCATTAAAAGGTGTTTCCAGGAAACCATATGATAACATCAAATTAGCCTGATCTTTTATATATCAAATTCCCGTGTTTATGGCCTCATTTGCATTAATATGGTACTTAATTCTTTCATATTCGTTCATATTTGCATTTCAGGATAAATGAGGCATTGGAGCGGAAAAGATGTGATATAAGGCCAAAGATATGTCCTGAAGATTGATTTACGATGGCCTATGAATTATGTGTGAAGATTACGCCGTAACTCATTAATTATGTTACGGCGTAAATATGATGCTTTGAAGGATACGGCGTAACCAATTCTTATGGTTACGTCGTAATTATTTTTGTGAAGCTTATGGCGTAACGTTGCAATTTAGTTACGCCTTAGTGATAATTACGGAGCGGATATGAATATATGGTTGAAGAATTACGGCGTAATTTGACAATTTAGTTACGCCGTAATTAATTACTTGGGCACAAAGTTTTGAAGTCCAGGGACTGGAAGCGGCAAGTTAATATTTATTTTATTCACTTCGAGGACCAAGTATAAATATATCAAGAACGACGAGGGGCTAAAACCATAAGTATTATTAAGGCTTTTGGACTTAATTTGAATCAACGCGCTACTTCAGGGGCCAAAAGCAACTTCTAGTGCAAATAAGTTTCATAAATATTATAGGATGAAAAAAGTACGAAGTTGAGATGCTACTACGTAATTGAAATTGTAGTTACGGCGTAACTTAGTTACGACGTAACTATTTATTTTAGTTACGACGTAACTATTCAAGATCCAGATTTCTTTACGCAGTCTTTAGTTACGGCGTAATTTGCACTTAAGGTTACGCCGTAACCATGTCGGGGCCTATAAATACAGCCCTAAATCTGCATTTTTAAGTATCTCTCTTCACCCCTCTCCCAAGGGTCGATTAGGGCACCACTCCAGGGCATTTTCCAGCAGTCCGAAGCCAGTTTTGAAGGAAGAATTCACTCGCAATCATCATCATTATTAGCTCTACATCAAGTAATTTGTATCAAACATTATGTTCAATTCAATTTATGATTTATTCATTTTTGTTGGTATGATTTATTATATGTTTGGCTAAGCACCTTGGTGCTGGTCTAGTTATGATTCTTTAATTGTTTTGTTTGCATTTACTTTACTTTCGTACAATTATTTCTAAGTGTATGCATGCATAGTTTATTGGTAGCCACCCTTGGTTCGGTAGTTTTGAATGGCGGTAGAGGCCAATTGCCTAGGAGATATGACCAACTGACCCTAGGTGAGCGGACTAAGACGGGAAGGGTAAGATATAACCAACTGACGACCCTTTCTACTTGTGCGATTTGACCAACTAATCACCTATCGTTTGGATGAACTTAAGAATTAGGGGGTGAGTGTCTAAGTTCCTAACGGCCGGGCACTCACTATTATGAATCTAGCATGTAGCGGTACTTAATGACTTGGCTTAGGGGACCAGGAACAACATGACTTATGACGGTGCGCCTGATTTCTCCTGTGGTGGCATCTTTGCTGATAGGTTAGGGCGAATTGACCAAATGTTGTCCCTCGACTTTGACCCCACCTGAAGTAATTGGAAGTAAGTAGACGTAGACATTACTAGCTAGGAGGAATAACTAGGTTAGCACCACTCTCCTTCATTGATCACATCTCTTACGTTTATCTGCTTTCTTTTATTTCCTTGTCTAATTAGTTAATTTATTATTTCTATCTTAAAATCAATTAAAATCGTGACATAGACTTAAGTTAATTTCCGATCCACGTAGCTCTTGGGACGACCCCGGTTTTACCGAATACTACACTACACACGACCAGGTACACTGCCCGTTAGTGCATTAGGGTAGACCATAGGTATAACGAGTAATTAAAAATATTAAAACCTGGTCAGTAAAACCCGCATCACCATACTCGAGTTGTTCTGGGGTCATTGGCGTGTTCCTAGATGCTAACCAATGTCATTACGCATACTAAGATATCTCCAAGTGGGAGCTGTTGGTTTATGGATATATTTAATATGTGTATGACTGAATTCGAACTCGAGACCACGGGATTGCACACTTTACGTATGAGACTCGATGTTTAAATAATTAATATAAAATATTATGTTTAATTTTAAAATTCACAATAATTGACTTAACGAGCGATAAGTACATATCGGAAGTGACTATCGGTCGTTAAATGTCAACGGGATATGAAGAAAAGTTAACAAGCCAAAAGAAGGTTTTAAGAACCTGATGAGTGTGTAAATACTCATCATT
The DNA here is from genome assembly GCA_910596185.1 of Chrysanthemum makinoi. NCBI lineage: Eukaryota > Viridiplantae > Streptophyta > Magnoliopsida > Asterales > Asteraceae > Chrysanthemum > Chrysanthemum makinoi. The sequence continues at coordinate 300,833,646 of OU343225.1, forward strand.
TTTTGTCAAATCTGAACTGCAAAACATTTAAAAACACTCAGAAATGCATCAAAATACTGAAAATATTCCAAAATTGTGTTTTATATGTTTCAGATGCAAAATGTTTAAAATCAGATGAAAAACGAGCTAAGTTTGCATAATTGGCAGTTTCAGTCCCTCAACTTTCAAATCTTGACAAAATCAGTCCCTGAGCATTTGTTTTGAAATAAAAGTCAACCCAAGTCCTTTCAAAATCAAAATTTATCAAAAATGATCCTTGGGTAAAAAGTTTGTAGAATTTACAAGTTTGGTCCTTCAAGTTTCAAAATTGGCAAAAATAGTCCTTGGAAGTTTAAAAATGTCTTTTATGGTCCTTGTACTAATGAAACTTGTCAAAATTGGTCCTCTTGATTAACTTTGAAAAAGTGGAAGAATTGGTCCCTCAAAAATCGAATTGCAAGTTTGGTCCTTGTTTATCCTAAAACCAAACGGACCCTTTGGTATTATGACCCCAGGCCAATATACTGTGACCCCCTTTTGTGAACCCCTGCCTTAATAATACACCCGGTCAAACCCAGTCAAAACAAACCACCCTTTTCCCTCCTTTTTTCCCACCTTCTCCACCAACTGCCTGCAAAACCAGACACACCTCACCTCCAGCTCAACATACACCACCTTATCACTCCACCTCCACAAACCAACAAGGAGCATTAAAAGCTTCTCCTTCCTTGCACTCAAACCCTCCCATGGCAAATATCTTTTCCGCCAAAAAGCCATCTATGGCTAAAAATGATTCAAGTGATCCAATGGCTCTGCATAGAAGTGGGAAATGCTCAGAGATGTGAGAGAATGCCTTTTTCTAATAAATAGAGGAAGAAGAGAGAGTAAAGTTTAGTAGTTTTTAGTTTTAATTTTCATGTATGTCGTTTTTACTTTTAATGTCTTAATCACTTTTTTAAATTGTAATCTTCAGTTCCTATGTATTGAACTTAATCTTTTTAGTCACTTGTAACTCAATTCAAGTATAAATTAAAAGTTTGATTTAAGCTTCATGTTTCTAAATTTTCCAAGTTATTAATTCAGTTCACATGTCTTTAAATTCAAGCTTCAATTGGCTTATTTCTAACTCAAATAGGCTTACTTAAGCTACTGATAGCTTTTAGTAAGCTTATTACTATGATTCAAGCAAATTTGGATTTTGGTCAACAAAAGTCAAAGGTTCAGAATTATGGTTGAATTAATCTGTGTTGCTGAGATAGCTATGGATATGGGTTGATTTTGAGTTGATTTGGGTTGATAACAGATTTTAGGTTAGTGGTACTTTGATGCTTTTACAAGCCATAGTGGCTAGGACCACATGTGAGTTCATTTCTAAATAAGAATATTGCATAATCTGTTTCTGTGGTGTTCAATTGTTGTTTTTACAGTTTTTAGTACTAATTCAGTAGCTAGAATTTAGTTATTTTACTATCATTGATTTTGTTAAAGTATGAGTTAGAGTAGTTGCACAATAGCTTGTTAAAACTAGTGTTTGGAACAAGTAAGCTAGCTGAGTTATAGGCTTATTCAGAAGCTTAGTTCAGTGGTGTAAAGTCATCCTAGGTAAATTAGACCCAATTAGCTCATTAACTTGCATCTGTTTTCATCCAAAGTCAAAATTACATTCCAACTGCTCTTACTTCCATTTTGTGTGAATCGGTTGCTCATATTAAGCATCTTGGTTTTAAAATAGTTAAGTTAGCTTGCACTAGTTCTATTTTACCATAAAACATCATATTAAGTCAGTCATTTGGAATCAAATCTCATTAAAGTCAACATATCATTTCTGTGTTCAAAGTCAAAAAGTTGAAAAACTCAGTTTTCACCAAGGTTTGTGGAATTTTCATTGATTCATTATTGGATCAATTCAAGTAAAATTTTGTACTTTACAAGTTCAGTTGGTCAAGAGTGGAAATCTGATTTTTGTAGAATTTTTGTAATTTTTTATAAGCTTCAAAACAGCTTGTCAAATGGCTCAAAAGTGCCCTGTGCACATGATCAGCATACATTGAGTATTCACAGGTTTGTGCAGAAGCTCTCAACAAGCTCATAAGAGCTTGTCTTGGGCTCAAATTTGGTTTATAAGCTCCTTTCCAGGTCTTCTTGAGATTGTGGTATCTGATCTTGGGTTCCAACTAGGATAGATAGCTTATTTTTAAGCTTGAAATCACCTCCTAACTGATTTCACTAGTTTGATTTTGTATTCATAAGCTTGTAGCTGGTAATCTAGAGGTGTAGATTAGTTGATATAGGTTCTTTTCACTAAATTATAGCTTAATCTAGCTTCGGTTCATTTGGTGTCCAATTGTGGTCTTTGGCTTATTACTAAGTGCTTATTCATAAGCAGTTTGCACTGCAGCCTCATATTCTCACACATAAGCCATAGTTTTTATATTTTTCTTAGACTTAGAATATAATTTTAGACTTTTCCTGAATTTTTCGTAATTTTTCATCACTGTTTGCTATTTTTCTTTATTTTAATCAGTTTTTAGGACTTTTTAAATAGCTTTTAATACAATTAAATCAGAAAAAGTTCAAAAAAATAATTTCTCATTTTTCCTAGATTAAGAAAAATATAAAAAGCCAAAAAAATATTTTTTTCATAATTTTCCTAGTTTAAATAGTAATTTTTAGTCATTTAATTAGTTTTAGATAGTTTTTAAATCATAGAAATTAAAATATAAATCAGAAAAATACAAAAATAGTTTTGAAAATTTTCTTTAGTTATTTTAGATTTTTGAAAAATAGTTTTACAATTTTCCCATTAATTTTCATAATTTTTAGTATTTTAATTTAGTTTTAAGGTTTAAAATTAGTTTTTTTAATTCAAATTTATAAAAGAAAAATCAAGAAAATCCAATTTTAAAAATAGTGATAGCGTTTATTTAATATAATTTAGCTTTTAATTTTCTTTAATTTTTCCTTTGTCATCTAGTATCAATCATAACCTCTTTCCTGTTCAATATCACCCGATCACTACACGTTTGGTTATTCAATCGCACAGCTCGTTGGGACTTAACGACTTGAGGGAAACACTAAACTCTCCTGGACTTAATTGCTTTGGTTTTAAACTGTCTGACTTTTATTACGGTTGACCATTCACAAGTGGTTAACTTGTGTGATAAAACCTGACCGTTTGGGACCAATCAAATTTTGGCGCCGCTGCCGGGGAGCTGTGCTAATAATCTTACGTTTAGCAGATTAGTGATTTGAATATTCACTCTTTGTTCATACCATCTATATATATTTATATTTTCTTATAAAAAATCCAAAAATCCAAAAACATCTTAAAACATATAAAACACAAAAATATTTTTCTTTTGTTTCTACATATATATAAAACCATAAAACCCAAAAAGATTCTTCTTTCCCCATTTTCATAATTCTCTTGTTTCCTCAAGTTACGTCTAGTGCATGCGCACTCGTTCTTCTAGATCATTGAGTCCTTTTCGTGATCTAGCAGAAATTCCTAGAAGACGTTCTCATAGACGTGCTGCCCAAATAGTCGAACCCGAGATTCGTACTATTCCAAACAACAATATGGCAGACGAACGAACTATGGCGGAAATGCTCCAGGCACCCATCGAGGGTTATGGAGATGCCATCGTTTTACCGGTAATCAATTCTGATCACTTCGAATTAAAGACACATTTGATCCAACTTGTGTCTACGAATCAATTCCACGGGTTTGATCGAGAAGACCCGTATGCACACATCCGTTGGTTTAACAAGTTGACCTCAACGATCAATTTCAAAGATGTACCACAAAAAGTGATCAAGTTGATGCTATTTCCATTCTCACTTGAGGGGCAGCCCGAATTTGGCTGGAAAAAGAACCCCTCGATCCATCGAAACTTGGGAGGATCTTATTCAAAAGTTTGTCAATTATTTCTTTCCTCCATCAAAAACGACTAATCTTAAAAATGAAATTTTTGGATTTCGTCAAAATTTCGATGAAAACTTTGGAGAGGCATGGGAGAGATTCAAAGATCTCCTCAAGAAATGCCCCCATCATGAATTCACGGAGCTTCAACAAGTTAATATCTTTTATAATGGGTTGAACGGTAACGATCAAGATTCTTTGAACGCAGCCGCCTGTGGCAATATCTTGAATCGTAAGCCTAAAGATGTGATTGAGATTTGCGAGATAAAATAAAAAGTTCCTATTTCTCGCAACAAAGTCAATATTCGAACACTCCGCTTCTTCATCGGTAACTCTTCCGAGTTAGCCGCTCTGTTAGCCGCTCTAACGGACGTCATCCGTTGTATGATGAAAGAGGTAAAGGAAATCAAAAGCGAAATTCATAAGCCGGAACCAATCAAAGCCGGGAACAAAGTGTGTGAAACTTGTAGTGGTCCACACGCGTATTATGATTGTCAAGCAACCGATGTTTCCTTTTACCAAGCTCCGTAGCTTCGGTAAACCACAATCAATACCGACCACAAGCTGATCCTCACTACCGTGCACCTAGCGGTATGACACCAACTGGTTTTCCTCCTGTGCAAAACCATGGCAATCAAAATCGCTTTGTTCCGAATCAAGGACAAAACTTCAATAACTCTCAAAATTTCAATCAAAACCGGAACAATCTCAACCAACCATATCAAGCTCCAAATCAGCAAACTTATCAACAACCTTCTCAAGCTCCCCTACCAAATGACTTCATGAAAATTACTGAGTCAAGCATACGTTCAATGCAAACTCAGATCAATAACATGAGAGTTGAGCTAAAAAGGAAATTGATACCACATTGTCTCGGCAGACAAATGAGTTGAAGAATATGATGAGCAGTTTCATGAACATGAACATGAACAAAGCTTCGTCATCTTCTGGAGGACTCCCAAGCAATACAGTCCCAAATCCAAATGCCGAGTTGAAAGTCGTCACCACTCGTAGTGGTAAGACGCACAATGGACCTTCGACTCCAATGCCTCCTCCACCGGAGCGTAAGTCAAGTTACCAAGGATACAACGGACAAGGTGCATTTCTCAAGCCCACGAAGTACCGCACATGTCCCACCTTCGGTAGTCCAAGCTTTAAGTCCGAACACGAAGTTCGAAGACAAATTCTGAGCCGAAATGACTTCCGTCCGGCTCAAAAGTCTAATCAACTTCCTTACCCATCAAGATTGCATGATGAGAAGCTCAAAGACAAAACCAAAGAGCAAATGGAAAAATTTTTCCAAATTTTCAATGAACTACACTTTGATATAAGCTTCGTTGATGCTCTCGTTCTAATGCCCAAATTTGCATCCACGCTTAAAGGCTTAATGAGCAACAAAGATAAGTTATCTGAGATGGCTAAAACCCCTCTCAATGAGCAATGCTCGGCGGTCCTTCTCAAGAAGCTTCCCAAAAAGCTTGAAGACCCCGGCAGGTTTTTAATCCCGTGTGATTTCTTTGGGATGGTTCAATGCTCCGCCTTGGCCGATCTTGGCGCAAGCATTAACCTCATGCCACTCTCAGTATGGAAGAAGCTGTCTCTTCCTAAACTTACATCCACTTGTATGACACTCGAGCTAGCGGACCGTACCATAACTCGTCCACTTGGGATAGCCGAGGATGTCGTGAGGAAAGTAGGAAAGTTTCACTTTCCTACTGACTTTGTTGTAGTAGACTTTGATGCAGATCCTAGAGTTCCCCTCATCTTAGGGAGAGCTTTCTTGAGAACGAGCCGTGCTCTAATTGATGTATTTGCTGAAGAGTTGACCATACGGGTTGACAACGAAGAACTCACGTTTAATATCAATCAGAACTCCAAACCTCTATCCAAACATAGTGTTGCCACAATTGATCAAAAATATGAAAGAATCAATGCAACACTCTCAAATTTCACGGTTAAGAGGAGTCACCAAAACGTGCTGAGCTAAAAGCTTTGAAAATCAACCCGGGTTCAAACAAATGGTTTGAAAGTTGTACCAAGGAAGTCAAGAGTGTTCTTGATGATGATGATCTAGAATCGGAGACTTTATCGGAAGTGGTGGAAATTGCTAGCTCTAAGAGCACACCACTTGTCCCACCTCCGGAATTAGTTTATCGTATCGAGTTCGTTAACTCTGTGGATGAAACCAAACTATCTTCAGTTTCATCTGGGTTGGATGATGATGTTTGTGATCCAATGGGAGACATTCTTCCCATTGAAGAATTGCTCAAAAATGATCCATCATCTCCTAGTCTTATTATTTCCGACTCTTCCATCCCTTCTCTCTCTCCGGATGAGGAAGATGACAACTTTTGGAATGAAGTCGATGCCTTTCTTAGTGATGAGTCGATTCCAACAGGAATTGATAATACTTACTTTGATTCGGAGGGGGACATCCTTTTTCTGGAAAATCTGTTGATTGAAGAACCGTGTCCAACCCTCCCTACCGAAATTCTGATTTGACAATCACCATACAAACTTCAAGACTAAGCTAAAAATGTCAAAAATGGTGATTTGCTTTTTACTGATGAGGAATGGACTTGCATTCTCATGCACATCTTTATTCCATTCTTCACAGATGGTGTGGTTGCTCTTTCCCTTTTCTCTTCCGGGAATGAGGACACCATCTTTGACCCCGGTATCATCCTTTATAGTTTCTACTATTAACAATACAGCGGTTGTATCTCGTCGGTGTGGAACTTTCTGATGTTCATATGTTTATTAACACTGTGAACGAAAGTCCGATCGAGATTGGTTTTCCACGTTGCTTCCCCAAGAACAAATGAATGCGGGGATCGAGTCAAGCTAGCGACTCGGGAATCAAAAACAATAGCACACCATATGGGTTTTCACCCATATTTCTGAATTCTTTCTACTTTCTACCACCCTAGTGTGGGGGAGTTGCCCCCCGCTGTTGTATATAAAGTTTAAAAAAAAAAAAAAAAAAATCTCAAATAATGGCCGTAGTATTTCCATTTTACGTTCTACGTTTCGGCATAACCGCCGGTACTTTGAATATTGAGGGCAATATTCATTTCTAGTGTGGGGGAATTCTCACGAATTTTATCATGTAATTATACCACCTAATTCCCCCATTTTTGGCCAAATTATTTTTTGGAGTAAGTGTTTTGCACTTACGGTTATCAGTTCGCCATGTCTAATAAACAAAAGGATTGGCTAATCCAGGAGCAAACGGCTCTTGGTAAAGATATCTCAAATCCGTGGACGGCTTGCAATTTGCCCAAAATTGTATGGTGTTCAGCTCACCATATCTTTAATTAGTGAAGAGTTGGCTAGCCCGCAAGTTTATGGCTTGTGGTAAAAGCAGTTGGAAAACCATAATTGGTAATCGACTCACCAAAGATATTTTATCTAAGAGTTGGCTAGTCCAGAAGCAAATGGCTTATGGTAAAGACAAATCAAAACCGTTGAAAGCTGGTGATTTGCTCAAAATCATATGGTTATCAGTGTACCATAGTTCTTACTTGAACTGAAACAATTGGCTACTCCAGAAGTAATGGCTTTTGGTAAAGAGATTCAAATCCATTAAGTTTTCATAAAAGATTGCTAGGGACTAGCAATAGTTTAGTGTAGGGGATTGATGAGTGTGTAAATACTCATCATTTTTGGTCAAATCTGAACTGTAAAACATTTAAAAACACTCAGAAATGCATCAAAATACTGAAAATATTCCAAAATTGTGTTTTATATGTTTCAGATGCAAAATGTTTAAAATCAGATGAAAATCGAGCAAAGTTTGCATAATTGGCGAGTTCAGTCCCTCAACTTTCAAATCTTGACAAAATCAGTCCCTGAGCATTTGTTTTGAAATAAAAGTCAACCCAAGTCCTTTCAAAATCAAAATTTATCAAAAATGATCCTTGGGTAAAAAGTTTGGAGAATTTACAAGTTTGGTCCTTCAAGTTTCAAAATTGGCAAAAATAGTCCTTGGAAGTTTAAAAATGTCTTTTATGGTCCTTGTACTAATGAAACTTGTCAAAATTGGTCCTCTTGATTAACTTTGAAAAAGTGGCAGAATTGGTCCCTCAAAAATCAGAAATTGCAAGTTTGGTCCTTGTTTATCCTAAAACCAAACGGACCCTTTGGTATTATGACCCCCAGGCCAATATACCTGTGACCCCCCTTTTGTGAACCCCCTGCCTTAATAATACACCCCGGTCAAACCCCAGTCAAACAAACCACCCTTTTCCCTCCTTTTTTCCCACCTTCTCCACCAACTGCCTGCAAAACCAGACACACCTCACCTCCAGCTCAACATACACCACCCTTATCACTCCACCTCCACAAACCAACAAGGAGCATTAAAAGCTTCTCCTTCCTTGCACTCAAACCCTCCCCACTGGCAAATATCTTTTTCCCGCCAAAAAGCCATCTATGGCTAAAAATGATTCAAGTGATCCAATGGCTCTGCATAGAAGTGGGAAATGCTCAGAGATGTGAGAGAATGCCTTTTGCTAATAAATAGAGGAAGAAGAGAGAGTAAAGTTTAGTAGTTTTTAGTTTTAATTTTCATGTATGTCGTTTTTACTTTTAATGTCTTAATCACTTTTTTAAATTGTAATCTTCAGTTCCTATGTATTGAACTTAAGCTTTTTAGTCACTTGTAACTCAATTCAGTATAAATTAAAAAGTTTGATTCAAGCTTCATGTTTCTAAATTTTTTGTTATTAATTCAGTTCACATGTCTTTAAATTCAAGCTTCAATTGGCTTATTTCTAACTCAAATAGGCTTACTTAAGCTACTGATAGCTTTTAGTAAGCTTATTACTAGGATTCAAGCAAATTTGGATTTTGGTCAACAAAAGTCAAAGGTTCATAATTATGGTTGAATTAATCTGTGTTGCTGAGATAGCTATGGATATGGGTTGATTTTGAGTTGATTTGGGTTGATAACAGAGTTTGGGTTAGTGGTACTTTGCTGTTTTACAAGCCATAGTGGCTAGGACCACATGTGAGTTCATTTCTAAATAAGAATATTGCATAACTGCTTCTGTGGTGTTCAATTGTTGTTTTTACAGTTTTTAGTACTAATTCAGTAGCTAGAATTTAGTTATTTTACTATCATTGATTTTGTTAAAGTATGAGTTAGAGTAGTTGCACAATAGCTTGTTAAAACTAGTGTTTGGAACAAGTAAGCTAGCTGAGTTATAGGCTTATTCAGAAGCTTAGTTCAGTTGTGTAAAGTCATCCTAGGTAAATTAGACCCAATTAGCTCATTAACTTGCATCTGTTTTCATCCAAAGTCAAAATTACATTCCAACTGCTCTTACTTCCATTTCTGTGTGAATCAGTTGCTCATATTAAGCATCTTGGTTTTAAAATAGTTAAGTTAGCTTGCACTAGTTCTATTTTACCATAAAACATCATATTAAGTCAGTCATTTGGAATCAAATCTCATTAAAGTCAACATATCATTTCGTGTGTCAAAGTCAAAAGTTGAAAAACTCAGTTTTCACCAAGGTTTGTGGAATTTTCATTGATTCATTATTGGATCAATTCAAGTAAAATTTTGTACTTTACAAGTTCAGTTGGTCAAGAGTGGAAATCTGATTTTTGTAGAATTTTTGTAATTTTTTATAAGCTTCAAAACAGCTTGTCAAATGGCTCAAAAGTGCCCACGTGCACATGATCGAGCATACATGAGTATTCACAGGTTTGTGCAGAAGCTCTCAACAAGCTCATAAGAGCTTGTCTTGGGCTCAAATTTGGTTTATAAGCTCCTTTCCAGGTCTTCTTGAGATTGTGGTATCTGGTTTTGGGTTCCAACTAGGGTAGATAGCTTATTTTTAAGCTTGAAATCAGCTCCTCAGAACTGATTTCACTAGTTTGATTTTGTATTCATAAGCTTGTAGCTGGTAATCTAGAGGTGTAGATTAGTTGATATAGGTTCTTTTCACTAAATTATAGCTTAATCTAGCTTCTGTGTTCATTTGGTGTCCAATTGTGGTCTTTGGCTTATTACTAAGTGCTTATTCATAAGCAGTTTGCACTGCAGCCTCATATTCTCACACATAAGCCATAGTTTTTATATTTTTCTTAGACTTAGAATATAATTTTAGACTTTTCCTGAATTTTTCGTAATTTTTCATCACTGTTTGCTATTTTTCTTTATTTTAATCAGTTTTTAGGACTTTTTAAATAGCTTTTAATACAATTAAATCAGAAAAAGTTCAAAAAAATAATTTCTCATTTTTCCTAGATTAAGAAAAATATAAAAAGCCAAAAAAATATTTTTTCATAATTTTCCTAGTTTAAATAGTAATTTTTAGTCATTTAATTAGTTTTAGATAGTTTTTAAATCATAGAAATTAAAATATAAATCAGAAAAATACAAAAATAGTTTTGAAAATTTTCTTTAGTTATTTTAGATTTTTGAAAAATAGTTTTACAATTTTCCCATTAATTTTCATAATTTTTAGTATTTTAATTTAGTTTTAAGGTTTAAAATTAGTTTTTAATTCAAATTTATAAAAGAAAAATCAAGAAAATCCAATTTTAAATAGTGATAGCGTTTATTTAATATAATTTAGCTTTTAATTTTCTTTAATTTTTCCTTCGTCATCTAGTATCAATCATAACCTCTTTCCTGTTCAATATCACCCGATCACTACACGTTTGGTTATTCAATCGCACAGCTCGTTGGGACTTAACGACCTGAGGGAAACACTAAACTCTCCTGGACTTAATTGCTTTGGTTTTAAACTGTCTGACTTTTATTACGGTTGACCATTCACAAGTGGTTAACTTGTGTGATAAAACCTAACCGTAGTAATCTTAACATCTACCATAAGGCTATAAATGCATCCCCATGTATTCATCCTTTGGTACACTAGATTTCAATAGAAGGCCAAACTTCTTCTTTCTTCCCTCTTGTTCTTAGGTCGACGAATAAAACCCCATGTAAGGGATTTTGCGATTGACCTTGAGCATAACAAAGGTGTTTGGTTAATATATTGTGATCAAGAACTAGCATTCGCATCGAATCGCTAATAGTACGTGTGTACAAGAACGTGGTGTAACACACTATTGTTACATCAATTGGTTTGAATTGAAAAACGGCAAGGGTCAATTCGTTAAACCACATAAACCCTAATTAGGTTTCTTGATTGAAGAATTTCTTGCAATTTGGAAAAGGTATGTTTACGCTTTATTTTTCGGTTAATTAATTTACTATTATATGAAGTCTTCCGCTGTGTACTCTGTGGTGTCATACATGTTATTATTGTATATCATGTTTCTTTACCTAAACAAGTACATGAATGGCAAGGATCATTTTCTTGTTGCGGGAAGGCCCACTTGGGAGTTTAGAAGATTAACTGATGAAGAATCCGCCTGGGGTAATAATCTTTTGCTATTACCGGCGGTTAAAAACATGTCAACGAGTCGAATCCGCGTAGTGCTAATGATTTTTCTATTCCATTTGCGACTTATTTCCATCCGTCTCATGATAATGAGGTTTTGGATTGGCAAGATAGGATGATGAAAATGGACCAGAAATGGTTTTTTTGTTTTGTAGGTGCCCCATGGCCTAGGAACCCTAAATCAATTAGGAGTTTGAAATTGATCAATGTAAGAATTCGGATGTTGGGAAGTTGTTGGATTGTGGGGTTGGGGATGAGAAGTGTCTTTCGCCAAGCAGTGTAATGAAAATGTTTCAAAGTTCCATTTTTTGCTTACAACCTGAAGGTGATTTTTCTACACGAAGATCGGCTTTTGATTGGATATTGGCAGGTTGTATACCCGTGTTCTTTCATCTGAGTTCTTTTTATGTACAATACACTTGGCATTTACCAACAAGCTATACAAAGTATTCGGTGTTTATTCTCGAGGATGATGTTCGTAAGTTTATTAGTATAGAACAACGACTTCGTCAAATTGATTCCAAAAGGATTAAAAAGATGTAGAAAGAGGATATAAGTTTGATTCCGAGACTGATATATGCTGATCCTCATTCAAAATTAAAGACTATGGAAGATGCATTTGATGTAACCCTGAAAGCAATTATCAACAAGGTGAGGAAATTGAGAGAATATATTGTTGATGGTGAAACGAATGACGAGTTTGATGAAAAACTTAGTTGGAAGTATGCTCCACAAGTACAAGGTGATTTTGAGGCTGTTCGTGAATGGAATCTTTATTATTTTGAAACAAAATCAAAGAATGGTGACGTAGAATCGATCAATCACAAAACCAGCAAACTTGAGCAACTTCAAGGGAGGTAAGGTAGGCTAGTTCATGGTTTGTTCATTGTTATATAGAACTAGGGAGCCCGTTTTTTATTTTATTTTTTGCAGTTTTGGCTCGATCATAATATTAATGATTATTGACTATATGCATATTTTGGAATGAAAATGAAATTTACATATTTTGTAGCATAATTTTCAGAAATTAGCTACCATGAATTCTACCTTTTGGAAGATTGAGTGGGAAATTCTTTGATGATTTTCTCTATATAAGAATTCTTAGACTTCTTATCTGTTTTACAAATATGACATGTTTTCGATTGTTTAAAGATATACGACAACAACACGTTATCTAACTATTAACAATCTGAGTTATGATCCTTCATGTGTATTGGTCTTGCAAAATGAGTGTGGGAATTGTTGTTCTTTAGCTCAAAATTTCATTTCACCAAGGTTTGTAGTGTTTACTTCATTGTTCATAATTAATGACATTTCCTTTGTTTCAAATGTTCAAGGTGGTCTTTCATTGCATGTTTGTTTCAATTAAGCTCTCTCATTTGTAACTTTTCCTTCAACTTTGCTGTAATGCCCATTCAAATTCATATTGGAATACTTCCGGCATGTCAACTTGTTTTATTTTTGCCTGTCTTTTACTTTTACCTATTTGACCCGTTTTAAGTAATATATAACAACAAGTTATCTTGTTTATACAGACGAGACAAATCTTTCCCCTAATAATCACCGTAAAATCATTTTTATTTCTATTGTGTTTTTGCTGCCTTATGCACATTGTCTTGTTAGTTAAACTGTCGATCACCAGGAACATTAAATATTGGACAAAATCCTAATCCTGCGTATGAGTAATTTGAAGAGGTGAGGTCGATATCTCTCAGTAATTTAGTTGAAGCAAAAAGACTATTGTGACATAAGGACTTGACCAAAATCCAGTTAATGAAGAATTGAAGAAGCTCAATAAGCAAATTAATTCACAAAGATTGGAACGCCAACAATGCGAAGCTTAAGTTTTCAAAGCCCTAACAGCTGCCAAGGTCTTAATGTTGCCTAAAAACAAGCCTTTCTATGCATGAGTGTTGGAATCACTCCTAAACTATATTTCAAGTGTTTGTAATCAATATGTAATAGGTTGCTTAATTAGGCTTTTATGTTTGTATTAAAGGCAAGGCTTATGTAGAAAGCCCATAAGCCTTGGCCCAAACCCAATAACTAGTGGAAGGGACTAGATATGTTGCCCTAGTCATCTTCCCTATAAATAGTATTGTAAACCTTCCTTAGAAGGTTGGTTGTTCACTTAATACATTCTCCTACGCATAACTTTTCTCTTATCATACTTGTGTGTGTATTGTGTGTTCATCCGCTCTATCTTATCTTATTTCTTACATATTGATGCTTGTGTTACAATATGGTGACCTAACAGTGGTATCAATCGCCATCTAGTTGGGTGAAACGATTTGTTTTTTTGAAGTTGTCTTGTCTACACGTAAAGGTTTCACGTTATTCACCTTTTTCACGCATAAAGCTTTGATTTTTACACTTTAAAACTCAAGATTCTTATGGGTTAAGGTTTATATAGTGTTAAGGATTCAAGTTTTTGCAAAAAGTTTCAACCTTTACGTGTTTTACATTGTTTTCAAACTCGTTTTTATTTCATACCATCATCTTACGCTTAAGCTCAAAACATATTTTGGTTCATCAAGTTCTCAACTTTCTTGTTCTTTTAGTGTTTTTGAAGCTTTTTCATCATTAAAAACGAGTTTTCAAAACATCTTAGTGCTTAAAAATACGTTTTTGGTAAAATATGTTGACTTTACGCCTAAGAAAAACCTTTTTCTTACGCTTAAGCTAAAAACCCTCTTTTTACGCCTAAGGAAACCCTAAGCCTACGCGTAAGCTCAAAGTCTACGCCTAAGCAGCAGTTACGCGTAAGCATTTCATAACTTGATCTTCAAAGCTTTTGGTTTACTCAGTGTTTTCTTGCTTGGATAACCCTGAAAATACTTCGACTTTGGATATCTTTTACACTGGTATAAGTGTAAAGGATTTTTGGGTAAAACCCTAGTTTTACGCCTAAGCTTAATACTTACGCGTAGAAACTTCTTTGCCTAAGAATTTCTTATGAATAAGCTTGTCTTACACATAAGGTTTCTACTACTAAGTCTTTAGTTTACGCCTAAGCTAAGTTTTTCTCAAGTCTACGCGTAAGAAGTTACTACGCGTAAACTCTTTGTCTAAGAAGTCTACGCGTAAGAAGTTATTACGCGTAAGTTGGGTACTACGCGTAAGGAACATTTCTACGCCTAAGGTTCTTTCTACGCATAAGCTGCTTTCTACGCTTAAGAACACTTCATCAACAAACTAAAAGTTTCATTCGACTACAAAGATCCATCATCAACACAAGTAGTATTTAAAAAACAAAAAGAGTTTTTTAGCGGGAAAATTTGTGTAAAATTTAATTTTTAGGGGAGAGTAAACGTCAATTTTTACGCGAGATTCAAATTTTGGTTTAACTGCGAAAATTTTGGTCAAAAATTCAAATTTTTGGGCCCAAATTCGAATTTTTCGGGTCAAATTTGGCGTCAAAATTGTCAAAACTCAAATTTTTCTTACAACCTTAAAATTGGATTTTATAGTGAATTTCAAATTTTGGGAGTGAAAATTGTTCAAAATTATTTTTGGAGGGAAATTTTGAAAATCACTATATCGGCCTTTCAGTATGCAGATTTCACAAATCCCGTCACCTTCCAACTACTGCTTAAAACCTTCATCACCAAACCTTGCTATTGATGATTTTGAAGATGCAGATGCATTTGTGAAATTGAACAAAACAGGGATGTTACTGACTAAGATGATGAACTCAATATCTAACAAATCCAAGCGTCAGACTTCATCCAATTCCCGAGATCCAGCAGTCGTGCAAGGTGAAAGAGTTGATGTACAAGGAAGGAATGCTCAAGGGGTTGTTGGGAATGTTGTGATTACTTCATATGTCGGTATTGCGGACAATGAGGTTATAGCATTGGAAAAGCAGGATGACAGTAGCAGATCAGGGGAATATATCATACCCATCTATGACCCAGAGCCCAACTTCGACAAAGAACAAATGGTTGAGGAAGATATCTTACCCACGTATGACACTGACACAGAATAGATGGTTGAGGTAAAATCTACTGTTGATCATATTCTGCCTGAAAATGCGACACAACAAACTGAGCAACTTGATTTCAGAAATGAAGGAGAGGTTGACCAGTGTGTTGCACAATGTCGAGACAACTATCTCATGTCTGAGCCCTTACTTGTAAACAATACAACTGAAACGTCAAACCAAACTCTTGAATCTGAAAACATTCTTCTCAAAAAGACCATTGCTCAGTTTCAAAAAGATTTTTCAAAACTAGAGGCTCATTGCATCTCTCTTGAACTTAAAATGCAAAACAAAATTTTAAACTCAAAGCCAAATAGTAAATCTTTGAATGAACAAAGTAATCGTGTGGATACATTAGTAAAAGAAAATGAGCATTTAAAGGCTCAAATTCAAGCAAAGGGGCTTGCACATGTTGCTTTACAAAACAAACTGAGAAGATTAACTGACAAGAGTGTGGATACAAATTTTTCAAAACCAACAATCTTGGGGAAATATTCTCTACAACCTTTCAGAAAACAATCAGTAGTTAGACAACCAACTGCATTTAAATCTGAACGTTCAAAATCTTCAAAACCACGGTTTGCCTCCCAAGTTGTTGAGAATAATCATTTGTCAAAACCAGTTACTCCACTTTCCTGGCCTAAGAAAAATGCTTCTGTTTCTGCCAAACCTCATCAAGTGGCTGCACCTGGCCAGTCTAGGATTAGTTCGAAAACAATGTCTAAACCAAGCATCAAAATTCAACATTCATATGATACAAATGACTTGCACAAGAACTATGATCTAGAAAAGGCTAGGAAAAGGGCAATACTCCAAAAGGATGGAATCTTAAGTTGACGACCTAGTGTATCACCTTCTAGTGTACTACTGAACACTGGTTATAGTAGCAAACCAAAACCTAAGTGTACTCAACAGACAGTTAGAAATAAACCTGTTAATCTAAAAGACAAATTTCAGAAACCTAATAGGTGGATCAATATAGGACGCAGACTCTTCCCAAAAGAAGTTTCAACATCCCCTAGATCTAACCTTAGATGGATACCAACGGGTAGAGTTTTCAAAACTGTTGGTCTAAGGTGGATTACTACAGGCAAGATACTAAGTAGTTGCACTAAAACAAGTGTGAAACCCACTACATCCATCCCTGAGGTAGGAAAGGAAATCATCAAAATAGCATGTTCAGGTGTCAAGACGATTATTGACACTACATCTTTATTTCTTCTAACATCTGTAACCCAGTTACACTTGGGGATCCATGTTTTTTCTATCTTGCCCCCTCCTATTTTTCTTTTTAGGTACAACAACTATGGCTTCTAAGTAACACAACTTAGGACCCGTTTCTCACCGTCAAAAATTTAATGATCCATCAGCTGCTCCACCATTGTATTTATCTTCAAGAATTAGAAACAATGCTTGCTCCTCTGGTTAAAGATTCTGTCAAAAAGTCGTGCTTCAGATGTATCGAATATTTCCGCTGCACAACCTGATAATACTCTAATTTCTGATACACCTGTATCTACAACAACAACAGTTACTGTAGATGCACCTCCAATCGAATCTCCGATAACAGAAGATCAGACTGTTTCTAACAACAATGACACAGCTGATGATCAACATTATGAACAGAGAAGTTTTTATCAGCAGTTGATTCTCTTGAGATATTTGTGGTTCTTCACACTTGTTCGATTAATTGGACATACATGGTTTCGCTGTCTCCTTATACATGGTTTCACTGTCTCCAATTCATCGTCAACATACGTGGTGTATGATTCTGATTCATTGAAAACATTGGGGGGAAGATAGTGTAGGTGTTCTGATGCAGGTTTTACTGATCAGGTTTTAATATATATAAAGTCTCGTTATACCTATGGTCTACCCTAATGCACTAACGGGCAGTGTACCCGGTCGTGTGTAGTGTAGTAATTGGTAAAGCCGAGGTCGTCCCAAGAGCTATGTGTGTTGGATTATTACTAAGTCTAAATGTCACAGATTTTAATAATGATTTCTATAAGGAATTAATTAATTAACTACTAAAGCAGAAAACAGCAAATAAAGGCAAAGGATAAATCAATAGAGAAGAGTGGTGCTAACCTAGTTAATCCTCCTAGCTAGTAATGTCTACGTCTACTTACTTCCAATTACTTCAGGTGGGGTCAAAGTCGAGAGGACAACATTTGGTCAATTCGCCCTAACCTATCAACAAAGATGCCACCACAGGAGAAGTCAGGTATCCCCTCATAAGTCCTGTTGTTCCTGGTCCCCTAAGCCAAGTCATTAAGTACCAGTACATGCTAGATTTATAATAGTGAGTGCCTGGGCATTAGCAACTTAAACACTCACCCCCTAATTCTTAAGTTCATCCAAACGGTAGGTGATCAGTTGGTCAAATCGCACTAGTAGAAAGGGTCGTCAGTTGGTCATATCTTACCCTTCCCATCTCAGTCCGCTTACCTAGGTTCAGTTGGTCATATCTCCTAGGCAATTGGCCTCTACCGCCATTCAAAACTACCGAAACAAGGGTAGCTACCAATAAACTATGCATGCATACACTTAGAAATAATTATGCGGAAGTAATGTAAACGCAAACCAAACAATTAAGAAATCTTAACTAGGCCAGCACCAAGAGGTGCTTAGCCGCTCATATTAACCATACAAATCAATTCAATATTCAAAGTTACGAAATACATGAATCGAAAGTAAAGAAAAGATAAAATGCTAATGCTTATCGTAGGGGAGTGATTTCTCACTTGCAGACAGCACCGTATGCTCCTCTAGATCTGCCTTTGGCTTCTTCCCACATTCCTTGGTTGTTGTGTGTGGAATGGGATGATTAGAAATGCTGGAATTCGTGGGGTATTTATAGGCCAGATCTGGGTTACGGCGTAACTAATATAAGAGTTACGCCGTAACCATCAATTCCTTCGTATTTTGCAATAGATCTGCTGGTTACGGCGTAACCTTATTAGTGGTTACGCCGTAGTCTTCAATAATACTTGGTTACGCCGTAGTTGGTGGAATAGTTACAGCGTAGTTATCAGCGGTGTGGAAACTCATTTGACCTAATAAGTTACATCGTAGTCCTTGGGGAGAGTTACGCCGTAACCTTCTGATGAGTTGGTTTTCTGAGTCACACTTTAGTTACGGCGTAATGTGAGAGATGAGTTACGCCGTAACTTCTTCAAAGTCAGCATACTATGATAAGTCTTTTGATATTTCTCCAATTCCGCGTCTCTTTAGCTCCAATGCTCGTAATTTACCTGAAAGTGGAAAACAATGGAAAACAAGCATAAATCCATATAAATGATATAAATTACAAGCATTATCGGGGGAAATTGACACTTAATATTCAGGATTATTTGATGTTATCAAATATCCCCTCACTTGAACTCTACTTGCCCTCAAGTAGACCTTATTAGAAAGATTCCTAAAAAGATATCTCCACAAGCCTGGAAAATATGAGTTTACAAATCCCTTATGCTAGAATAAAACAAAGCCGAACACCTCACGAAATGGGAACGAAATACTCAAATCTCTCAACTATTCTAAGTGTCAATTTCGAGGTGATCACTCAATCACACAATCATAGCATGTATTCTATCATAAGCTTGGCGGTTACACAAATCTCCACCACTAGAGTTAAGGGCTAAACAATTCTTGAAGGCAATATGGGTAGACACGACAAAGGTTAAGGGGTGACTCGTCATTACTAACATGTCACGGCGAAGTGGAAAAAATCAATGATACATGACCAAATCCATGGCCAAGACACCAAAGATTGCTCGCTGCATCACCTAGACATGCTTCATGACTAAAGGGTAGGATAAGACATGGGATATATATAAATGGTGTAAAATAAAAAACAATCAGGTAGTCTAAATCTATAACCAAGTCATCACCACTTACCGTCCGCCCAAAGTTCAAGCTTTGGAGTCAAGAAACCGGGTCATGAAATACTAGGTAGATGTGTCATTAGAGGACGTCGTGATGGGCACACTACCTGTTCTTCAACTGTTGGCATAATTACCAACTCCAATCTTCAAATGTGACCGAGGTGGCCTCCTCGATACTAAATCTATTAAAGCTCATAACATAGTGCTTATAACATTGCACTTAACAATAACATAACAACTTTTTTTTCTTTTTTTTTGGGCAAAACAATAATAACTAAACATAATATCCCCCCACTTGAGATGAACAATGGTAATTTGGGGGGGTATTCAATGATCTTCAGGAATATGTCGTCGACGAAAGTGTGATTTCTGAACCTTTCCACTTGAAACTTGAACTTAGGCAAATGATGACTTCCCAATCACAAATAAAGACTACAGGGTAGGCTAAGGTGTATAGGTGTATCAAAACAATATATTGGGTTACCAAAATGAAAGGAATGGCTCAGATGGGTGTATCTAGGGGTATCTTGCACTAAAGGTGAGTGCAACAAAAGGGTTTCACATGGGGGTCGAGAAGTCGAGGTGACTAATCGATAGACACACAATGGTAGGCTATTTGGGTGATAATCCTATAATATTGCCTTCTTAAACTGAAAAGTACAAATACATCGAGCTAACTCAACATACCTCGTCTATGGTCTCGAAATGATGCAAAGGCCAAGTTCTAAAGTTTACAAGCTTCCGACACACTCAAAATTTGGTGGATTTGGGGTAAAATATTGGAAACGGATAAGGCTAATCTCACCATATAATATCAAGGGTTGTATGTGCTCGGCTAAGGTCTAATCTAGTTAGGTTAAGAAAAACATGTCAAAATTTTAAAAATGGCATAATTTTTCAAAATAAACTAGAAAACGAGGGCAAAATAAAGTTCAAGAGATAATTCTACTCCCGTCCCCCACTTGAATTGTACAAAGTCCCTTTTGTACTAAGAATTAAATAAATGTGGAGAGAAAAGTAGAATTAGAGCGAGAACTTCCCTGAAATTTGCTCCAAAAAGAAAGAAGGCCCACGAAAAAGAGACGTGCCTTCGTATAAGCGTCATGAACAAACTTCAATTCCTGAAATCACACTACCGACAAGCATAATTCTAAAAAGAAAAAAAATGAAAAATGAAAAACAAACCTAACTCACTTTCATAAGAACGACGGTTGCATTTAGTATATGCAACAAGCCTTTTAAACCACTTGGTGTCCCAAGTGGACGAGTGAAGTCTCGTGAGGGTTTACAGGGAACACACCCACAAAGTTCATTTAAAATACTAATACAAGGTTATTGTGTTTTAAATGAAAGAATTAAAGCAGAGGAAGGTTACATCGTAACTCCTTGAGAGAGTTACGCCGTAACTAGCGAAACATGACATATGCTGCAAAGCGAGTGGCTACGGCATAACCACTGAGATGGTATTACGTCGTAACTGGTAATGCGACTAAATTTCTGCTGCAAAAGGTTGATTACGACGTAACCATAGGGATGAGTTACGCCGTAACTAGTGTCAGATCAGCAAACTGCAACAGCAATTTCTTCAAGTTTCCTGCAAAAATGGTTAGAAAACACAAAACCCTACAAAAATGGAAATAGAACAAAAGAAAAGGATAATTCGGGTTGTCTCCCGAAAGAGCATTTTTCTTTATTTACGAGTCTTTAAGTTAGAATCAGAGCCACGGGGCTTTATGGGGGCCTATGGACTTGCCTGACTTCCTCAATGTCTTTCATCAGGTTATGCCTCACCCAGGCGACATTTGTGGCAGTGCGGAGGTATTCATTAGTTTCAATCTTTCGAATTTTGCAAAAATTTTCCTCCGGTCCCAAGTGGTAGCGAGTGAACTCATATTTTTCGACAATAATTGGTGGTGGCCTCTTGTAGGGAATCCCAAGGAGTTTGCACCTCCTTTGCTCATATGCTTCGTCATCGGGGTTAGTAAATTCCTCATTCCCTTGCAACTCAAGGTAATCTAAAATCCCCTCAATATCATCGTCATCAGAAGCGGTACCTTTAAACCATTCTTCATCGAGCAGATTCTCCACTAGTACACGCTTGCATTCTTCTTTTTCATCTCTTACCAAATCCTTGTCATCCTCAACTGTTATTTCACTCGTGTTGTTAGGACACTCATTGTTTGAATTTTCTTTACTCATGTACTCCTTCCAAATCTTTTCTTTTGTTAACATATCAGCATGTCCATACTTAATTGTCACCCAACTATCAAATCCTAGGTTGTCCAACCAAGGCAAACTTGTTCTTTCCTCATCGTTGGTTGAGGTCCAAAATAATTCGCCTTCTCCCATTCTCCTTAAGCTGCTTCCCCCGTTACATTCATCGTCATAAGGGTTGCATGATGCCCAGAAAACGTCCCCAGGAGATTTTATTTTTTCGCACCAGTGACTACGTACTTCCTTGTTGTCAGTTTCTCTTAAATGATCTTTCATGCAGTAGATGTCGTTATTAGCCACTTCCTTTTTCTGATTATGATCCTCGTAGTCAATCTTGAGCTTTTTAAGAAGATTCAGATTAATCTTAGCATTCCCGAATTGGATTGCGTACCAATCATCAAATGTCAAATCACGAAACATGATACTATGTCTTTCAAACTCGTGAGGGCACGTCCACTCTTCCTATTTTTCACTATCCCCGTCGTTGCAATGCTCGCAGAAGGGGTCGCATGTAGGCCATGCTCGTGTAGATTCATCGTCGATTATGATTATCGGAGTACATCAGTGAGTGAGAGGTGGATCCTCTTCATCTTCGAGGGAGAGTTGCTCCAGTCTTTTATCATCAGTATATGCAGGCCACATGAATTTGTTATTCTTGACCCTATCCTTATCGCTACCTCCATCGCAAATTTCATTTCTTGGGTCACACGAGGCCCATAGATCATACCAATCTCCCTTAGCTACGGGTATCTTTTTGCACCAGTGATACTTCCTCTTTGATCGGGGCAGAGGGCACAAGTTAATATCGTGGGACCATTCATTAATTCCTGATTCATCCACTTCGAGGAACTCGTCTGCCCATGTATCCCAGTTACGCCGTAACTCAGATTCTTCGTTACGGCCTAACTCGCTACAATCGTCCTTATCAACATTCTTCATAACCCCATGATCGCTGTTAATAACATAGTTACGTCGTAACTCCTTAGACAGGTTACGACGTAACTCAGATCTGTCGACAGAATTTCTACCTGAATCCGCATCTTCGGCCTGTATCTTCGAGTCATTATCTGAAAAAATCACTTTACATTCCATTGAGGGTCTTGATCCTTTAGGTTTATTGTTATTCATTCTTACTTTCTCACTAAGCTTTTCCACCATCGATTCAAGGTTTTTTAGGGTTGTGTCATGATTGGAAAGGCTTTTGTCAGTGTTTTCCTGGAATTCTTTTAACCACTCATCTTGTTCCATTTGTCTTTGGGCTGAAATTTCTAGGAATTTGTTAATTGTTTCTTCAATACTGGTCTTTCTTTCTCCATAAGGCCCACGGTTGTAATTTCCACGATACCCGTTACTATTTCGATTATCTCCGTAAAACGGTCGATTTTGTCCATACTTGGCTTCTTCAATTATATTTTCTTCGTCGACGTGAGGACAATTATTCGTGAGGTGTCCTCCTCCACAGCTTTCACAACCCACTTGGATGGCATGAACAGTTTCTCTGAATTTCAGCATATCTCGACTAAGATTTTCAATTTTACTAGCGATTGCTGCAATTCCGTCAAAATTTCTGCCTTGGTTTCTTTTACTTCCTCCGTCGTGCCATTTTTGAGAATGATAAGCCATTTTTTGAATGGATTCAATTGCAAGAGTAGGATTCATGTTCGGGATGGGTCCTCAATAGTCCAGCAGTTGTCTCGTAGTTACCTTGATTCCTTTGTAGAAGATGTTGACCTTTTGCTGGTTGTTCAGATCATGTGTAGGACATTTGTAAAGGAGATCGTTGTATCTATCCCAAGCTTGATACAATGTTTCATCGTCTTCTTGTTTAAAATTATGGATCTCCAAAAGCTGGTTAGAAATCTTCGATGGCCGACAATATCTCTGAATAAAGTGCTTCTTAAGTAGAGCCCAAGTATTAATTGCCCCGGCGGACAATCTTTCGATCCATCTTCTGGCAGCTCCAGTAAGAGTCATGGGGAATACCCTTAGCATAACAACATCATGAGACACGCCTGGAATGTTGAAAAGGCTAGCGATGTATAGGACATTTTCGATGTGCTCATATGCATCCTCGTCCCTGTTTCCTGAAAAATGGTTAGCAGGAAGCTCCCTCATAAATTGGTCTTTAATTTCGAAACGGACATCCGCTCCAATCATCGGTCTTACGAGACCAGGCCCTCGTGCTGCTCTTATCAACGCCAAATATTCCTCAAGAGTGAGGTCATCGATGTTAACAACTTCCATGGTACTTGAAAACTTGAATAATGATCGTGAGAAATATAGAAAAGTTTAAAACAAAACGAAAGCGAAAGACTTGATAGCAATCCTAATATAACTCCCCGGCAACGGCGCCAAAAACTAGATGTAGGTTTTATTGACCATGTTTTAATATTTATAAAGTCTCGTTATACCTATGGTCTACCCTAATGCACTAACGGGGCAGTGTACCTGGTCGTGTGTAGTGTAGTAATCGATAAAGCCGAGGTCGTCCCAAGAGCTATGTGTGTTGAATTATTACTAAGTCTAAGTGTCACAGATTTTAATAATGATTTCAATAAGGAATTAATTAATTAACTACTAAAGCAGAAAACAACAAATAAAGGCAAAGGATAAATCAATAGAGGAGAGTGGTGCTAACCTAGTTAATCCTCCTAGCTAGTAATGTCTACGTCTACTTACTTCCAATTACTTCAGGTGGGGTCAAAGTCGAGAGGACAACATTTGATCAATTCGCCCTAACCTATCAGCAAAGATGCCACCACAGGAGAAGTCAGGTGTCCCCTCATAAGTCCTGTTGTTCCTGGTCCCCTAAGCCAAGTCATTAAGTACCGCTACATGCTAGATTTATAATAGTGAGTGCCCGAGCGCTAGCAACTTAAACATTCACCCCCTAATTCTTAAGTTCATCCAAACGGTAGGTGATCAGTTGGTCAAATCGCACAAGTAGAAAGGGTCGTCAGTTGGTCATATCTTACCCTTCCCGTCTCAGTGTTGGTCATATCTCCTAGGCAATTGGCTTATACCGCTATTTAAAACTACCAAAACAAGGGTAGCTACCAATAAACTATGCATGCATACACTTAGAAATAATTATGCGGAAGTAATGTAAATGCAAACAAAACAATTAAGAAATCTTAACTAGGCCAGCACCAAGAGGTGCTTAGCCGCTCATATTAACCATACAAATCAATTCAATATTCAAAATTATGAAATACATGAATCAAAAGTAAAGAAAAGATAAAATAATAATGCTTATCGTAGGGGAGTTATTTATCCCTTGGAGACAGCTCCGTATGCTCCTCTAGATTTTCCTTTGGCTTCTTCCCACGTTCTTTGGTTGTTGTGTGTGGAATGGGATGATTAGAAATGCTGGAATTCGTGGGGTATTTATAGGCCAAATCTGGGTTACGGCGTAACTAATATAAGAGTTACGCTGTAACCATCAATTACTTCATATTTTGTACTAGATCTGCTGGTTACGGCGTAACCTTATTAGTGTTTACGCCATAGTCTTTAATAATACTTGGTTACGCCGTAGTTGGTGGAATAGTTACGGCGTAGTTATCAGCGGTGTGGAAACTCATTTGACCTAATAAGTTACGTCGTAGTCCTTGGGGAGAGTTACGCCGTAACCTTCTGATGAGTTGGTTTTCTGAGTCACACTTTAGTTACGGCGTAATGTGAGAGATGAGTTACGCCGTAACTTCTTCAAAGTCAGCATACTATGATAAGTCTTTTGATATTTCTCCAATTCCGCGTCTCTTTAGCTCCAATGCTCGTAATTTACCTGAAAGTGGAAAACAATGGAAAACAAGCGTAAATTCATATAAATGATATAAATTACAAGCATTATCAGGGGAAATTGACACTTAATATTCAGGACTATTTGATGTTATCATGCTCATTGTTTCCTTGATGTCGTTTGTGAAAACCCTATCTCTTCTTGGATTTCTTCAATTAGGGGGAAGGAATGAGACGATCTGTGGTTCAAACGTCTCACTTTGGTGTTATCGTCTCACTTTCTCAGGGTTATCGTGTGTGAAGTTACCTAAATATGATGATATGATGCCTCACACACGGTCATTTTATCGAGAAATTGCATACTCACAGGTAATTATTATTCCGATAGACTGCAACATTCAGGGGGAAGTCGTTTCATTTCGTCTTTCGTGGTTTGTTTGGTATGAAGCATCTACATACGTGAGAAGATCTTGTTGATTTCTTGTATGTTACCCCCGAACTGATTTTCCGCAATTAGTCAGATTTACATTGTGTGGTTTACTGCTCATCTACAAATTCCGCTGCGTACTGAAAACTTCAACAGTTTAGAAGAAATGTCGACTTCATCAAATTTACAAATCTGCTAACGACAGTTGTCAGTTTGGGGGGAAGCTGATTCTGAAACTTCTTCATAATGGCTTCTGAGCAAAACAGCTTGAAACCCGGACATAACCGTCTAAACTTCCCCCAAACCCCATCATCACCTGAACCAAGCCTACAGCTTACTCGTCATCAAATGGAACAGCTATTTGCTCCTCTGTTTAGTGATGATATTGATCAACGTGCTCCAGATATATCAGATGTTTCATCTGCTCAACCTGATAATAATCCAATACCTGATAAACCTGAAACAACAATAACTGTTTAAGAAGAACCTCCAATGGATTCTAAAACAACAGCCGAACAAACCGCATCCAATGACACTGAACCAGCTGATGATCTTCTGAACCAAGAAGTACCTACACCTGCAGATTATGATCCAAATGCGTTCTTCAATCCTTTTGCTAATGAAACTATGTTGGGATTCTTGATTTGATGAGACAAAGTAAATAGAAGAATGAAACAAAGGGACTTAAAGTGACAAATATGAAACCTACAAAAAGATGGAGGGACTTTCTTGCAAAAGAAGATTTATTGTTTAGTCCTTAGTAGAGATTTGTAAACCCTAATCCTCTAGTATATAAAGAGGACATGGGTGTAGGTTTTATTAATTAAGTCTTCCATAATGTAGACGTCTAGTAAATGTGTGTGTGTATGTGTCTAGGGTGTATGGTTCATTGTAAACGCCTAGACTAGATTAGTTGGTGTAACACTCCAAGGTAATCAAGGTTTACCTTGATCCCTGTTAGATTGTAACCGTTTTAGAATTGATCATCTAGAATTGGAGCGTGTAGTGAATATTGTAAATCAAAGATGATGATGAAAACCTTGTGTCAATAACAATTAATGTTTTGTTCTATGTTTCGCTGCGTATAACCATTGTTATTGTTTAACCCTAAGGCTCAAAACGATATCAAGGAGTCTATCAAACTCCACAATTGGTATCAGAGCTTGGGGAGCTCGTTACCTAGGCATTCACAAGGTTTCTTGGCGAAAAAGAATGAAGAAAATCGAGTTTACGCAAAATTCGCAACTTTTCTACAACACTGTTTTAAAAACGCGATAACTTTTTTGTTAACCGTTGGATCGTGACGAAATCTTTGGTGGACGTTCTCTATATACCCATCTAACTCTTCATTGGAGGGATCGTCGATCTGAGCTTTTATGTGAAAGATATTGGATGTCGAAGTCTGCTGCAGAGGGAAGTTTTTCAAGGTCGAATTTTTAGGGTTTCAAGATTTTTTTTAAGGGTTACTAAGAGATGTATTCTCTTACACATGATCATGGAATCTTCTCAAGATGTGCATGTGCATGGGTTAGTTTTCAATAAATTGCTCAAACTCTTACTGATTCA
The DNA here is from genome assembly GCA_910596185.1 of Chrysanthemum makinoi. NCBI lineage: Eukaryota > Viridiplantae > Streptophyta > Magnoliopsida > Asterales > Asteraceae > Chrysanthemum > Chrysanthemum makinoi. Next base: position 300,860,788 of record OU343225.1, read on the forward strand.
ATTTACACAATGACGGTGGCTATATTTAATTGGTCAACAAAGATAGGTGATATCCTTTTCACATGGACATGTAGTTTTTAAGGCTTTTATTATTCGTTGAGGGCTTTTTCTTGTGTTCACATGAATAGTTACTTCAATCTTTAGTGCTACTCGATGTGAGCTTAAGTGTGATGGATAAAGGGTTTCTAAAGAGTACTTCAAATAGTCAGATTAGTACCATGCTGCATATCTTGTTTAAAGCTTGAATATGTTGCTTCCACTACTTGTTCATTGTTAATACTGCTACTCAATAGTTTCCACTGTTACACTCGAAGTTAACCACTGCTAACGCTAAAACGAATCCACTACTAGCTCTTCACGATACCACTGCTAGTATAATTCTTTCCACTGCTAGATCATCTTGTAACCACTGCCTTCAAGATAGTTATCACTTCTAGCGTTTCTTCACCACTGCTCATTTACGAATTCATACTACTGCTCCAAGATGGTTTGCTGAGTTCATAACGAAGGTTAACATGGTCTGGTGGGAGCATGATTATGTTGACAAAGTACGCTGCTGCTGTGAGTTACATAATATTGGCGCTTGATAAATGTTAATACTGCTTTTACAGCTTAATGGATCAACAAGTGGTATATTCAACATGTGGTACAAGATCATGGGTCGAATATTCAGGATTTGTACGGCTGATAATTACTTGTTTCAATTTTTTAGTACTTGTCACGTGAAGATTAGTATTATTACTCCTATCATTGCTTGGTGACCTAGTATTGCATTTAATATTGTCAGTGCCAATTTGCTTTGTATGAATTGGACGGTGGTAAGCATCTATCTTTATAATATTAAATTGAGCATGGGATAGTGGTGATTTTATATTGAAGATGGTCGATGTTATTATGGTCGAATATTGGATATACTATGTATTATTCAAGGGTTTTTATGCTTCTTGATTGGTTGGCAATATGAATAGTGGGACGGTGGTTACAGTCATTGTTATTATCATGAATGTACACGTTGGCAGCTAATGATCAATAGTCTTCTTTTGATATCATTGATCACATGGACCATTGGATTGTTTGTACTGCCCAGTTTGTCCGAGAAAGATTTGCTTATACTATTTGATATCGGACAATGAAGGGTTTTTGGTTTTCGTATGGTTTTGAATTTGAGGGGAAGTCGAGCATGAAAATTGTTATGGATTTTTGGACGACATACACAAGGAATTTGGAATTTATTCTTAAAATTTTAAAAGGCTCGTTTTTGGAGATTTATTGAATAGGTGATTACGAAGATGATTGATCATAACCTATTTGATATTGTAGTTGAGTTACACAGATTCGTGATCTTATCATATCTCAAAGTGGGTGTTACACTTTGGAGATAACTTGTTTGTGCTTCAATAATTATGACAACGAATTGACGAATAGTAGATGAAGGTTTTCGTCAAGGGATTGCGGTCTCCCTATACACCAAGATTGGGTATACGTTCGATGTTATCTATAGTGCAAGACATAAGACACAAGTTTGGGTTATTCTACTTCTTTATCAAGTTCGTTATATTTGGTTTTCTTCACAAGTGATCATTACAAGGAGCTTACAGATTTGAAGAATCATTTGATGTTCATGCACCACTCAAGGGGAAGTTTCTATTGCTTATATTCTCTATTTGTTTATAACAAAAAGGGGAAGAAATATTGGAGTGGCATGGCATGCACTAAGGGGAAGACAAAGGAAGACAAGATTTGTTTCATTTAGGGAGGTGTTTACATCTCAACTTTTGCTACTTCGTCTAGGGAAGTTCGTACACGACTTTGTTTATTTTGTCATCATCAAATAGGGGAAGATTGTTGGGATTCTTGATTTGATGAGACAAAGTAAATAGAAGAATGAAACAAAGGGACTTAAAGTGACAAAGATGAAACCTACAAAAAGATGGAGGGACTTGCTTGCAAAAGAAGATTTATTGTTTAGTCCTTAGTAGAGATTTGTAAACCCTAATCCTCTAGTATATAAAGAGGACATGGGTGTAGGTTTTATTAATTACGTCTTCCATAATGTAGACGTCTAGTAAATGTGTGTGTATGTGTCTAAGGCGTATGGTTCATTGTAAACGCCTAGACTAGATTAGTTGGTGTAACGCTCCAAGGTAATCAAGGTTTACCTTGATCCCTGTTAGATTGTAACCGTTCTAGAATTGATCATCTAGAATTGGAGCGTGTAGTGAATATTGTAAATCAAATATGATGATGAAAACCTTGTGTCAATAACAATTAATGTTTTGTTCTATGTTCCGCTACGTATAACCATTGTTATTGTTTAACCCTAAGGCTCAAAACGATCTCAAGGAGTCTATCAAACTCCACAAACTGCCACTTCTGATGTTGCGGAATCATCCACAAGCCATTTAAACCCTCCTAATCTGCATAATGTATATCAACATCAACCCTCCACACATCGTTGGACTAAAGACCATCCTCTTGTGAACATTACTGGAAACCCGAATCAACGGCCAACCTAACTAGACAACGCCTTCAGATCGACGGTGAACATTGCATTTATGCACTTACCGTCTGCCAAGCTGAACCCAAAAATTATTAAAGAAGCAATGACATATGACAACTGGATCGAATCCATGCAAGAAGAACTTAATCAGTTTAAACGTCTTGAAGTATGGGAATTGGTTGCAAAACCAACAGGGGTCTATGATATTGGTCTAAAATAGATTTGGAAAAACAAATTGGATGCTGAAGGTACGGTTATCAGAAATAAGTCACGTCTGGTGGCTAAGGGTTATAGACAAGAAGAAGGGATTGACTACGAGGAATCATTCGCATCGGTTGCTAGACTTGAGGATGTACGAATTTTTCTAACATTCGCGGCTCACATGAACATCACGGTCTTTCAGATGGATGTGAAAACTGCTTTTCTGAATGGTAAACTGAAGGAAACGGTCTATGTTAGTCAGCCATAAGGATTTGTTGATCCAGAGTTCCCTAATCACGTCTACATGAACAAGGCTCTCTACGGTCTCAGACAAGCCCCCCGGGCGTGGTATGATAAGTTGTCATCCTTTCTCATATCTCATAATTTTTTCAAAGGATCGGTCGACCCAACACTGTTTATACAATATCACGGGGAACAAATTTTAATCGTTCAAATTTATGTGGATGACATCATTTTTGGGTCAACACATCTAAAGTACTCAAACGAATTTTCAAAACTTATGAAAAAACATTTTGAAATGTCCATGATGGGTGAACTTACGTTCTTTCTAGGACTGCAAGTTCATCAATCACCCTGTGGTATTTTCCTTAGTCAGTCCAAATATGCTCTTGAAATTTTAAACAAACATGGAATGCAAAACTGTGATACCTATGCCACACCGATGGCATATACCAAGAAACTGGATGCTGATTTGCACGGTAAATTGGTTGACAGTACCAAATACCAAAGTATTATTGGGTCACTCATGTATCTAACAGCCAATAGACCTGATGTTGTATTTGCTGTATATCTTTGCTCCCGTTATCAGTCAAGACCAACTGAAACTCACCTCTTTGAGGCTAAAAGAATCCTCTGATACATCAAGGGAACCATTAATTTAGGAATATGGTATCCGAAGATTCGGTTTTGAACTAATAGCTTTTTCAGACGTCGATCACGCAGGTTGCTATAGATTCTCGGAAAAGTTCTTCAGGTTCTCTACAATTTCTTGGTGATAAACTGGTGTCATGGCAATCGAAGAAGCAAGATTGTACATCGCTGTCCTCAACCGAAGCAGAATATGTCGCCATGTCGGCATGTTGTGCTCTAGCCATTTGTATGAGAACACAACTCAAAGACTATGGTTACGTATTCGACAGAATCCCGATGTACTGCGACAATCGAAGTGCTATTGCGATCTCGTGCAACTCCGTCCAACATTCGAAGTCCAAGCACATCGATCTTCGATATCATTTCATAAAGGAGCATGTGGAAAAGGGTACCGTTGAATTATATTTTGTGGGTACTGAACACCAACAGGTGGATCTTCTCACCAAAGCCTTAGCTCCTGCTAGGTTTACTGAATTGATCCACCGGATTGGCATGAGGTGTTTGACTCCAGAGGAACTGGATGAACTTTTAACACATTCTTAAAACCAGTCAAACACCAAAATCTCTTTTGTAAATAAAATTTACAAAAACAAAAATAGAAAAATATAAAATCTGATAAAATACAAAAATATTCTTCTATCTAATTTCTTTCAAACATTTCAAGTACAAAACTTTCGTCAACACTTTGTTCTATCAAACTTTTCACAATTTTCCCGAACAAGTGTTGAGGGGGAGAAAGTAAATATTTTTCAGTTTCATAAAACCTTGTACTTGCGTGTTACCAAAATATGTTGTTTCTTATAAAATGGTGGATATGTATCTTGTCAAATACTCTCCTAGGACTCAAATGTTTTCAAAATTCATTATTTCAAAAGTCAAAGGGGAGTATCGTTATGTTTCTTGTCTAAATATGTTTTGTGTAACCAAAATGGGTGCTAAAGGATCTTGGTTGGAACCTCTTTGAGGTTAAGGGGCCATATGTGTAAAGTTTGAAATAATTAATTTTAACAAAAACATTCACCTTACACATTCAATGCACCACTTCATGTGCATTTACTCCTAAACAACCACCAAGATCAAACGGCCCAAATCAAATCTTCAAAATCCGTTCAAGCTATTCATAATCTGTAAGTTCTAAATTGTTTTGATCAAGATTCTAAACAAGGATTTCAAAATCTTTCAAATACAACGGTTAAAACTCTTTAAAACTGACTTTGAAAAACTGTTCACTTGAACGAATTGGGTGTTCATGCTTAAAAGTGTTTGGATTGAAATGAGTTATGTTAAAACCTTTCTTAGTGTCTATTAAACATGTTTCAATCATCCAAAACCATCCAGAATTTTCAATTGCATGAATTTGAATTCTAGGATTCTTGCGCTCATTTGGGGCTTTTCTATTCTGTGATGTTTTATGTTTTTTAGGTGGTCAAGAAAGTGTTAGAATAAGTTTATATGCATGTTTTGAACCTTTAAATTAGCTCAGAAACATCTAAACTGTAAGAATTTAAGTTTTAGGTTTTTAGGGTTCATCTCCCATGAATCTTCTGATTCTGTGGTGGAAATGTGTTAAATCTTGTTCCATTGCATTCATATGACATCTAGGACACTCCAGAAACATTCTTGTTTGATTTGTGTGGCTATATCTCTTTCACATAGATTAAGGGATTAGGGTTTGAGAAATTTTACGCCTAAGTCTTTCTGTGTATCCGATATGTTCTTGTGCTTGTTTTGTGATCTAAAAGATGTTTGGAATAAACCTGCAATCAAGTTTTCATGTTTATATTTAACAGGTTAATTATTCGTAATGTCGGAATCTTCAGTGTTCAAACCGTTATGCTTAATGAATACTTTTATGCGTAAAGGTAACGGCTAAGAGAAATCTTACGTAACTCTTACACGCATAAGAGGTCACAAGGATTACGCATATCTTGGAAAGATATTCGAAAACAAGGCTTGCTACGCATAAGCTTTACTCTTACGAGTAAAACTTTACGCGTAACATCTAGTTTATTCCTATGTGTAAGCCTAAAGCCTTTGAACTTGTCTTACGCGTAAGAAACTCTTACGCATAAGCTTGGTCTTACGCTTTAGCTTACTCCTACGCATAAGCTCCTTTCTTACGCATAAGGATCCTTGTTACACATAAGCCACTGTTCACTTCATTTTGGCTTGTTACGCATATGTTACTTGTTAAATGTTACGCATAAGTCATAAATACCTGATGTTTCATATAAGCTTACAAAACTTAATATGTTGTGTGTTAAGTGAACAATTGGCCTTTGAAATTTTAAAATTAACACGTTCACGTAACTTATCACATCAACTTCAAACAATTGGTCAAATGTGACTTAGGACTTGTAACTAACATAAACATGTTACCATCAAACATGTAATTAGATAATAAATAAGACTAAATCAAACACATTGTGTTTCCATATGTCTGTCTCTTTGTCTAATGACTTTCAGATCACAAAATGGCTGCAAATCAAGCAAACATCAATGCCCCAGCTGAGCTCTCGATGGCAAATACATTCCCAGCTGGCTATGTCAAAACAATTGGCAAGAACAATCTCCGTGTCGTCTTCAACAACTTCATATGCTAAGAATCATCTTGCAGGATTATTGTGGACATCCTTCTGCAACATCCATTCAAATTCATGCTCACAAATGATGATCAGTAAGATTCAATGGATGAGGAAATACAAGTTCGTAAGACATTAAAGCAGAAAAGGATGGAATACCATGCTTCAACCTTTCCGGTTAATCAACCCGGTGGGGCAGGAGGGTCAAGCAGTAGTCCTCCACTTATGGAAGATTCATTGCAAACAACTCTTACCCCATCCGATCCGGTTAATCAACCCGGTAAGGATCAGGGTGTCACTGTCACTACAACTGTTGAAATGAAGCAACCACAACAATACCTAAAACAACCGCAAGAAGAATAGCATGATGAAGATGAGGAAACTTATGACAAAGGAGATTACAATCATGATAAGGATGAAAGTGTCACTGATGATGATAATATGGTGGTTGAAGAGGAAATGATGCGAAAAGAGGCAGAAGAAGCTGCTAGAGCTGAAGAGGAAAAGTTAAAGAAGGAATCAGACAACCACTTAGTTGACAATCCAATACAAAAACCTCAACAGTCTTCTGACCACCTCTTGACACTTCCACAAAACCCAAATCATCATCTCAATCATCACCTCCATCAACAAAAGAAACAACTAAGTCAACAACAAAATCTGTTAAGAAAGCAACTCCATCCAATGATTCGACAAATGGTTAAGCATGTTATCACCACTACACAACAAGCTACACAGCCACCACCATCTGATCAACCAAGGGATTCAGAAACCACACCACCAATGGAGAAAACCATTGATCACTTTACATACACTGGTGGTGAGGATCACTACATACCTGAGCCCCAACCTGAACCTCAACCGAAATTTAGATCAAGTACATTATTGCACTCCTTGTTTTCATGCGCATCAAATCAAATAGCGTGTTGAAGATCTCCACCTCGGGGTCAAATCTTACCAAAATTCTACACTTCAACGGAATCAATCAAGAACCTCAGTACAAAATCGTTCATAATCCAAATTTTGGTTTGTCTACCAAAGTCAAAATCATCATACTTGCTTCATGGCTTTCGATGAAATTCTCAAAGTTCTATGACGCCACCCTGAAGATGGTTCGAGATGGATTGGCATATCATTTGAAGGACATTGAGTTGGGTATAATTCAGACGAAGAGATGGAATTCAAAGGATCGCAAGGATGTTCGTTGATTTATCACTAGGATTGATGAAAGGTTGATTCATCAGGATCAGATGCGACGGTTGGAAGAGCTATGTGGGTGGATGACCAAACTTTCCAATTCTAACTTACCTACGTCCTCAGAAAGTTATTGGTCGTTTGCAATCATCGGGTACTCTCTTAACTCTCTTGATTGTGATTTTGTTTGTTTGATTTATTCATTATGGCTTGTGCACACATAACAGTGTACAACCCGTTCTTGTAATGAAAGGACCCTGTGATACGCATCAGTGCCACAATCCTATAAAAGGAGAGAAAGCTTCTTACTTTTGAGTAAAACTTATCAAAACTTTCATTTTTCAAAGTTTTGCTCAAAAGAACAAGTAATTCCCCTTATGTTTTCAAAACCTCAAAAGTTAGTATTACTTGTTAAGGGGGAGTACTTTCTAAAATCTTTGTTCACAAATGTTTCTTCGTGGAAATCTTCCCACAAACTCAAACTGGACATATTCGATATCAAATTTCGTCAAAAATAACATTTATATGCCATTTTTTAGGGGGAGAAAAATTGTGTGATACAAATATGTTGTGAAAATTGTGATTGAGTCTTCGTGTGAAAGACTTAACCCATGAATTGACGAGATCTGAAATGTCATACATCGAAAAGATTTGTCTTTCAAGACTTATCCAAGTAGATTGTACCTATTCGAGAAGCTCTTGATAGACATGAACTTTGACGGGTTTGACAACCTTTCGAAGTTTGTCCACACCTTCAAGGTAGTTAACAGAGCTAGTTGTCACCTAAAAGCTGACAATGTAACTCTTTAACTATGAAACGTAACCGTGTCTCACGAGGAATTGTCTATCTTGAGTCGATCAATTTAAAAGTGTGCGCTCTTCTCTCACCGTGCAGATTTCTGTCAAAACACTTAAGCACGTGTGGAGGAGGAGTATTTCTGAAAATGATAAAAAAACTCTCACAGTGTTACAAAATGTTTTTACTCATAAACACTTTGATAGATTTTCAAAAAAATGGTTTTATGGCAACATAGGTTAGTCATGGAGTTATAAGGTGACTAAAGTTAGGTATAACCGTCCAATGATCCGCCAGAACCGGAGGGATCTACCCAAGGACACCACAAATAGTTAGAACTTAGAAGTCCTTAGGTATGATTATAAAAAGGAGAAAATGAGAATCGGAGAAAGAAGGAGTTGAAGAATTAAAAAGAAAAGTAATGAAAAGGGTGAAAAGAAATAGCCCTCTAGATTATTCAACTTAGGCGCATAATCGGTTCAATACATATGCTACTGGTTGTCACTAGATGACACCGGTATTGAAGATCAAAGTCGTCATGGACCCAGTGACGCATGCACTAAACCTTCTTAGCCACTCAAGTTTCTCTCAACAGAAGCTTGTTTCATTCTCACAGGGAACCCTACGTAAACTATCGTTTTTCTCTTAGAGATTGCTGGTATTGAAGAAGGAGACCCTCTCCCTAGTCTCCGCTCAGGAAAACCAAAGCTCACTATTGAGTCTAGAGCCACGAGATTCATCAAAAGATCTCTTAGGAACACTTGACATTTCATCACTTGTCGTTGAACATTAAGGATGCAAGTGATAACATTATCGAGTCCTTCACAGATGTTAGCAATCTGTCGAGAATATTTATGAGAGGTTCACAATTGTGATCCTCAGTGATTGAATGGAAACTCCTGCCAGGGTCAACATCAAACAACCTTAACAGCAGGTCACTTCGGTAACTCCTTGTGGGTTACGCTTAGTGTGTTGTCTCAAACGGTCTACAGAGTGGGGTGATGCTTCGTACCTCAGCGACTCACTGAACTGTAGATGTACTTCGGTACATCGTGTTATCCTACTTGAGGGACTCCGTTTCAGAACACCTTTGCTAGAATTAGAGATGTGTTTTCACACTATGTTAACACGCCGAAGTTCGAACTTGTAAGTGTTGGAAATCCCGCTAAGGAGATTCCTTTCGAGAATCGAGTCCTGAAGATGTGGGTCATTACTTGAACTTGTTCAATGTAATGCCAACTGCCCCTTATGGGATTCGGACGGCTGATTCGCCCGACCAAGGTGAATGGAATCAAGACATTCATCAGAAGAACAATCGTAGTGGTCAATTCTCTACGAAAAGACCACAGTGATCGATTGGTGTTTATCACTAACGAATTCTTATGTTTTCTTCTTATGGATGCTCCTGGGAGATGATCGTGCAGATTCTCCACATGCTCATACCAACAACATAAATTGAAGTTCTCTCGAAAGGCAACACAAAAGTCAGAATGATTCTTAGTCAAAGCCAAAGAATCTACAAAGTTTAAAGACTAAAGAGAACTACATCAATCCTGAAATCCAACGTCAAAGAGCGTGTGAGCATGTTGGAGAAGGACGTGGAGTCACCTGAGCAACGAAGGCACTGATGCAGCATACAACAACATAACATCACCATATCCACACCAGAACAAAGAACAAAGATAAATGAAGACGTCAAAGCTGAAAACTTCAAAGAAAAACAAGATCCTCACACTTAGGAGATTGTTGGAATCAAGGCACTTCTTCTCACAAGAAAGAAGAATGTCATAAGACGTGAAAGCAACTATTACATCAGCACCAACAACGTTACAAGATTACTAAAGTTATTAATTACCAACACTTAGGGGGAGATTGTTGGAATCACTCCTAAACTATATTTCAAGTGTTTGTAATCAATATGTAATAGGTTGCTTAATTAGGCTTTTATGTTTGTATTAAAGGCAAGGCTTATGTAGAAAGCCCATAAGCCTTGGCCCAAGCCCAATAATTAGTGGAAGGGACTAGATATGTTGCCCTAGTCATCTTCCCTATAAATAGTATTGTAAACCTTCCTTAGAAGGTTGGTTGTTCACTTAATACATTCTCCTACGCATAACTTTTCTCTTATCATACGTGTGTGTGTATTGCGTGTTCATCCGCTCTATCTTATCTTATTTCTTACATATTGATGCTTGTGTTACAATATGGTGACCTAACAACGAGGCATCGCACAAACTTTGTATCTAAGTACTCAGCGCGTAATATTTGTGTAAATTGCTGAATATACAACAATATTTAACTAAGGCTTCCGGGGGAGATCTTTGTTGATTGTTAAAGGGGAATTTTTTTCTTTTTTTTTTCTCTTTTTTTAAGCTTTAAATAATGGGTCATATGTAATGTTGTACGACGTTGGTGACATTTCATGAGGTTGTCAAAGTTTTTATGTTGCTTATTTATTAAATGACACATGAACAATATTTACGATCGTTTAGTTAAATGACGAACATGAACAAAGCCACGTCCGTTTATTTATGTTCGTGAACGTCCGATTATGCGTTCGTTAACGCTCGTTTATGTTCATTTATTTATTTACGTTCGTATATCAAATCTTTTAATTGTATAATTCTAAAGCTAGTTTGTTTAAATAAAACGACATTATAAAAAATATTAGATGCATAATTTAATAAATTTTATGATTGTTTGTTTATGTTCATTTATATTCGATCGTTTATGTTCGTTTAGCGTTCGTTTAGTATATTAATGAACAAGCATAAACGAACATGAACAACTTCATTTTTCTTAATAAACGAACATGAACAAGAAATCGTCCGTTTAAGGTTCATGTTCGTTTTTTTTCGGTTAAATTAAATGAACGAACATGAACAAGGCTCCGTTCGTCGGTTCGTTTACAGCCCTAGTCATATGTAATATTTTGGGTTTGTTTGAGGTGATTTGGGCTTATATTTTTTTCATGGGCTATTGGACATTAAATGGGCATTGGCTTTCAATCTTTCTTTCTTTAAGTTATATAATCTCAGCATATAACCTAAACTCACATTATAAAATGAGTTGAGTTAAATAAAGCTTAAACGCATAAGGCTCCATCAATATAAGGTTTAACAAAAAATTGGCATTCTACAAAACTCACGGAAGAACATTAATAATTATGTAATTCCTTAAATGGTGCGTTCATTACTTAATGCTTACTTTCAATCGTGGGTACTCGAGTGAATCTACAAAGTATGTTTAAGTAAACAATTGTAAACAAAATTGAGCTAATTCAAACTCAAAATTTTTTTGACAAAAATTGATTAGCGTGTCCATCAATTGATTAGTTGAACACGAATTGAAATATTTATTTAAATACATATTTTGTTAAATAGTCACACAAAAAAACTCAACTCATTAGGGGTGTACATTCGATCGGTTTACGGTTTAATAGGTTTAGTCGATTTGGGTTAATCGGTATCCAAAAAGATTTTAGACCACCCAATAACCAAACCGAATTAGTTAAAACTAAACCAATCCAACAATATAAGAAATCGGTATATAAGGTAAGATTATGGAGTTGTTACGGTTAACAAACTTTTTATGTTTCACAAATAACTAATGTAGTAATTATTGCAAACAAACCCAAAAATGTAAGCTCGAATAAAACCACTTTTGTATTTCGAAGCTCGAATAAAAACCGTTGTCTAAAATTATACTCGAAAATTTTAGCCTTAACTAATTGTTAACCAAAATTCGGAAAATATTGGAACAGAATAATTGTATCACAAATAGAGGTGTTCATGGGTTGGGTAATACCCGAATAAACTGAAAACCGAAACCGAACCGAACCGAACTCGTAACCGAACCGAATTTGTCAAAATCGAACCGAACCGAATTAAATATTCGGTTTTCGGATCGGTTATGGTTTTAGCAATCCAAACCGAAAACCGAATTTAAATAAATATATATTATTTTTATATATTTATATAAAAAAATATATATAAACTCTTTTAAATATAACATTTTTTAAGCTTTAATTATTTTTTCTTTCTAAAAATCTTATAAATAAATGAATAAATAATTAAATTTATGTAATTCGGGTTATTCTGTTCGGTTTTCGGTTATGGGGGTTCGGTTTTCGGTTATTCGGTTCGGTTTTCGGTTCGGTTGAATCATTCTAATTTCGGTTCGGTTCGGTTATCGGTTATACCTAGAAAAAAAATTAACCGAACCGAACAAACCGATAACCGAACCGAAGAACACCCATAATCACAAACTTCATGTCAAAATCATTATAGCCCACAAATAAGACAGGTCAGTTCCGGTCCAAATTTTGTGATATCACACGGCCCAAGTCTAAGTTAAATTAAAGAGTTAATTGTATTTTTGGTCCCTGTGGTTTGGCCAAATTGCAAGTTTGGTCTATAAAACTTTAAAAGTGCAATGATAGTTCTCATTTTGAATTTTGGATTGCAATTTTGGTCCTTGGATAAAGTGAAATGACTAAAATACCCTTTGTCTTATTCAGAGAAGACAAAGATGATTTGGTCATTTCACACCGATTAAGGACCAAAAATGCAATCCAAACTTTAAAATGAAGACTATCATTGCACTTTCAAAGTTTTAAAGACCAAAAACTGCAATTTAACCATACCACAGAGACCAAAAATGCAATTAACTCTAAATTAAACCATAAACATATTCACTTTAAAAAAAAAAAAAAAAAAAGCATACACCCCTCTACCTATTTCTTTCACCTGTTACGCAGCTTCAAAAAAAATAATAGATCACTCTAATTCTTGTAATACCCGTGAATCACAAACACAAATAAGCATAAGATCTAACGTATGTTTAGTTACTTCTTATGATAAACCGAACACAAACACACTCTTTTTGATTTTTCTACTTAACCACGAACACAAACACCCTTCGGTTAAGATATTTTTTGAAGATCTAAGGTAGGTATTTCTTGTTTGTATCATCAAACGAAAGAAAGAAAAATCATAACAACATTGTTATAGGTTTTATCTTTATCGCTTTCGAAAATTAAAAGAAGTTAAGCTTCGAAAAAGATCTATGATGAGAAAATCTCGTATGGTTCTCTTCTAAAGATGAATGGTTTATAATATTAAGAGATAAATTGAGATATTTGTTTCCTTTTTTTCGTTAATTTTCTTGATATTTTCGGATAGAGGTTATGCTTCTTGTAGATCTGTGATGTGATATTCGTGTTTTAAATCTTTAAAATATTTTGTTAAATTCGAACACGAAACTGAGATCTTGTTTGATTTTTTCTTTTAATTTCGAGAAGAGTATAAGATGGAGGATGGAATTAGGATAGATACAGTTGGTGTTTGATATGATGTGCGTTTGCATATTGTGTTTGCTGAACCTAATGATTGTTTCGTACTTATAGTCATCAAGAAACATGGGTTGTAAATGAAAGAGTAAATGAAAGGACATAATGCTTGTAAGTTTTAGTGGAAATGAAGATTAAAAGTCTTTTTATTTAGTCTGCAATTAATCGTAAACATTCTCATAAAGGAGTTAAACTTTAATACTCGATCTTGAATACTCCACATTAAGGGTGGTGTTTTTTTTTAAGATGCTCTGAATCTGAATCTGAACCGTACATCAAATCACCTGAATCGTCCGAATCTGATATGACCGCATCTGAAGGAAAAAACTCATGTTTGACCGCACATTTGCTTGGCGCGTACTTAATATTTTTTTTTTGGATTTTTTGTGTCAGCAGAGGGCAACAAGAGCATTCAGAAATCTTCTCAAGTCTAGCCATTAAGATCTTACTGCTCTAAACGCGCCCGAAAGGGAAAAAAAAAAGCAAACGGTCTGAACGACCAAAATATCTGACCGCTTCTGAACGGTTCAGATTAAGAGGCTGTTAAGAGCCTCTTTATGAAAAACAAACACCTCCTAAATCACGGGATTGAATCTTATAGTATAACAAATATTGTACATGCCTACATTTTCATTTCTTCCATATTAGTGCTTGTACTTATTAGGTTTCGTACAACCTAGGAAGACCTATCATGGTATGTAATGGGCATACGCAGGACAACTGTCTCCCAACTGTTACTAACGTCCAAGATGTAGAATCTGACATACGACAGTGAGAGACATACCAACAAGAATAGGGGAGACGGGCATGACCTAGTACGAGCCAGGGAGAAGCTACCACTTGTATTCATGTCTACACACCGGATGATTAACACGTGTTGTAGGACCTAAGATATATCAACCTTATCACAAACCAATACCCACGTTTTGCTTAGAACACGTTAAACCAAACACTTATACGTATAAGAAGATGAAATAAAGAAAGGAAGATGGTGACTTGAATGATATAAAATCCGTGTATGTTGTGAGAGAATGATAAACACAATATGTTGTATTACTTCAAAGGAAAACACACACACACACACTTTCAAGCACACACCTCAAATGACCATTTGAGGGGTATTTATAGTACAAGTAACTTAAAACCCTAAAAGGCTTTGCTTGGGCTTTTCGTGGGTTGGAAATGGATTGGGCTTTGGTACTTAGCTTCAAACGGCTAGCATAATCATAACGCCTAGCCATTTAGCTTAGTCAATCCATGAGCCCGATGACTATTCTATCACGATATCTAACACACGTTACAAAGTTCCTTAAATGTGAATGACCATCACTTCTAATAAAACTATTAAGGCTAACAATCTCCCCTAAGGGGTGGTCATTCAAATGATGCTCCACTTGATTAGGTCTTTACTTTTCTCGAGCTTGAACTTTGTGTGTAGATATAGAATAGTCTTGAATATTTGTTCCTTCATGCTTTGTGATCAGTTAATGTGGTTGTCTGCTAGTTGTCAACCGTTGGTTAGGTATCTCCAGTCTTTCTCCACCATGCTCATACTTCTATTTGACTTTTGGTTACCAATGATGTAGTTCTTGAGTCTTTAAACTTTGTGTAGCCTTTGATTATGATGAGAACTTTCATGTGTTGTTGGTATGAGCATGTGTAGAATTTGCACGATCAATCCGCTCCGGAGCTTCCATAAGAAAGAAAACATAAAACAGATTAGTAATAAGGCGGATTAGGCACTTACAAGTTTGAATTTCGAGGGTGTTAACGCATAGTGTGAAAAACACATATCTAATTCTCACACAAGGCGTTCTGAACTGGAGTCCCACAAGTGAGATAACGGATTTGTACCGAGTACACCTACCAGTTCAGATGGTCGTGGGTACAACGAAGCATCACCTCACAGCTGTAGACCGCGTTTGAGACACTAAGCGTAATCCACGGGGAGTTACCGAAGTGACCTGCTGTCAGGGTGACTTGATGTTGACCACTGGCGGGAATTTCCATTCAATCGAAGATCACAGATGTGAAACTTCTAATAAATGTTACGGCAAATTGCTAAGATGCGTGAGGACTCTATAATATATCACTTGTGTCCTTATTGATGAAAAAACTAGCGATGTCATGTCATGTGTTCCTATGAGATCTTTTGATGAATCTCGTGGCTCTAGACTCAAAAGTGCATTTTGGTTTTCTGGCGGAGACTAGGAGAGGGTCTCTTCTTCAATATCAACAATCTCTAAGAGAAAGTCGATAGATTATGTAGGATTCCGGTGAGAATGAAACAAATCCCTTTTGAGAGGAATTGAGTGGCTAGAAGGTTTAGTGCAGTGCGTCCACGGGTCCATGACGTCTTTGTCTTCAATACGGTGTCATCTTAGTGACACCCGTGTAGAGATGAATTGAACCCGGTTTACGCCTAAGGTTGATTATGGAGGGCTATTTCTTTTTCACCATTTCTCACATTTCTTTTTAATTCTTCAACCCCTTCTTTCTCCTTTCTCACATTACTCTTTTTTTCAATCATACCTAAGGACTTCTAATACTAAACTATTGGTGATGTCCTTGGGTAGATCCCTCCGGCTCTGGCGGATCATAGGACGAATTTTCCTATCCTTAGTCACCTTATAACTTCATGACTGTCCCATGTTGCCATAAAACCATTTTTCTTGAAAATCTCACAGAGTGTTTATGATAGAAAACATGTTTGAGACACTCCGAGAGTTTTATATTTTCAGAAACACTCCCCCTTCACATGTGCTTATATTGTTTTAACAAAAATCTGCACATCGAGGGTAGAGTTTGCACTTTTTGAATTGATAGGCTCATGATAGACAATTCCCCACGAGACACGGTTACGTTGCCTAGTTAAAGAGTTCCATTGTCAGTTTTTAGGTGACAACTAGCTCTAATAACTAACTTGAAGTTGTAAACACTTCTTGAAAAGAAGGTTAGACCCATGTAAGTTCATGTCTATCACAAGTTTCTCGAAATGGTACATTTACTAACATTGATTCCCGTCAATTCGTTGGTTCCGTCTGAGTCAAGCTCATTTGAGATTCAAACAACGATCATTAAACTTTTTGATCACATTTTAATCGCGTTCCTCCCCTCAAAAATAGCATATTCGTGATATTTTGATATCAACAGTTAAACAACATTTTAGAATCTTTGGGGAGACAAACAGATTTGATTTACACGCATGAATATGGAACATTTTAGTTTATACTCCCTTTAATAAGCATAATCAATTAAAGGGGTTGAGAGGGAGTTATCTTGAGCACAAAGTATTTTGAAAGATTTTGAAAATCTTTTGAACAATCTTGAAAAGGTGCTCAAGATGATGATGATTCTCACCTTTTAAATGTACAATCTTTTGAGTACATACATTTTTTCTTTGAAAACACGAGGTTTTGATTAATATAAAAACTTCGTCATTAGTCCGAGGTTAATCTTGAAGTATACGAAAAGCCATTATTTTGAGAAATTTTGAGAAACGACTGTTTTAGAAGGACAAATAAATAACTCTCGCTCAAGCATACGTACTACCGTATCATTGTTGAATGACATTTCTAGAGACTGAGAATATCGTTATACTGAGAGACATGTAGTGAGAAGAATATTTTTGGATTTTTGATTTTATATTGTTTTTGTATTTTGAAAATTTTATATTTTTATATTGTTTTGTTGGTTTTTCAAATTTTGTATTTTGTTTTTCAAAATATTTGGCGAAGCTTTTGGAAAATCATTTTCAAGAAGATTCGAGAAAGACTTTC
>OU343225.1:300878180-301049285 GCA_910596185.1 Chrysanthemum makinoi
CATCTCAATTTTGACACCATCAACAATCTTGCCAAAGACAACATGTCGATGGACTTCCAAAGTTAAAATACACCAAGGATCACTTATGTCCATCATGCGAACAAGGAAAAAGCAAAAGAGCATCATATAAACCCAAATCCATACCTAGTTAGGAGCAAATTGCATATGTTGCACATGGACTTATGTGGCCCAATGAGAGTTGTAAGCATTAATGGGAAAAAGTATATTCTTGTAAATGCGATGATTATTCGAGATATACATGGGTTAAGTTTACGAGATCAAAAGGCGAAGCACCGAGGCATCATCATCACCTTTAACGTATTCAAGTACTTCTTCAAACTCCATTAGGGTTGTAAGAGCGGATAGCGGCTTGCGAGAATTCACTAATCGAGGAGTTAAGATCTTATTTTGAAGATGTTGGAATTTTCATCGGACATCAGTTGTTAGAACTCCACAACAGAATGGGGTAGTTGAAAGAAGAAATAGAACTCTTGTGGAAGCTGTTCGCACAATGCTAATCTATTCTAGTGCACCGTTATTTCTGGGGCGATGTTGCCCTTTGCTTGTTTCACTCGAACCGATCCCTAATCCATCCAATTCAATAAAACCCCATATGAGCTTGTGAACAACGAAAACCGGATATCTCTTACTTTCCGCGTGTTTGGCGCTTTGTGCTATCCTACGAATAGAGAAGATCTTGGAAAAGCGAAAGCAAAAGGTGATATTGGAATCTTCATTGGATATTGAGATAACTTCGAGGGCATTAGGGGTGTATAACAGAAAAACTAGGAGGATCATGGAGACGATGAATGTGAAATTTGATGAACTTTCACATATGGCTTACGAGAGACTACGCTCTAGAACCGCACTAAACCCGCAGACTTACGGACACATCCGGTTCAGGACTCGTACCTCAAAGAGCTCAATCAACTTCGTTTGACAATCCTAAGGAACAAGAATGGGAGAATTTCTTCGAGTTAATGTTCGATGAATACTATGGTGGAACCTCGACAAATGCATCAAACCATCATTCATTGCACCGCTCAAAATCATCCACCACCACCAACGAAGATGCATCTACGGTTGAAACCAATGCACCAACTCCATCTACATCATCTACATCTACTACAGTTATTGCACACGTTCTACCAGCAGTTGATGAGCAAAACCAAAACATAGCGATGCAGCGTTAGATGAAGACTTATTTGAAAACCCGTTTGCTACGGAATCAAATGAAATCTTCTTCATTTACGAGAACCATCTAACTCGCATACGTATAACCAGCGGTATCCTTCTACTCTGAAGTGGACAAAAGACCACCCGATTGAACAAGTTATTGGTGAACCTTCAAGGCCAATTCAGACGAGGCGTAACTTGCCACCGATTGCGACTTGTGCATTTACCTTTGCTCAATTAGCAATATAGAAAAAGAACATTAGCGAGGCAATGGCAGAACCCGCATGGATAGAAGCAATGCAGGAGGAACTTCTCCAATACCGTCTACATGACTCTTGGGAAATGGTTCCAAGACCAATTGACGTTCGCGTCATTGATCTCAAATGGTTATGGAAGAACAAAGCGGATGAAGAGATGACTGTCATTCGCAACAAAGCTCGTCTTGTGGCCAAAGGATACTGACAAGAGGAAGGGATAGACTTTGAAGAGTCATTGGCGCCCATTAGCTAGACTTGAAGCGGTCGGGATCTTAGCCTAGCAGCTCACAAAAACATCACGTTTTATCGGATGGACATTAAGACCGCGTTCTTGAATGGAACTTCGAAGAAGAAGTGTATGCGTGAGTCGGCCGAGAAGGCTTCATAGACATGGAACATCGGACTTCGTCTACAAACTCAAAAAGGCAATCTATGGATTGAAACAAGCTCAGGCGTGGTATGACGGCTGTCCTCTTTCCTTAACCAAAACAATTTCACCAAAGGAACAGTTGATCCTACCTTGTTTACACAAAAATGCAAAAGCGACATTTTGATTGTTGATTTAGTGGGCGACATCATCTTTAGGTCCACTAATCCGAATCTTTCAAAACATTTTGAAAATCTCATGAAAAGTAAATTTGAAATGTCCATGATGGGGAACTAAAATTCTTTCTTGGTTTACAAATACATCATCCCTCGTGGAATTTTATAATCAATAAAATACAATGAGATTTTGAAAAATCAAGGTATGGATAATTGTGACTCGGTCGGAACACCAATGGTAACTTCACCAAAAATTGGAGCGATTTGTTTGGGAAACCTATTGATCCGAAGAAATATCGGAGCATGATTGGTTCTCTCATGTATCTTGCGCTAGTCGACCGGATATTCATTTTTTGTTTGCTTATTAGCACGGTTTGAGGCAAAGCCTACGAACGCACCTCAAAGAGGTTAAGCGGATCTTTCGATTTTGAAGACATCCATTCACATGGGACTTTGGTATCCGAAGGAATCCATATTTGATCTAATTGCCTTTTGGATCACGGACCCGCAGGTGATCAAGTTCTGACAAAAAGTACATCACGGAGGAGCACAATTTTGGGTGAAAAGTTAGTAAGCGGTCTTGAAACAAGATTACCTTTGCACTTTCAACGGCTGGGAAGAGTATGTCTCTATCTGTGCTCAAGTTCTATGATGAGAACACAACTCACAGATTATGGCTTTACTTTCGATAAAATACCTATGTATTGTGACTCGAAAAGTGCCATAGCCATATCATGCAATCCTGTTCATCACTCAAAGACTAAGCATATCGAGTCCGCTATCACTTCATCAAAGAGTACGTCGAAAATGGTACTTTGAATTATTCTTAAGTGAAGGCAGATTACCAACTGCCGATCTATTAACTAAAGCCCTCCCAAAAGAAAGGTTTGACTATTTAGTTCGACGAATTGGAATGCGAAGCCTAACCCACGAGGAGTTAGAGCGTCTTCTCGAATCTTCTTGAAAATGATTTTCCAAAAGCCCATTTGTAAATATTTTTTTGAAAAACAAAATACAAAATTTGAAAAACCAACAAAAGCAAAATATAAAAATATAAAACTTTCAAAAATACAAAAACAATATAAAATCAAAAATCAAAAATATTCTTCTCACGACATGTCTCTGCATTATATCGATATTACATGCGTTTCTAGAAATGTCATTCAACAATGATCTGGTATGTCAGATGCTTGGCGAGAGTTATTTAAATGTTTTCTAAAACATGTCGTTTCTCAAAATTTCTTCAAATAATGGCTTTCGTATACTTGATGCGAAACCGGACTAAAATGATGACTTTTGATTATTTCTCAAATCAAAACTTCGTGCTTTTAAGAAAAATCAAGTGTCGCTTGATTACTACATTTAAAATGGTGAGAAATCATCATCATCTTGAGCACCTTTTCAAGATTGTTCAAAAGATTTTCAAAATCTTTCAAAATATTTTGTGCTCAAGATAACTCCCTCTAAAAACCCTTTAATTGATTATGCTTTATTAAAGGGGAGTATAAAACTAAAATGTTCCATATTCATGCTTAAATCAAATCCGTTTGTCTCCCCAAAAGATTCTAAAATGTTGTTTAATCCGTTGATATCAAAAATATCGATTATGCTATTTTTGAGGGAGGAAGCGTGATTAAAATGTGATCAAAATGTTTAATGATGCGTTTGAATCTCAAAATGAGCTCGACTTCAGACGAAACCAATGAATTGACGGGAATCAAAGTCAGTAAATGTACCATCTCGAGAAACTTGTGATAGATATGCACTTACATGGGTCTAACCTCCTTTTCAAGGAGTGTTTACAACTTCAAGTTAGTTATTAGAGCTAGTTGTCACCTAAAACCTGACAATGGAACTCTTTAACTAGGAAAGCGTAACGTGTCTCGTGGAATTGTCTATCATGAGCGATCAATTCAAAAGTGCAAACTCTACCCTCTGTGTGCAGATTTGCATTAAACTCATAAGCACATGTGAAGGGGGAGTGTTTATGAAAATATAAAACTCTCGGAGTGTCTCAAACATGTTTTCTATCATAAACACTCTGAGAGATTTTCAAGAAAAATGGTTTTATGGCAACAATAGGACATTCATGGAGTTATAAGGTGACTAAGGATAGGAAATTCGTCCTATATGATCCGCGAGCGGAGGGATCTACCCAAGGACATCACCAATAGTTTAGTATTAGAAGTCCTTAGGAATGATTGAAAAAAGGAGTAATGTGAGAAAGGAGAAAGAAGGGGTTGAAGAATTAAAAAGAAATGTGAAGAAAGGGTGAAAAGAAATAGCCCTCCATATTCAACCTTAGAGAAACGAGGGTTCAATACATATGCTCTTGGTTGTCACTAGATGACACTTGGTATTGAAGACAAAGGCGTCATGGACCCGGTGGCGCTTGCACTAAACCTTCTTAACCACTCAATTCCTCTTAAAAGGATTTGTTTCATTCTCACTGGGAACCCTACATAATCTATCGACTTTCTCTTAGAGATGGTTGATATTGAAGAAGGAGACCCTCTCCCTAGTCTCACTTAGGAAAACCAAAATCCACTAATTGAGTCTAGAGCCACGAGATTCATCAAAAGATCTCATAGGAACACATGACATGACATCGCTTGTTGTTCATCATATAAGGCACAAGTGATATATTCTAGAGTCCAGCAGGATCTTAGCAATCGCGGAACATTTATGAGAGTTTCACACGTGATCTTGATGATTGAATGGAAACTCTGCTAGGGTCAACATCAAACGGCTGACGGAGTCACCGGTAACTCTAGATGGATTAGCTTAGTGTGTCTCAAGCGGTCTACTGATGCGTGGGGTGATGCTTGATGTACCTCGGCGACTCATCGAGCGTAGATGTACTTCGGTATATCGTTATCTCACTTGTGGGACTCGGTTCGAGAGCGGCCTTTGTGAGTTAGAGATGTGTTTTCACACTATCTTTGTTAACACCCTCGAAATTCAAACTTGTAAGGAATCCGCTTATTACTAACCTGTTTTTATGTTTTCTTCTTATGGAAGCTCAGGCGGATGGATCGTCTGCGGCTTCGCCACATGCTCATACCAAAAACACATGAAAGTTCTCATCACAATCAAAGGCTACACAAAGTATCTAGGACTAGAGAACTACATCATTGGTAAATCAAAGTCAAATAGAAGTGTGAGCATGGTGGAGAAAGGCGTGGAGACACCTAACCAACGAAGTTGACAACGGAGACAACCACATGTGATCACAAAGCATGAAGGAACAAAGAATCAAGACTATTCTATATCTACACACAAAGTTCGAGCTCGAGAAAAGTAAAGACCTAATCAAGTGGAGCATCATTTGAATGACCACCCCAGGGGGATTGTTAGCCTTAATAGTTTTATTAGAAGTGATGGTCATTCACGATTTAGGAACTTTGTAACGTGTGTTAGATATCGTGATAGAATAGTCAAAGGGCTCGTGGATTGGGCTAAGCTAAATGGTTATTAGTTTAGTTAAGCTGTATAACCTCTAAGCGATCAAGCCCAATCCAAGTGGAAACCCATAGAAGCCTTTAGGGCATCAAGTCCCTTGGACTATAAATACCCCTCAAATGGTCATTTGAGGGGTGTTCTTGAGTGTGTGTGTGTGTGTGTATTTTCTCTCTCAAGGAATATACAACTTATTGTTTGCATATCTTATCATCACATACACGGGTTTTATATCTTCAAGTCACCATCTAATCTTTCATTCTTATTTCTAAGCTTTGTTTGTGTTTGAGTTGTTTGTGTTTCCGCGTTTTATACGCGTAACTCGGGTTACGTGTGTTGGGTTTGCTTGGTAAAGTGATAAGGTTGATATTAGTAAGGTCCTACATACTGGTTGTCACTAGATGACACCGATATTGAAAGATAAAAGTAGATGTGGACCCGGTGGCGCATGCACTAAACATACTTGCGCTCAAGTTTCTCTCAACGAGCTTGTTTCATTCTCAGAGACCCTCGTAAACTATCGGCTTTCTCTTAGAGATTGTTTGGTATTGAAGGAGACCCTCTCCTAGTCTCCTTCAGGAAAACCAAAATTTACTATTGAGTCGAGCACGAGATTCATCAAAAGATCTCTTAGGTACAACGACATTTCATCACTTGATGCTCAACAATAAGAACATCAGTGGTATGTTATCGAGTCCTTCCCAGATCTTAGCAATGTCGAGAACATTTATGCGAGTTCACATCGTGATCCTCGGTGATTGAATGGAAACTCTGCCGGTCAACATCAACAGCCACGGCAGCCGAATTCCCGGTAACTCCTCGTGGATTAAGCAGTGGTCTCAAACGGTCTGATGTGGTGATGCTTGATGTTACCTCGGCGACTCATCGAACTAGATGTACTTCGATGCATCGCGTTATCTCACTTTGGGACTCGGTTGAGAGCGACCTGTGAGAATTAGAGTTGTGTTTTCACACTATCTTTGTAACACTCTCGAAGTTCAAACTTGTAAAGTGCGAGATAAAGCAATACTAACGTTTTCATGTTTCTTCTTATGGAAGCTCGGAGCGGAATTATCATGCAGATTTAGCTTCGTACTCATACCAACATCATCACTAATGGAAGTTCTATCTAAAAGCAACACAAAATTCAGAATGATTCTTCGTCAAACCAAAGAATCTACAAAGTTAAAGACTTAAAGAACTTTATCGGTCTTGAAATCCAACGTCAAAGAGCGTATGAGCGTGTTGAAGAATGGCGAACCATTGGAGCGGTGGCGGGCTGAGGCGGACTTGATGCGGACAACTTCACAACACATACTATCTACCATCACAAGAACAATGATCAATGAACAAAGACAAGATGGCGTCAAAGCGAGCTGTTCAAAGAAGACAATTTCTCTACTTTGGAGATTGTTCAAATCAAGGCAATCTTCCACAAGAAAGAAGAATGTCGAGGAAAGCGTCAAAGCTACTATTACATCTACTCCTTCACCGTTTACATTCATTCATTACTAACGCTTAGGGGGAGATTGTTGGAATCACTCCTAAACCCCAATCAATTGTTAGTGATTCACATGTAATAGTTGAGCTTAATTATAATAACTATGTTTGTTATTAGCCTTAGGCTTATGTAGAAGGCCCATAAGCCTAGGCTAGCCCAACAAGGAAAAGGATGGGAACTAGGAGTATTGCCTAGCTTCCCTCCTATAAAACCTTTGTTATAACCTTCATTTGAAGGTTGGTTGTTCAATTTATTCCTTTCCTCATCTTTCGCAGATAACCATTTACTTATATCGTTTGTGTGTGTTTGGTTTATTGTTCAATGCTTTATCTCTTTCTATTAAGCTTGTGTTGTAAATCTAGTGACCTAACAAGGTTCTATCAAGTACCCAAGGAACATGCCTTCATGGCGCCGAAGGTGCATTTTAAGATTGAGCCATGTTGTTGATCTCCTGAGTGTCCTAAATGTTTCCTCATATCGCGCACCAACTCATCCTCAGTATGGCTTTTATGACCAGGTCATCGATATGTAAACCTCTAGGTCTGACCAACTTTGTTTTCGAATGCATTATCGACTAACGGCCGATAGGTGGCGCTGCATTCTTTAAGCAAAGGGCATTTTGTGTAGCGATGAACACCTTGGCTTGTGAAGAAGTAGTTTTTCCTCGTCCTCACTTTGCCATTTGGTTGATGGTATCCTTTGTATGCATCGAGGAAGCACTTTAGTGGATATCCACACAAAGATTCACGCTTCCGGTCTATCTCTGGTAGGGGTATGATCTGTGGAATGCTTTAATAAGATCGGTGAAGTCCATGCACATCGCAGCTACCATCACTCTTCTTTACCATAACGGGTTGAAAGCCCGATCATGGTATGTAGGCTTCAGCTTGATTCTTGCCTCTACTAACTTATGTACCTCTGCAGATTGCTTGCGCGCGCTCGGAGCTTGGCGGCTTCTTCCAGCGTGTGATTCAGATTATCCTCATCGGATTTTTAACTTATGTTCGTGATTGAACGTGGTACCCCATCATGTTTTGGCTCCCATGCAAAAATGTCCGGGTTCTTTGCAAGAATATTACACTGCGCTTCTTGGTTAATAAAGCCGTGATCCTCTATCGATATTTCTGTTGGGGTGTCGGGATGAATTGCTACCTTTAGGTTTGGAGTTTTGGTTGCTTTGCATTGCGTAGTGGGTGCCGTTTAAGCATGTGAACGTTACATTCTTTAGGAGGTACTTGACAACATTGTAGAGGGTAACAACACCTCCTTCCACTGGAAATTTGAGCATCCAGGTGTGTTTGTAGGCGAGATAGCGTATGAATATTCTCGGTCTTCGATAATGCCATTGTAGAGGGGGATTTGTTACCATAAAGTCCGAGCCATGCTTGGATTTGTAGTATTAGATTATTACTATAACGATGTCGTAATTTCCCATAGGCCATATCTTTTCTCTGTGAAGCGGTATTTATTTGTGACTAGGATCGGTATGCGATCTCGAGCGCATTTGTTTGAGGCGATGTTAAGTACATATGTCTGCGATGCTCCACCATCAACATACATGCGGTGGATGTCGTGACCCCAGGGTGAATTTCGATGATGAGCGGCTATCACATTTGCGTTGTTAGCATTAATGTAGGGAAAGTGGTGCACTTCCATGGGAAAACTGGCTAACTAGCGTTACTCTACATGATTGTATCATGTAAATAGTATCAGGCTTATCTTTGGGCCCTCCTTCTATTCCATCTTTTTGTCTATCTTTCCATTCTTTAATGTTTTTGACCAAATGGTCCAGTCTACCTTCCTTGACTAGTTTGTCGATGGTGGCGTAAATGGACACCATGGTTAGTAGTGTGGCCCTTTCGTAAAGTGATAGTCCAGATAACCATTTCCTACGCGCCATCCTCTAGGAATGCGCATTGAGGGTGGAAGGTCTTGGGAAGTTTGCTCCCTCATTTGCAAGTATCTCCTTTGGAGTCTTTGTCGTGGGATATACTTGTCATTGTATCGCGCCCACTCTCCTGAAGAGATAATTCTATTAGCGGTTTACTACTCCGTCCGTGGATTGTCTCCAGGTTGTTCACGTGACCGGTGGTTCGAGTAGTTTCTCTTCTTTATGCCACTGGCCCCTCTCCATGAATGAAGGACGTTAATGCGTTCATGAGCTCATCAAAGGATTGGGTAATCTTGTCATTCAACCTCTTGATAAGTTCGGTTTTGGATCCATTCATGAACCGAGATTTTGAGCACCCAGGACATGCTTTAACTTGCATGCATTCATCCTTAAGCGCTCCATTAAAGCTTGTGGATTCCCCTTGGCTATTTGTTTGACCTGGCGTTCAATAGGTTTTGCACACTTTTAGAGTAAAGTTTAGGCTGACGCTTTCTCAATTCTTCAAAACCATTAATGCTTCGCGTGGAAGGCATTGAACAGTTCGCATTTCCTACTAGTGTGGAGTTGAACATGGCACCATACAAGGTTGTGACCACTTTCAATTGTAGCGGGTGATTCAAAAAATTTTTAGGTGATCATCGGATCACACTGTTCCGTCATAGGTTTTCACGTTGTGACATCGCCTCCTTTTGTTCTCTCGAAATCACGATCGCGTCGGTGAGCATCGCTGGCAGCCGCGGAGAATATGTACCTCCTCTTGGTCATTATATCGTTTGGACTTCCAATGTCACGTAAAGCTATCCTCGTTGTCCAGGAATTATCAAAGGATGAATTTTCCTTTAAATCGGAGCTTGCGCCGCTTGTCGAACACGGACTTGAAGGGCTTTCACTTGGGGTGTAAATGCGTGATGCGTCATGAATCTCAGGCTACTAAGTCTCGGTTGTGGTTGTTAGTGCATTTCATCCTCCTCACTTCCTTCTAGATGCGGTGAGTTGGATGTCTCATCGTCATAACTCTCCTCCCAATCATTATGAACACTAGGGGTCGGTGACTATCCCTCCAGCTTCTCCTTCGGACGGCGATGGGGATGTCTCTAACTCAGCGCCAAAATCGAGTGGGCATGTAGACTCGGAATTTACTCTTACGTGTCGCTTTGCATGAAATGAGAAGGTTTTAAAGTTTTTGCGTCACAACTTCGATGCGGCATAGATTCGACACAACCCTTCTAGAGTAGGGTATCGATTTCCACCACTATTGCTTTTATTTCGGTGCATCCAAGGTGCTTTTGTGAAGTTGTTTCCACCACCGTTTGGAATGGAGTGGCAAAGGGTCTTGATGGATCTCTGCGTGCTTGGTGGTTCTGATGGCACTGGTTGTCCGGCGTGGTTTCAGCTGAAGGAGAGACCAAATCTTGGCCGATCCTCTGGTTTTAGCAACACTGGTGCGTGAGTTTGCTTAGAAAGGCGATCGGTGTCGCATTTCGGTAGGTCGCTGCGTCGTGATTTCCATGCCGTCATTACAGTTCTTAGTTCTTAGTGAATGGTCCACGGATGGCCACTTGTTGATACAAAAGTTGGGCGTTCCTTGTTTGGACTCCGGCTCTCGTACCAATGGTTGATTGTTGCTGAGACTGCGCACTAAGAAGACAGTTGCAATTAGGCTTATCGTGGGATTGTCTCCCGATTATCCTCCGGCGTGAGTAAATGGGTTTAGGGTTAAAAGAGGAAGTTAGGGTTTGTGAGATCGTACCTTTAACGAGGGATGGGATTCCTTATATACTAGAAACCTTGTTGATTCAGGTGTTCCCCGTATTAAATGTCGCCTAAGTCGGTTGGGAATGATTATCTCCACATAACTAGGATATATCCGATATAGTGTTACGTAAATAAAATTGGGTTTGGGCCTTAGTGGGCCTAAACACTTATCAGTAGCCCAGTTCATCTTTGGGCTTAATGATGTCTTAATTGGTTTGTGACCCGAATATAGACTATACGTTTTCAAATGTTACTGTTCGTGTAATATCATATACAATTATAGCACCCATTGCTCCTCTATAGTAAGCCTTCATGACAGCTTGGTACCTTAAAATGTAAAACATCAAATATAACATTTGAACGTATATTAATGACTTTAAGGACTCTAAGCTGATTTTATACGATCAGGGATTATATTATAACAAAGTCATGTTTGTTTTATGTATTACTACAAACTAACCACCTAGCATACAAGTTTGCAAAAATACCAATATATATCCCTTTTTTTTGCTTAAGTTTTTCATTTTACAATGTTGTTAGGGGTACTTTTGGTTTCGTTAGGACGAAGGAGCCCAAGTATATATTTGCTTTGATTCAAATGGTTCATATTTATTTGATCGTTTCATATGTATTTGCCAAATCAAGAACATGAATGAAATATCTTGATCATGTATTTTGATCTATTTTAACGAGGATACCTTTCTTCGCCTGCTGTGTCCCATAATTGGCCCTTGATGATCTTGTCATCAAGCAAATTCTTAGGCGTCTGAGTTCAACCCCAATTGTGGGTTCGTACTTCGTTTGAATTGTTCCTGGATAAACTTAACAACATATTTGATTTACCCACACCTGCATCATAATCAAAACCACCTTATACACGTAATCATAATCCTTGCCACTGCCCATTTCCTTCTTATTAGAGTTGTATATCAATGAGGAATCTGAAGATGCAAATATGTTTGTTTCTATGCTTTTGAATTAATGTACAAAACTTTAATAAGTGGAAGAATCAAAATGTAGGTTGTTGTTGAAAATGTTTACCAGATATTAATAATTTGTGTGTTTATATATACGGGATAGGTTTAAAAGTAATAATATTGGCTTTGCTGCTATGTAGTGATTATCTATTGTCAAAATAATTTGAAAGACGCATGCTTAAAGAACCTTAATCTTATAGTATTCATAGTACATACTCTTTTTTCTAAAATAGAGGTTTGTTTTATTATTTTCTATGAACACTTTTTATGTTGCATTATTTCTGATCTCCATTTTATAAGCTAATTTTGTGATATGATCCGTCTTACCCATTTGATTCTAATTTACTGTATTTTTGGATCATGGATCATTTTCACTACAAATTTGGAGAGTGTTTCACTTGTATCCACGATATATATGCTAAAAATCTATACGAGTTGGTACGAGTTTGGTCTGGTTGATGAACACTGGAAGGTTTTCAACAGGCTTATTCTTCATTTAATGGCATTACATTAGTTTATCGACTTGAAATTACAGATCATTTTGCTAATGGGTCAAATCACGAATCAAATATTTCTCATTTTCACAATGGATCAAAACACAAATCAAACGTTGACAGTTTTATTAAATATTAATTTGGTATACAAAATCGTTATTATAAATCTAATCTAACTTAAATGATAAAAATAGCTAAAATTATTGTGAATAACATTAACCTGTACATACAAAGATAGAAGTCTTTAATCTGGTGTATAACTGCATGTTACATGTTCAAAGAAAATGTTATTTTTTGTACAATTATGTTTGCATAAAATCTTCTTTTTATTCTAACACTTATAATTATAAAGGATAGCTCCATATTCCCCCAACCTAAATAAATTAGATTACAGAAGCACGTAGCCATGACCCTTAAGCCTAGCTCAATTACAGTATTGACCCAATGGGTGTTCTCCTTGTTGCGTAACAAAATTTTTGTTTTCAAAGTTTGGTTAACCAAATAATTAAGAGTGCATAAGCATAAAAATGGTTCATACCCTGATCCAACTTAAACCTATTCAATTCTTCAAAGAATCGATACAAAATGAATGAAAAAGAAGTTGTGTGAGGTCTTGAAGAAGAAGATATTATTATTCGTTATCATACTTACACCAGCATATGCCCCTTTTTTTCATGCAATGCCTTGTGATCTCAAATATCAAAATTCCAAAGATATAAAACCAAAAACGTAAACATTAACACATTTCAGGTTTAAGTAGAAAACTTAATAATAAGTAACAACATATGATGATCTTTAGTTTTTTTTTTTTTTTTTTAAATGAATGATTTACTAAATAATACTCCGTATGCTAATTTCCCTCTCACGCTCATGTTCAGAACAAATGACATAATAAAGTATAGCCCAGGTATATTAGTTCCTTGGTGAATCACTGCAGAGCCATCCGATGAGCATATCATAATGAAGTTGAACTCCCTGCCAAAAATCTAACAAAAACGGCTAACTTTTCTGGGAAAAATATAAACCATATAACTCCGAAGGTAGCATTTTTTTTTTTGGGTAAAGGGTTTCCCCGGTAAATGTATTACTCCACATTTAAGCTGAAAGGATATGGGTGAAGTCCTATATCTCAACCCGTTACATAGGCAGTAAAGCTAATATAACAAGACACTTTCTATCCTTTAAAACAATAAAACAAACCACTACTCACTAGATTACATTTGACACAAAACCAAACATAAACTAACACGGGTAGCATATGTCAACATATACCAAAAGACAGAACTAAAGTGCTGAAAGTAAGAACAGAGAAACAAGGAATACCAAATGCATCATCGATGTGGGAAACATTACCACATAGGCCAAATAAGTAGCCTGAAAACAAACTAACCGAAATATCATGTGACTTCTTTTAAAAACTGGTTTCTTTAACACTATTATTATTGAATTACACAGATGGATCATGGATGCAGGGTCATTCGTGCACTTTAAATATCAAGATATAACTTGTAATGACAAGCAACATATGCAAATAAGGGTCAAACCTTGGGCCTTTCGGTAAATATGTGTCAATACTTCTGTAAAAGCTTTCTCAACATTCAATGCCTCGAGAGTTGATGTTTCCATGAATAAGATATCTTCTCGCGGAAAGATTTGGCTTCATCGTTAAAACGGCTTGTGAGTGACGAAGATCGGCCTTGTTTCCCACGAGCATGGTCACAATGTTCTGGTTCATGTGATCTCGAAGCTCCCTAAGCCATCCCTTTACATTTTCAAATGTTACTGTTCGTGTGATATCATATACAATTATAGCACCAGCTGCTTGTTTATAGTAATTACGCTTGCTCAGATACCTTAAAATGTAAAACATCAGAATTTAACATTTGATTGATGGATGATTAGCGACTTCACGGACACTAGGCTGATTTAATATAATCAGGGATCACATTATTAACGAATCATGTTTGTTTTATGTATTACTTATTAACCATCAAGAAAACAAGTTTACAATAATACCAATAAATATCCTCTTTCTTTGCTTAAGTATTTATTTTAACAATGTTGTTAGGGGCATTTTTTTGTTTCGTTAGGACAATGCATGGAGTCCAAGTTTATATTTAATCTATTCAAATTTTAAATGGTTCATATTTATTGAATTGTTTGTTATGTTTTTGACAAATATCAATGACATGAATGAAAGATCTCGATTAATCTTTACGATGAAATGATACTATACCTATCCTCTCCAGAGGTGTCCGAGATGGCGCCCTTGATGATAATCTTGTAATCAACACAAATGCTTCTAGTGAAAATTTCATTCCCAGCTGTGGGTTTGGAATTAAGTTTGAATTTGTCCCTGGTAAAACGTGACAACATGTTTGTTTTACCCACACCTGAATCACCAAGCAAAACCACCTTATACAAGTAATCATAATCGTTATCTGCAAACTTCGGCATCCCCGTTTCTCTTTCTTTATATGCAAAGATTTTTCTTATTATGGTTCAAGAGAGAAATAATGTCTAAAGAGATAGAGATGTCATTAATAAGGAAACTGAATATGCAGAATGTTTGTTCTATGCTTTGGAATTAACTTAAAAATTTGTTAGGGGGAAATTAAAGAGAGGCCAAAATGAAGTTTGTTGGTGTAAAACTTTTGCCAAATAATTTGTGTTTGAGAATGTGCGATAGGATTAAAAATAATATTGGCTTTGCTGGTGTGTATAAAAGTGATATCCATGGAAGAAAAAATAAGGAACAGTACTTGAAAGACGTGCATTAAAGAACTGGCAGTCTCATAGTACTCAGACTCTTTTTTCTTCAATATAGGTCGTTCTGCTTTATGATTCTTCCGGACACTTATGTTGCGTTAATCTGATCTCCGTTTTAGCATAAGCTAAATGTTGTGATATATGATCCATTCGACATGTTTAAATTTCAATTCACTATATTTTTGGATCATTTTCGGCGTACATTATTGGAGTTGACTGGCCTTTCATTTTATTCAAAATATGCTATACAAATCTATATTGATTGGTAAGAGTCGCGTCGGGTTGATGGAAACCATTGGGATGGTTTTCAACATGCTTCTTCTTCATTTAATGGCATTACAATAGTTTGTGGTCAGGCACAGATCACACATTTTCAATTTTATACTGAATCATATATATAAGAGTATACAAGATCGTATTATAAGTCTAACCAAATGAAAAGAGTATAACCATCTACAATTACTTTGTCGGGTTAATAAACTTTAAAAGCACATTATCTTGTCGAAATGGCGGTTAGCGTAGCAGTAAAAAATAACTCTTTAGGCATTAAAGGTTGACATTTTTGTCTTGCTTTAAGTATTATAACAATTTTACCCTTTCTAAATTTTTTTCGAAATACTTTTTTTTTCGAAATTATTTTTCCAAAATATTTTTTTTTCAAAATACTTTTTTTTTGAAATTTTTGAAATTTTTTTTCGAATTTTTTTTTTTGAAATATTTTTTAAAAGGTAAAATGGTCATATAGTGTATATTTAAAGAAAGAGCAAAATGTCAAAACTTTAATGTCTAAAAAGGATTTTTTTAGTTATTACGAGCTAGAACTTTTATTTAAGTATAAATGTTTTAAAAATTATTAACTACTTTGTCTGCTACTTTAATTTCTTCTTTAGCTTATCTACTTCAAAGTGATTCTCTAGGTTCTTGAACTGCCTGTAAAAGACCAATCTGTAAGTTGAGTCTAGGTTTGGGCATTCTGTTAAGTTCCACCGTCCAAACTAATTCAGTATCTTAATTTGGACTATAATTTACGTGTCATGGAACATCCACATTTTCCAAATTTTTTGTGTTTGCATTTGAATAGCTGTCGGCTCTCCTACACCCTAATAACAGGTGTATTCTGAGTCATTGGTTGTAGGTGAAGTTTTATCTTAGTTGTGACAATAGAATTACAGTATATTTTCCACATCTAGCTGTAGTAAAAAAAAAAAGAAAACAATCCATAGACTCATAGTTTTTTATTTGTTGGGATAATTGTCTAGAAATATATTCAACTTGACACTTTTTCTTTTGTTGTGTATTCAACTTTTAATTTTCCTATTGTATGTATTAAACTATCTAACCTTTTTTTGTGTAAAAAGTCAAAGACCATAAATATATTACCAAACCGTTTAGGGCCTTTAACATGTGAATCTTCCTTCTACATATAAGAAAATAAACCACTACTCAAAATATAACATTGAGCTCCTATGGAGCTAACATTACTACAATGCCTTGGGCTTGATACCATACATGCCATAATGAGGTCAATTTCTGGAAGATCGTAAACTTGTTCCGCATAATTATCATAATCATAGTCATCATAGTCATCTTCGCGATCATGACCACCACCAAATAGGTTACTTGACTCATCAAAGGTGTTCAAAACCTCCTCATCATCACTATCAGAATCCACAATCTCTCCCACCTTAGTGAATGGGTTAACCCTCTTAGTAAAAGTAGGTGGTAAATCCTTATTATAACCACGATAATCAACCTTTTTAATAGGATTACAAGTGCATCAACCAGTAGGCTTTCCATCGATAAGAAGCCTTTCAAACTCCCCAATTTTCTCAACAATAAGGGTAGGACCAACCGCGTTAGCTTCAGACTGAATCACTTTCACAGCGGATCTTGTGATACATTACTGTCTTGAGAGGCCAACTCATTGCATCCATTGTATTACGAAACCTACAACCAGGTAGGATTGCCACAATCATCAGTCGATCGTGTTTGAGTGCATTAAAGTTAGATGTAGCAATCTTCGGTCCCACTGTACTAGCCACACGGTGGCTTTCTTAACTCTCACTATCCACCTTCTTGGGTTAGGGAGGCACTTTAGGTTGATACCTAAATTTAGGACCATTTTAGTAAAACCTCCACTAGCGGGAACACTTGGACCACCATTCCTACCCTTATTCTTGTTAGTGACGGTTTGATAACCGAATCATTAACGATCACGATTAATTTGGTAGAAGTGGAACAGTTAGGACAATTAATCAGCGTATGACCAAACAACTTACATGTATCACCCGGTTTCCATTAGGTAATTCTAGGAATATTTTCAATAGTAGATCTGTCCATCAAGTAATGGTATCTCTTGATGATGCTCTCACAGGATACGATGCATAACTTCAATCAGAACCTAACAAAGCTTCGCCGACCCCATGATTCAGAGCATTTGACTAGTATAAGAATCTAACATCTTTATGAGTGGAAAACTTAAAGAAAAAGAACCCATATCGGAATATTAGCAAGGGGCACGTCATGGAATTTAACCTGTTAGGAATTAGAAATTCCGGGTATTAAAGAGTCGGTCACCTCAAGTATATGTAATCATTAGAAAGCTCGTAGTCATAGTTATTTTAAGTTAAGTAGTATTTAGTTAAGTAACACCGTGGAGGACGGACGGGTCTTTACCCATTGTATGCACGATCCACGGCCCGTTGTGTGGCGATTTATGTAAGACTATAAATACTCTCTACCTCCCAAGGTAGAGAGTTGGAGCTCATAATAATATCTTTCACTTTCTCTCACTAAGTTCCCTAAACCTCTAACTTTCTCTCTCTAGAATTCCATCTATATGCTACTTTGTGTTATGGTTTGATGTGTATGTGAAAAGTTATATCTTACAATTGGTATCAAGAGCCATGGTTAGATCATATCTTGCACATCTTTGGATTTCTAGTGGTTTTAGGTGGTTTTTGAGTTTGAAAAAGTTTAGTGGTTTTGCATCATTTGGTTGATTTCTAGTGTTAAAGTTTGGATTTTGTTAGTACTTTTATGTTTAGAATCATCACAAGTGTTTAGGTTTTCATTTGGTAAGCTTGAATCATCTTGGTTGGGTTGTTTTGGATTGAAAAGTGATGTTTATGTGGTTTTTCTTGCTAGCGACTTACTTCACGGATTAGTTTCTTCGTAGCGACTTGCTTTACAAATTTGTAGCGAGTTACGGTTTAAACCTAGCGACTTAAATCTAGCGATTTACAGTACAAGTAGTGGACTCTCCACTACGGGTAGCGACTTGGTGATAGCGACTTGGTGGTAGCGAGTTGTTCTTTAGCGACTTGTATCTTTAGCGACTTGAGTAGCGAATTCTTTGCCAAAATTTTGCTAACGACTTGAGGCTTAGCGAGTTACTACTTAGCGACTTGCATTTGTCTAGCGACTTGGGACTCTAGCGACTTAGTGGTGTAGCGAATTAAGCGTTAGCGACTTAGTGCATTATCTTCTAGCGACTTAGTGCATTATCTTCTAGCGACTTAGTGCATTATCTTCTAGCGACTTGAGTGATTGTTTACGGTTTTCTCTTGATTTAGTAAAATCCGGTGAAAGAATCTATTTCTCGGTTTAATCATAGAGTTATAAAATCCCGTGTAATCTGTAAACATGTCTACCAAGCGTTCCTACTTGTCATCTCCACTTTGTTGCGAGGATGTTCAAGCGGTGGCTCGGATACTCGTCCACCCATGCTTGATGACTACGATTCTTGGGCTCAACGAATCAGATTATACTGCCTTGGGAAGGAAAATGGTGTCAACATTCTCAAATCCATTGATGAAGGACCATATCGAGTTGAGGCGACTAGAGACATACTTGATACTAATGAAGATGGTACTCCTGTTTACGGAATGGACGGACCTAAAATGTATGATGAGCTTGATGATAAGGAGAAAAAGAGATTCGATCAGGATATCGGGGCTTCAAACATTGTTCTTCAAGGTCTTCCTAAAGACATCTACAAGCTGATCAATCATAACACGATGCAAAGGCGGTATGGGATAATGTTAAGATGCTTCTCTCGGGTTGAAATTAACTATGGAAGACAGAGAATCCCAACTCTATGACGAATTTGAACACTTCAAGATGAAACCGGATGAGAGTGTCTATGAGTACTATGTGAGATTTCATAAGTTAGTGAATGACATGAGGAACATCGGAATGACTATGCCTAACATTCATTTGAACTCAAAATTTGTGAACAACATGAATCCCGAATGGCACAAGTTTGTCACCTTTGTGAAGCTCACTAAAGGATTGAAGAATACAAACTATGAGCAACTCTATGCCTTCCTCCTTGAGAATGAGAGACATGCTATGTTTGAAAAATTGATTCTCAATCGGTTCAAAACCAACGAGGAGAGACAAGCTCGTCTAATGACTCAACCGCCTTCTACTCAAACATCGGAATCACAACCAAAGCATCACAAGTCATACCCTTGGGTAATGGTAATCACAAACTCATTCGTGATCCTATGTTCAAACAAGGCGATCTTTGATCCACACGTGGGAAACTTCATTAATCAACTAGCTCTTCTGATTAGTCAAAACATGAATTCTCTCCCACAAACCAACAACAACCTCGAGCGACATCTAACCCACACAATCAAGCCCTTTGTTAAAGATGGAAGGATCGGTGGTGCAACGATTCGGGAAAGACGGTATGATCGGGGAAGAGGTGGAGTGGTAGAGGTTATGTTAGCAACTAGAATCGAGGAAGGAATGGTAACCAAGGTCAAGCTAAGCCAATCAAATGTTATAAGTGTGGTGGTGAGGGACACATTGCAAGGAACTGTACATCTCCAAAGCGTCCACGAGAATCTTGATTACTTGAGAGATAAGATCTTTGCTTGGTACAAGCTCGGGACAATGGTGCTGCTTTGGATGAAGAGGAATTGTTGTTTCTAGCTGAGGGCAATGCCAAGACCTATGATGCGAGATGTGGATGGCGGCCTATTAGGAGATAGGTCACAATCATCGAATGCCTTTCAAGTCGTGATTGTGATGCATACGACTCTGATGTGGATGATGGACCTAATGCACACACAATTTTTATGGCTAGCATTTCTCCAATGGTTTCTCCCAAGGTCTCTTCTTCACCACTAGTGGCCCATCCAAGACAAACTCATCTCGAGAGGTATTAAAACTATCGATGATCTTGATGTGCAAAAGATGCATGACAAAGTACATTCAGCTGAAACTATTGAATCAAATGTTGAAAATATGGGTAATATCGATATTATCCCATATGATCAATCCGTGAAACAAAGTGAAAGTGAAGGTGTACCAAGTGATGCATCTTCTGCAATCAACAATGACTATGTTTTTGATGAATACACTTTGCATGTGCCCACGATGATTACGTAATTTCGAACTAAATGCCTATAAAGAACGTGTTGCTATTTATGCACAACGTGCTAAATTTGAGTTGACCACTCGTGGCGAGGAAATGGATGACCAAGTGCGTACAATCATTAGAAAAAGTAATTTTAGAGAAGAAGTATTGAAACAAGAATTAAATTCCTTGCAAGAAAAACTTTCTAAAACAGCTAAGCAAAAACAAGAACTTCAAGAAAATGTGAAAATGCTTAAGCAAGAATTTAATGCAAAGGAATCAAAACTCTTGAGAGATTTTTCTAATCGGAAAACTTTGAAAAACAAACTTGAAAACAAGTTGTACATACAAGGAAACACCATTCAATTTGCTCACATGGTCACTCAACATAGAGTCCTAAGCGATAAGCATAGTGTTCCCATTATAGATAAACCCAACCACGAGTGCGGAAAGATAGCAAATGCAGCTCAAAGTGTGATCTATGATGGCAATGAGATTCTTAAACCTAGACAGAAACCTAGTTGCGTTGAGTGCGCTGAGGAAGATAAGAAATCAGATGAAGTCACTAGGGAAAGGATGAACAAAAATTAGATGATCCTAAATGCAAAGAAAAAAAATAATTATCACTCCCCATGACTACAAAAAGGAAAACTGGATTTCCTTGAACATGTTTAAGCCTCGGACATTGTTGACTCGAACAAGTTTTACGGAAAAAGGATTTAGATAAGCGAAAAAAATATTGTTGAAACAAACCCTCCCTATGGAAAATGCCTAGAAGCGTGTGTATCCTCCTAATCCACCAATGCATCTTGTTCCTAGAAAAATTGCCACTAAAAGCAAGACCTTAATTAGCCAATATGTTATATTTCAACTATTTGTTGATTTTGAGAAAACTTGCAAGAAAAGGATCACACCTACTGGTATAACGGAAGGAGAAAGGGGTTTTGAGCAAATGAAAGAATGTTATTTAAGTGAGGTCATGCCTTTCTTTAAACTTCTAAAAGATCACTTTGAGAGTCTTAAAAGGGGATAGAAACTGATATCAAGGGAATGGAAAAGGAATTTGATGCAATGGTAGTTGAAGTTAGTGATTATGGGCGTGCACTAAAATATAATGAGATTGAGAGGAAGAACTTGCATACCTTAAATGAGACTCTTATTCCTGAATGTGTTGCTCAAGATATCTTTTTCCTTTGCTTCAAATTGCTCTATTAATGCTTCCAAATTTCATGAACTATCTGTGGCCATGAAAGTCTCCCATGATCGTGTCATTGAGCTTGAAAAAACTAATTCTAAACTAAGCGAGAAAATTGAACTGGATGATCACGACAATTTGGTTAAACATTTTTCTAAACTGGAAGTTGAGCATTTTAATTTACAACTAAAATATCAACATCTTAAAGAAAATGTTAAAACTTCAAATATCAAGACATCGTCGGATGCTCGAGTTTGATGCGGTTTTCAAATTAACAAGCGTGATGAGCGATTCAAGCTCATTGCAACGCGATCAGAAAGTTGAAAGCCCAAATCTCTCAATTAAAGGGTCAAGCGAACAATATGACAGGCTCCCAAATCCCTCCTCCTTTAGATTCTCGGAATTCTCAAACTTTTCATCTTCAAAACTTAGTTGATGCCTTACAAAAGGAAAGCGAGAGTTTTCTAG
Source organism: Chrysanthemum makinoi (assembly GCA_910596185.1). Lineage (NCBI taxonomy): Eukaryota > Viridiplantae > Streptophyta > Magnoliopsida > Asterales > Asteraceae > Chrysanthemum > Chrysanthemum makinoi. Next base: position 300,900,037 of record OU343225.1, read on the forward strand.
AAGAAAATGAAAAAGTTAAGCGACATTTTAAAGAGTTATATGATTCAATAAAAGTCACCCGTGACCAAAACAACGAAAAATAACGTCTTTACAAAAGGAAATTGAGAATCGAGAAGTCGGGAAATGGGAAGCGCCACTTGTTTTCAATAAGAATGTTGTCTCAAAGTCACCCTTAGGCTGCAAATACACTGTGACAGTTAAATATATTCCTCCTCATCTTAGGAATAATGAACATGCTTTTCATGAATCCTGTGCTCACCTTAAGGATAGTCTAGAATGTCTCAGTGAGATTGTCGAAGAGGATTTCATTAACAAACCTCTTGATAGTGAAATTAGGTTTGCTTGCCTCGAGGCCAAACGATCTCAAGAGTTGCTAGAATGTGTAATTGCCACATGTCCCAAATCCTTAACCTTAGGTGCAAAAGGCAAAGCTGTGATGCCTTGTTCTATGCCTAGTGCCAAGCGGGAAATCCGTTCTATGCCCAGTCTTAAGAAAGGAAACACTAATGTGCCTTCAAGTAGTTGATTCGGATATGTTAGTGCTAAGAAAGTGAACTTTAGTGTGCTGCAAAAAGCTCAAATCACAGTCTTAAAGTATACACTAATGTGCCTTCTAGTACTTAAGATCCTTGCACATCAAGTTCAGGAATGCAAAAATTAGATCAACCAACTAATGTTCCCATTCCCTCTGAGTAATCGGTGACTTTAAAGCGGCGGGTCAAAGTCTCAAGAATATACAAGGAATGATAGGACCTTGCAAGCTAAGAATGTGCATTGGAAGAGAGTAGAAGACCAATCTAGGAACTTTAAGCTTGAGTTGAATAAAGCGAATCGTGTTGATTCTAGTATTAGCCTTAGGCGTCTTGTAATTAATTGAATTCGATACTATTTGCAAACCTTGTAATGATATGCTTGAATTACATTTGCTAATCATGAATGTGGTGTGAATGCTTTGTCTAATCTTTGTCAAATGCCCGATTAAAATTGTTAATGCTGATAATCGTGCAAATAAGGCAAAAAGGCAAAAGCGAAAGATTGTTAGAAAACAGTGGAAACCCACGGGAAGAACTTTTATAAAGATAGGTTATTATTGGATACCTTTTGGCCATAAGAATAATCAGTTTTGTTCTCAAACTGCTAAGATTATGCCCACTAGAAAATGGATGCCTCCTGGTAGAACTATTCCCTTAAGAAGTAAACATACTTTGAATAGGTCAAATCTGAGACACCGACATTGCATCTATTCCCAATGATTCCATTGCTTCTACTTACGATATGGATGTTTCTATTTTTGATGTGGGTGTTCCAATTACTGTTACTAACCAAGTGGAACCCATTCTTGCATGGGGATCCCAATTATCGATTATCCATTCTTGTGCGTGTTCAACTGCGGATCGTTCAAATCGGATTACGTGGTACTGGACTCGGTACATTCCAAGCATATATTTGGAGACGGTCGCGGCTCATGAACCGTGAGCAAATTCATCGGGAAAATTAGATTCGGTAATGATCATTTAGGTGCAATTATGGGTTATGGTGATTATGTTGTTGGTGATAGTGTTATCTCTAGAGTATACTATGTGGAAGGTTTGGGTCATAATCTGTTCTCTGTTGGTCAATTCGTGATTCGATCTAGAAGTAGCCTTCAGAAAACATACCTGCTTTGTTAGAGATCTTAATGGTAAGGAACTGTTAAAAGGAACTTCGTGGTTCAAATCTATACACCATCTCTATAGAAGATATGATGAAGTCTTCTCCAATTTGCTTGTTGTCAAAGGCTTCTAAAACAAAGTCATGGTTATGGCATCGGCGTCTCAATCACTTGAACTTCGGCACCATCAATGATCTCTCGAGAAAGGACTTAGTTGTAGGTTTACCTCGACTAAAGTATGAAAAGGATCATCTTTGTTCAGCATGTCAATTGGGAAAAAGCAAGAAGTATGCCCATAAACCCAAACCTACTAACTCTGTCACGGAAGTTCTTCATACAATTCATATGGATTTATGTGGACCAATGAGAGTCTGAGAATATCTTTGGGAAGAAATATGTGTTAGTTATAGTTGATGATTACTCTAGATTCACAGGGTCAAGTTCTTAAGGACAAAGGATGAAACTCGATATCATCATCAAACTTATCAAGCAGTTGCGAGTTCGACTTAACAAAACCGTCGAAATTATCGGACGGACAATGGGCGAGTTTGTTAACAAACAACTTAGTGAATTCTATGAAAGCATTGGAATCACCCATCAAAGAAGTGTTCCACGAACTCCTCAACGAGCGGTGTAGTTGAAAGGCGAAATCGAACTCTTGTAGAAGCCGCTAGAACAATGCCGATTTACTCAAAGGTTCCAATGTTTCTCTGGGTGAAGCTATTGCCCTTTGCATGCTACACACAAAATCGTTCCACGATTCACCTTGTTCATGGAAAGACACCATATGAACTTGTCCACAAGAGAAAACCTAATCTCTCTTTCCTTCGTGTGTTTGGTGCATTGTGTTATCCAACTAATGAGGGTCAAGACTTAGGGAAACTTAGGGCTAAAGTGACATTGGAGTATTTGTAGGATATGCACCAAACAAAAGGGATACCAAATCTATAACAAAAGAACCCGAAATATCATGGAAACCATTCACGTTACGTTTGATGGTGACGGTCAAATGGCTCTGGACACTCCATTTCGGGACCCGCACTTCAAATCAGTCCCATTGGTTCATCTCTTGTTCCAAACTCTTCTCAAGAAACTCCATATGTACCTCCATCGGAAGATGATTTAAAGAAATTGTTTGATCCTATGTTTGATGAACTGTATGATTCAATTACTAATGAGGTGTTGATCCCTACAACGAGAAGATGCTCATATTCACGTGAATGAAGTCAATCCTTCATCTCAATATCTTTAAGTCAAGAAGCACTGCTGCGATCCTTGATCTCATCAACAAATCATCATTCTTCAAATGTACATCATGGAACTGTTTACGGCATCAATGATGAAGTTAATCCCTTTGCTACTCCTGCGGATGCTCCATTTGAAAACATATTTGCTACTCTGAATCATCATCGAACCATCTTCTTGAGAGACATCGACTCGCTACCTCGGTTCCTCAACAACTGCCACATGAACACCTTAGAAAATGGACTCACGATCATCCATTAGACAACATCATTGGAAATCCCTCTCGTCCGGTATCAACCCGGAAACAACTTGCAACCGATGCCTTATGGTGTTTCTTCAACTCCGTACTATCTAAGATCGAACCAAAAGATGTTAAAACCGCCATGAATGAAGATTGCTGGTTCAATGCCATGCAAGATGAAATTCATGAGTTTGATCGACTTGATGTATGGGAGTTAGTACACTCGAGGCGTGCTATGATTATTGCACTAAAATGGATCTTCAAAGTGAAACTTGATGAGCATGGTGATGTGTTGAAAAACAAGGCTCGATTAGTTGCTAAAGGATATCGTCAAGAGGAGGGTATAGACTTTGAAGAATCTTTTGCTCGTGTTGCTCGAATCGAGGCAATCGAATCTTTTCGGCTAATCTTTGCTAGTAAGAACATGGTAGTATATCGGATGGATGTGAAGGCGGCATTTCGAGCGGAGATCTTAAAGAAGTCGTCTCGTCGGCCAACTGAAGGATTTGTAAATCAAGAGCATCCTACTCACGTTTATCGTTTGAAGAAGGCTCTTTACGGTTTAAAGCAAGCTCCAAGGGCATGGTATGATACACTTTCAAAGTTTCTTCTATCAACGGATTGACAAAGGAGCGATTGATCCTACATTGTTCACCAGGAAGTCGGGCAAACATTTAACTCATGTTCAAATTTATGTTGATGATATTATTTTTGCCTCGACGGACCCAATGGAATGTGATCGTTTTCAAATGAAATGAGTTCAAAGTTTCAAATGTCAATGATGGGACAAATGTCATTTTTCTTGGGATTACAAATTTCACAAAGTCAGGAGGCATTTTTATAAATCAATCTAAATATGCAACAGAGATTTTAAAGAAATTTGGATTTGATTCAAGTGACCTTGTTGACACCCCATGATTGACCGAACCAAACTAGATGAGGACCACTCGGGGATCATGATTGACCAAACGAAATATCGTAGTATGATTGGATCCACGATGTACCTCACGGCTAGTAGACCGGACATCTTGTTATTTGTTTGCATGTGTGCCAGATACCAGGCTAAGCCTACTAAAAAGCACCTTGAAGCGGTTAAGCGGGTCTTTCGGTATCTCCAAGGAACCATCAATATGGGACTATGGTACCCGAAGGACACGGTATGTCACTAACGGCCTATGCAGATCTTGATCATGCGGGTTGTCAAGATACCGTCGAAGTACATCGGAGGTGCTTTCGGTTTTTGGGTGATAAGCTTGTGGTGGTCTTCAAAGAAGCAAATGAGTACTTCTATTTCCTCTGAGGTGAATACATAGCCATGTCATCCTGTTGTGCTCAAATCTTATGGATGAGATCTCAATTATCTGAATATGGCTTTGTATTCAACAAAATCCTACATCTTTGTGATAATAAAAGTACTATTGCTCTCTCATGCAACAACGTTCAACACTCAAGAGCAAAGCATATCGACATTCGACATCATTTCATCGGGGAACAAGTGGAAAAAGGTGTGGTGGAACTATATTTTGTGAGGTCTGAATATCGGTTAGCGGACATCTTCACCAAAGCTCTTCCAAGAGAACGTTTTGAGTTTATTCTTCCACGTCTTGGCGAAAAGCCTTCAACGAATACTCTCAAGCGTCTTGAGGAGGAAGGCGAGGAGTAAAGGTCTATCTTCATCTATCTCTTGTAAATATTTATTAGAAAATCAAAATACAAAATTATAAAACCTCAAAATCAAATAGAAAATTATAAAACCTTCAAAATCCATAAAAATCGAAAAATTGAAAAATCTTCAAAAAATATTGTCTATTTGTCATGTTTTTCTCAGTTCGATAATATCTACGGTCTTTGTTTTGTCATTCAAAGAATGACACGGGACTTTAGATGTTGTTCGAATTCTTAAAAAAAAAAAATCAAAAAATATTTTTGGGAGAAAGAGAAAAAATGGTTTATTGTCATTTTAGGGCAATAACCGGTTTTAAAAGAAAGAACGAGCCATGTTTTACCATGTTTTCAAATTCCATGCTCGATTCTATAAACATTTATCTGTTGAAAACTAAATGCTTTGAAAAATAACTCGGTCTCTATTTTTGATAATCATCGGGACTTATTTGTCAAAATCTCTATCTCTCAATCAACAACCTATGTCATTGATTGAGGGAGAATGATTTCAATTAAATTAAAAGTTATTTGGCATTAAATTGTTTTCAAAAGATGTACATGCATGTTTTATCAATGGAGTTTAAAGTCTTAAAATCCGATCCTTATCAGTTAAAGCGCTTTCATAATCAAGTCACAATTCTCCTTAAAAGCTTTCAAAATCAATTTAAATCTATAAGAGATCACAAATCTCAAATGATTTGATAATTGTGATCGGGGAGAATGTGTGATTTAAATTGGATTTAAAGCGATAATTAGGTAAATGGTTTTATAAGGAATGTACATGCTCTCCTCCCATGTGACAAGCGATTTCAAATTTTCCATGCACATGTTGAGGAGGAGCATCTATCTTAAACCTATGATTTGAAACGTGATCATTTATCTCAATGTGCAGGTTCCCTCTAGTATGTGCAAAACTCTTTTCAAACCTAGAAGCACATATTGAGGGGAGCAAAATCATGAAAACCTCATCCTTCCCCAAAATGCTTTATCTACTTGATTCGATTTGGGAAGTGATGTTGATATCTTTTAGAAAATGGTAATCAAAGAAGTTAATTCTTTCTCTTGCCTCCGTGTGCAAAACATTTTCAAATACTTGATGCACATGTTGAGGGGAGTTCTCGTTCTAAAAATATCAAAAACAATTCAGGTACAAAATGCTTTGATAATATATCACAAGTATCGAATTGATTTTCAAATGGTTTTCAATTGGTTCCAATGGCGGATGAACAATACCAAATAGACCGACCAACTTTACTTTATGTATGGTGATATAAGGATGATAAGGTTAGGTATTTGTTCCCATGATCCGCCAGAACGGAGGGATCTACCCAGGGACTATCCACTAGTTAGTGTAGAGTTCTTAGGTATGATGATAAAAGGAGAAAAATGAGATATGGGAAGAGTCGGTGAGGCTGAGCTAGTCTTGGAATAAACCCAACATGGATCTAGCTATGAAGTCTCGGTAAGCACTGAAGGGGTTGAAGAATTAAAAAGAATTGAATGAGAAAAGGGTGAAAACAAATAGCCCTCCATTTATTCAACCTTAGAGGCGAAACGGGTTCAATTCATATGCTCTTGATGGTAACATCGGTATTGAAGACAAGGCGTCATGGACCCGGTGGCCTTGCACTTCAACTTCTCAAACCACTCAAGTTCCTCTTAAAAGGACTTGTTTCATTCTCACGGGGAACCGACATTATCTATCGACTTTCTCTTAGAGATTGTTGATATTGAAGAAGGAGACCCTCTCCTAGTCTCTGATATAGGATCCAAATATGCACAAATTGAGTCTAGAGCCACGAGATCATCAATAAATCTCATTAGGACACTTTCAATGAAGACTCTCTGTTTCACACAATGTGGAAAGAGATTATATCTTGAGTCCTACGCATTATCCTTGTGGTATTGCGGAACATCGAGTGATGTGTTTACATATTCACAATGAAGATGGAAAGCCTTACGGAGCCAACATCTAACAAGCTCCTGGTAGGTGGCATGGGAGATCTATTATATGGATCAACCATGTGACAAGCTGAGCGAAACAATGGGGCGATTCAATCTTTTGAATCAATCACGGTTCGAGGTTATGGATTGGCGGATACCTTTGAAAAACCGGTCTTTGTGCTTTAAAACTCTTTTCATTAGCACGTCGACCGTGTACTAATTTTTCAAATCAAAAGGTGTTTTATGATTGATAATTGATTTTCATTAAAACCTTCGTTTATTGCAAAAACAATTTCTATTGAGCAATACACGATTGTTTTTCAAATCTCTTTTCATCAATCGGTGGACTCAAATTATTTGGTTCACTCACTCCGTGTTGTCTTCTTTGAGGCGTTCGGTTTGAGAACGGCTAGAAGCATTCGAAACCTGTCAAGGAAATTCTTGAATTATACGATCACGAGCGTACTTGTCTTGATCAGCGAGGAACCGTGGGCCGTATACCTCAATTCATCGAAAGTGATCAAAGACACTTTCGTGCGATTTATTGCTAAGCTGTTGTATGCGAGTACACCCGGCGTTTGCGGTGATCGAGAATGAAGCGGTCAAATCCATAGCCGCATGCTCACCTAACACATTCATCTCAAAAGAAATCATGATTAGTGCATCAATGACTCGGATATTTTCACTCCATGCTTACGCTGGCTGCGCCAATATCATGAATCAACTAAAGCTTCCGCTACTCGATGAGAAGATATCATGATCGAAATGTGAGCATGTCGGTCGAATGTCACAACATCACATAATACCAACACCACAATGGATGTCGAGAGATTTTGATTAGTGATGATCTCAAAAGTGGCTCAAATTATTATCCGTGGATCGATAAAGACCTCCACTTGGAGTAACCAAACATGCAATGTGAAGAATCAATGACTACGAGCTTCGAAGCAAAGTACTACATCAAGAATGCAAGATCAATTGTTAATGTAATATCTGATTGTATTCAATGTAATTTAAGTATAAGTTTGAGGTGACCTTCCTTAGGGGGAGATTGTTAGGAATTAGAAATTCCGGTATTAAAGAGTCGGTCACCTCAAGTATATGTAATCGTTAGAAAGCTCGTAGTCATAGTTATTTTAAGTTAAGTAGTATTTAGTTAAGTAACACCGTGGAGGACGGACGGGTCTTTACCCATTGTATGCACGATCCACGGCCCGTTGTGTGGCGATTTATGTAAGACTATAAATACTCTCTACCTTCCAAGGTAGAGAGTTGGAGCTCATAATAATATCTTTCACTTTCTCTCACTAAGTTCCCTAAACCTCTAACTTTCTCTCTCTAGAATTCCATCTATATGTTACTTTGTGTTATGGTTTGATGTGTATGTGAAAAGTTATATCTTACAAAGAAAGATTAGCAAAGAAGCATGATCCATTGGTACTCATTGCAAAGACTCAAACTCCCGTGAATACACAACAACAAACTTCATCATCTTCCACTAACAACAACTTGCAACAATACATTCCACAACAACAAGCTGTTTTCCCTCCTCAACAACATGTCTATCCAGAATAACAAGTCATTCAACAACAACAACATTATCCACAATACGAGAACAAGGAATCAGCGATCATGAACTTGAAAAGAAGTAGCTTTGTCATGCATTTTCATTTTTGGGTAAAGCATTCAGAAGTCGCTATTCCACACCAACTAACAACAACCAAAGGATTTCATCAAACACTCAAACATGAAAAATTGCAGCGACCGGGGTGTCAATATGGGTCATATCAAGGACAAATGGTTGGAGTTATTGGGAATCACAGGATATACTCTTTGGATTTCGCATGGGTAATCAGCGGTTCGAATCGAGGTTATCGGTGGGAGTGAATGTTTGGAAATCAAATGGGTCGAATGTTGGGAATAAAGCAAAGGTAATCGATAATGGGAATGTTTGGGCTACCCAAATCGTTAGGGAATTATGGAAATGCGAATCGTAATTGGGGGTAATCGATTAAGTGTTATAAATCAAGGAGTTGGGTCACATGGCAAGGAATTGTCCAACTAAGCGAAAAAGAAGGATCTTAGCATTATCTTGAGAAAGCTATCATGTTGGTACAAAAGGAACAATCACGGACTTCAATTGAGTGTTGAGGAACATGACTTTATGGCTATTATGGATGATTTGGAAGACCTCGAGGAAATCAATGCGAATTGCATCTTCATGGCAAATCTTCAGGAAACTAAACGACATTGACTCGGCGCACCTCCTGTCTCTGACGCCAATGCAAGATCTCGAGGTACCAATCATTGATCAATGCTATAACAATGTCATATGTGATGTGTTTACTCATGACGAACAACGTGCCAGTGACATTAGCACCAACTTATGATACATACGGACAATCCGAGGTTGTAGCAATACTAACTCTGAAAACTCAGAGATGGGGATCATAAGGAGTCTGTGTGACACAAAATCTTGAGATCGATGAGGAAACCGTGCTTATTTTGAATAATTAATCAACAACTGTGGCATTGAAATTGAGAAAGTTAAAAAGGTCAATCGCGATGTTAAGGCCGCGAATGCTATATTGACATTGATAGCTTGAGAGTTACAAGGAGAACGCAAAAAGCTTTTGAATTTCAGAAAAACAAAAGAATCGAATTAGAAATTGGTTATGAAATTTGGTTTCTAAAGAAAAAGAATTGCAAATAAAGTATAACACACTTGATGTGAATTTGAACTTGAAAATTAAATCTTTAAACAAGGAAATTTCGGATCTAAATGACCAACTTTCAAAACAAAAATCATTGTTTTCTGATCTTGAAAAAGAAAAGAAACGAAGCTTGATTCTTGATTTTTCAAAGCGAAAGATTCTCTTCTTGATGAAATTCTTGAAAAAATGAGAAAATCAAATCCTTGGAAAATTTGCTTCTTACAACGGGTCATTCAACTAAATCAAACAAGATGCTTTCTAATCAAGTAAATCCACGTTTTCATACTTCACATAGAATGGCACTTGGTAACGACCCTTCTCGTTCCTCAAGAAAGCTCAAAAACCTAAGAATGTGTTAAATAATGGAAGTGCTTTACATGAACCCATAATTGTTCATGATTCTCTTGAAACGTTAGAACTATCTAAGGATAGCGAGAGAAAGAATGAAACAAAAAGATCCGGAAATCAAACCTATTGACTATAACAAATGGAACAAACTTTCTGGAATCACTTTTGTCAATCAAAAAAAAAAGTCAAAGTTCTCCATCACACAAAATGTTTCAAACAAAGAGTCAACACACAATGCTTCAAAATCGTTTCAAAGCCGGTCGTTGTCTCAAAATCTCTTTTAGAATATTGAACAAATGTCTGCAAACAATCCTTTTAACTCAAGTGATGCGAGAAGTATTTTAGACAATGTGAAAACGTGAATTGCGGATCTTCAAGAAACTGTTAAAACTAAAACCACTATTACACCTAATAATTGGTTCTCTAGTTTTGATATTGAATAGAAAGTTTTTGAAACTCAATTGCCTCTCAAATTTGAATAACATCAACTCTAGGGTAATTCATTTTGAACAAGCCTTTTGAAAGAAGCTTGACTTTGTCAAGGACCATAAATCCACACTGTAAAGCAAGCTAATGGTAAGTGTGGAACAAATCAAAGTTTTGGAAACTCTAAATGACTCTCTCTTGAAGATGTTAGAACTCTTGATATTATGTCCATTATTTTGCAAACATATTACATTTGAAGATCATGAAAGACTCGATCACGAGACCTCGAAATTGTTTCAAAATATGAAAAAGCTCTTAAAAAACTTGAAAAAGAAAATGTGTCATATTTTAAACAACTTGATCGAAAAACGGAGGAATGCAAATATGACAAATTGTCATATGAGCGTGCCTACAATGACATGAAAGAGAAAAATGATCTTTTGAGGGCTCATGGAAAGTCAAAGAAAGGCAAGTGGATACTAAGAGCACCAAACCATTGGTAGAGGAGAAAGCAAATGTTCCCAAACCGGTTTTCAAACCAAAATATATTTCTATGCCTCCTCCAAAAGTCAATGAAAAAATGTTTCATCAAAACCAGTCACTCCACCTGCCCTACCTAAACAACATGTTGATAAAGGAAAAGCGGTTATCGAGAAACCAAAAGTTTTAGCACCTAGACTTTTTAAGATGAGTACCACTAATGCGTCTGCCTCCACATCTAAAACATATGGAACAAACGACATAAGTTTAGATAAGCACTCTAAAGAGACTAGGAAAGCTGAAACCGCTTCTCTTGAAAACATAGTGAATCCTAATGAGTGTTCCTTACCTTCTACAGGACTAGGAAGCACCTCTAAGAGCAGCAGACTAAAGCCTAAGAGCAATACAAGGAACAATAGAGTCTCGCGTGCCTCTAAGAGTAGTAGCCTGAATAAAGAGAAGAAAGTAGAAGAACACCTAGGAATTTACAACGCTTTGTAATAAGAAAGACACTTCATCCGAATGTATGCCCGGAACCTATGAAATGCTGCTAAGTTTAATGAATATGTTTGTTTAACTTGCAAGAAATCTTTATCTAATGTTCATGATGATTGTGTTTCTAAGAATGAGATTGTTAAGCCTCAAGTTCGGAAGAATGTTCCTAAAAGAACTTATGCTAAGCAGTAGGAAGACTAGTTGCAAGACTTAGGCTTTACACTATTGATAGGAAGCATAGTGTTTACTTTAGGGATGACATTTGGAAACCAACGGGTAGAACTTTCACACTCGAGAATGGTAGAATGAGTGAAGAACATGATTTCCCATTAGATAACTTCTATGAGTGTGATCAGGATTTTACCTCTAACCCAAAGGAACCAAAATCAAGACGGTTTCCAAAATCTTCCTCTTACATTATTGGCGGTTATCCGAAATATGTCTTTGGATGTCATCGGGTTGCTCAAGCACATAACCGAGAATCTGAAGCTGTTGATCAACTTTGCGGAAATTCATGGGAACCGATATTTTGGAAATGATCATGTAGCAGCTATCATGGGTTATGAGATCTACCTTTTTGGAAATTATTTGATCACTTTCGTTTACTATATAGAAGGGTTGGGACACAATTTATTTTCATCTGCGGTTACGTGATACATTTAGAGGTTGCTTTAGGAAAAATGCTTGCTTCGTTAGAAACTTGGATGGCAATCGATCTCTTGTTGGGAATCGGGATACAAACTTGTATGCTATCGACATAAACCAAATGGCCTCTTCATCACCAATATGTCTTATGACACGAGCATCCGGAACAAAGTCATGGTTGTGGCGCGACGTTTATCCCATCTCAATTTCGATACCCTCAACAAACTTGCCAAAGACAACATCGTCAACGGACTTCTAAAGTTCAAATACACCAAGGATCACTTATGTCCATCATGCGAACAAGGAAAAAGCAAAAGAGCATCATATAAACCCAAAGTTCGAAGCAAAGTTGCATAAGTTGCACATGGACTTATGTGGCCCAATGAGAGTTGAAAGCATTAATGGGAAAAAGTATATTCTTGTTATAAATCGATGATTATTCGAGATATACATGGGTTAGGTTTCGAGATCAAAGGCGAAGCACTGTGCATCATCATCACCTTTGAAAGCGAATTCAAGTACTTCTTCAAACTCCGGTAAGGGTTGTAAACGCGAGACAATCCATGACTGAATTCACAAATCGGGAGTTAAGATCTTATTTTGAAGATGTTGGAATTACACATCGACATCGATTGTTAGAACTCCTTGCGGTGGAATGGGATAGTTGAAAGAAGAAATAGAACTCTTGTGGAAGCTGCTGCGCTACAATGCTAATCTATTCTAGTGCAGATTATTTCTATGGGGGTGATGTCTTTGTTTGCCAACGCTTGTTTCACTCTTCGGAAACCGATCCCTAATCCATCCTAGATACAATAAAACCCCATATGAGCTTGTGAACAATAGAAAACTACGATATCTCTTACCTTTCACGTGTTTGGCGCTTTGTGCTATCTGACGAACGACGAGAGAAGATCTGGCAAATTGAACACTAAAGGTGATATTGGAATCTTCATTGGATATTCGATAACTTTCGAGGGCATTCAGGGAGTATAACAGAAGAACTAGGAGGATCATGGAGACGATGAATGTGAAATTTGATGAAATTTCACATATGGCTTCTAAGAGACTAAACTCTAGAACCCGCACTAAAGCGCAGACTTCGGACATCGATTTCAAGACTTAAGATTGTACCTCAAAGAGCTCAATCAACTTCGACAATCCTAAGAATAAGAATGGGAGAATTTATTCGAGTTAATGTTCGATGAATATTATGGTGAAACCGACAAATGCATCAAACCATCATTCCTACGCACCCGCTCAAAATCATCCACCACCACCAAGCAGTAAGATGCATCTACAACGGTCGAAACCAATGCACCAACTCCATCTACATCGTCTACATCTACTACAGTTATTGCACCCGTTCTACCAAAGCGGTTGATGAGCAAAACCAAAACCAAAACAATGCAACGTTGGATGAAGACTTATTTGAAAACCCGTTGCTACGGAATGTTGAATCATCTTCATGCTTCACGAGAACCATCTAACTCGCATCACGATATAACCAACGGTATCCTTCTACTCTGAAGTGGACAAAGACCACCCAATTGAACAAGTTATTGGTGAACCTTCAAGGCCAATTCGGACGAGGCGCTCAACTGGCCACCGATTGCGACTTATGCATTTACCTTTGCTCAATTAGCAATATAGAGCCAAAGAACATTCGCGAGGCAATGGGAGAACCCGCATGGATAGAAGCGATGCGGGAGGAACTTCTCCAATACCGTCTACATGACTCTTGGGATTTGGTTCCAAGACCAATTGACATTCATGTCATTGATCTCAAATGGTTATGGAAGAACAAAAGGGATGAAGAAATGACTGTAATTCGCTTAATAAAGCTCGTCTTTTGGCCAAAGGATACAGACAAGAGGAAGGGATAGACTTTGAAGAGTCATTGGCGCCGGTAGCTAGACTTGAAGCGCCGGGGATATTCTTAGCCTATACATTCCACAAAAACATCACGCGGTTTATCGGATGGACATTAAGACCGCGTTCTTGAATGGAACTCACGAAAGAAGAAGTATACGTGAGTCGGCCAGAAGGCTTCATCGACTTGGAACATCGACTACGTCCTAAAAACTCAAAAAGGCAATCTATGGTTTGAAACAAGCTCACTCGAGGCGTGGTATGACGAATCAGTTCCTCTTTCCTTATCCAAAACAATTTCACCAAAGGAACAGTTGATCCTACCTTGTTTTGATTTTGATGAGAACTTTCATGTGTTGTTGGTATGAGCATGTGTAGAATCTGCACGATCAATCCGCTCCGGAGCTTCCATAAGAAGAAAACATAAAAACAGTTAGAAATAAGCGGATTCCGGCACTTACAAGTTTGAATTTCGAGGGTGACAAAGATAGTGTGAAAACACGTCTCTAATTCTCACCAAGGCCGTTTCTCCTCGAATCGGAGTCCCACAAGTGAGATAACGTGATATCAAATACATCTACAGTCCTCAGATGAGTCGAGGTACACCAAGCATCACCCCACGATGAGACCGTTTGAGACACACTAAGCGTAATCCACGAGTTACCGAAGTGACTGGGCCAGTTAGGGCTGCTTGATGTTGACCTGGCAGAGTTTCCATTCAATCACTGAAGATCACGCATGTGAAACCTCTCATAAATGTTCAGCAGATTGCTAAGATCTGCAGTAGGGACTCTAGAATATATCAATTGTGTCCTTATAGATGAACAACAAGCGATGTCATGTCAAGTGTTCCTATGAGATCTTTTGATGAATCTCGTGGCTCTAGACTCAATAGTGCATTTTGGTTTTCCTGGCGGAGACTAGGAGAGGGTCTCCTTCTTTAATACCAATGATCTCTAAGAGAAAGTCGATAGATTATGTAGGGTTCCCAGTGAGGATGAAACAAATCCCTTTTGAGAGGAATTGAGTGGCTATAAGGTTTAGTGCTTGATCGTCACCGGGTCCATGACGCGTCTTTGTCTTCAATACAATGTCAACTTAGTGACAACCAAGAAGCATGAATTGAACCCGGTTCTCGCCCTAAGGTTGAATATGGAGGGCTATTTCTTTTCACCCTTTCATTACATTTCTTTTAATTCTTCAACCCCTTCTTTCTCCTTTCTCACATTACTCCTTTTTCAATCATTCCTAAGGACTTCTAATACTAACTAATTGTGATGTCCTTGGGTAGATCCCTCCGCTCGTGGATCATAGGACGAATTTCCTATCCTTAGTCACCTTATAACTCCATGACCGTCCCATGTTGCCATAAAACCATTTTTCTTGAAAATCTGACAGAGTGTTTATGATAGAAAACATGTTTGAGACACTCCGTGAGTTTTATATTTTCAGAAACACTCCCCCTTCACATGTGCTTATGAGTTTTAACAAAATCGCATCGAGGGTAAAGTTTGCACTTTTTGAATTGATCGGCTTATGATAGACAATTCCCCACGAGACACGATTACGTTGCCTAGTTAAAGAGTTCCATTGTCAGTTTTTAGGTGACAACTAGCTCTAATAACTAACTTGAAGTTGTAAACACTCCTTGAAAAGGAGGTTAGACCCATGAAAGTGCATATCTATCACAAGTTTCTCGAGATGGTACATTTACTAACATTGATACCCGCCAATTAAGTTGGTTCCAAAATCTGAGTCGAAGCTCATTTTGAGATTCAAACAACGATCATTAAACTTTTTGATCACATTTAATCACGCTCTCCTCCCCCTAAAAAATAGCATATTCGTGATATTTTTGATATAAACGGATTAAACAACATTTTAGAATATTTTGGGGAGACAAACGGATTTGATTTAAGCATGTATTTGGAACATTTTAGTTTTATACTCCCCTTTAATAAAGCATAATCAATTAAAGGGTTTTAGAGGGAGTTATCTTGAGCACAAAATATTTTGAAAGATTTTGAAAATCTTTTGAACAATCTTGAAAAGGTGCTCAAGATGATGATGATTTCTCACCGCTGATTAAATGTAGTGCAATGAAGCTAAGCGCACTTGATTTTTCTATTAAAGCACGAGTTTTGATTTGAAAAATAATCAAAAGTCATCATTTTAGTCCGGTTTCGTATCAAGTATAATAAAGCCATAGTTTAAGAAGTTTTGAGAAACGACATGTTTTGAAAAACATAAAATAACTCTCTCTCAAGCATCTCTACATACCCGTATCATTGTTGAATGACATTTCTAGAAACGTCTGAGAATATCGATATACGAGAGACATGTCGTGAGAAGAGTATTTTTGTATTTTTGATTTTATATTGTTTTTATATTTTTGAAAATTTTATATTTTTATATTTTGCTTTTGTTGGTTTTTCAAATTTTGTATTTTGTTTTTCAAAATATTTACAGCGAAGCTTGTTGGAAAATCATTTTCAAGAAGATTCGAAAACGCGTTCTAACTCCTCAGGGTTAGGCTTTTGCATTCCAATTGCCGAACTAAATCGTCAAACCTTTCTTTTGGAAGGACTTTAGTAAATAGATCGGCGAGTTGGTAATCGATCTTCACGAAGAATAGTTCAACAGTACCATTTTTTCGACGTATTCTTTGATGAAGTGATAGCGAATCGATATGCTTAGTCTTTGAGTGATGAACAGATTGCATGATATGGCTATGGCACTTTTCGAGTCACAATACATAGGTATTTTATCGAAAGTAAAGCCATAATCTGTGAGTTGTGTTCTCATCCATAGTACTTGAGCACAACACGCAGATAGAGACACATACTCAGCTTCATCGGTTGAAAGTGCAATGCAATCTTGTTTCTTTGAAGACCAGCTTACTAACTTTTCACCCAAAAATTGTGCTCTCCGTGATGTACTTTTGTCGTAACTTGATCACCATGCGTAGTCTGCATCTAAAAAGGCAATTAGATCAAATCCAGATTCCTTCGGATACCAAAGTCCCATGTGAATGGATGTCTTCAGTACCGAAAGATCCTTTAACCTCTTTTGAGGTGCAGTTTCGTATTAGGCTTTATGAAACCGTGCTAATAAGCAAACAAAGAAAATGAATATCGGGTCGACTAGCAGTGAGGTACATGAGAGAACCAATCATGCTCCGATATTTCTTCAGATCAATAGGTTTTCCAAACAAATCGGCTCCAATTTTTGGTGAAGTTACCATTGGTGTTCCATCGAGTCACAATTATCCATACCATGATTTTTCAAAATCTCGCTATGTATTTAGCTTGATTAATAAAAATTCCACGAAGGGACTGATGTATTTGTAAACCAAGAAAGAATTTTAGTTCCCCCATCATGGACATTTCAAATTTTCTTTTCATGAGATTTTCAAAATGTTTTGAAAGATTCGGATTAGTGGACCCAAACATGATGTCGTCCACATAAATCTGAACAATCAAAATGTCGTTTTTGCATTTTTGTGTAAACAAGGTAGGATCAACCGTGCCTTTGGTGAAATTGTTTTGGATAAGGAAAGAGGACGGTTCGTCATACCACGCTCTCGGAGCTTGTTTCAATCCATAGATTGCCTTTTTGAGTTTGTAGACGTAAAGTCCGGATGTTCCAAGTCAATGAAGCCTTCGGATGACTCACGCATACCTTCTTCTTTCAGAGTACCATTCAAGAACGCGGTCTTAATGTCCATCTGATAAACCGTGATGTTTTTGTGAGCTGCATAGGCTAAGAATATCCTGACCGTTTCAAGTCTAGCTACCGGCGCGAATGACTCTTCAAAGTCTATCCCTTCCTCTTGTCTGTATCCTTTGGCCACAAGACGAGCTTTGTTGCAAAAGACAATCATTTCTTCATCCCTTTTGTTCTTCCATAAGCATTTGAGATCAATGACACGAATGTCAATTGGTCTTGGAACCATTTCCCAAGAGTCATGTAGACGGTATTGGAGAAGTTCCTCCTGCATCGCTTCTATCCATGCGGATTCTACCATTTCCTCACGAATTTTCTTTGGCTCTATATTGCTAATTGAGCAAAGGTAAATGCATAAGTCGCAATCGGTGGCAAGTTGGCGTCTCGTCTGAATTGGCCTTGACGGTTCACCAATAATTTGTTCAAGGGGATGGTCTTTTGTCCACTTCAGAGTAGAAGGATACCGTTGGTTAAATGTATGCGAGTTAGATGGTTCTCGTAAGCTTGAAGATGATTCATATTCCGCAAACAGGTTTTCAAATAAGTCGTCATCTAACGTTGCATCGTCGGTTTTGGTTTTGGTTTTGCTCATCAACCGGGTAGAACGGGTGCAAGAACTGGAGTAGATGTAGATAATGTTGATGGAGTTGGTGCATTGGTTTCACCTTTGTAGATGCATCTTAACTTGGTGGTGGTGGAAGATTTTGAGCGGGTGCAAATGCCGAATGATGGTTTGATGCATTTGTCAAGGTTCCACCATAGTATTCATCGAACATTAACTCGAAGAAATTCTCCCATTCTTGTTCTTTAGGATTGTCAAACTAAGTTGATTGAGCTCTTTGAGGTACGAAGTCCGATCGATGTGTTGATTTATGCGACGACATCATCTTTGGGTACACTAATCCGAATCTTTCAAAACATTTTGAAAATCTCATGAAAAGCTAATTTGAAATGCGTCCATGATGGGGAACTAAAATTCTTTCTTTGTTTACAAATACATCAATCCCCTCGTGGAATTTTTATAAATCAAGCTAAATATACAAATGAGATTTTGAAAAATCATGGTATGGATAATTGTGATTCGGTTGGAACACCAATGGTAACTTCACCAAAACTGGAGCGATTTGTTTGGGAAACCTATTGATCCGAAGAAATATCGGAGCATGATTGGTTCTCTCATGTACCTACAACGCTAGTTGACCCGATATTCATTTTGCTATTTGCTTATTAGCACGGTGTCGTGCAAAGCCTACCGAACCGCACCTCAAAGAGGTTAAACGGATCTTTCGGTATTTTTGAAGACATCCATTCACATGGGACTTTGGTATCTCGAAGGAATCTGATTTGATCTAACTACCTTTTCGCATGCGACCACGCAGTGATCAAGTTACAGCAAAAGTACATCCGAGGAGCACAATTTTGGGTGAAAAATTAGTAAGCTGGTCTTCAAAGAAACAAGATTGCCTTTGCACTTTCAACCGCTGCCGGTATGTGTCTCTATCTGTGTGTTGTGCTCAAGTTCTATGGATGAGAACACAACTCACAGATTATGGCTTTACTTTCGATAAAATACCTATGTATTGTGACTCGAAAAGTGCCATAGCCATATCATGCAATCCGCTCATCACTCAAAGACTAAGCATATCCGTGTCCGCTACCACTTCATCAAAGAGTACGCCGAAAATGGTACTGTTGAATTATTCTTCGTGAAGACAGATTACCAACTCGCGGATCTATTAACTAAAGCCCTTCCAAAAGAAAGGTTTGACGATTTAGTTCGACGAATTGGAATGCTAAGCCTAACCCCCCGAGGAGTTAGAAGCGTTTTCTTCGAATCTTCTTGAAATGATTTTCCAACAAGCTTCACTGTAAATATTTTTGAAAAACAAAATACAAAATTTGAAAACCAACAAAAGCAAAATATAAAAATATAAAATTTTCAAAAATACAAAAACAATATAAAATCAAAAATCCAAAAATATTCTTCTCACGACATGTCTCTCGTATAATCAATATTCTGTATGTTTCTTGAAATATCATTCAACAATGATACGGGTATGTACAGATGCTTGAGCGAGAGTTCTTTAATATGTTTTCTAAAACATGCCATTCCTCAAAATTTCTGAAAATAATGGCTTTCGTATACTTCAGTACGAAACCCGCACTAAAATGATGACTTTTGATTATTTCAGGTCAAAACTCATGTCTTAAAGACAAAATCAAGTGTACGCTTCTGTGCACTACATTTAAAATGCGGTGAGAATCATCATCATCTTGAGCACCTTTTCAAGATTGTTCAAAAGATTTTCAAAATCTTTCAAAATATTTTGTGCTCAAGATAACTCCCTCTAAAACCCTTTGATTGATTATGCTTTATTAAAGGGGGAGTATAAAACTAAAATGTTCCAAATTCATGCTTAAATCAAACCCGTTTGTCTCCCCAAAAGATTCTAAAATGTTGTTTAATCCGTTTATATCAAAAATATCACGAATATATGCTATTTTTTGAGGGAGAGCGTGATTAAAATGTGATCAAATAAAGTTTAATGATCGTTGTTTGAATCTCAAAATGAGCTCGACTCGGAGGAACCAACGAATTGATAGGAATCAATGTTAGTAAATGTACCATCTCGAGAAACTTGTGATAGATATGTACTTTCATGGGTCTAACCTCCTTTTCAAGGAGTGTTTACAACTTCAAGTTAGTTATTAGAGCTAGTTGTCACCTAAAAACTGACAATGGAACTCTTTAACTAGGCAACGTAACTGTCTCGTGAATTGTCTATCATGAACCATCAATTCAAAAGTGCGAACTCTACCCTCGATGTGCAGATTTTTGTTAAAACTCATAAGCACATGTGAAGGGGGAGTGTTTACGAAAATATAAAACTTCAAGGAGTGTCTCAAACATGTTTTCTATCATAAACACTCCGTGAGATTTTCAAGAAAAATGGTTTTATGGCAACATGGGACGATATTGGAGTTATAAGGTGACTAAGGATAGAAAATTTGTCCTATGATCCGCCAGAGCCGGAGGGATCTACCCAAGGACATCATAATTAGTTAGTATTAGAAGTCCTTAGGAATGATTGAAAAAGGAGTAATGTGAGAAAGGAGAAAGAAGGGGTTGAAGAATTAAAAAGAAATGTAATGAAGAAAGGGTGAAAAGAAATAGCCCTCCATATTCAACCTTAGGGCGTGAAAACCGGGTTCAATTCATCTGCCACGCTCGGTTGTCACTAAGTTGACACCGGTATTGAAGACAAAGACGCATGGACGATGGCTGACGACCGCACTAAACCTTCTAGCCACTCAATTCCTCTCAAAAGGGATTTGTTTCATCCTCATCGGGAACCCTACATAATCTATCGACTTTCTCTTAGAGATTGTTGATATTGAAGAAGGAGACCCTCTCCTAGTCTCCGCCAGAAAACCAAAATGCACTAATTGAGTCTAGAGCCACTAGATTCATCAAAAGATCTCATAGGAACACTTGACATGACATCACTTGTTGTTCATCTATAAGGACACAAGTGATATATTCTAGAGTCCTACGCAGATCTTAGCAATCCGCCGTAACATTTATGAGAGGTTTCACATCCGTGATCTTCGATGATTGAATGGAAACTCCTCGCCGTGGTCAACATCAAAGTACCCCCGACAAGAATAGTCTTCGGTAACTCCTCGTGGATTACGCTTAGTGTGTCTCAAACGGTCTGATGGGCCGGTGATGCTTCGGTGTACCTCAAATGACTCATCTCAATCTGTAGATGTATTTCGGTATATCAGCGTATCTCACTTGTGGGACTCCAGCTCGTGAACGGCCTTGGTGAGAATTAGAGACGTGTTTTCACACTATGCTGTTAACACCCTCGAAATTCAAACTTGTAAGTGCCTAATCCGCTTATTTCTAACCTTTGCTTTTTATGTTTTCTTCTTACGGAAGCTCCGGAGCGGATTGATCGTGCAGATTCTACACATGCTCATACCAACAACACATGAAAGTTCTCATCAAAATCAAAGGCTACTCAAAGTTAAAGATGATTCTTCGTCAATGTCAAAGAATCTATAAAGCTTACAGACTAGAGAACTTCACAACAATGAAACATCAAAGACAAATAGAAGTGTGAGCATTGTGTAGAAAGACGTGGAGACACCAATCCAACGAAGTCGACAACGGCAGACAACCACATTAATTGATCACAAAGCATGAAGGAACAAATAATCAAGACTATTCTATATCTACGCACAAAGTTCAAGCTTGAGAAAAGTAAAGACCAAATCAAGTGGAGCATCTTTTGAATGACCACCCCTTAGGGGGAGATTGTTAGCCTTAATAGTTTTATTAGAAGTGATGGTCATTCACATTTAGGAACTTTGTAACGTATGTTTGATATCGTGATAGAATAGTCAACGGGCTCGTGGATTGGGCTAAGCTAAATGGCTAATAGTTATGTTAAGCTAGCCTTTCATCTTGTGTTATCCAATCCAAGTCCACGAGGCCCAAGCCAAAGCCCATTAGGGCGTTTATGTAATGAACTATATAAACCCCTCAAAGTCTCATTTGAGGGGTGTGCTTGAGTGTGTGTGTGTGTGTGTTTTCTTTGAAGCAATACAACTTATTGTGTTCATCTTTCTCTTCTCACATACACGGTTTACATATCAAGTCACCATCTTTCTCATCTTTATTTCTTTCATCTTCACGCATAGTTTGTGTTTGTGTTGAACGAGTTATACATGGTGGGTTTGTGATAAGGTTGATAGATTTAAGGTCCTACATATTTTGAGAAGTCATACGCATTATCCTTGTGGTATTGCCAAGACTTGTTGTGTCATCTGGACTTCATCAATGGAGCATTTCATTATTGAATCGTTCCTTGTCCAGGAAACTGGATTGACGGATATCTTTGAAAAACCGGTCGGTGTGCTCAAAATTCTTTTTTCAAAGACGTCGACCGCGGTATTATGTTTTCAAAATCAAAAAGGATATTTATGATTGATAATTAATTTTCCATAAAACCTTCGCTATTGCAAAACCTTTATATTAAATACACGATTCTTTCAAATCACTTTCATCAATCGCTGAATCTCCATTACATTTGTTCACTCACCATGTTGTCTTCTTTGAGACGCTCCGCTTGAGAACGGCTAGAGCAAAATGCTAAAACTCGCCAAGGAAATTCTTCAATTATACGATCACAGAAGTACTTGTACCGATCAACGGGAACCGTGGGCCGTAATACTCAATTCAACAAAAGTGATCAAAGACACTTCTTAGCGCTTTATTGCTAATCGCTTTATGCGGGACACCCATTTGCGCCGACGTAATGGAGAGGTCAATCCATAGCCGCATGTTCACACAACACATTCAATTCCTAAAGACATCATGATAAGTGCATCAACGACTCTGATATTATCACTCCATGCTTCACGCCTAAGCCAATATCATGAATCAACTAAAGCTTTCGCTACTCTGATGAAAAGAAATCATGATCCAAAATGTGAGCATGTCGGTCCGAAAAATCACAACAACTCATAATGGAGATACAACAATAAAAGATGAGTCAGATATTTAATGTGGCTGATGATCCCAAAGCTGGCTCAAAACTCATTATCACGTGGATCAGTTAAAGACCTCCACTTGGATTATCGAAACATGCAAAAATGAAGAATCAAAGACTACGAGCTTCAGAGCAATGAACTTTAACAAGAATCCAAGAATAATCTCAATGTAATATCTGTTTGTATTCAATGTAATTTGAGGTGACCTCCCTTAGGGGGAGATTGTTAGGATTTAGTAAATCCAGTTATTAAAGTGTCGGTCACCTCAAGTATAAGTAATCGTTAGAATGCTCGTAGTCGTAGTTATTTAATGTTAAGTAGTATTTAGTTATGTAACACCATGGAGGACGGACGGGTCTTTACCCACTGTATGCCTTATCTACAGCCCGTAGGTGGCGATTTGTGTAAGACTATAAATACCCTCTACCTCCCAAGGTAGAGGGTTGGAGCTCATAATAATACTTTCATTTTCTCTCACTAAGTTCCCAAACCACTAACTATTTCTCTCTCTAAAACCTTCAAGTGTACGCCTCTTATTGATCATGGTTTGATGTGTTTATGAAATCCAATATGTTACAGATGACAATGGTAAAAAGGAGAATGTTAAGTTGTACTAGTTGACGTTTGACTTATGTAAAGTCAAAATAGTGTAAATTCACTCAAGTGACACATAGTCCTTGATTAAAAGTTAGAATAAAGCAAGTAAGAATATGATGTAATAGTAATGGAGATGACTAAAAGATACTTTGGTTATAGTAAATGTATCTCGATTGACATAATGACCTTAGTAAGAGCCGTAGGATTATAGAAGATTAAATGAGAAATAGCATGGATTAAGGATTTGGAATGTATTGTTTAATGTTGCATCACTTATATCGTTGCAACGGAGGTATGAAATAAAAACGTGCTTAGTGCTAAGGATGGGGATGAGAAGTAACCAAGTCAAGGTTAGTTTAAACGAGAGATTTCGTGGACAAAATCTAAATAAGGGGGTAGAATTATAACACCCTGAAATCGGGCCTAAGTATCTTATTACAAGAATGTCATTTGAATGGTTGACTATAACTTTTATAAGTTTTAAGGACTTACAGGATTGGTTAGTCAAACCCGATAGTCAAACTAAAGGTATTAAATGTTATGTAATGGTTATAGAAAATACGATGTGTCACAATTATAAGAAAGAAGGACTTAAGGGGCTAATATGGTCATGTAGTAAATGGTACTAAAGTATGATGTGGCCAAACTAGAAGGAAATGAACTAGAAGGATCATTATTGCCAAATGACAAAAGTTGCACCAAACATATGTCTGGATACTTCTATTAGTGTTAATAGATTTCCAGAAAGTTTTGGTATGAGTGTGTGTGTCGTGAAGTTGAGAATGGAGGAAAGAATACCAAGTTTTATGATCACCTTGTGAAGAAGATTAGGCTTCTAATATTAAGATGAAGCCCTAGCAATAATTTCTATCCAAGTAAGTATCATAATTAGTGTTAATTGATGAATTGTGAATTTGGGGAGACCCAAATTGGGGAAATTGGGTAAAAGATGTTTATAAGCTAATTGTAATGATTATGAGTTAAGCTTTATTGAGTTAAGCTAATAATTTAATGCGATTAGCTATCATGTAATCATTATATGATTATGTGATAATTAATGATGGTTAGAAAAGAGCTATGTTGTAAGTAACTATGATATAGTTGATTAATTATGTGTTCATGTCTATAGTGAATTGGCTTAGATTGCAAGAGTGGAGATTGATGATGTAGGTGATGATGTTCTTGGTTTCATTAGTTTGGGATCAAGATAAGTAAACCGATTATAATGTGATGTTGTAACGATTTTATACATTATTTGCTATGTGGCTTGTTATGTTAAGGTAATTAAGTGATTGAATGTATGTGCTTATGTGTAAGTGTGTTTGAGACTAGTTTGGCATAACTAGTCATGAAATTTAGACAAGGATGGATTAGGCTAAGGTGTGTTGATGACATAACCTAAAAGGATTATTGGTGCTTTAAGTGAGTTAAGGTATGTGTTACATTTAATGATTGTAATGGTTTAATGAGTTATGATGCGTTATGTGATGACATCAAATAATCCTAATATTAAGTGTCAATTTCCCCCTAATATGCTCATTACTTGTATTGTTTATATGGATATATGCTTTGATTTATTTATCTTTCGTTTCCAGGTTGTAAATGAGCATAGGAACAAAAGAGACGCATAATTGGAAAAGAACTTACAAAGATACACACTTTAGTAATCTGACGGTGAAGAGGTTACAGCGTAGTTCCACTCTCCATTTACGTCGTAATTGTGAATTCAAACATCAAGACCAAGTCAACGCTAATAAAGGATTACAGCGTAACTATTACCAGAGTTTAAGCCGTAATATTCAAAAGACTTAAGAAATTTTCATGATTAAGAAGGTTACGCCGTAACCAATGTATGATATTATAGTGTAATAAGTGAACAGAAGGGGACTTGAGATATTAATAAGATTACGACGTACCCAAGCATGAAGATTACGACGTAGACAAAACCCTAGGAGGTTACGGCGTAACTAACCATCTAAGTTACGCCGTAAATATCTATTTATGGATAAGATCGTGGATGATTACACTAGTTACAACGTAACCACAACTCAAGGTTACGCCATAGCCGTGTCGGGCCTATGAATACCAACCCTATTTCATGCATTTTACATATCTTTCTCACCACAAATAACCAGAGGACGAAGTAGGGTTCCACAAGGATGATATCCAATAGCATACGGAGCATTTTCCAAGGGAGAAATCACATCACAACATTAATAAGTTTTAGCGATTCTTATTTTATTTACATTTACGATTCCATGTCTTTCATTACCATGCAAAACATTGAATCTAGCGTTCTTATTAATATGATCGGCTAAACACCTTTGGTGCTGGCCTAGTTATGACTCCTTTCATGTCTTGATTATGTTTTCATGCTTTTATTATTGCTTCTAGTGTGTACATGCATAGTTTTTCATTAGATCCTGTAGTTTCGATAGTTTTGAAGACCGGTTGTACTTCTTGTACGATGAGAATTGACCATAGGACCCTAGTATGATTGGTTGGGAGGAATGCCAATTCCTTGTGTGCTAATTGACCATAGGATTACCCTCCGGGTTGGATGAACTTAAGAAGTTAGATGTGTGGTCTAAGATCCGAAAGGCTAATCTAGCATGTAGCGGCACTTAATGATTCAAACTAGTCTACCACACCTCCGCTTACTACAAAGAAATACTCTTTGGTTCCAGAGAGTATTCTAGGGAGATAAGATAGGCGACTTGACCATATGAGTCTAGTTAATCTTATGCCCCACTTGAAGCAATAGAAAGCTAAATTAGAAAACATAGTCATTGCATGATAGGATGAACAACTAGGCTTGTATACTTTCTCCTGACTGATTTCATCTTTATTTAATTCTAGCATTTCATTTTTGTTATTTAGTTTAATTAACCAAGCAATGCAAAACCACTTTAAAACGTGACGTATACTTAAGTTAGAATCCACTCACAATATAAATATGACATGTTTATGCTATTTTTAGATTTACATATATTATCGATCACAAACTTCTTTTACTTAAAATTTTTTTTAAAACTTCTTAGGTGCTCACGAAATGTACATTTGCTTATCACTTAATTAACGCTCACTACATACATTTGCTTTTCAAGACCATCATAATTGGAGAACATGATGCATGGACGTTTATTACGTTAATAGTTACGAGCATAATAGTATATAGCATGAAGGACTTATTACTTATTATTCCTTTCAAAAAATAATTCTAACTGTTTACGTTTGTTGTTCTTTGCTCTTCAAGACTATTGAAGTTGATTGCATACCTTTGTTCTTCAAGACTATCGAAGTTGGAGAAGACGAAACCTACACGTTAATTATTTTAATAGTTACATACCAAATTGTTTATCGTATCATTAACTTATTTTTTATTTTAACGACACCACACTTGAAATCCGACCCCCGAGTTAAACCATCCAAACGGCAGGCCCAAGGGACCTGAACCACTACGAGAGACTCGCAAATGGAAACGCCTAGAACTCACGGCTTTGCACTATAAGGAAAACCTGGATTTTTTTGTCTCTTGCGAGACTCGAACCATGGGTAAACCCCCCCCCCCAAGCCTCAGAAGGAGCTCAGGTGGCTAACTGAGCTAATTCAGTTGGTTCGTATCATTAACTTATTACTTATTATTCCTTTCTAAAAATAATGGAACCTGTTTACTTTCGTTATTTATTACTTTACTCACAAACTCAACTTCTTAATGAACCATTGCTTTAAAACCCCGTGAATTTCACGGGTCTATAAGCTAGCAGTATAATATAAGACACATTGACCTATTCCTAGATAAGCGAGTCAACATTGCTACTCGTATTTCAAGGATAAAACACTCTATTACTCCCTGATGGGCGGTCCTTTTCACCCTTCCCTCACAGAGCGGCTAGAAATAAAGACGACCTCACCTCTTCAAATTACTCGTACGCAGGATTAGGATTGTCTCCAATGTTTATTGTTTCTGTTGACAGTTTAACTAACAAGACAATGTGCAGAAGGTAGCAGAAACACATTAGAAATGAAAATGATTTTACGGTGATTATTAGGGGAAAGATTTATCTCATCTATATAAACAAGATAACTTGCTATTATATACTATTACTTAAAACGGGTCAAATGGGTAAAAGTAAAAGACATGCGAAAATAAAACATGTTGACATGTCGGAAGTCTTCCAATATGAATTTCAATGGGCATTACACAACAAAGTTGAAGGAAAAGTTACAACGAGAGAACTTTATTGAAACAAACATGCGAAGAAAGACCACCTTGACCACTTGAAACAAGGGATATGTCATCGATTATAAATTAGGAAGTAAATACTACAAACCTTCTTGGTGACATGAATTTTTGAGCTAAAGAACAACTGAACCACTACCTGAAGAGACCAAGAAACTCCCACACTCATTTTGCAAGACCAATACCCATGAAGGATCATGCCGGAGAATGTTAATAGTTAGATTGTATGTGTTGTATATCATTAAACAAACGAAAACATGCCATATTTGTAAAACACATAAGAAGTCTGTACGAATTCTTATATGGAGAAAATCATCAAATAATTTTCCAACTAATCTTCCAAAAGGTGGAATTCATGGCAGCTAATTTCTGAAAATTGTGTGACAACATATGTAAATTTTATTTTCATTCCAAAGAATCAACAACTAACGTATATAGTCAATAACATTAATATTATGAGCCAAAACTGCAACAAATAAAATGTGTTTCCTAATTTCATATATCAGTGAACTAACCTACCTTACCTCCCTTGAAGTTGGTCAAGTTCGCTGGTTTTGTGATTGATCGAATCCACGTCACCATTCATTGATTTTGTTTCAGAATAATAAGGATTCCATTCACGAACAACCTCAAAATCACCTTGTTCTTGTAGAGCATACTTCCAACTAAGTGTTTCATCAAATTCATCATTCGTTTCACCATTAACAATATCTTCTCTCAATTTCCTCACCTTGTTGATAATTTCTTTCACAGTAACATCAAATGCATCTTCCATAGTCTCTAATTTTGAATGAGGATCAACATATATCAGTCTTGGAATCAAACTTATAACCTCTTTCTGCATCATCTTAATCCTTTTTTAATCAATTTGACTAAGTTGTTGTTCTATGCTAATATTCTTACGAACATCATCCTCGGAAAGAAACACTGAATACTTTGTATAGTTTTTTGGTAAATGCAATGTGTATTGTACGTAAAAAGAACTCAAATGAAAGAACACAGGTATACAACCTGCCAATATGGAATCAAAGGTCGATCTCCGTGTAGCAGAACCACCTTTGGGTTGTAAGCAAAAAACAGAACTTTGAAACATTTTCATTATACTACTTGGCGAATGACAGTTTTTATACCCAACCCCACAATCCAACAACTTCCCGACACCCGAATTCTTGCATTGATCAATCAAAAGACTCCTAACTGATTTAGGTTTATATAAAAATGGTAACAAACACACAACAAACTTCTTTTACACCCAGCCAACCACCCCTTGGTATATCTTTTATTATAACAATTCAAGAAGATAAGTCTCCAAACGGATGCTTACCAAACAACAGAAAAGACAAGATTGATCTCTACTATGTAGACACCAATCAATCCTCACTACAATATCACTCAAATCACTCAAACCACAAAGATCAAATAAAGAGATTGATCTCTGAATGATACAAGACTAACAGATATCAAAGTGATATCAAGACTAAGAGATAACAAAGATTGTATGTGTAAAACGAGAGAGAAAATGTGAGATATCATAAAACAAGCTGTAAACCCTAGATCAGGGAAAAGATTTTGTATAGGCTATAGTTTCACTTTAGCCCTCCAACTTATCAACACTTCACAAACTGCAACTAAACTTTATCTCTGAGACATAGAAGTCTTTCAACTTGTCAGCTTTAGTCCCTGACCTTCCAACAGTTTACCTGGTCGTGAGGCACCCGTGAAACAAAACAACCATTTCCGCTCCATTTTCATCATCTGATCTTGCCAATCCAAAACCTCATTATCATAAGATGGATGGAAATAAGTAGGATATGGAATAGAAAAATCATTAGCACTAAATGGGTTTGATTCTATCGTAAGCATTGACATGTTTTTAACCGCAGGTAATAACAAAAATTTATTACCCCATTCAGATTCTTCATCAGAGGGTCTTCTAAAATCCCAAGTGGGCCTACCCGTAACAAGAAAATGATCTTTACCATTCATGTACATCCATTCATCTCTTTTTTGTAACCGCTCAACAACCTCAATAGAAGCAACATCTCTAACCGAAACGTTAAACCAAAACATATATCTAGCAACATCAAACCCTGCATAAAATGGTACAAAAGTAGATGCAGCTATAGACGAATCATTCGTCAAACATTCATACCTTTTCATTCGCGTATAAAAATTGTCTCAAGATTTTGATCATTTGTATCATACCATCCATGACCCCAAAACACACATTCCGTATAATTTAACAACGCTCCAAACCCGTTATTCATAACATACTTGCTATTACACATATTTAACCAATTATTAACACTACCACATTCCTTAACTATATCTTCATTAAAACGTGACGGAAGATTATGAATATAAATATATCTTCCACCACATGGATCACTCTTATTCTCCGCACTTTTCATCGCTTTACTAAAAGGAAAAACCTTATCGTTTTTCGGGTTTTCAAACCGCAAGATAGCAGCTTTGACTTCTGCTATCTCGCGATCAGTAAACCCGAATGGATTACTTTTTGTACTTTGATTAACATTAACACTAACATTAAAATGAAAGTTCAATAGTACAACATAAATTAAAGCACAAATCAAACCAAATACATAGATACTAGATTGTTGGAACATGTAATTACCTTTTTCCATTTGGGATAAAAATTGTGAATTTGGGTTTACATGATTTTAGAGGAAGATGGTGTAGCGTATGTTAGTGAGACAGTCGCATTTTAAGAAAAAAAGTGTGTATTACGTCTTTTTGTCACATGTGTCGGTGCCCTATCAGTGTTTGCCAGTGTGCCACGTGTATAAATGTGACGAATCTTCTCTGTGAATTGTTTCAACATGCTTATATGTCAGATGAATGTTGCTATCATATGGTAATTTGTTTCTTGAGTAAATTACATGGTTCGTTTTGTGGTTCGGACGAAGTCACTACTTTCATCCCTCAAGTTTCATTTTCGCATTATAAATTCTTATAATGAAGTTTCATAACGTCATTCGTCCTTATTACTAACATGATCCGTCTCTGTCGTTTGGGCGAAATCACTACCTTCGTCCCTCGGCCGTTAGTGATAAGGACGAACGGTATTATGAAACTTTAATATCAGGATTCACAATGCAAAAATGAAAGTCGAGGGATGAAAGTAGTGATTCAGCCTAAACCACAGGGACGAACCGTGTAATTTACTCTTTTTCTTTTAGAAATAATTATATTTTAGAGTAAACTACGTAAAAGGTCTTTGTGGTTTTTCAGGTGTCATGTATTTAGTCCATTAAATTATAAGTCCACTTTCACTTTGCACAAAATTTAAGAAATTTCCACTAACTACTTTATTAACCAATCAAATATCATCTTTCTCCACTAAATACACTTTTGATTGGTTGAAATATAAAAGTGGATAAATATTTTGGGACAACCAAAACTACAAATATGGACTTATAATTTAGGACAGAGGGAGTATTTCATTTCGTCTCATATCCAGTTATTGTGGTTTTGACCTCTACAGAGCCAGTCCAACAAACAGCGTAACCCAAATTCACGAGCTTGGGTAGCACTCACAACAAACCGTGTGGGGTGTGTGTGTGTTTACTATGTGAAATAGTATAAGTGTGTGTGGAGAGAATACGGAGATTCGAGGATCCCCTCAACGATGAGGGTTGCTTTCTATTTATAGAGAGACATTAGGGTTTAAGGATAAATATGAGAGGATCCTTAAACGGTTGTAAGACAGGACACGTGTTAATCATCCGGTGTGTAGACATGAATACAAGTGGTCGCTTCTCCCTGGCTCGTACCAGGTCACGCCCGTCTCCCCTATTCTTGCTGGTATGTCTCCCACTGTCGTATGTCAGATTCTACATCTTGGACGTTAGTTACAGTTGGGAGACAGTTGTCCCGCATATGCCCATTAGATACCATGATAGGTCTTCCTAGGTTGTACGAAACCTAATAAGTACAAGCACTAATATGGAACAAATGAAAATGTAGGAATGTACAATATTTGTTATACTATAAGATTCAATCCCTTGATTTTGGTCGTTCAGACCGTTTGTTTTTTTTTCCTGTTCAGACGCGTTTAGAGGCAGTAAGATCTTAATGGTCTAGACTTGAGAAGGGTGTCTGAATGCTCTTTGCCTCTACGACACAAAAACAAAAAAATTAAGACGAGCAAGAAATGTGCGGTTCAAACATGAGTTTTTTTTCCATTCAGATGCGGTCAGATTCAGACATTTACGCCTCAGATTTAGATTCAAATGTGCGATTCAGATTCAGATTCAGAGCCTCTTAAAAAACATCATTCAAGATCGAGTATTAAAGTTAAACTCCTTTATCAAAATCGTTTACGATTAATTGCAGACTAAATAAAAAGACTTTTAATCTTCATTTCCACCAAAACTTACAAGCTATATCATTTCATTTGCTCAATCATTTACAACCCATGTTTCTTGATGACTGTAAGTACGAAACAATCGTTAGCTTCAGCAAACACAATATGCAAACGCACTTCATATCAAACACCAATTGTATGTATCCTAATTCCATCCTCCATCTTATACTCTTCTCGAAATTAAAAGAAAAAATCAAACAAGATCTCAGTTTCGTGTTCGAATTTAACAAAATATTTTAAAGATTTAAAACACGAATATCACATCACAGATCTACAAGAAGCATAACCTCTATCCGAAAATATCAAGAAAACTAACGAAAAAAAGGAAACAAATATCTCAATTTATCTCTTAATATTATAAACCATTCATCTTTAGAAGAGAACCATACGAGATTTTCTCATCATAGATCTTTTTCGAAGCTTAACTTCTTTTAATTTGCGAAAGCGATAAAGATAAAACCTATAACAATGTTGTTATGATTTTTCTTTCTTTCGTTTGATGATACAAACAAGAAATACCTACCTTAGATCTTCAAAAATATCTTAGCCGAAGGGTGTTTGTGTTTGTGTTCGTGGTTAAGTAGAAAAATCAAAAAGAGTGCGTTTGTGTTCGGTTTATCATAAGAAGTAACTAAACATAAGTTAGATCTTATGCTTATTTGTGTTTGTGATTCACAGGTATTACAAGAATTAGAGTGATCTATTATTTTTTTTGAAGCTGCGCAACAGGTGAAAGAAATAGGTAGAGGGGTGTATGCTTTTTTTTAAAAAAAAAAGTGAATATGTTTATGGTTTAATTTAGAGTTAATTGCATTTTTGGTCTATGTGATATGGTTAAATTGCAGTTTTGGTGTCTAAAACTTTGAAAGTGCAATGATAGTCTTCATTTTGAAGTTTGGATTGCTTTTTTGGCCCTAATCGGTGTGAAATGACCAAATTACCTTTGTCTTCTCTGAATAAGACAAATGGTATTTTAGTCATTTCAGTTTATCCAGGGACCAAAATTGCAATCCAAAGTTTAAAATAAGGACTATCATTGCACTTTCAAAGTTTTATGGACAAAACTTGCAATTTGACCAAACCACAAGGACCAAAAATGCAATTAACTCTTTAATTTAACTTAGACTTGGGCCGTGTGATATCACAAAATTTGGACCGGAACTGACCTGTCTTATTTGTGGGCTATAATGATTTTGACATGAAGTTTGTGATTAGGGGTGTTCATCGGTTCGGTTATCGGTTTGTTCGATTCGGTTAATTTTTTTTTCTGAGTATAACTGAGAACCAAACCGAACCGAAATTAGAATGATTCAACCGAACCGAAAACCGAATCGAATAACCCCCATAACCGAAAACCGAACCGAATAACCCGAATTAAATAAATTTAATTATTTATTCATTTATTTATAAGATTTTTAGAAAGAAAAAATAATTAAAGCTTAAAAAATGTTATATTTAAAAGAGTTTATATATATTTTTTTATATAAATATATAAAAAATAATATATATTTATTTAAATTCGGTTTTCGGTTTGGATTGCTAAAACCATAACCGAACCGAAAACCGAATATTTAATTCGGTTCGGTTCGGTTTTAACAAATTCGGTTCGGTTACGAGTTCGGTTCGATTATTTTCGGTTCGGTTCGATTTCGGTTTTCGGTTTATTCGGGTATTACCCAACCCATGAACATCTCTATTTGTGATACAATTATTCTGTTCCAATATTTTCCGAATTTTGGTTAACAATTAGTTAAGGCTAAAATTTTCGAGTATAATTTTAGACAACGGTTTTTATTCGAGCTTCGAAATACAAAAGTGGTTTTTATTTCGAGCTTACATTTTTGGGTTTGTTTGCAATAATTACTACATTAGTTATTTGTGAAACATAAAAAGTTTGTTAACCGTAACAACTCCATAATCTTACCTTATATACCGATTTCTTATATTGTTGGATTGGTTTAGTTTTAACTAATTCGGTTTGGTTATTGGGTGGTCTAAAATCTTTTTGGATACCGATTAACCCAAATCGACTAAACCTATTAATCTGTAAACTGACCGAATGTACACCCCTAATGAGTTGAGTTTTTTGTGTGACTATTTAAAAATATATTTAACAAAATATGTATTTAAATAAGTATTTCAATTCGTGTTCAACTAACCAATTGATGGACACGCTAATCAATTTTTGTCAAAATTTTTTTGAGTTTGAATTAGCTCAATTTTGTTTACAATTGTTTACTTAAACATACTTTGTAGATTCACTCGAGTACCCACGATTGAAAGTAAGCATTAAGTAATGAACGCAGCATTTAAGGAATTACATAATTATTAATGTTCTTCCCGTGAGTTTTTGTAGAATGCCAATTTTTTGTTAAACCTTATATTGATGGAGCCTTATGCGTTTAAGCTTTATTTAACTCAACTCATTTTATAATGTGAGTTTAGGTTATATGCTGAGATTATATAACTTAAAGAAAGAAAGATTGATAGCCAATGCCCATTTAATGTCCAATAGCCCATGAAAAAAATATAAGCCCAAATCACCTCAAACAAACCCAAAATATTACATATGACCCATTATTTAAAGCTTAAAAAAAGAGAAAAAAAAAAAAGAAAAAAATTCCCCTTTAACAATCAACAAAGATCTCCCGCGGAAGCCTTAGTTAAAGATTGTTGTATATTCAGCAATTTACACAAATATTACGCGCTGAGTACTTAGATACAAAGTTTGTGCGATGCCTCGTTGTTAGGTCACCATATTGTAACACAATCATCAATATGTAAGAAATAAGATAAGATAGAGCGAATGAACACGCAATACACACACACGTATGATAAGAGAAAAGTTATGCGTAGGAGAATGTATTAAGTGAACAACCAACCTTCTAAGGAAGGTTTACAATACTATTTATAGCGAAGATGACTAGGGCAACATATCTAGTCCCTTCCACTAATTATTGGGCTTGGGCCAAGGCTTATGGGCTTTCTACATAAGCCTTGCCTTTAATACAAACATAAAAGCCTAATTAAGCAACCTATTAAATATTGATTACAAACACTTGAAATTTAGTTTAGGAGTGATTCCAACAATCTCCCCCTAAGTGTTGGTAATTAATAACTTTAGTAATCTTGTAACGTTGTTGGTGCTGATGTAATAGTTGCTTTGACATCTTCTGACATTCTTCTTTCTTGTGAGAAGAAGTGCCTTGATTCCAACAATCTCCTAAGTGTGAGGATCTTGTTTTTCTTTGAAGTTTTCAGCTTTGACGTCTTCATTTATCTTTGTTCTTTGTTCTGGTGTGGATATGGTGATGTTATGTTGTTGTAATCTGCATCAGGTCCGCTTCGTTGCTCAGGTGTCTCCACGTCCTTCTCCAACATGCTCACACGCTCTTTGACGTTGGATTTCAGGATTGATGTAGTTCTCTTTAGTCTTTAAACTTTGTAGATTCTTTGGCTTTGACTAAGAATCATTCTGACTTTTGTGTTGCCTTTCGAGAGAACTTCAATTTATGTTGTTGTTGGTATGAGCATGTGGAGAATCTGCACGATCATCTCCCAGGAGCATCCATAAGAAGAAAATATAAGAATTGGTTAGTGATAAACACCAATCGATCACTGTGGTCGTTTCGTAGAGAATTGACCATTACGATTGTTCTTCTGATGAATGTCTTGATTCCATTCACCTTGGTCGGGCGAATCAGCCGTCCGAATCCCATAAGGGACAGTTGGCATTACATTGAACAAGTTCAAGTAATGACCCACATCTTCAAGACTCGATTCTCGAAAGGAATCTCCTTAGAGGGATTTCCAGCACTTACAAGTTCGAACTTCGAGCGTGTTAACAGCATAGTGTGAAAACACATCTCTAATTCTAGCAAAGGCTGTTCCTGAACTGGATTCCCTCAAGTAGGATAACACGATGTACCGAAGTACATCTACAGTTCAGGTGAGTCACTGAGGTACACCGAAGCATCACCCCATGACTGTAGACCGTTTGAGACAATACTAAGCGTAACCCACAAGGAGTTACCGAAGTGACCTGTTGTCAGGGTTGTTTGATGTTGACTCTGGTAGGAGTTTCCATTCAATCACTGAGGATCACAATTGTGAACCTCTCATAAATGTTCTCGACAGATTGCTAAGATATGTGAAGGACTCGATAATGTTATCATTTGCATCCTTAATGTTGAACGACAAGTGATGAAATGTCAAGTGTTCCTAAGAGATCTTTTGATGAATCTCGTGGCTCTAGACTCAATAGTGCGCTTTGGTTTTCCTGAGCGGAGACTAGGGAGAGGGTCTCCTTCTTCAATACCAGCAATCTCTAAGAGAAAACCGATAGTTTACGTAGGGGTTCCGTGTGAGAATGAAACAAGCTTCTGTTGAGAGAAACTTGAGTGGCTAAGAAGGTTTAGTGCATGCGTCACTGGGTCCATGACAACTTTGACCTTCAATACCGGTGTCATCTAGTGACAACCAGTAGCATATGTATTGAACCCTTCCGCCTAAGTTGAATAATCTAGAAGGCTATTTCTTTTTACCCTTTTCTTTGCTTTTCTTTTTAATTCTTCAACTCCTTTCTCCGATTCTCATTTTCTCCTTTTTATAATCATACCTAAGGACTTCTAAGTTCTAACTATTTGTGGTGTCCTTGGGTAGATCCCTCCGGTTCTGGCGGATCATAGGACGGTTATACCTAACCTTAGTCACCTTATAACTCCATGACTAACCTATGTTGCCATAAAACCATTTTCTTGAAAATCTATCAAAGTGTTTATGAGTAAAAACATTTTGTAACACTGTGAGAGTTTTTTTATCATTTGCAGAAATACTTCTCCTCCACACGTGCTTAAGTGTTTTGACAGAAATCTGCACGGTGAGAGAAGAGCGCACACTTTTGAATTGATCGACTCAAGATAGACAATTCCCCGCGAGACACGGTTACGTTGCATAGTTAAAGAGTTACATTGTCATCTTTTAGGTGACAACTAGCTCTGTTAACTACCTTGAAGGTGTGGACAAACTTCGAAAGGTTTTCAAACCTGTCAAAGTTCATGTCTATCAAGAGCTTCTCGAATAGGTACAATCTACTTGGATAAGTCTTGAAAGACAAATCTTTTCGATGTATGACATTTCAGATCTCGTCAATTCATGGGTTAAGTCTTTCACACGAAGACTCAATCACAATTTTCACAACATATTTGTATCACACAATTTTCTCCCCCTAAAAAATGGCATATAAATGTTATTTTTGATGAAATTTTGATATCGAATATGTCCATTTTGAGTTTTGTGGGAAGATTTCCACGAAGAAACATTTGTGAACAAAGATTTTAGCAAGTACTCCCCCTTAACAAGTAATACTAACTTTTGAGGTTTTGAAAACATAAGGGGAATTACTTGTTCTTTTGAGCAAACCTTTAAAAAATAAAAGTTTTGATAAGTTTTACTCAAAAGTAAGAAGCTTTCTCTCCTTTTATAGGATTGTGGCACTGATGCGTATCACAAGGTCCTTTCATTACAAGAACGGGTTGTACACTATTATGTGTGCACAAGCCATAATGAATAAATCAAACAAACAAAATCACAATCAAGAGAGTTAAGAGAGTACCCAATGATTGCAAATGACCAATAACTTTCTGAGGACGTAGGTAAGTTAGAATCGAAATGTTTGGTCATCCACCCACATAGCTCTTCCAACCGTCGCATCTGATCCCGATGAATCAACCTTTCATCAATCCTAGTGATAAATCAACGAACATCCTTGCGATCCTTTGAATTCCATCTCTTCGTCTGAATTATACCCAACTCAATGTCTTTCAAACGATATGCCAATCCATCTCGAACCATCTTCAGGGTGGCGTCATAGAACTTTGTGAATTTCATCGAAAGCCATGAAGCAAGTATGATGATTTTCACTTTGGTAGACAAACCCAAAATTTGGATTATGAACGATTTTGTACTGAGGTTCTTGATTGATTCCGTTGAAGTGTAGAATTTTGGTAAGATTCGACCCCGAGGTGGAGATCTTCAACACGCTATTTGATTTGATGCGTATGAAAACAAGGAGTGCAATTATGTACTTGATCTAAATTTTGGTTGAGGTTCAGGTTGGGGCTCAAGTATGTAGTGATCCTCACCACCAGTGTATGTAAAGTGATCAATGGTTTTCTCCATTGGTGGTGTGGTTTCTGAATCCCTTGGTTGATCAGATGGTGGTGGCTGTGTAACTTGTTGTGTAGTGGTGATAACCTGCTTAACCATTTGTCAAATCATTGGATGGAGTTGCTTTCTTAACAGATTTTGTTGTTGACTTAGCTGTTTCTTTTGTTGATGGAGGTGATGATTGAGATGATGATTTAGATTTTGTGGAAGTGTCAAGAGGTGGTTCAGAAGACTGTTGAGGTTTGTGTATTGGATTGTCAACTAAGTGATTGTCTGATTCCTTCTTTAACTTTTCCTCTTTAGCTCTAGCAACTTCTTCTTCCTCTTTTCGCATCATTTCCTCTTCAGCCACCAAATTATCATCATCAGTGACACTTTCATCCTTATCATGATCGTAATCTCCTTTGTCATAAGTTTCCTCATCTTTATCATGCTATTCTTCTTGCGGTTGTTTTAGTTATTGTTGTGGTTGCTTCATTTCAACAGTTGTAGTGACAGTGACACCCTGATCCTTACCGGGTTGATTAACCGGATCAGATGGGGTAAGAGTTGTTTTCAATGGATCTTCCATAAGTGGAGGACTACTGCTTAACCCTCCTGCCCCACCGGGTTGATTAACCGGAAAGGTTGAAGCATGGTATTCCATCCTTTTCTGCTTTAATGTCTTACGAAATTGTATTTCCTTATCCATTGAATGTTACTCATCATCATTTGTGAGCATGAATTTGAATGGATGTTGCAGAAGGATGTCCACAATAATTCTGCAAGATGATTCTTAGCATATGAAGTTGTTGAAGACGACACGGAGATTGTTCTTGCCAATTGTTTTGACGTAGCCAGCTGGGAATGTGTTTGCCATCGAGAGCTCAGCTGGGGCATTGATGTTTGCTTGATTTGCAGCCATTTTGTGATCTGAAAGTCATTAGAGAAAGAGACAGACATATGGAAACACAATGTGTTTGATTTAGTCTGATTTATTATCTAATTACATGTTTGATGGTAACATGTTTATGTTAGTTACAAGTCCTAAGTCACATTTGACCAATTGTTTGAAGTTGATGTGATAAGTTACGTGAACGTTTTAATTTTAAAATTTCAAAGGCCAATTGTTCACTTAATACACAACATATTAACTTTTGTAAGCTTATATGAAACATCAGGTACTTATGACTTATACGTAACATTTAACAAGTAACATATGCGTAACAGGCCAAAGTGAAGTGAACGGTGGCTTATGTGTAACAAGGATCCTTATGCGTAAGAAAGGAGCTTATGCGTAGGAGTAAGCTAAAGCGTAAGACCAAGATTATGCGTAAGAGTTTCTTACGCGTAAGACAAGTTCAAAGGCTTTAGGCTTACACATAGGAATAAGCTAGATGTTACGCGTAAAGTTTTACTCGTAAGAGTAAAGCTTATGGGTAGCAAGCTTTGTTTACGAATATCTTTCCAAGATACGCGTAATCCACTGTAGACCTCTTATGCGTAAGAGTTACGCGTAAGATTTCTCTTAGCCGTTACCTTTACGCATAAAAGTATTCATTAAGCGTAACGGTTTGAACACCTGAAGATTCTGACATTACGAATAATTAACCTGTTAAATATAAACATGAAAACTTGATTGCAGTTTATTCCAAACATCTTTTAGATCACAAAACAAGCACAAGAACATATCAGATACACACAGAAAGACTTAGGCGTAAAATTTCTCAAACCCTAATCCCTTAATCTATGTGAAAGAGATATAGCCACACAAATCAAATAAGAATGTTTCTGGAGTGTCCTAGATGTCATATGAATGCAATGGAACAAGATTTAACACATTTCGCCACAGAATCAGAAGATTCATGGGAGATGAACCCTAAAAACCTAAAACTTAAATTCTTACAGTTTAGATGTTTCTGAGCTAATTTAAAGGTTCAAAACATGCATATAAACTTATTCTAACACTTTCTTGACCACCTAAAAAACATAAAACATCACAGAATAGAAAAGCCCCAAATGAGCGCAAGAATCCTAGAATTCAAATTCATGCAATTGAAAATTCTGGATGGTTTTGGATGATTGAAACATGTTTAATAGACTCTAAGAAAGGTTTTAACATAACTCATTTCAATCTTTTAAGCATGAACACCCAATTCGTTCGAGTGAACAGTTTTTCAAAGTCAGTTTTAAAGAGTTTTAACCGTTGTATTTGAAAGATTTTGAAATCCTTGTTTAGAATCTTGATCAAAACAATTTAGAACTTACATATTATGAATAGCTTGAACGGATTTTGAAGATTTGATTTGGGCCGTTTGATCTTGGTGGTTGTTTAGGAGTAAATGCACATGAAGTGGTGCATTGAATGTGTAAGGTGAATGTTTTTGTTAAAATTAATTATTTCAAACTTTACACATATGGCCCCTTAACCTCAAAGAGGTTCCAACCAAGATCCTTTAGCACCCATTTTGGTTACACAAAACATATTTAGACAAGAAACATAACGATACTCCCCTTCGACTTTTGAAATAATGAATTTTGAAAACATTTGAGTCCTAGGAGAGTATTTGACAAGATACATATCCACCATTTTAGAAGAAACAACATATTTTGGTTATATGCAAGTACAATGTGTTGGGAATTCTACTAAATAAGAATTATGCTGAAGTTACTGCTGATGGATTCTGCTGAAGTGTTGGAATCTGCTGAAGACATGAATCTGCAGTAACTTCAGCAAAATTCTTATTTAGTAGAATTCCCAACACAAGGTTTTATGAAACTGAAAAATATTTACTTTCTCCCCCTCAACACTTGTTCGGGAAAATTGTGAAAAGTTTGATAGAATAAAGTGTTGACGAAAGTTTTGTACTTGCAATGTTTGAAAGAAATTAGATAGAAGAATATTTTTGTATTTTATCAGATTTATATTTTACTATTTTTGTTTTTGAAAAATTTATTTACAAAAGAGATTTTGGTGTTTGACTGGTTTTAAGAATGTGTTAAAAGTTCATCTAGTTCCTCTGGAGTCAAACACCTCATGACAATACGGTGGATCAAATCAGTAAACCTAGCAGGAGCTAAGGCTTTGGTGAGAAGATCCACCTGTTGGTGTTCAGTACCCACAAAATATAATTCAACGGTACCCTTTTCCACATGCTCCTTTATGAAATGATATCGAAGATCGATGTGCTTGGACTTTGAATGTTGGACGGAGTTGCACGAGATCGCAATAGCACTTCGATTGTCGCAGTACATCGGGATTCTGTCGAATACGTAACCATAGTATTTGAGTTGTGTTCTCATCCAAATGACTTGAGCACAACATGCCGACATGGCTACATATTTTGCTTCGGTTGAGGACAGCGATGTACAATCTTGCTTCTTCGATTGCCATGACACCAGCTTATCACCAAGAAATTGTAAAGCACCTGAAGTACTTTTCCGAGAATCTATGCAACGTGCGTGATCAGCGTCTGAAAAAGCTATTAGTTCAAAACCAGAATCCTTCGGATACCATATCCCCAAATTAATGGTTCTCTTGATGTATCGGAGGATTCTTTTAGCCTCAGAGAGGTGAGTTTCAGTTGGTCTTGACTGATAACGGGAGCAAAGATATACAACAAATACAACATCAGGTCTACTGGCTGTTAGATACATGAGTGACCCAATAATACTTCGGAATTTTGTAGGGTCAACCAATTTACCATGCAAATCAGCATCCAGTTTCTTGGTATGTGCCATCGGTGTGGCATAGGTATCACAGTTTTGCATTCCATGTTTGTTTAAAATTTCAAGAGCATATTTGGACTGACTAAGGAAAATACTACTGGGTGATTGATGAACTTGCAGTCCTAGAAAGAACGTAAGTTCACCCATCATGGACATTTCAAAATGTTTTTTCATAAGTTTTGAAAATTCGTTTGAGTACTTTAGATGTGTTGACCCAAAAATGATGTCATCCACATAAATTTGAACGATTAAAATGTGTTCCCCGTGATATTGTATAAACAGTGTTGGGTCGACCGATCCTTTGACAAAATTATGAGAGATGAGAAAGGATGACAACTTATCATACCACGCCCGGGGGGCTTGTTTGAGACCGTAGAGAGCCTTGTTCAGTTTGTAGACATGATTAGGGAACTCTGGATCAACAAACCCTTATGGCTGACTAACATAGACCGTTTCCTTCAGTTTACCATTCAGAAAAGCTATTTTCACATCCATCTGAAAGACCGTGATGTTCATGTGAGCCGCGAATGTCAGAAAAATTCGTACAGCCTTAAGTCTAGCAACCGGTGCGAATGATTCCTCGTAGTTAATCCCTTCTTCTTGTCTATAACCCTTAGCCACCAGACGTGACTTATTTCTGATAACCGTACCTTCAGCATCCAACTTGTTTTTCCAAATCCATTTCAGACCAATATCATAGACCCCTGTTGGTTTTGCAACCAATTCCCATACTTCAAGATGTTTAAACTGATTATGTTCTTCTTGCATGGATTCGATCCAGTTGTCATATGTCATTGCTTCTTTAATATTTTTTGGGTGCAGCTTGGCAGACGGTAAGTGCATAAATGCAATGTTCACCGTCAGTCTGAAGGCGTTGTCTAGTTAGGACTGGTTGATTCGGGTTTCCAATAATGTTCACAAGAGGATGGTCTTTAGTCCAACGATGTGTGGAGGGTTGATGTTGATATACATTATGCAGATTAGGATGGTTCAAATGGCTTGTGGTTGATTCCGCAACATCAGAAGTGGCAGTTTGTGGAGTTTGATAGACTCCTTGAGATCGTTTTGAGCCTTAGGGTTAAACAATAACAATGGTTATACGCAGCGGAACATAGAACAAAACATTAATTGTTATTGACACAAGGTTTTCATCATCATCTTTGATTTACAATATTCACTACACGCTCCAATTCTAGATGATCAATTCTAGACGGTTACAATCTAACAGGGATCAAGGTAAACCTTGATTACCTTGGAGCGTTACACCAAATAATCTAGTCTAGGCATTTACAATGAACCATACGCCCTAGACACACACACACACACACACACATTTACTAGATGTCTACATTATGGAAGACTTAATTAATAAAACCTACACCCATGTCCTCTTTATATACTAGAGGATTAGGGTTTACAAATCTCTACTAAGGACTAAACAATAAATCTTCTTTTGCAAGCAAGTCCCTCCATCTTTTTGTAGGT
Organism: Chrysanthemum makinoi; assembly: GCA_910596185.1. Lineage (NCBI taxonomy): Eukaryota > Viridiplantae > Streptophyta > Magnoliopsida > Asterales > Asteraceae > Chrysanthemum > Chrysanthemum makinoi. The sequence goes on from OU343225.1 coordinate 300,943,633, forward strand.
TTCATCTTTGTCACTTTAAGTCCCTTTGTTTCATTCTTCTATTTACTTTGTCTCATCAAATCAAGAATCCCAACAATATTCCTCTATTTAATGATGACAAAATAAACAAAGTCGTGTACGAACTTCCCTAGACGAAGTAGCAAAAGTTGAGATGTAAACACCTCCTTAAATGAAACAAATCTTGTCTTCCTTTGTCTTCCCCTTAATGCATGCCATGCCACTCCAGTATTTCTTCCCATTTTTGTTATCAACAAATAGAGAATATAAGCAATAGAAACTTCCCCTTGAGTGGTGCATGAACATCAAATGATTCTTCAAATCTGTAAGCTCCTTGTAATGATCACTTGTGAAGAAAACCAAATATAACGAATTTGATAAAGAAGTAGAATAACCCAAACTTGTGTCATATGTCTTGCACTATAGATAACATCGAACGTATACCCAATCTTGGTGTATAGGGAGACTGCAATCCCTTGACGAAAACCTTCATCTACTATTCTTCAATTCGTTGTCATAATTATTGAAGCACGAACAAGTTATCTCCAAAGTGTAACACCCACTTTGAGATATGATAAGATCACGAATCTGTGTAACTCAACTACAATATCAAATAGGTTATGATCAATCATCTTCGTAATCACCTATTCAATAAATCTCCGAAAATGAGCCTTTTAAAATTTTAAGAACAAATTCCAAATTCCTTGTGTGTGACGTCCAAAAATCCATAACAATTTTCATGCTCGAATTCCCCTCAAATTCAAAACCATACGAAAACCAAAAACCCTTCATTGTCCGATATCAAATAGTATAAGCAAATCTTTCTCGGACAAACTGGGTAGTACAAACAATCCAATGGTCCATGTGATCAATGATATCAAAAGAAGACTATTGATCATTAGCTGCCAACGTGTACATCCATGATAATAACAATAACTGTAACCACCGTCCCACTATTCATATTGCCAACCAATCAAGAAGCATAAAAAGCCTTGAATAATACATAGTATATCCAATATTCGACCATAATAACATCGACCATCTTCAATATAAAATCACCACTATCCCATGCTTAATTTAATATTATAAAGATAGATGCTTACCACCGTCCAATTCATACAAAGCAAATTGCCACTGACAATATTAAATGCAATACTAGGTTACCAACCAATGATATGAGTAATAATACTAATCTTTACGTGACCAGTACTAAAAAATTGAAACAAGTAATTATCAGCTGTACAAATCCTGAATATTCGACCCATGATCTTGTACCGCATGTTGAATATACCACTTGTTGATCCATTAAGCTGTAAAAGCAGTATTAACATTTATCAAGCGCCAATATTATGTAACTCACAGCAGCAGCGTACTTTGTCAACATAATCATGCTCCCACCAGACCATGTTAACCTTCGTTATGAACTCAGCAAACCATCTTGGAGCAGTAGTATGAATTCGTAAATGAGCAGTGGTGAAGAAACGCTAGCAGTGATAACTATCTTGAAGGCAGTGGTTACAAGATGATCTAGCAGTGGAAAGAATTATACTAGCAGTGGTATCGTGAAGAGCTTGCAGTGGATTCGTTTTAGCGTAGCAGTGGTTAACTTCGAGTGTAACAGTGGAAACTATTGAGTAGCAGTATTAACAATGAACAAGCAGTGGAAGCAACATATTCAAGCTTTAAACAAGATATGCAGCATGGTACTAATCTGACTATTTGAAGTACTCTTTAGAAACCCTTTATCTATCACACTTAAGCTCACATCGAGTAGCACTAAAGATTGAAGTAACTATTCGTTTGAACACAACAAAAAGCCCTCAACAAATAATAAAATCCTTAAAAACTACAAGTCCATGTGAAAAGGATACCACCTATCTTTGTAGACCAATTAAATATACCCACCGTCATTGTGTAAATTGAATCAGTAAGAGTTTGAGCAATTTATTGAAAACTAACCCATGCACATGCACATCTTGAGAAGATTCCATGATCATGTGTAAGAGAATACATCTCTTAGTAACCCTTAAAAAAAATCTTGAAACCCTAAAAATTCGACCTTGAAAAACTTCCCTCTGCAGCAGACTTTGACATCCAATATCTTTCACATAAAAGGTCATATCGACGATCCCTCCAGTGAAAAGTTATATGGGTATATAGAGAACGTCCACCAAATATTTCGTCACGATCCAACGGTTAACGAAAAAGTTATCGCGTTTTTAAAACAGTGCTGTAGAAAAGTTGCAAATTTTGCGTAAACTCGATTTTCTAAATTCTTTTTCGCCAAGAAACCTTGTGAATCCCTAGGTAACGAGCTCCCCAAGCTCTGATACCAACTGTGGAGTTTGATAGACTCTTTGAGATCGTTTTGAGCCTTAGGGTTAAACAATAACAATGGTTATACGCAGCGGAACATAGAACAAAACATTAATTGTTATTGACACAAGGTTTTCATCATCATCTTTGATTTACAATATTCACTACACGCTCCAATTCTAGATGATCAATTCTAGAATGGTTACAATCTAACAGGGATCAAGGTAAACCTTGATTACCTTGGAGCGTTACACCAACTAATCTAGTCTAGGCGTTTACAATGAACCATACGCCCTAGACACACACACACACATTTACTAGACGTCTACATTATGGAAGACTTAATTAATAAAACCTACACCCATGTCCTCTTTATATACTAGAGGATTAGGGTTTACAAATCTCTACTAAGGACTAAACAATAAATCTTCTTTTGCAAGCATGTCCCTCCATCTTTTTGTAGGTTTCATCCTTGTCACTTTAAGTCCCTTTGTTTCATTCTTCTATTTACTTTGTCTCATCAAATCAAGAATCCCAACACAGTTTCATTAGCAAAAGGATTGAAGAACGCATTTGGATCATAATCTGTAGGTGTAGGTATTTCTTGGTTCAGAAGATCATCAGCTGGTTCAGCGTCATTGGATGCGGTTTGTTCGGCTGTTTATTTAGAATCAATTGGAGGTGCTTCTTCAACAGTTGTTGTTGTGTATCAGGTATTGGATTATTATCAGGTTGAGCAGCGGAAAAATTTGATACGTCTGGAGCACGTTGATCAATATCATAACTAAACAGAGGAGCAAATAGCTATTCCATTTGACGACGAGTAAGCTGTAGGCTTGGTTCAGCTGATGATGGGGTTTGGGGGAAGTTTAGACGGTTATGTCCGGGTTTCAAGCTGTTTTGCTCAGAAGCCATTATGAAGAAGTTTCAGAATCAGCTTCCCCCCAAATTGACAACTGTCTTTAGCAGATTTGTAAATTTGATGAAATCGACATTTCTTCTAAACTGTTGAAGTTTTCACATACGCGAATTTGTAGATGAGCAAGTAAACCACACAATGTAAATATGACTTATTAGCGAAAAATCCGTCCGGGGGTAACATACAAGAAATCAACAAGATCTTCTCACGTATGTAGATGCTTCATACCAAACAAACCACGAAAGACGAAATGAAACGACTTCCCCCTGAATGTTGCTGTCTATCAGAATAATAATTACCTGTGAGTATGCAATTTCTCGATAAAATGATCGTGTGTGAGGCATCATATCATCATATTTAGGTAACTTCACACATGATAACCCTGAGAAAGTGAGACGATAACACCAAAGTGAGACGTTTGAACCACAGATCGTCTCATTCCTTCCCCCTAATTGAAGAAATCCAAGAAGAGACAGGGTTTTCGCAAACGACATCAAGGAAACATTGAGCATGATAACATCAAATAGTCCTGAATATTAAGTGTCAATTTCCCCCGATAATGCTTGTAATTTATATCATTTATATGGATTTACGCTTGTTTTCCATTGTTTTCCAGTTTCAAGTAAATTACGAGCATTGGAGCTAAAGAGACGTGGAATTGGAGAAATATCAAAAGACTTATCATAGTATGCTGACTTTGAAGAAGTTACGGCGTAACTCATCTCTCAAATTACGCCGTAACTAAAGTGTGACTCAGAAAACCAACTCATCAGAAGGTTATGGCGTAACTCTCCCCAAGGACTACAACGTAACTTATTAGGTCAAATGAGTTTCCACTCCGCTGATAACTACGCCGTAACTATTCCACCAACTACGGCGTAACCAAGTATTATTGAAGACTACGGCGTAACCACTAATAAGGTTACGCTGTAACCGGCAGATCTAGTGCAAAATACGAAGGAATTAATGGTTACGGCGTAACTCTTATATTAGTTACGCCGTAACCCAGATCTGGCCTATAAATACCTCTCGAATTCCAGCATTTCTAATCATCCCATTCCACACACAACAACCAAAGAACGTGGGAAGAAGCCAAAGGCAGATCTAGAGGAGCATACGGAGCTTTCTCCAAGGGATAAATCTCTCCCCTACGATAAGCATTAGCATTTTATCTTTTCTTTACTTTTGATTCATGTATTTCGTAACTTTGAATATTGAATTGATTTGTATTGTTAATATGAGCGGCTAAGCACCTCTTGGTGCTGGCCTAGTTATGATTTCTTAATTGTTTTGTTTGCGTTTACATTACTTCCGCGTAATTATTTCTAAGTGTATGCATGCATAGTTTATTGGTAGCTACCCTTGTTTCGGTAGTTTTGAATGGCGATAGAGGCCAATTGCCTATGAGATATGACCAACACTGAGACGGGAAGGGTAAGATATGACCAACTGATGACCCTTTCTACTTGTGCGATTTGACCAACTAATCACTTACCGTTTGGATGAACTTAAGAATTAGGGGGTGAGTGTTTAAGTTGCTAACGCTCGGGCACTCACTATTATAAATCTAGCATGTAGCGGTACTTAATGACTTGACTTAGAGGACCAGGAACAACATGACTTATGAGGGGACACCTGACTTCTCCTGTGGTGGCATCTTTGCTGATAGGTTAGGGCGAATTGACCAAATGTTGTCCTCTCGACTTTGACCCCACCTGAAGTAATTGGAAGTAAGTAGACGTAGACATTACTAGCTAGGAGGATTAACTAGGTTTGCACCACTCTCCTCTATTGATTTATCCTTTGCCTTTATTTGCTGTTTTCTGCTTTAGTAGTTAATTAATTAATTCCTTATCGAAATCATTATTAAAATCTGTGACACTTAGACTTAGTAATAATCCAACACACATAGCTCTTGGGACGACCTCGGCTTTACCGATTACTACACTACACACGACCGGGTACACAGCCCTGTTAGTGCATTAGGGTAGACCATAGGTATAACGAAACTTTATAAATATTAAAACCTGGTCAGTAAAACCTACATCTTGTTTTTGGCGCCGTTGCCGGGGAGTTATATTAGGGTTGCTATTAAGTCTTTCGCTTTCGTTTTGTTTTAAACTTTTCTATATTTCTCACGATCATTATTCAAGTTTTCAAGTACCATGGAAGTTGTTAACATCGATGACCTCACTCTTGAGGAATATTTGGCGTTGACAAGAGCAGAACAAGGGCCGGGTCTCGTAAGATCGGCTATTGGAGAGGATGTCCGTTTCGAAACTAAAGACCAATTTATGAGGGAGCTTCGTGCTAACCATTTTTCAGGAAACAAGGACGAGGATGCATATGAGCACATCGAAAATGTCCTATACATCGCTAGCCTTTCAACATTCCAGCGTGTCTCATGATGTCTTTGTTATGCTAAGGGTATTCCCATGACTCTTACTGAGCTGCCGGAAGATGGATCGAAAGATTTCCCGCCAGGGCAATTAATACTTGGGCTCTACTTAAGAAGCACTTTATTCAGAGATATTGTCGGCCATCGAAGATTTCTAACCAGCTTTTGGAGATCCATAATTATAAACAAGAAGACGATGAAATATTGTATCAAGCTTGGGATAGATACAACGATCTCCTTTACAAATGTCCTACACATGATCTGAACAACCAGCAAAAGGTCAACATCTTCTACAAAGGAATCAACGTAACTACGAGACAAATGCTGGACTATCGAGGACCCATCCCGAACATGACTCCTACTCTTGCAATTGAAGCCATTCAAAAAATGGCAGATCATTCTCAAAAATGGCACGACGGAGGAAGTAAAAGAAACCAAGGCAGAAATTTTGACGGAATTGCAGCAATCGCTAGTAAAATTGAAAATCTTAGTCGAGATATGCTGAAATTCAGAGAAACCGTTCATGCCATCCAAGTGGGTTGTGAAAGCTGTGGAGGAGGACACCTCATGAAGAATTGTCCTCACGTCGACGAAGAAAATATAATTGAAGAAGCCAAGTAGGGAGAAAATCGACCGTTTTACGAAGATAATCGAAGTAGTAATAGGTATCGTGGAAATTACAACCGTGGGCCTTATGGAGAAAGAAAGCCCAGTCTTGAAGAAACAATTAACAAATTCCTGGAAAGTTCAGCCCAAAGACAAAAGGAACAAGATGAGTGGTTAAAAGAATTCCAGGAAAACACTGACAAAAGCCTTTCCAATCACGACACAACCCTAAAAAACCTTGAATCGATGGTGGAAAAGCTTAATGAGAAAGTAAGAATGAATAACAATAAACCTGAAGGATCAAGACCCTCAATGGAATGTAAAGTGATTTTTGCTGATAATGACTCGAAGATACAGGCCGAAGATGCGGATTCAGGTAGAAATTCCGTCGACAGATCTGAGTTACGCCGTAACCTGTCTAAGGAGTTACGACGTAACTATGTTTTTGACAACGATCATGGGGTTATGAAGAATTTTGATAAGGACGATTGTAGCGAGTTACGCCGTAACCAAGAATCTGAGTTACGGCGTAACTGGGATACATGGGCAGACGAGTTCCTCGAAGTGGACAAATCAGGAAGTATCACTGGTGCCCTCTGCCCTCTGCCCCGATCTAAGAGAAAATATCACTGATCCAAAAAGATACCCGTAGCTAGGAGAGATTGGTATGATCTATGGGCCTCGTGTGACCCGAGAAATGAAATTTGCGATGGAGGTAGCGATAAGGATAGAGTCAAGAATAACAAATTCATGTGGCCTGCATATACTGATGATGAAGGACTGGAGAAACTCTCCCCTAAAGATGAAGAGGAGCCACCTCTCACTCACTAGTGTACTCCGATAATCATAATCGACGATGAATCCACACGAGCATGGCCTACATGCGACCCCTTCCGCGAGCATTGCAACGACGGGGATAGTGAAAAAGAGGAAGAGTGGACGTGCCCTCACGAGCTTGAAAGACACAATATCAAGTTCGGTGATTTGACATTTGATGATTGGTATGCAATACAATTCTTGAATGCTAAGATTAACCTGAATCTTCTTAAAAAGCTCAAGATTGACTACGAGGATCATAATCAGAAAAAGGAAGTGGCTAATAACGACATCTACTGCATGAAAGATCATTTAAGAGAAACTGACAACAAGGAAGTACGTAGTCACTGGTGCGAAAAAATAAAATCTCCTGGGGACGTTTTCTGGGCATCATGCAACCCTTATGACGATGAATGTAATGGGGGAAGCAGCTTAAGGAGAATGGGAGAAGATGAATTCTTTTGGACCTCAACCAACGATGAGGAAAGAACAAGTTTGCCTTGGTTGGATAACCTAGGATTTGATACTTGGGTGACAATTAAGTATGGACATGTTGATACGTTAACAAAAGAAAAGATTTGGAAGGAGTACATGAGTAAATAAAATTCAAACAACGAGAGTCCTAACTACACGAGTGAAATAACAGTTGAGGATGACAAGGATTTGGTAAGAGATGAAAAAGAAGAATGCAAGCGTGTACTAGTGGATAATCTGCTCGATGAAGAATGGTTTAAAGGTACCGCTTCTGATGACGATGATATTGAGGGGATTTTAGATTACCTTGAGTTGCAAGGGAATGAGGAATTTACTAACCCCTATGATGAAGCATTTGAGCAAAGGAGGTGCAAACTCCTTGGGATTCCCTACAAGAGGCCACCACCAATTATTGTCGAAAAATATGAGTTCACTCGCTACCACTTGGGACTGGAGGAAAATTTTTGAAAAATTCGAAAGATTGAAACTAATGAATACCTCCGCACTGCCACAAATTTCGCCTGGGTGAGGCATAACCTGATGAAAGACATTGAGGAAGTCAGCCAAGTCCATAGGCCCCTATAAAGCCCCGCGGCTCTGAGTCTAACTTAAAGACTCGTAAATAAAGAAAAGTGCTCTTTCGGGAGACAACCCGAATTATCCCTTTCTTTTGTTCTATTTCCATTTTTGTAGGGTTTTGTGTTTTCTAACCATTTTTGCATGAAACTTGAAGAAATTGCTGTTGTAGTTTGCTGATCTGACACTAGTTACGGCGTAACTCATCCCTATGGTTACGCCGTAATGAACCTTTTGCAGCAGAAATTTGGACGCATTACCAGTTACGGCATAATACCATCTCAGTGGTTACGCCGTAGCCACTCGCTTTGCAGCATATGTCAGGTTTCGCTAGTTACGGCGTAACTCTCTCAAGGAGTTACGACGTAACCTTCCTCTGCTTTAATTCTTTTATTTTAAAACACAATAACCTTGTATTAGTATTTTAAATGAACTTTGTGGGTGTGTTCCTTGTAAACCCTCATGTGACTTCACTCGTCCACTTGGGACACCAAGTGGTTTAAAAGGCTTGTTGCATATGCTAAATGCAACCGTGATTCCTACAAAAGTGAGTTAGGTTTAAAAGGCTTGTTGCATATGCTAAATGCAACCTTGTTGCATAGGCTTGTCGGTAGTGTGATTTTAGGGATTGAAGTTTGTTCATGACGCTTATACGAAGGCACGTCTCTTTTTCGTGGGCCTTCTTTCTTTTTGGAGCAAATTTCAGGGAAGTTCTCGCTCTAATTCTACTTTTCTCTTCACCTTTATTTAATGCTTAGTACAAAAGGGACTTTGTATAATTCAAGTGGGGGGACGGGAGTAGAATTATCTCTTGAACTTTATTTTGCCCTCGTTTTCTAGTTCATTTTGAAAAATTATGCCATTTTTAAAATTTTGACATGTTTTTCTTAACCTAACTAGATTAGACCTTAGCCGAGCACATACAACCCTTGATATTATATGGTGAGATTAGCCTTATCCGTTTCCAATATTTTACCCCAAATCCACCAAATTATGAGTGTGCCGGAAGCTTGTAAAGTTTAGAACTTGGCCTTTGCATCATTTCGAGACCATAGACGAGATATGTTGAGTTAGCTTGATGTATTTGGACTTTTCAGTATAAGAAGGAAATATTATAGGATTATCACCCAAATATCCTACCATTGTGTGTCTATCGATTAGTCACCTCGACTTATCGACCCCCATGTGAAACCCTTTTGTTGCACTCGCCTTTAGTGCAAGATATCCCTAGATACACCCATCTGAGCCATTCCTTTCATTTTGGTAACCCAATATATTGTTTCGATACACCTATACACCTTAGCCTACCATGTAGTCTTTATTTGTGATTGGGAAGTCATCATTTGCCTAAGTTCAAGGTTCAAGTGGAAAGGTTCGGAAATCACACTTTCGTCGACGACATATTCCTGAAGATCATTGAAGACCCCCCAAATTACCATTGTTCTTCTCAAGTGGGGGGATATTATTTTTAGTTATTATTGTTTTGTCGAAAAAAAAGTGATTCGAAAAAAAAAGGTTGTTATGTTACTGTTGAGTGCAATGTTATAAGCACTATGTTATGAGCTTTAATAGATTTAGTATCGAGGAGGCCACCTCGGTCACATTTGAAGATTGGAGTTGGTAATTATGCCAACAGTTGAAGAAAAGGTAGTGTGCCCATCACGACGTCCTCTAATGACACATCTACCTAGTATTTCATGATCCAGTTTCTTGACTTCAAAGCTTGAACTTTGGGCGGACGGTAAGTGGTGATGACTTGGTTATAGATTTAGACTACCTGCTTGTTTTTTATTTTACACCATTTATATATATCCCATGTCTTATCCTACCCTTTAGTCATGAAGCTTGTCTAGGTGATGCAGCGAGCAATATTTGGTATCTTGGCCATGGATTTGGTCATGTATCATTGATTTTGTCCACTTCGCCGTGACATGTTAGTAATGACGAGTCACCCCTTAACCTTTGTCGTATCTAACCATATTGCCTTCGAGAATTGTTTAGCCCTTAACTCTAGTGGTGGAGATTTGTGTAACCGCCAAGCTTATGATAGAATACATGCTATGATTGTGCGATTGAGTGATCACCCCGAAATTGACACTTAGAATAGTTGAGAGATTTAAGAGTTTCGTTCCCATTTCGTGAGGTGTTCGGCTTTGTTTTATTCTAGCATAAGGGATTTGTAAACTCATATTTTCCAGGTTTTGGGAGATATCTTTTTAGGAATCTTTCTAATAAGGTCCACTTGAGGGCAAGTAGAGTTCAAGTGAGGGGATATTTGATAACATCAAATAGTCCTGAACATTATGTGTCAATTTCCCCCGATAATGCTTCTAATTTATATCATTTATATGGATTTACGCTTGTTTTCCATTGTTTTCCACTTTCAGGTAAATTACGAGCATTAGAGCTAAAGAGACGCGGAATTGGAGAAATATCAAAAGACTTATCATAGTATGCTGACTTTGAAGAAGTTACGGCGTAACTCATCTCTCACATTACCAGTAACTAAAGTGTGACTCAGAAAACCAACTCATCGAAGGTTACGGTAACTCTCCCCAAGGACTACGACGTAACTTATTAGGTCAAATGAGTTTCCAAACCGTTGATAACTACGCCGTAACTATTCCACCAACTACGGCGTAACCAAGTACTATTGAAGACTACGGCGTAACCACTAATAAGGTTACACCGTAACCAGTAGATCTAGTGCAAAATACGAAGGAATTGATGGTTACGGCGTAACTCTTATATTAGTTACGTTGTAACCCAGATCTGGCCTATAAATACCCCACGAATTCCAGCATTTCTAATCATCCCATTCCACAACAACCAAAGAACGTGGAAAGAAGCCAAAGGCAGATCTAGAGGAGCATACGGAGCTGTCTCCAAGTGAGAAATCACTCCCATACGATAAGCATTAGAATTTTATCTTTTCTTTACTTTCGATTCATGTATTTCGTAACTTTGAATATTGAATTGATTTGTATGGTTAATATGAGCGGCAAAGCACCTCTTGGTGCTGGCCTAGTTATGATTCCTTAATTATTTTGTTTGCGTTTAAATTACTTCCGCATAATTATTTCTAAGTGTATGCATGCATAGTTTATTGGTAGCTACCCTTGTTTCAGTAGTTTTGAATGGCGGTAGAGGCCAATTGCCTAGGAGATATGACCAACTAACCCTAGGTGAGCGGACTGAGATGGGAAGGGTAAGATATGACCAACTGACGACCCTTTCTACTTGTGCGATTTGAGCAAATGATCACCTACCGTTTGGATGAACTTAAGAATTAGGGGGTGAGTGTTTAAGTTGCTAATGCCCGGGCACTCACTATTATAAATCTAGCATGTAGTGGTACTTAATTACTTGGCTTAGGGGACCAGGAACAACAGAATTTATGAGGGGACACCTGACTTCTCCTGTGGTGGCTCTTTGCTGATAGGTTAGGGCGAATTGACCAAATGTTGTCCTCTCGACTTTAACCCCACCTGAAGTAATTGAAAGTAAGTAGACGTAGAAATTACTAGCTTGGAGGATTATCTAGGTTAGCACCACTCTCCTCTATTGATTTATCCTTTGCCTTTATTTGTTGTTTTATGCTTTAGTAGTTAATTAATTAATTCCTTATCGAAATCATTATTAAAATCTGTGACACTTAGACTTAGTAATAATCCAACACACATAGCTCTTGGGACGACCTCGGCTTTACCGATTACTACACTACACACGACCGGGTACACTGCCCGTTAGTGCATTAGGGTAGACCATAGGTATAACAAGACTTTATAAATATTAAAATCTGGTCAGTAAAACCTGCATCAGAACACCTACACTATCTTCCCTCCGATGTTTTCAATGAATCAGAATCATACACCACGTATGTTGACGATGAATTGGAGAGAGTGAAACCATGTATAAGTAGACATCGAAACCATGTATGTCCAATTAATCGAACAAGTGTGAAGAACCACAAATATCTCGAGAGAATCAACTGCTGATAAAAACTTCTCTGTTCATAATGTTGATCATCAGCTGTGTCATTGTTGTTAGAAACAGTTTGATCTTCTATTATCGGAGATTCGATTGGAGGTGCATCCACAGTAACTGTTGTTGTTGTAGATTCAGGTGTATCAGAAATTAGAGTATTATCAGGTTGTGCAGCGGAAACATTCGATACATCTGAAGCACGACTTTTTGACAGAATCTTTAACCAGAGGAGCAAGCATTGTTTCTAATTCTTGAAGATAAATACAATGGAGGAGCAGCTGATGGATCATTAAATTTTCGACGGTGAGAAACGGGTCCTAAGTTTTGTTACTTAGAAGCCATAGCTGTTGTACCTGTAAAGAAAAATAGGAGGGGGCAAGATAGAAAAAATATGGATCCCCAAGTGTAACTGGGTTACAGATGTTAGAAGCATAAAGATGTAGTGTCAATAATCGTCTTGACACCTGAACATGCTATTTTGATGATTTCCTTTCCTACCTCAGGGATGGATGTAGTGGGTTTCACACTTGTTTTAGTGGAACTACTTAGTATCTTGCCTGTAGTAATCCACCTAAGACCAACAGTTTTGAAAACTCTACCCGTTGGTATCCATCTAAGGTTAGATCTAGAGGATGTTGAAACTTCTTTTGGGAAGAGTCTGCGTCCTATATTGATCCACCTATTAGGTTTCTGAAATTTGTCTTTTAGATCAACGGGCTTATTTCTAACTGTCTATTGAGTACACTTAGGTTTTGGTTTGCTACTATAAGCAGTGTTCAGTAGTACACTAGAAGGTGATACACTAGGTCGTGAACCTAAGATTCCATCCTTTTGGAGTACTGCCCTTTTCCTAGCCTTTTCTAGATCATAGTTCTTGTGCAAGTAATTTGTATCATATGAATGTTGAATTTTGATGCTTGGTTTAGACATTGTTTTCGAACTAATCCTAGATCGCCAGTGCACCACTTGATGAGGTTTGGCAGAAGCGAAGCATTTTTCTTAGGCCAGGAAAGTGGAGTAACTGGTTTTGACAAATGATTATTCTTAACAACTTGGGAGGCAAACCGTGGTTTTGAAGATTTTAAACGTTCAGATTTAAATGCAGTTGGTTGTCTAACTACTGATTGTTTTCTGAAAGGTTGTAGAGACGATTTCCCCAAGATTGGTGGTTTTGAAAAATTTGTATCCACACTCTTGTCAGTTAATCTTCTTAGTCTGTTTTGTAAAGCAACATGTGCAAGCCCCTTTGCTTGAATTTGAGCCTTTAAATGCTCATTTTCTTTTACTAATGTATCCACATGATTACTTTGTTCATTCAAAGATTTACTATTTGGCTTTGAGTTTAAAATTTTGTTTTGTATTTTAAGTTCAAGAGAGATGCAATGAGCCTCTAGTTTTGAAAAATCTTTTTGAAACTGAGCAATGGTCTTTTTGAGAAGAATGTTTTCAGATTCAAGAGTTTGGTTTGACGTTTCAGTTGTATTGTTTACAAGTAAGGGCTCAGACATGAGATAGTTGTCTGGACATTGTGCAACACACTGGTCAACCTCTCCTTCATTTCTGAAATCAGGTTGCTCAGTTTGTTGTGTCGCATTTGCAGGAAGAATATGATCAACAGTAGATTTTACCTCAACCATCTATTTTGTGTCAGTGTCATACGTGGGTAAGATATCTTCCTCAACCATTTGTTCTTTGTCAAAGTTGGGCTCTGTGTCATAGATGGGTATGATATCTTCCCCTGATCTGCTGCTGTCATCCTGCTTTTCCAATGCTATAACCTCATTGTCCGCTTTACTGACAGATGAAGTAATCACAACATTCCCAACAACCCCTTGAGCATTCCTTCCTTGTACATCAACTCTTTATCCTTGCACGACTGCTGGATCTCGGGAATTGGATGAAGTCTAACGCTTGGATTTGTTAGATATTGAGTTCATCATCTTAGTCGAACATCCCTGTTTTGTTCAATTTCACAAATGCATCTGCATCTTCAAAATCATCAGTAGCAAGGTTTGGTGATGAAGGTTTTAAGCAGTAGTTGGAAGGTGACGGGATTTGTGAAATCTGCATACTGAAAGGCCGATATAGTGATTTTCAAAATTTCCCTCCAAAAATAATTTTGAAAAATTTTCACTCCCAAAATTTGAAATTCACTATAAAATCCAATTTTAAGGTTGTAAGAAAAATTTGAGTTTTGACAATTTTGACGCTAAATTTGACCCGCAAAATTCAAATTTAGGCCCAAAAATTTGAATTTTTGACCAAAATTTTCGCAGTTAAACCAAAATTTGAATCTTGCGAAAAAATTGACGTTTAGTCTCCCCCAAAAATTAAATTTTACTCAAATTTTCTCGCCAAAAAACACTTTTTTTGTTTTTTTAAATACTACTTGTGTTGATGATGGATCTTTGCATTCGAATGAAACTTTGAGTTTGTTGATGAAGTGTTCTTAAGCGTAGAAAGCAGCTTATGCGTAGAAACAACCTTAGGCGTAGAAATGTTCCTTACGCGTAGTACCCAACTTACGCGTAATAACTTCTTACGCGTAGACTTCTTAGACAAAGAGTTTACGCGTAGTAACTTGAGAAAAACTTAGCTTAGGCTTAAACCAAAGACTTAGTAGTAGAAACCTTATGCGTAATATTTCCTTATGCGTAAGACAAGCTTATGCGTAGGAAATTCTTAGGCAAAGAAGTTTCTACGCGTAAGTATTAAGCTTAGGCGTAAAACTAGGGTTTTACCCAAAAATCCTTTACACTTATACCAGTGTAACAGATATCAAAAGTTGAAGTGTTTTCAGGCTTATCCAAGCAAGTAAACACTGAGTAAACCAACAGCTCTGAAGATCAAGTTATGAAATGCTTACGCGTAACTGCTGGTTAGGCGTAGACTTTGAGCTTACGCGTAGGATTAGGGTTTCCTTAGGCATAAAAAGAGGGTTTTTAGCTTAAGCGTAAGAAAAGGGTTTTCCTTAGGCGTAAAGTCAACAGATTTTACAAAAAACGTATTTTTAAGCACTAAGATGTTTTGAAAATTCGTTTTTAATGATGAAAAAGCTTCAAAAACACTAAAAGAACAAGAAAGTTGAGAACTTGATGAACCAAAATATGTTTTGAGCTTAAGCGTAAGATGATGGTATGAAATAAAAACGAGTTTGAAAACAATGTAAAACACGAAAAGGTTGAAACTTTTTGCAAAAACTAGAATCCTTAACACTATATAAACCTTAACCCATAAGAATCTTGAGTTTTAAAGTGTAAAAATCAAAGCTTTATGCGTGAAAAAGGTGAATAACGTGAAACCTTTACGTGTAGACAAGACAACTTCAAAAAAAAAATCGTTTCACCCAACTAGATGGCGATTGATACCATCAAGTTAGGTCACCATATTGTAATACAAGCATCAATATGTAAGAAATAAGATAAGATAGAGCGGATGAACACACAATACACACACAAGTATGATAAGAGAAAAGTTATGCGTAGGAGAATGTATTAAGTGAACAACCAACCTTTTAAGGAAGGTTTACAATGCTATTTATAGGGAAGATGACTAGGGCAACATATCTAGTCCGTTCCACTAGTTATTAGGCTTGGGCCAAGGCTTATGGGCTTTCTACATAAGCCTTGTCTTTAATACAAACATAAAAGCCTAATTAAGCAACCTATTACATATTGATTACAAACACTTGAAATATAGTTTAGGAGTGATTCCAACACTTGTGCATAGAAAGGCTTGTTTTTTAGGCAACATTAAAACCTTGGATGCTGTTAGGGCTTTGAAAACTTAAGCTTCGCATTGTTGGCGTTCCAATCTTTGTGAATTAATTTGCTTATTGAGCTTCTTCAATTCTTCATTAACAGGATTTTGGTCAAGTCCTTATGTCACAATAGTCTTTTTGCTTCAACTAACTTACTGAGAGATAACGACCTCACCTCTTCAAATTACTCATACGCAGGATTAGGATTTTGTCCAATGTTTAATGTTCCTAGTGATCGACAGTTTAACTAACAAGACAATGTGCAGAAGGCAGCAGAAACACAATAGAAATAAAAATGATTTTACGGTGATTATTAAGGGAAAGATTTGTCTCGTCTGTATAAACAAGATAACTTGTTGTTATATATTACTTAAAACGGGTCAAATAGGTAAAAGTAAAAGACAGGCGAAAATAAAACAAGTTGACATGCCGAAAGTATTCCAATATGAATTTGAATGGGCATTACAGCAAAGTTGAAGGAAAAGTTACAAATGAGAGAGCTTAATTGAAACAAACATGCAATGAAAGACCACCTTGAACATTTGAAACAAAGGAAATGTCATCAATTATGAACAATGAAGTAAACACTACAAACCTTGGTGAAATGAAATTTTGAGCTAAAGAACAACAATTCCCACACTCATTTTGCAAGACCAATACACATGACGGATCGTATCCCAGATTGTTAATAGTTAGATAACATGTTGTTGTCGTATATCTTAAAACAATCGAAAACATATCATATTTGTAAAAGCGATAAGAAGTCTAAGAATTCTTATATAGAGAAAATCATCAAAGAATTTCCCACTCAATCTTCCAAAAGGTAGAATTCATGGTAGCTAATTTCTGAAAATTATGCTACAAAATATGTAAATTTCATTTTCATTCCAAAATATGCATATAGTCAATAATCATTAATATTATGATCGAGCCAAAACTGCAAAAAATAAAATAAAAAACGGGCTCCCTAGTTCCATATAACAATGAACAAACCATGAACTAGCCTACCTTACCTCCCTTGAAGTTGGTCAAGTTTGCTGGTTTTGTGATTGATCGATTCCACGTCACCATTCTTTGATTTTGTTTCAAAATAATAAAGATTCCATTCGCGAACAGCCTCAAAATCACCTTGTTCTTGTAAAGCATACTTCCAACTAAGTTTTTCATCAAACTCGTCATTCGTTTCACCATCAATGATATATTCTCTCAATTTCCTCACCTTGTTGATAATTGCTTTTAGGGTTACATCAAATGCATCTTCCATAGTCTTTAATTTTGAACGACGATCAGCATATATGAGTCTCGGAATCAAACTTATAACCTCTTTCTGCATCTTTTTAATCCTTTTGGAATCAATTTGACAAATTCGTTGTTCTATACTAATAATCTTACGAACATCATCCTCGAGAATAAACACCGAATACTTTGTATAGCTTTTTGGTAAATGCCAAGTGTATTGTACATAAAAAGAACTCAGATGATAGAACACGGGTATACAACCTGCCAATATCCTATCAAAAGCCGATCTTCGTGTAGCAGAATCACCTTTAGGTTGTAAGCAAAAAATGGAAATTTGAAACATTTTAATTACACTGCTTGGCGAATGACACTTCTCATCCCCAACCCCACAATCCAACAACTTCCCAACATACGAAAATTCTTACATTGATCAATTACCAAACTCCTAATTGATTTAGGTTTCCTAGGCCATGGGGCACCTACAAAACTAAACAACCATTTCCGGTCCATTTTCATCATCCTATCTTGCCAATCCAAAACCTCATTGATAAGGTTTTGAAATGTACCTTTTTGAGGGGTCGTTTAAGCCCTTATTTGATCACTTTTGTATCCGTTATTACTTAATATCGTTCCTTTTCACTTTTTAGGTCTCTTGAAGGTAAATTGCTGGAATGGCACTTATTCGGACGAAAAGGCGCGGATATGCGAAGAAAATGGCCAAAGTCAAGAATCGAGCCACTCGACGAAATACAAGGGGAAGGCGTCAGTTCTACAAGTGACGGCGTTAGGTGTTATCTGCGACGCCGCATAACTTTTGTGATGGGACAAGAGCCAAATTGCTTATTTTCAAGTGACGGTGTCAGGCTTTAAAAGAGTAGGTCGTTTCAACTCAGACGGCCTAGATTTGATCCGCAGTCGAGGCCGAGATCAAGGGGACGTCGTCACAATCATAAGGTGATGCCGTCACAAGACTAACATGGCCAAGACGAAACCCTAATGACGGCGACCCGATGGCGTCACAAATCATAAGGTGACGCCGTCGCGATTGTAATCTTATATATAGAATCCGAATTTTTCAGTTTTAGTGTGTAGTCTTTTGGAGTAAAAACCTAAACCGAACCAAGGCTGTCTTGTACAGTATTTTAGGGTTCCAAACCCTATCTTACACCAAGATAAGTGTTTTACTTCATTAATTCAATTATGTCTTCAATTATTTGTGTGTATGCTTGCATGTTTTCCATGTCCAGCTAATTTACTTGTGTGTTTGCTTAGGGAATATGAAACTTAATTATTGAATATTGATTGGTTGTCTCTTATCTTAATTGTTAATGACCTAGTAATGCGATAGGTCATTCGTTGTGTAGTTAATGCTTGATTAATCTTTGTGAACCTTAGACTATAACACCTAGAGTAGTTGTAGGCTAAACCATCCAAAGAGTACCTTAGAGATAGAGTCTATAATTCCTAGAGATTTTGTAGATGAGACCCTTTGGTAGTTTCAAAGAGTTAGGGACAAACGCATACCTTACGACTTTAGACACACAATGCGATTAGGATTAAGGACGTGACAATTCAACCATCAATAGGAGATAATTAAGGAGTAAGAAAACCTAAGTAAACACATCTTTAAACCATCATACGAGCACACAATAATAAGACATAGACTACCATCACCTTAGATTAGATAATTAGATAAGTAGAGTAATCGGTAGAAATACTAACCCCCAAATCCAAACCCCGAGATTCGTACTTTTCCATTTCCTATAAAACATAAAAAGCACAATATAATCTTCCTCAACCCTAACCTTAGCGTAGTAATTTCTCACTAGCATTCCTATTCCCCTAGAGAACGATATCAATACCCGTGGCTTACCCTAATACTACACTACAACGATTAGGTTCACTGCATAGGGTGTTATAAAACTTGCTCGACGAAAAGGAAGTTCCTTTGACCCCGAATGACGCGTGTAGCATTATCAAGTTTTGGCGCCGGGAATAGAATAGCTAGTTAGTAGTCCACCTCATTTAGGTTTCTTTGCTTGATTCCTATCAAGTGAATTTTTCTCATTTTTAGCTTTCTCGTAGTCTATCCCCCTTCTTCGTAACCTTTGTTCGTAACCCCATCAGTTTTCATTATGGAAGGTGATAACCACCCACCATTCATTAACCTACCACCAAATGACCCGCCAAGAGCCCGTACTCTTGGTGAATACTCGAGACCAAGCCACCTAGGCTATAGGAACACCATTGAGCTTCCCGACCAAGCCCAAACTACGGCCCTGCGATCCGACACCATCCAGTTGGTGCAAAACGGATGTGCATTCCATGGACTTCGTTCTGAAGATCCTAATCAACATCTCAAGGATTTCCTCAAAATTGTTGATTCCATCAACCTTGATGCTACCGCTCGGGAGACCACGCGTCTGCGTCTCTTCCAATTCTCTCTACGGGACCAAGCTAGTAATTGGCTTGAGCGACTTCTCGCCGGCTCCATCTCAAGTTGGGATGATCTCACCTCTCATTTCCTTGCTCAATTTTTCCCACCGGGGAGAACCACTAAGCTTAGGAATGACATCTTGATGTTCCAACAACGTCAAGGTGAATCTCTACGAAGCATGGACTCGATTCAAGGACTTACTTCATAAAGTCCCTCATCATGGCATTGATCTTTGGCTCCAAGTTCAAATCTTCTATGATCATGTCAACTTCCTTACTAAGCGATCCATTGACCAAGCGGCCGGTGGAAAACTTAGTGATCTCACCGCGGAAGAATTGTGGGGTATAATAGAGGACCTTGCTCTCTATGACAACGAAAGTTGGAATGACCCCCGTGAGTTGCCCAAAACCGTTAAGGCAATCTCCTTGCCTTCTCTTGACTCACAATCTTCCGACCGTAGGATGCTCGAGCTTGAAGATCAAGTTAAATTCCTAATGAGCTCCTACGAAAATCCTAAGTCTTCACACCAAGTGAACAAAGTTTCTTCCTCATGTGAGCAATTTGGTGACCCTCATAACACTCATGCTTGCACAAGATTCCCCGAACAAGAATCCGTTGACTATGCATCCTCGCGTATTAATGGAACGGGAGGAAGATTCCCTACAACACCTGGACCTAGGACTTTCAATGACACCCGAGAAGCATGGAAGGGCAAACCCGACTTCTATTGGGGCAAACCAAAGAATTCACATCCAATGATTTCTCTTGGCCCCCATCTCATGGCCCTACCCAACAAAACATAGAAAGGATGATACAAAACATAGTCGCATCCCAAGAAGCTCAAATTGCTAAGCTCTCGGACCATTTTAACCAACAACAAGCCGAGATGGATAAGAAGATAGATAACCTCGTGAAAGCCATGACCAATAGTGATAGGAAGGTTAATGCTATCTCAACTCCCGAGCCTTTCGGTGTAGAGATTAAGGACCCAAGTAAGTTAGCTAAGCACGTTCAATTCGTCAATACCATCGCCTTAGTGAAACCTAATAGAACAAATGACGAAGCTAACCATGAGATGATACTTGAGGTTAAGGAAACACCGAATTTAATGAAACAACCGAGGAAGCGAATGAAGTAGACAATGACTATTTCAATAAGTTTCCTACGGAAGAAGAACTATCTCGCCACCCTCACTTAGTGTGTGACCTCCGTCACATGTATGTTTGGAAAAGCCCTAGGATCAAGTATGGGAACCCTTGGAATCTTAACATACCATGTTGCATAGGACACCTTTTCGTGGCAAAGCCCTACATTGACCGCAAATCACCAATAAACATAATGACTAGCACCTACTATAATTGGGTAATGAAGAAGCCTATCCCAACTAGGCAAGACCCCGATAATCTTAGGGTTAGGTGCAATTTTCTTGGTAGAGTTAAGGGATTGCCCGTTTATGTAGGTAGTTTCACATTTTCTACGGACTTCATAATTTTGGATGATATTAGCACGGCCATAGATCCTAGCTTGTCCCACGTTATTCTAGGAAAACCTTTCATAGAAAACACCAAGATGACTTATGATCCCTCGTTAGGAATAGTGCGATTCAAGGATGAGACCAAAGACATAGCTTACCAAATGCCGTTTAAGATTGAGAAGTTTTCATCACTCTCTAATGATGAAAAAGAACTTAAACTATCGGTCTATTATAGGATGGATGAGGATAAAGAAAAAGGAGTAGATTATGTTATGGCCAAGATTTCGGATTCTATAAGGATTGCTTGAACTTAGGACCGAAATATAGGACCAAGTGGGGAGAGGACGAACTCTTAGAGAGGTGTATCATAGGGCACTTCTACAACGTGGAATCCCCCAATAGAGACCGTCACGAGGAAGAAGGTGACGGTAATGAAGTCAATGTAGAGCACGACTACGAGACTAGCTACAAGACTCATAAATAAAGAAAAGCGCTTCGTGGGAGGCAACCCATGCTTAATTGTTTGCTTGTTAGTGTCATATATCTTTTATTGATTGCTTATTCTCATGTTTAAATTTGTAAAAATGCTTTATTTAGTTTTTAACCTCGCCTAAATCACATATAAAGGTATTTTACATAAAGGATAAGTGTAGGGAGGATTACACACGTTTTCAAAAGAAACGTGAACATGAGAATTGCAATTAATTAAAAGATATATATGTGTGTTTGTTCGAGTCAAATGCTTGTATCGAGTCATAACGGATGTTTTGCAGAAATCTTTCCGATTCTAAAGATGTAAATTTTCCCGAAAATCGCACCGGTTTTTGTCGATAACTCGGACGCCGATCGCAACTTGACGCGTTAGGAAGGAGTAAAAACAATGATTTCTTTTTCTCGCTTTCGAGCTACTTATAAATTTTTGGAATTTTCCGTGTCTTAATTTTCCAAGAATTTCAGAAACATCCATTCCACAAGCGTTATATCCTAGTTTAGTAGAGTCTTATATATATTATTACCGCCAATTTTACGCGAAGGTTTCATTTGTTTTCTTCAAGTGTGCAGGTTTAATTTACTAAGAAGAAGATACATAAGGTTGGAAGGAGCTTTTCACGCATACATTCTTCTTGAAAAGGATTTAACCACCACTTTACAGGGATCCTACTGAGCTAACCAGGGGAGTATTAGTTTCTTTCGTTTTTAATTACCTTCCATTATCATAACTTTGATACTTTTGGGGAACATTGGGGACAATGTTCAGTTTAAGTGTAGGGAGAGAAAATAAAACGGGAACTTTGAAACTATGCTTATCTTTGATTATTTGCTTTGTCCGATTGTATTTGTGTAATAAACCATTAGAAAATGTCGGTTAGGGTAATTTTGGCACCAAATTTTTAATTTTTCATGACATATAGGAGTGGGCCATTAGTCTTAATAAAGCGTCTCACGGATAGGAAGTTGCATGGCTAGCACAAAAAAACCCTTTACCACTTAAATTCCACCCAAAATGTGAGGATCACCCTTAGATTAGTAGGAATTAAAGCATTCATCTTTAATGCTTAGTGTGTGAACCGGTAGTATATTAGATTCTAGAACTTGTTTTGTGATGCATCCCGAGATCGCTAGTAAGACTACACTTGTGTAGTTAGGAATAACTAAATGATAAGAGGCATTAGGATAACCCTTGTTTGATACCTGTAATATAATTACTTCTTCCACCTCGGTTGAGTAATTCCCCCACAACCTTGCGTTGTACTCACTTTTAGTACACGATACCCCTAGTTAACCCCTCTGAGCCTATCCTTTTCGCGGTTCTCTTGATTTTTCGGTTATTCCGGAATATCAATGAAGAGCATTGTTTACACCCCACCCCCAAATGTACACCCAAATCGCCTTAGCCTACCTTGTATGCACTCACTTTTAGTGCATTATTGTTATCACCCTAAACCCTTAGTTCAATTATCTAGTTGCTTGCATGAGTTGCTAAGTCGAGTCATATCCTTTGTATACAGCTTTGGGACGATTGGGACTCATGGGAAAAGTTAAAGTTTATGAAATGACTAAAAGGGAACGTTAAATTCCCTTATTTGTGTAATAACGTACCCCAAGTGTTTTGATCTTTTCAATTAGGGTCAAATTTCTGTTAGAGTAATAAAAACTCAAGTGTAGGGATGTGCCTATTAATCCCTATCATTTTGATGTTACCGTAGAGGATGGTAAAGTAAAAGTGTATGAAAAAAAAGGGCTACCATCCTACATCTATCCTTTAAATTTATGTTTGTGTGTTTCAATTATCTAGAGTTTATAGTGTCGAGTCTTGGCTTAGCAACGCCATTCTTCGTATGCTTGTAACATAGAGATTTTTGACTTGCCACCACTAAATAGCCTATCCCACCAAACCCTTTGTTTCCCTACCGTAAGCCTAACATTACAACCCTTTAAATACCTCTTTGATAGTCTTTCCTAGGTGCTTAAGCCAAAGCGATGGATGTTTGATCTAGTCTCAAGCTTATGGTAATCTATGTACTAGGACCGGTTAATGAGTGTTTATCTTCCATTTCCAACTTGTTATATTTCATATACACCCGAGAGATGTGAGTATCCAAACACCCCATGTGAGGTGCTAGTATGTAATTTCCGTACTTGTTATGACTTTTGCGGGGCTTATATGTGTTGTGGATTGTTTTAAACCAATGCTTCATGACCCCTAACTTATAAATTAATTGGCTAAAAGCACATTTACTTGAGGACAAACAAATACCAAGTGTAGGGATATTTGATAAGGTTTTAAAATGTACCTTTTTGAGGGGTCGTTTAAGCCCTTATTTGATCACTTTTGTATCCGTTATTACTTAATATCGCTCCTTTTCACTTTTTAAGTCTCTTGAAGGCAAATTGCTGGAATGGCACTTATTTGGACGAAAAGGCACGGATATATGAAGAAAATGGCCAAAGTCAAGAATCGAGCCACTCAGTGCCGCTGAAATACAAGGGGACGGCGTCGGGTTCTACAAGTGACGGCGCCGTGTTATCTCGGACGCCACGATAACTTTTGTGACGGGCAAGAGCCAAATTGCTTATCTAAAAGTGACGGTGTCAGGCTTTAAAAGAGTAGGTCGTCGCAACTCAGACGGCCTAGATTTGATCCAGACGGCGCCAGAGACTGAAGGGGACGGCGTCACAAGCATAAGGTGACGCTGTCACAAGACTAACGTGGCCAAGATGAAACCTTAATGACGGCGACCCTACGGCGTCACAAATCATAAGGTGACGCCGTCGCGATTGTAATCTTATATATAGAATCCGAACTTTTCAGTTTTAGTGTGTAGTCTTTTGGAGAAAAAAACCTAAACCGAACTAAGGTTGTCTTGTATAGTATTTTAGGGTTCCAAACCCTATCTTACACCAAGATAAGTGTTTTACTTCATTAATTCAATTATGTCTTCAATTATTTGTGTGTATTCTGGCATGTTTTCCATTTCTGGGTAATTTACTTGTGTGTTTGCTTAGGGAATATGAAACTTAATTATTGAATATTGATTGGTTGTCTCTTATCTTAATTGTTAATGATCTAGTAATGCGATAGGTCATTCGTTGTGTAGTTAATGCTTGATTAATCTTTGTAAACCTTAGACTATAACACCTAGAGTAGTTGTAGGCTAAACCATCCAAAGAGTACCTTAGAGTTAGAGTCTATAATTCCTAGAGATTTTGTAGACGAGACCCTTTGGTAGTTTCAAAGAGTTAGGGACAAACGCATACCCTACGAATTTAGACACACAACGCGATTAGGATTAAGGACGTGACAATTCAACCATCAATAGGAGATAATTAAGGAGTAAGAAAACCTAAGTAAACACATTTTTAAACCATCATACGAGCACACAATAATTAGACATAGACTACCATTACCTTAGATTAGATAACTAGATAAGTAGAGTAATCGGTAGAAATACCAACCCCCAAATCCAAACCCCGAGATTCGTAGTTTTCCATTTCCTATAAAACATAAAAAGCACAAAAATAATCTTCCTCAACCCCAACCTTAGCGTAGTAACTTCTCACTAGCATTCCTATTCCCCTAGAGAACGATATCAATACCCGTGGCTTACCCTAATAATACACTACAACGATTAGGTTGACTGCCTAGGGTGTTATAAAACTTGCTCGAAGAAAAGGAAGTTCCTCTGACCACGAACGACGCGTGTAGCGTTATCACTCATTATCATGAGACGGATGGAAATAAGTCGTAAATGGAATAGCAAAATCATTAGCACTACACGGATTCGACTCTGTAGTAAGCGTTGACATGTTTTTAACCGCCGGTAATAGCAAAAGATTATTACCCCAGGCGGATTCTTCATCAGTTAATCTTCTAAACTCCCAAGTGGGCCTTCCCGCAACAAGAAAATGATCCTTACCATTCATGTACTTGTTTAGGTAAAGAAACATGATATACAATAATAACATGTATGACACCACAGAGTACACAACGGAAGACTTCATATAATAGTAAATTAATTAACCGAAAAATAAAGCGTAAACATACCTTTTCCAAATTGCAAGAAATTCTTCAATCAAGAACCCTAATTAGGGTTTATGTGGTTTAACGAATTGACCCCTACCGTTTTTCAATTCAAACCAACTGATGTAACAATAGTGTGTTACACCACGTTCTTGTACATACGTACTATTAGCGATTCGATGTGAATGCTAGTTCTTGATCACAATATATTAACCAAACACCTTTTTTATGCTCAAGGTCACTCGCAAAATCCCTTACATGGGGTTTTACTCGTCGTCCTAAGAACAAGAGGGAAGAAAGAAGAAGTTTGGCCTTCTATTGAAATCTAGTGTACCAAAGGATGAATACATGGGGATGTATTTATAGCCTTATTGTAGATGTCAAGATTACTATGGTTTCCGATGTGGGATTCCATAGTTTCGGCCAAAAACAAGCCCAAAAGAGGGTTCCTAAAACCTTCTTTTGGCTTGTTAACTTTTCTTCATATCCCGTTGACATTTAACGACCGATAGTCACTTCCGATAAGTACTTATCTCTTGTTAAGTCGTTTATTGTGAATTTAAAAATTAAACATAATATTTTATATTAATTATTTAGACATCGAGTCTCATACGTAAAGTGTGCAATCCCGTGGTCTCGAGTTCGAATCCGGTCATACACATATTAAATATATCCATAAACCAACAGATCCTACTTGGAGATATCTTAGTATGCATAATGACATTGTTTAGCATCTAGGAACACGCCAATGACCCCAGAACAACTCGAGTATAGTGATGCAGGTTTTACTGACCAGGTTTTAATATTTGTAATTACTCGTTATACCTATGGTCTACCCTAATGCACTAACCTATCAGCAAAGATGCCACCACAGGAGAAATCAGGCGCACCGTCATAAGTCCTGTTGTTCCTGGTCCCCTAAGCCAAGTCATTAAGTACCGCTACATGCTAGATTCATAATAGTGAGTGCCCGGCCGTTAGGAACTTAGACACTCACCCCCTAATTCTTAAGTTCATCCAAACGATAGGTGATCAGTTGGTCAAATCGCACAAGTAGAAAGGGTCGTCAGTTGGTCATATCTTACCCTTCCCGTCTTAGTCCGCTCACCTAGGGTCAGTTGGTCATATCTCCTAGGCAATTGGCCTCTACCGCCATTCAAAACTACCGAACCAAAGGTGGCTACCAATAAACTATGCATTCATACACTTAGAAATAATTGTATGGAAGTAAAGTAAATGCAAACAAAACAATTAAAGAATCATAACTAGGCCAGCACCAGGGTGCTTAGCCAAACATATAATAAATCATACCAACAAAATGAATAAATCATAAATTGAATTGAACATAATGTTTGATACAAATTACTTGATGTAGAGCTAATAATGATGATGATTGCGAGTGAATTCTTCCTTCAAAACCGCTTCGGATCACTGGAAAATGCTCGAGTGGTGCCCTAATCGACCCCTCGGAGAGGGTGAAGAGAGATACTAAAAATGCATATTTAGGGCAGTATTTATAGGCCCGACATGGTTACGTAACCTTAAGTGCAAATTACGCCATAACTAAAGACTCAAGTAAAGAAATCTGGATCTCAAATAGTTACGTCGTAACTAAAATAAATAGTTACGTCGTAACTAAGTTACACCGTAACTACAATTTCAATTAAGTAGTAACATCTCAACTTCGTACTTTTTTCATCCTATAATATTTATGAAACTTATTTGCACTAGAAGTTGCTTTTGGCCCCTGAAGTAGCGCGTTGATTTAACTTAAGTCCAAAAGCCTTAATAATACTTACGGTTTCAGCCCTCGCCGCTTCTTGATATATTTATACTTAGTCCTCGAAGTGAACAAAATAAATATTAACTTGCCGCTTCCAGTCCCTGGACTTCAAAACTTTGTGCCCAAGTAATTAATTACGCAGTAACTAAATTGTCAAATTACGTAATTCTTCACTACGACGTAACTAAATTGCAACGCACGTAACCTTCACAAAAAATAATTACGACGTAACCATAAGAATTGGTTACGTCGTATCCTTCAAAGCATCATATTTACGCCGTAACATAATTAATGAGTTACGGCGTAATCTTCACACATAATTCATAGGCCCTCGTAAATAAATCTTCAGGACATATCTTTGGCCTTATATCACATCTTTTCCGCTCCAACGCCTCATTTATCCTGAAATGCAAATATGAACGAATATGAAAGAATTAAGTACCATATTAATGTAAATGAGGCCATAAACACGGGAATTTGATATATAAAAGATCAGGCTAATTTGATGTTATCAAATATCCTCCCACTTGAATTCTACTTGTCCTCAAGTAGACCCTTTAAATAATTCTTAAAAGATATCTCCCAGGATTAATTGGAAGATATGAGTCTAAAAATCACCTAGCTAGAAAATTCCAAACCGAGCACCTCGCGAAAAGGGAATTGAAATCACACTCTCTCATAATTCACGTGTTTAATATTTTTGGGGTGATCACTCAACTGCTCAGTCATGGCGAGTATTCTATCATAGGCTTGGCAAAGATACTAATCTCCACCACTAGAGTCTATAGATGCAGCTATTCTAAAAGGCAATGGGTTGACACAACATAGGCTTATGGGGTTATTATGTCATTACTAACGAGCTACGGCGAAGGGGACAAAACCAATGATACATGACCAAATCCATGGCCAAGACACTAATGATTGCTCGCTTCCTCACCTAAACTCGATTCATGACTAAGGGTAGGATAAGACATGGGAAATTTTAAATGGGTGTAAATAAAAAGACACGAAACAAATAGATTCCTAAGTCCACAGTCACCCTACACTAGTACAAAAACGGGATTTGGTCACGCATGGTCGAAATGGAACGACCACACATTCGCATATTTGTGTGGCTGAAGGTACGAAAATTGACAACATTTACTAATTAGTCACACATGAAAATTTTGATTGTGTGACCATTACAACTGTATCGCCACACAATTGAACATTGTGTGGCTAAAGGTATCTAGTGATTTTGTTTCTGATCATTTAGCCACATATAAATTTGGAACGCGTGACAAATACAAGTAACCTTGATGCGTTAGTCACATGAAGTAATTTTTGTGTGTCTAAATCATAGAGTCAAGTTTTGTCACACATTATTTAAGGGTGATTGATATGTTTTGCCAACTCTTTAGCCACATCCGAAATTGGAACAAGTGACAAATGAAAAGTAAGGTTGAAGCATTAGTCACGATATACATATAAACAAAGGACAAATATATGTCACACACTTGAACATCAGTGACCAAAAGCCATATATGGTCACACTAAATGTTTTGTCACACATTCGCTAAGTGTAGCCAAAATCCAAAGCATATATGTTCACGTAAGTAAATATGTGTGTTTAAAGTTTAGTTTGTGTTAGCTTGCCAAAAGCTAATCTATAAACTCACATTTGCTACTAACACCGCGGACCAAATGCCATATATGGTCACGCTAAACGATTTGACACACATATTATTTAAGTGTAGCCAAAATCCAGTACATATGGTCACGTAACTTAATATGTGGCCATTGGATGATCAATAGTCACTCAAAATACACTTTTCGTCACTTTAAACACCATATGGTCACACTTATTAACACTTTTAGCCACTTTATGGTTAATTGTATGTGACTAAATACCCAAAACAAACATGCTTTGTGTGACTAAATGTTAAAAAAGGCCACACAAACATAAAATTCATGTGGCCATTGGATGATCAATAGTCACACAAAATACACCTTTCTTCACTTGAAACAGCATATGGTCACACTTATTAACACTTTTAGCCACTTTATGATTAATTGTATGTGACTAAATACCCAAAACAAACATGATTTGTGTGACTAAATGTTACAAAAGGCCACACAAACATAAAATTCAAGTGGCCATTGGATGATCAATAGTCACACAAAAGACATATTTCTTCACCTTAAACACCATATGGTCACACTTATTAACACTTTTGGCCACTTTATGCTTAATTGAATGTGACTAAATAACCAAAAGAAACATGCTTTGTGTGACTAAATGTTAGAAATGGCCACACAAAAAGAAATTCGATGTGGCCATTAGATTATCAATAGTCACAAAAAAAACTATTATGTTTTTCATAAAATAACTAACTACTAATACTAAACAGACTTAGTTTATGTCCATGCGGACTTAACCTTATAATCTGGCAGCCTTAACCACTAAAACTAACCTACCAGACTTAACTTTGTAATCGGGCAAATTTTAACCACTAAAGTTTTCTGTTTATAAGTAGACCACAAACACAAAAAAATTTTTTGTGCAAAGATGAACTTGTATTAATCAAGGAAACTTTGTAAAATGAAAAATTAACACACACCGATATTTAATATCCGATATAACTGTTTTATAAGTCGATAACAAAAATAAACGCCCATATCATACAACCATGGACAGATGACAACCAAAGACAAAACCATCACAAAGAACACCTTTTAATTCACCAAGATGAACCATACACTTCCATATAGGGGCTATACCAAGTAGTTTACATTCCATCTCATGAATGGCTTCAACTACTTGGGAACACGCACCCTAAATGAAGCCAACCAAATCCTACACAATCCTAAAATCTGTTTATAAACATGTCTACCAATAACAACCGATAACGCGCTGGAATTACGCTTTTAACACATGCTAAATATGGAATTATAATCGAGTACGGAAGACACCGCTTGGTCGTCCGATGACAAAGTCAACAAGATTGAATCTGGCCATTTTGTTTCGTTCCCACTCACACTCCTCAACAATCTCTCTCCATATGGCGTTTATGGTAACGTGATTCTTGCTTCTAGGCCTATCGCCGTGGTGTTGCATTCACGCTCACATAAAACTCCATGTCTTCCCGGTATCTCAAAGAATGCGTTATGGTACTTCCACATGTGATTTCGCCAGAACTTATGTGGCATGTTCTCGCATTAAAAGAACAATTTAGTATGCTAATCAAAAGTATGTCCATGTGTTGAAGCATATATTAGTTTTTTGCGAATATAATGACCGAAATGGTCCGATTTGTATGATTACTTACCAAACGACTCCTGTCCGTGACATATGCAAGGATGGGCGCATAAAAACAATCCCTTTCACTTTCATGCTCAGACATTCGCTCCATGCACATATGTGTTTCATACGCTCATCTGCAATTAGAATTTAATAAAAATGGTAATTAATTATTTAAAAGCTATTATATGGAAAGGTTTATTTTTAAAATAAAATCATAGATTATGTCTACACTTTGATTAACATACCTTCATCTACGGGGTTTCTCATGAACGGTCTTGTATGATTCAGCTCCATACGCTGCACAAGTTCGTAACGCATCATCAATCCATTTTCAAAGAAATGGCATCGTGGAAAGAGTATTGTTTAGGAGATTTGTGAAAACAACTCTTGTGCTAGCAAACGTGTTTTCATCGTGGAACCAATACATTCCATCCGTGCCCACCAAACTCATGCACGTGTTCTGCTTTCCTCCATATTACAATTTGACGGTGAGTGATAGCTGCTACGCACGCCAAAGAACAAGAACGTCCAAATTGGTTATTGTCGTATTGTCCCTGGAAATTGCAAGGAATGACCCACGTAATGTTTAGTTTAAAGAAAACATTAGCGGGTCAAACAATTAAAATAATCCCCGTTTTCAACAAACTTATACAATATATTGATTAACATTTTTTCTTACCAGAGGTTGTGCAGGATATTCATCCAACGTAACTGTGCACCTACGTTGTCTGTCAGAACCTAGAAGAGCCGATCGTATCCGGGCATTCGTGGCTCGCATCGTTGTACCCTCGTTACATAATAATGCCTTCTTCCGACGAATGAAATGGAATGTAGCCACATTGATGTATTGGCTTTGATCAATAAAAGCTTGCCACTCGGACCCTTGCAAAGTAATGCGACCACGAACCAATTTCCAATAAACCTTATGTTTGGTTCCCCTATTGTGGATTAGGTATATCCAAATTCTGGGTACAAGTGTTTCAAAGACAAAGCAGAAGGATCTTAAATTTAAAAAGTAAGCACGTATATCAATTTGATGGTTACATTGATAAATTTATAACCTTAAGTAAGCATTTTAAGTACAACTTACATGCAATGTCCTAATGTTTGTGCGGTTTGCCTCCACCAACAATTGGATGCTCATTCTATTTTAAAACCACAATCGCCTTAATGGTCAATAAGGTTATCACATATGCATAACATTCAACTAATACAAGTCTTAGATGATCAATACATCTTTATCATTAAGGTGTCAAACAAAAATGATTGAAGATGTACTACTACATATTTAACTATGTTTCAAAAATCAATAATCATATAGTCCTTTTAGAGTAAAAATCAGTATTTTTTTACGTTTAATCATCTTACCCCATACGTTTGTTAAAATCTAGTAAGAAATCCATAATCTACCCAACATACCATACGCCATTGCTTCATCCAATGTTTAAACCTAAGCTCAGATAATTAATTACATAAGGTGTAGTGCTTTACCAAATCATATAAAAGCTATACTAACCTAGATTAAACATATGTTTACAAGTTGTCTAATTAGCTATTTAACAAATAGTCGCCACGCTTTTCCACAATCCACAGATATCCATGATTTTTTTTATTCAAATCATCCTATATTTACATGTCACACAATATTATAAAGAATCAAATCGCATATAGTTCTAATAAAACGGCAGTTACATTATGATCAAAGGATACTATATTCTTTAATTAGGATATGTTAAACATTGCAAAAAAAATACCAAACATGCATTTGTATCCATCAACATATCATAAACATGCATATCAATCACTTTACATTTGCAGTTCATGGTTAAAACCCAATGTGTAACAAGACTGATGATGCGGTTGTTGTGTTGAAGAAGATAGACTTGAATATTTTTCTTTGACTATGTGATTAAGTGTAGCCGTAATATATCACGGTTCTCAAAACTGCAATGATTACTATTAATTAAGAGAAGGATTTTTTGTTTTATTTTCTTAGCTTGTATTATGGGAGCATTGCATATATACCCACTAAAACTCAAAAAGTTGCATATTTCTCCATAATACAAGTTTTTAATGCATGATGTACAATGCAACTTAAGCATGTTTTGGGTATATATGCAAATATGTAAGTTTTACACAACAATTACGTACTAAAACGGTACATTTGAAAAAGTACGCAACTATTTTATGACCTAAACCCTTGATTATATACATACAAAATATTTGGTAGAATCACCTTAAAAATTAAGTACCTTAACATACAAATAAATAATATTACATTAACATACGCTGATATCGTAATCTCGCAAATAAATATATATGTCGAATACAATATTGGTTAATCGAATATACAATGTAGCTATTGAATCATCCGCAATGCATCAACGCTTTGCAATGTTTTTGTACGATGTTTCCCTGTCCTTGAATGTCACGCTCACGTGATGATAAAAACCTGTGGAATCCAAGTAACTAAAAAAGTTAAACGTTGTAATAAAGTATATAATTGTAGGTACTTTTTAAATAAGAAACATACTATTCAATAACTTAGCCGCCAAGATATTAACTTCAAGACCGCCAAGATTAACTTCTTCCAACCCATTCTTATTCGATGTCAAATTCCAGCCCATTCTACTACGACTATATACACAGATGCTTAACATCTTTGAGCCAATCATGATTCATTGGGACGGGTGTATGATAGGGGCCAATGATTATATATAGCTTCTAACAGAAACTATATATACACGTGACGCCAACGGACGCCAAAGAACAATGAAACATGATCGACCTGAAGAAATTTACCAACTTCATTAAAGTACAAGGTTGTGATAATATTATGCATATAAAATAAAACGGTCACAAACATGCACATAATCGCCTATACGCTGCTATAAACCAGGTCAAAATATGGGCAATCTCAAGTTTAAAACTACCCGTCATAATTGATCAAAGCGTTGATGGTCATGGTAAGCTTTAACATACGATAATCCATTAGTCACAAAATACAGGGCTATCCAGTAACCCATCTACCATACATTCAAACAAATTTTGACTCGTTTTTTGCACATAATAGTGAGGCTCAGATCAGATAAATCAATAGTTTTAAAATATAGAATTGCCAATGATAAGACACTGTAAAATCACATCATTTGATTGATATCATCACAGCCTCTATCAAAGTAAGACACCTATGTTATAAGAAAGCAAGTGTAGATAGCTTTAGTACTTTTGAGCCCACTGAAATCCCATTGCCATGTCTACTTAAATGGTCAAGAAAGATTTGCACCAAACCTATTGCTATGACAAAGTGACATATGAATGGGTTTTCGAGGGAAGCTCAAAAGTACCAAAGGTGTGCCGAATAAATAATTATCGATTCTACAAAAAGTTAATTCTACAGAGATGAAAAGACAAAAAGCCTATCCAAATGATGAAAAGACTTTTAAGTGCAATGGTTAAAATTTTAATGTTGAAGCTAGGGAATAAGATCTAGTATACAGGCAACCCATCTACCATACACTCAAACAAATTTTGACTCATTTTTTGCTCATAATAGTGAGGCTCAGACTGTGTATAAATCAATAGTTTAAAAAACATCAGGATATAACCGCCATGGTTGCAATAGTATAAAATATAGAATTGCCACGCCAAGACACAAAAAATCACATCATCTGATTGATTTATTAAGATATATCATCACGTACCTCTATCAAAGTAAGACACTTATGAACAAAATAGAGTTTATACATGCAAAGTAAATGGTCAAAAAAGTTAAATGTCAATATGTTATAAGCAAGCAAGTGGAGACAGCTTAGTACTTTGAACGTCCACTCGAAATCCCATTGCCATGTCTACTAAATGGTGAAAAGATTTGCACCAAACTCAAGTTGCTATGACAGGTGACATAGGATGGTTTTTCGAGGGGAAGCTCAAAGTACCAAGTGTAAATAATTATCAATTTTACGAAAGTGTATGTGTTGAATGGGATAATGAAGGAGTGTGGCCTGCCATGAACAATACACACTATATCATTATCGCAATCAACACACCTCATAAAAAAGAAACACAATCAAACCCTTTTTGAGATCCCCTACTGGTCCTTTTGTCGTTTCAACTCCCTTTGTGCAATTGCCTACACCAAGCAAATTGCTAGATTGTTGAAAAAACAAAAGGAACAATATGGGATCTCAGAAGGGGTTTGATTGTGTTTTTAAGATCATAAAAAAAGTGTTTTCCTAAAAAAGAAGCATACTTAACCCTTCTGAGTCCCCATACATTAACATTTAACTATGATTTTTATATTTACTAAACTGCATACCTTATTGACTATTATGTGATCACAACAACAACAACAACAACAACAAACCCAATCCCGCCAGGGCAGGGTATGGGGGAGGTAAAATGTAGACACATCCTACCCCTACACAAGGGTAAACCCGTGAGTAGAGCGACTGCTTCCAACGAGACCTCCGGCAAGTGCATGTTTGCTAGTGCGAAAGGATAGAGAAAGCATACGATAAAAACAAAAGGCAATAGCGTAGTAAAAAGAAAGCAAGCAAACAAGCAAACAGGGCATACAGGAAAAAGAAACACACACAAGCACCAAAAGACCGAACATAGGGAGCAAGACAAAATAGGCAAACCTAAGGGAGCAAAAACAGAGTAACGCAAACCACGCACGGGGCCTAAGACTACGGCAAAGCAAAAAAGAGGCCACAAAACAAAACACGCAAGGTGGCAAAAGGGGACACCTAAAAGCCAACCTAGCACCACTACCCGCAAATCCTAATTCTATCCCTCCACCCCTTCCTATCTGAGATCATGTCCTCGGTCAAACGAAGCTCTATCATGTCAAGCTTAAGTCTATCCTCCCACGAAATTTGCTTCACGCTGCCTCATTGACGAATAATCTCATTCTTCGCGTCTACTAATCTCATTCTTCAAGCCTCATTCTTCACGCACCCATACTGCATGTATAACACGTAATCGTTATTACCTCAACTAATGATCCATAAATCATCAAACAACTACTTTTCCTATGCAAATGACTAATACCCTGACTAACATCCTAAACTAACATAACACAATATCATCTATAAATCAATAAACATCCTAAACTAACAAACTAGCAGTAAATTATAACATTTATACCTGAGATATTAGGCTCAATCGGAAGAGAATCAAGCCCTTTATAATAGCCCTCAAGAGTATTTCATTGACTAACATTTATTTTGATTGATTTTGCGTTTTGATTGAAAACCCTAAATCTGCTATTAATTAGAATCTAACTGTGTGTTTTGACCGAGTGTAAGAGAGATAAATGTGTGAAATACTGAAAGTCAAACACACACTACTTGACCATTTTCTAATAAAAGTAAATAAATAAATAAAACTAACTTATTTCTTCAAGTTAATAAAGCATTAAAACCTAAAATTAACCATTGCACTGATCATTGATCATTGATCATTTACATATAATTACGCTTATAATTATATAAACAAAGTAGCAATCAATAGCAAGCATCCATACAACCATCAACTATACATCATCAAAACACAAAAAACACTTCCAAAGCTTCCTATTCTCCATCTTCAGACTCATAAACTTCATCCAAATCTTCCAAGAACTCCTCCTTCTCCGACAGACTCCGACGACATAGCACCAAAAGTCGAGCCGCAAATCAATCTTCCTTCGATCCTTCAACTGTATCTCACGAAGGGCAAACTCACCGGTTGCTGCAACAACATTGAAACGAGTAAACAATCTACCAGCCTCATCGATTGTCTATTCTTTTTTGGCAACAGCTTTCCCTCAGAATGTTGCTCTTCTCCCATCCGCTTGATCAACTTTTTCTCCTCTGCTATGTCTTGCAATATCAACAACCTGAAAGCATCGCTGAGCTTGCCGGATTCATGTATGCTTTCATTTCATCGATATTGGGTGTGGAAGACATTTTGTGTGTTTAGGGTTAAAATTATTGATAGTTGTATGTTTAGGGTTAAAATGATTGATACTTGTGTTTTGATTTTATGGTTAGGTAAGTATAAAAAATACTTAAGAGGCATCGGAAATTTTATTTTGGGTGTTATCAGAGCCCTTTCATATTCTTGCATGCATAAATGTGATATGCAATAGTTAAAAAAAAGTGATATGCAGGAGTATTTAGGAAGATATCTAATATTGCAATTTAAACCCTTCATTTTTCATTGATCTAAACTAGCCCCTATATACTAGGGGTGTTCACGGGCGGTTCATTTCGGTTCGGTTAGAGATTTTAACTATCCATCACGGGGCGGGTAGTTCATTTTACTATCCAAAACCGAACCGTACTAGGCTGTCACACCCCCAAATTACCTGTTTTGCAGCGGAATGGAATTCCTGGGGGTTGACAGTCATAACATCACAATCACAGTTATATTGAACGACCTAAAGTGTCGTTTGTAAAATACATCGCTTGATTTAATAAAATAATCAGAGTTTACAAAGTGTAGGTCCCAAATGAAATTAGACATGTGCGGAATTAAGTTTGATACAAGACAAACGATGTTTTAAAGTTCATAAAACCTAAGTGAGACGCATCGTCACCACGACTCTATGATATGTCCACATGCATGCCATGAAGTGAATGCCTTAGATACCTGAGATAAAACATGCTAAAAGTGTCAACACAA
Source organism: Chrysanthemum makinoi (assembly GCA_910596185.1). NCBI lineage: Eukaryota > Viridiplantae > Streptophyta > Magnoliopsida > Asterales > Asteraceae > Chrysanthemum > Chrysanthemum makinoi. The sequence goes on from OU343225.1 coordinate 300,980,892, forward strand.
AGGTTGAGTGAGTTCATAGAGTTTGCGTTGAAATGTAAAGCCTTTAAAGAATGTTCATGCAACAAAGGCATTGCAAATCCACTCAGTTCCAAGTTCCGCCATACAAAACTTGCAGCTTGTGTGTTTACAACCCATTGCCAAAATATGTATAGTTTATGTTCAAATGCATGATGTCAAATGAATTCACATAACAGTACATTACTTAATGTATCAATATTCAATTGATATAACACATATGAGTGTTGTTTCAAATAATTCCAAGACCATTAGTTCATGATTATACCAAGACATTTAGTTCAATGATTATACCAAGACATTTAGCTCAATGATAATACCAAGACATTTAGCTCAATGATAATACCAAGACATTTAGCTCAATGATTATACCAAGACATTTAGCTCAATGATTATACCAAGACATTTAGCTCCGTGATTTATGATATAGAATATGACTAAACATTCAGTTCAGATAAACATATAGTTGCAAATAATCATGAATGTCATAAAAGTTGATGAGCATGTATCTCCCCCAAAAGTAGTATAAAAACAATTGAAAATGGGGCTATGGAACTCACCTGTTGCAATGATTATGATGACAAAAGTGGATACACCGAAATGTTGCGTGAATCTCTAAACTTGACCTATTATGAATGATATGATACATAATAAGTTATGATGTAATGTTATGCATGCAATTCGGATGATATCTATACCACTTGTGAATTTTTGAAAATAACACTTATCGTCGAAAAATAATCTTATAATGTCTTGACCATTTTTAAATTACTTTACATGTATTTACGTTGAAATGATATCCTACGATAATCATTTAATGATTTATTATGAAATTATAACTTTTCGTCGTAAAATAATGTCGTTGAAAATTTCATGAAAGTGACTAAAACGGCCTCGAAAAGCTAGTCGTAAAATGGTGCACGTCGAGTGTTAGGAAACGAACTCAACGGTTTTGGGAAGCTTGTATCATTATCTCAAAGTTTTAGTGTTTAAGTTTTCATCCTAGAGGTCTCGATCACGGAGAAAAATATAGGTAAAGTATGGTACTTTTGTCCAAAATATTGTTTAAGGGTGGTTTTCGGCAAAGTTTAAGTGACCGTATATAATTCATTACAACTCCGCTTGACAAACGGTCAGACATTTTAGAAAATATGCTTGGCGAACTTACATTTACTAGAAGACATCATGTTATAAAAAGTATTACATCCGTGTTAAAAACGACCCTCAACATGGTCCTTCGTGGCCGTAATATTTGTCTAATAGAAATATATTAGTTTTACTTATAATAAAATAGTTACGGCAACTTGTTTAAAATGTGAATAACTTAGTTGTTATAAGTCCGTTTTCTACGTTCTTTATACCCACGGAATCGTGATAACATATACTAATATTTTTTTGATAAGTCGACACATTTAACAACGCTTAAGACTCATTTTTTACTCGTAAAAAGTCGAAACAGCATGCTGAATTTTCTGAAACAATTAATTTTCGTCGTCAAACTTGGAAAATTCATAACTTCTTCGTTATAACTCCGTTTTAACCCGTTCAAGCGGCCACGTTTTCTTTTTAGAGTATATTTTCTGAATATCTAGCCCAAAATATTTTTACAAACTGTAGAAATTTCCAGATTTCAAAAATATGGACAGACCCTTAATTAAACTTGTCAAAATGAGTTTTTCTCGCTCCAAACCTATTCTAACCAATTCAAAACAACTCCGAAGCTATTCTAATCCTACCATACACCTTCTTAGGGTGTCATGGGTTCCTAGACATCACCAAAAGTGATATATTACAAGGGATAATTTATAGGATGATCATATTTCAATATAAGTAATAAAAACATTAAAAGTGGTATAAACTCATATGTAACATGCATGATTTCTTGCAAAAATGATGAAATAACATAAAAATGAATATGAAAGAATTATGATGATCATGAAATGCTTACTTGTATGATTATGTGAAAGAAAGTGATGAAAACCTTATTAATCTATAGGTTTTTATTTCAAAACCTTTACATAGATCACTAATAGGACTTGATAATACTTGATCTTGAAAAAAATTATGGATTCCTCCATGTTTCTTAGAGTGGCCGGTTATGGAGGAGAGGAGAGGAGAGGATATTTGTTTTGTTTTTCACCTTGAGTTATGTGTTTGCTATGTGTTGAAGAATAATATAAAAACTTGTAAGTATCATGTAAGTAGATATTTTGTACTAAGAAAAATGTGTGTCATCATGTGTGTCGACATGCCCAAAATAAATAAAAGGGGTAATGCATTTGTATGATATAATGTATTTTAATTAAGCAAACATAATAATATGTAAGTGTAGTTGATAACTTGTGTACCTATTTAAGTATTTAGGGTAGCGTTAGCTAAAAATAAATTTTAACGGATCAAAATAAAATATATTGAAGTCATAAAATTATAAAAATACATTTCTTACAAAATTTGAATGAAATAATAATTATCGTGTTGTTTTAAGAAAACTCGTAATTATATAAATTTAACAATTTATATACGAAATAAATGGAAAACCTCGGGTAAACTAATGATATAATTTTTATAGTCTTAAAATGAGTATAAAAATATATTAAGATTATTTTTGGAAGTGTCGGATCAATGTTTCAAAATAATGTTTACGCGATAGCGTTTATTTAATAAGAAAAATAAACGTTTAATGAATAAATGCAAATCCATGCATGAAACGATATGAAATGATGTTATTAATGTTATGTAGACTAAATCTAGTCTATATGAAATGTCCTTGATGATATGTTCATGAATTCGCAGCTAAACCATTAAGATTACGCGAATTTGATACTCGTAAACGTAGTTTACGATAAATGATGAAATAGTGAAACTTTTAAAGTTTGTAAAATGACATGAAATTACGAGTTGTCACATTCGCCCAACCAAAAAGGAATTCAGTCCATGTTAGGTTCTACGATGTTACTTGTGAAAAGGTGAGGATATTTGAGTCGCATTGGGTCGTCCAGTGTTTTCTGAATCGTACATGTTTTCGTCTGTTTTAATACGTTTTCGTCTGTTTTCTTAAGTCTTTGTCCCTTTTAATCGGTTTTTATACGTTCCTGTTTTTGTTTACAGGTTTTCGTCCGTGTTTGCATCGTTTTGGTTTTTCATCTTTAGTCCGCTTGTATAAGTTTTACACACATTCGTCCGTTTCCAGCTGTTTTGCACGTTTTCGTCCCATTTACCTCGTTTTCATCCGCTTTTACCCATTTTCGTATGTTTTAAAGAATTTTTCAACCGTTTTCATAGGTTTTCTTACACTTTTACACAGATTCGTACGTTTTACACGCCATTTTCGTCTGTTTTAATAAGTTTTCGCCTCCTTTTCTTACGTCTTTGTCCCTTTTAATCGTTTTATACGTTCCCGTTTTGTTTACAGGTTTTCGTCCGTGTTTGCACGCTTTCTCGGTTTTTTCATCTTTTAGTCCGTTTGTATAAGTTTTTACACACATTCGTCTGTTTCAAGCTGTTTTGCACGTTTTCGTCCCATTTACTCAAACATTATGTTTGTAGGTTGCTAATTATGGAAGCCATGGCTTAAAATCTAAATAATTTTGTGTCAACTCAAGAAGCGAACTTAATTATCCATTTTCGGTTTAAAACCATATGTGTCAACCCAAGAATCGAGCTTAATTTCTGGTCATCCCAAGAAGCGAACTTAATTCATAATCGGTTTTCGGTTCGCTTTGGTTTAATTATAGTTCGGTTCGTTTCGGTTTTTGTGTTGACCAAAATAAAAATATAACCGGTTTAACGAAACAAAACCCGATAACCGAACGAATCAACACCCCTAATTTATAGTCATAGTTTAAAAGAAGGAGGACTTAGTTTGCCATTTTTAAACATTAGGTCCTTAGAGATTGGTGGATCTTAGGGATGATGGGAGGTGCGAGGTCTAACCTGCAGGGGTTGAATGATCTCATTACTCAATCTTAGGAGGAAATCGATACCAAGGAAGAACAAATTCAAGCGATGAATGGTTGAAGGGTTTCTCGCTATGGAATGGGATGTTTTCTTTTGCTCTAGTGTCACTGTTATGTCTAATGTCTAACGTCTAATGTCTTGGTTTAATGGGATGGTATGTAGATATATTAACAATGGAATATGTATGGATCTTTTGATGGTTTATCCATAGGAATGCTAAATATGTTTGTTAATATAAGTAATGTGTTCGCTAGTTTGTTTCATCTTTTTTTCATGTTGTTTTGAATTTAGGAATTGGTTGTGGTGTTTAAGTTCATATTCGAACTGGTAGAATGTATTATTGTAGGATTAGGATGTTCAATTTTTAGATTGTTGTCAATTTTTTATGACTGATTATGAAGTTTAGAACTGAGGCGCTTTGTTCATGACAATTATTTTTGATTGAACCACTAGATTTAGGGTGTTTTGTTGTTGTTTTTGCTTTAAGTTAATTGCATTTACATGTTTTCTTGATTTTTTTGACTGCTTGAGGATGTTAGAGCTTATCTAATTGCTTATAAATAGCTTATTTATAGGCTTAAAGTAAGGTCTTAGGGTTGTTTGATGTATCAGCAGTTCTTGGTTTGATTTGCCTATTTTTGTGCTTAATTATTTATCTGGAACTGCTTATTAGTTATAGTTGCTTAATTAGTTGCTTTAAGTCCATTTTAGCTTTTGATTGTTCATTTGTATGCGCCATGTGGTGATTTTAGTGTATCTGCAGTTATATGTGTCTTTGACACACCTGGTTTGAAGTAATATGGGTGTTTGGGACTGTGGGTAAGCACCATTTCTGCTGGGGTGTTTTGGTTTCAAAACTGTTTGATTTTTCAAAAATTAGATTTTCTATTTCATATTTAAATTGCAGCCAAAAATTAAATATTTAAATGCTATATTATAAATTTGGAGCCACATTTTAAAATTATCAAATTTGGAGCCAAATTTTAGCCAAAATTTTTAAAATTATTTTGGAAATTATGGTTTCCTTAATTGAAAAACTGCCCCATCATTAGCCATATTTTTACTCCAATAAATCAGCCTTCAAGCAAAACACCCAGAACTTCAATTTTTACACCATTATTTACCAATTAAGTTTACTAATTTTCTTTAACACATTACTCGACGAATCATGGCAACGCAAATCAATTATCCGGATGATTTGGTTTATTCAGATCGTGAAAATGAAAACACTTTAGAATATGAATCGAGAGGTATTCAGATGAGGGTGAGGATGCCGGAAACAACCATTCAAATGCGAATGTTGTTAAGAGGGGCATAACTAGGTTAGCAAAGTTTCGCAGGGAATATGGAAAAACAGACGGAATGAAGGTCAGTGTAACCTTCGATGCACTGGATAGGTTATCGAAAAACATAGCATTGTTTTCGAAGTTTTTGGATGATTTGGTTCAGTGAGCATATAGGTGTCGGATTCTAACCTGAAGGAAGGTTGATTCGAAGCAAGAGATAAAATGTGACGAAATCACGGTACACATATACTTTTTAACTAGTAGTGGCTTGGCCGTCAGAGATACAAGGTGTTAAAAAGTTTATCTCTGCATTTACAGTATGTGCAACTAATTAACAACAATTTGTTAATCTTTGCAAGAATATTTTGATGTTGACTTGACGGTCAGAAAGCTGATAATGAATCGCCTTGGTCAACTTCTAAGGAATTTCAGAATAAAATTGATACAAAACTACATATTGCCCAACCAAAATACCCTTTCAAAACTAAATGAAGTCCCGGTAAAGTATAGTGCAATTATAAAAGCCGAAGATTGGGTTAATTTTGTAAACTACACATACCGAGGAATACAAGGGGTTAATTATTCATTTTTATTCAAGTTCAAATATCTTTCACCTTTTCATATGTTTCCATATGTATTAGTTGTATACTATCAGCATTACTACATCTAAACGCCATATGATTTTGTGTTGCAAGGTGAGATCATCAAAAGCTAAAGTGTCGTGTTCCAAGTCTGTTTATGATCATACAATGTGTTAGGAATTAGAAATTCCCGGTATTAAAGAGTCGGTCACCTCAAGTATATGTAATCGTTAGAATGCTCGTAGTCATAGTTATATTTAGTTAAGTAGTATTTTGTTAAGTAACACCGTGGAGGACGGACGGGTCTTTACCCACTGTATGCCTGATCCACAGCCCGTTGTGTGGCGTTTTATGTAAGACTATAAATACTCTCTACCTCCCAAGGTAGAGAGTTGGAGCTCATAATAATATCTTTCACTTTCTCTCACTAAGTTCCCTACACCTCTAACTTTCTCTCTCTAGAATTCCACTTATACGCCCACTTGTGTTAATGGTTTGATGTGTTTGTGAAATCCAATATCCAACAATTGGTATCAAGAGCCATGGTTAGATCATATCTTACACATCTTTGGATTTCTAGTGGTTTTTAGGTGGTTTTTGAGTTTGAAAAAGTTTAGTGGTTTTTGCATCATTTGGGTGATTTCTAGTGTTAAAGTTTGGATTTTGATAGTACTTTTATGTTTAGAATCATCACAAGTATTTAGGTTTTGATTTGGTAAGCTTGAATCATCGTGGTTGGGTAGTTTTTGGATTGAAAAGTGATGTTTTTGTGGTTTTCTTGCTAGCTTAACTTTGACATTCGGACTTCATTCTTCGTGAGCGACTTACTTTGCAATTTCATGGCGAAGTTACAGCTTTGGAGCTAGCGACTTAGACCTAGCGACATCAAGACAAGTAGTGGACTCTCCACTACGGGTAGCGACTTGGTGGTAGCGACTTGGTCTCAGAGCGAGTTGCTCTTTAGCAACTTGAAGTTTTAGCGACTTGAGTAGCGAATTGCTGCCAAAATTTTGCTAGCTTAATTTGAAGGTTAGCGAAGTTACTACTTAGTCACAACTTAGCGACTTGCATTTGTATAGCGACTTGGAACTTTAGCGACTTGGGGTGTAGCGAATTAGGTTGAAGGTTAGCGAGTTACTACTTAGTCACTACTTAGCTTAATTTGCATTTGTATAGCGATTTGGAACTTTAGCTTACTTGGGGTGTAGCTAATTAGGTGTTAGCGACTTGGTGCATTATCTTCTAGCTACTTGGGTGATTGTTTACGGTTTTCTCTTGATTTAGTAAAATCCCGTGAAAGAATCTATTTCCGGTTTAATCATAGAGTTATAAAATCCCGTTTAATTTGTTAACATGTCTACCAACGCCTTCCTACTATCATCTCCACTGCTTGCCGAGGATGTTCAAGCAAATGGTTCAGATACTCGTACACCCATGCTTGACAGAACTGACTACGATTCTTGGGCTCAACGAATCAGATTGTACTGCCTTGAAAGGAAAATGGTGTCAACATTCTCAAATCCATTGATGAAGGACCGTATCGAGTTGAGACGACTAGAGATGTACTTGATATTGCTGAAGATGGAACTCTGATTTACGGAATGGACAGAACAAAGATGTATGATGAGCTTGATGATAAGGAGAAAAAGAGATTCGATGCCGATATCGTGGCTTCTAACATTGTACTTCAAGGTCTTCCTAAAGACATCTACAAGCTGATCAATCACAACACCGAGGCAAAGGCAGAATGGGATAATGTCAAGATGCTTCTCGTGCTCTTAATTAACTATGGAAGAAAGATAATCACAACTCTATGACGAATTTGAACACTTCAAGATGAAACCAGATGAGAGTGTCTATGAGTACTATGTGAGATTTCATAAGTTGGTGAATGACATGAGGAACATCGGAATGACTATGCCTAACATTCACTGAACTCTAAGTTTGTGAACAACATGAATCCCTAATGGCACAAGTTTGTCACTTCTGTGAAGCTCACTAAAGGATTGAAGAATACAAACTATGAGCAACTCTATGCCTTCCTTCTTCAGTATGAGAGACATGCTATGTTTGAAAAATTGGTTCTTAATCAATTCAAAACCAACCAGAGAGAGACAAGCTCGTCTAATGACTCAACTGCCTTCTATTCAAACATCGTAATCACAACCAAAGCCTCACAAGTCATACCCATGGGAAATGGTAATCACAAACTAATTCCCCATCCCATGATTAAACAAGCGATGCTGCGATACACACGTGGGAATTTCATTAATCAACTAGCTCTTCCTCGATCAGTCAAAACATGAATTCTCTCCCACAAACCAATAACAACCTCGTAACATCATCTAACCCACACAATCAAGCCACTGTTAAAGATGGAAGGATCGTGGTGCAACCAATTCAGTGAAAGACAAAGTATGATCGGGGAAGAGGTGGAGCTGGTAGAAGTTATGTTGTTAATCAGAATCGAGGAAGGAATGGTAATCAAGGTCGCTAAGTGATCAAATGTTATAACTGTGGTGGTGAGGGACACATTGCAAGGAATTGTACATCTCCAAAGCGTCCACGAATGCGACTACTTCAGAGATAAGATGTCGCTTGTGCAAGTCAGGATAATGGTGCAGCTTTGGATGAAGAGGATTTGTTGTTTCTTGCTGAGGGCAATGCCAAGACGTATGATGCAGATGTGGATGAGCAACCAATTCAGGAGATAGGTCACAATCATCAGAATGCCTTTCAAGTCACTGATTGTGATGCATAATGACTGATGTGGATGATGAACCTACTGCACACACAATCTTTATGGCTAGCATTTCTCCAATGGTTTCTCCTAAGGTCTCCTCTTCAACACAGACTGGCCCATCCAAAGACACACTCATCTCAGAGGTACTAAAACTATACGATGATGCTGATGTGCATAAGATGCATGACAAAGTACTATCAACTGAAACTTTTGTATCAAATAGTGAAAATATGGGTAATATCAATGTTGTCCCATATGATCAATATGTGAAACAAAGTGAAAGTGAAGTTGTACCAAGTGATGCATCTCCCGCAGCCAACAATGACTATAGTTTTGATGAATACACACCTGTGCCCTTGATGATTCTCGTAATATCCAATTAAATGCCTATAAAGAACGTGTTGCTATATATGAACAACGTGCTAAATTTGAGTTGACCACTCGTGAGCTGAAATGGATGACCAAGTGCACATAATTATTAGAAAAAGTTATTTTCGAGAAGAAGTATTAAAACAAGAGTTAAATTCCTTGCAAGAAAACTTTCTAAAACTGCTAAGCAAAAACAAGAACTTCAAGAAAATGTGAAAATGCTTAAGCAAGAATTTAATGCAAAGGAATCAAAACTCTTGAATGATTTTTCTAATCTGAAAACTTTCAAAAACAAACTTGAAAACAAGTTGTACATACAAGGGAACACCATTCAGACTACTCACATGATCACTAAGCATAGGGTCCTAAGCGATAAGCATAGCATTCCCCTTGTTGAGGAACAAAATCCAGAGGTCATTAAAAGGGCTAGAAATGCTCATAAGGTTCTTTATGATGGCAATGAAATTCTAAAACCTAGACGTAAACCTAGTTGTGTTGAGTGCACTGAGGAAGATAAGAAATCAGATGAAGTCACTAGGAAAAAGATGAACAAGAAATTAGATGATCCTAAATGTAGAGAGAAGAAAATAAAGATCACACCCCATGATTACAAGAAGGAAAACTGGATTTCCTTGAACATGTTTAAACCTCGCACATTGTTGACTCCTAACAAGTTTTCTCGAAAATGGATTTAGATAAGCGGAAAGTCGAAAATATTGTTGAAACGAATCCTCCTCTTTGGAAATTCCCTAAAGAGACTGTGTATCCTCCAAATACACCAATGCATTTAGTTCCTAGAACTATTGCCACTAAGAGCAAGACCTTAATCAAATAATATGTTATTCTTCAACTATTTGTTGATTTTGAGAAAACTTGTAAGAAAAGGATCACACCCATCGGGATAACCGGGGAAAGGGGTTTTGAGCAAACAAAAGAATGCTATCTAACCGAGGTCATGCCTTTCTTTAAACAACTAAAAGATCAATTTGAGAGTCTTAAAAGGATAAAATCGATATTAAAGAAATGAAAAAGGAATTTGATGCAATGATAGTTGAGGTTAGTGACTATGAGCGAAAATTAAAATATAATGAGATTGAGAGGAAGAACTTGCATACCTTGAATGAGAATCTTATTTCTCAATGTATTACTCAAGATGTGTTTTATATCGCTACTTAATTGTTCCATTAATGCTTCTCAATTTCATGAATTATCTGTTGTTCTCAAAGTCTCCCATGATCGTGTCATTGAGCTTGAAAAAACTAATTCTAAATTGCATGAGAAAATTGAACAGATGATCATGATAACTTGGTAAAACAGTTTTCTAAATTAGAAGTTGAGCATCTTGCTTTGCAATTAAAATATCAACATCTAAAAGAAAATGTTAAAACCTCAAATATCAAGACATCCTTGGATGCTCCTGAATTTGATGCGCTTTTGAAATTAGCAAACGCATGATGAACAGATTCGAGCTCATTGTAACACGATCGTAAGATTGAGAACCCAAGTCTCACAATTAAAGGTGAAAAAGAAGGAAGTGATCGGATCCCAAATGCCTCCTCCTTTAGATTCTAAGTACTCTCAAACTTTTCATCTTCAAAACTTAGTCAATGCATTACAAAAGGAAAACGAGAGTTTTCTCAAAGAAAATGAAAAAGTTAAACGACACTTTAAAGAGTTATATGATTCAATGAAAGTCACTCGTGACCAAAACAACGAAAAAATAACGCCTTTACAAAAGGAAATTGAGAATCTGAGAAGTCGTGGAAATGGAAACTCCGCCACTTGTTTTCAATAAGAATGTTGTCTCAAAGTCACCCTTAGATCTGCAAATACACCGTGATGCTTAAATATATTCCTCCTCATCTCATGAATAATGAACATGCTTTTCATGAATACTGTGCTCACCTTAAGGATAGTCTAGAATGTCTCCGTGAGATTGTCGAAGAGGATTTCATTAACAAACCTCTTGATAGTGAAATTAGGTTTGCTTGCCTCCAGGCCAAACGATCTCAAGAGTTGCTAGAATGTGTAATTGCAACATGTCCCAAATCCTTAACCTTAGGTGCAAAAGGAAAAGCTGATATGCCTTGTTCCATGTCAAAATTCAAGCAAACAACATGTGATGTGCCTCCTAGAATTTCAGATCCCAAAGACTTCTAGACCAGAAATGCAGAAAGTAGTGAAGCCATGTAATGTTCCCATCGTTACTTCTACAGATGTTAAGATTGACACTAAAGTTAGCGGGTCAAAACCTAGAAGCTATGCAAAGAAGGATAGGATTACGAAAACTAAAAGTGATCATGATAAGGAAGTGAAAGAACACCATAGGGACAAGAAGTTTGATTTGAACAAAAGAATCGTGTTAGTTCTAGTATTAGCTCCAAGCTTACTAAAATTAATTCGAGGCCTTATAGCTGCTGCAAAACATGCAAAAATGTTTAATTTCTGGTAATCATGATAAATGTGATGTGTTATTTCTGAGGTCTAAGAGTCATAACCCGCTTAAGAAAGTTTGGAGAGCTTAAAATGATTAAGCAATCCTGAAACCTACAGGGAAGGTTTTTACCAATGTAGGATTTCATTGGAAGCCAACAGGTCGAATATTCACGAATGGCAAACCTTGCCCCTTAACTAGATCCACTATGCCTAGAGTAGTGCCAGTAAGGTTTGAAGCCAACCGGTAGAATAATCCCATCAAGCACAAAATGTCCCTCGACTAAGTCTGATGCTTCTACTAGTTTAGCTTCTAGTGACAATGACATTGCACCTAGGGTTTCTCACGATTCAAAGATTGTTTGTGTTGACCAAACGGACCCCATGAGCACGGGGATCCAATGTTTCCAATTCTCCCTGCCTTCGTCCTGTTGTCCAAAGAGGTCAAAGTCGCCCCTTGGTATTTGATTCGGGCTCTAAACATATAATGGGCTCTAAACAATGACGCTCGCTCACATCAGGTTCAGGAGACCTCGTACTTCATCATTATGGCCTCAGATAACACTTCAGCCCCGCTCCTCAAAGAAAAGAAAGTGTACGCCAAGGCGCTTTATCTTCGAAGAAGAGAAATCTTCATGTTTATGACCATTCTCATCGAAATTCTTCATCAACAAGCTTCATGTTTCTCCCATGCTCATTCAGCCATCAAGTGGATCTACATTCATTAATGTATATTCTTATTCACTTGCTAAATCAAAAATGGCAACTTCGATGCAATTTTGAGGGGGGAGAAGAGTGAATATACTAAATGATGATGGATGTTTGAATAATGGTTATACGACTTAAAGTTTGATGACTCTCCTCCAACGCCTAATGTTTCACTCACTAAGGATAAATGGGATTTATTGTTTGGGATTCATTGGTTCAAGATATGTTTGATGAGTATTTACAACCGCTAGCTAATATTTGATGATCATCAAAGAATATGTGATTCATGAGTTCAAGATATGTTTGATGATCATCAAAGAAGTACAACTCACTACTCAAAAAAGCCCTATCTCCAGCTTATTCCTCAAGGCTGATAATGATTATCATAATATTGCAGTTGCACTCATGAATAATGATCCGTTCTTTGGTATTCCTTTGCCAAATCTTCACGGATTATTGTTCATGAATAATGATCCACTCTTTGGTATTCCTTTGCCAAATCTTCATGGATTATTGTTCCTCACATCGTGCATGCTATAAATCACCCACATGAACTTCAAGGAAAATGTCTACCTCATCCGCTCGAAGTTATTGGTGTATCCTCCGTGATCGTCTCTACATGAATACTTTTAGGAAGAATACATTGATGTTGAGGCATCATTTGTTCCGTTCATTCATTGGGTGAATGTACATCCGGTTGTATGTTTATTCACATGTTGGGCATTTGACACAAGTTGATTACTTCGAGTTAATCATTTATCACTTATTTGAGATTGAAGTTGACCTTCACAAAGGCGTTTTCTTATTTGATAACTTGCTCGGGCTTAAGAATTTGAGTTGAAGGCTTGGTTTATCTAGTTACCAGAAATGGAGTGGATGGTTGAAGACCGGGTTAACTATCACTATTAGGAGTTACGTTGTTTTACTCGTGTCACATGCATGACGATGTGGATAATCTCAAGAGGTGTTAATGTCTCATACCTTGTTTGAGTGTGAGTACTTAGAGATTTGCTTGAAGCATAGATTCTCATAACCGCTTCTTCCATCTTTAAGTGCAAGCTCAAGACACAAATGTGGGAATTCACTTCTGGGCCAAGTTTGGTATATTGGGTTTTTCTTCAACAAAGGGTCACTTCAAATTGTCTACATATGGGTTGATAAAGATAGTCAGAGAGAGTTTATGTAGCAGCTGATTCTCACAGGATTCATTTGGGCTATTTGAGTTCTTCTCACAAGATTTCAAGTTTATGGATATATTATGTTTTGGTCGATCCCGAGGTATCAAAACCATTTGGGGGAAGGATATATTATTCCAACTATTTGGGGAAGTGGTCTCTGGAGACCTTTGGTTTATGTTACTTCTGTTGCTTGGAAGAAATGAGAAGAATATTTGGAACGTGAGATGATACTGCTTATCGACATCTTATATACGGTTTATGATAAAGTGCTTCCGGTTATATGCACAACATGTTCACTTGATCGAGCTAATTCAGCTTATATCGAGTTGATATCCACAGATGATTGTGACTCAACATGTTACATGGATGTCATCGTCTCTACTCTTGTTAGGTACATGTGTATATTATGTGCTGATTGGTTATATGTTATATAACTCGAATGCACTTGGTAAAATGAAGATGTTGATATATTGTTCCCCTAAATAGACAACGGGTCAATCTCAAGAGAAGGTGTACATCGGGATGCACAAAGGTTCATGTGATCGGTCAGAATCGCTTAATCCGGATTTGATAACCACCGAGACGATCAATGTTTCAACTTGTTACTCGTGTTCTCGTGTTCTTCGTGTGCCGAGCTTCAATCAATGAGACCGCTTTGTATTCAACTCTACTTCTTAGGGAAATGGTCTTTATTCGATGTTTGTCGGTTTGGGGAGAAGCTACCAAAGATTCAAATTGAGAAGGCTCATGTCCAGACGATTTTCTTAGAAGCCTCAAATGCTTTGGTGGCGAAAGTTTAAGAGATGTTGATTCCTTTCTTCTACAACGTTTGAATCGATATCTTTATCTCTGTACTCATTTCATCATTCTCTTAAACTAATTTATCTCTTGTAAATATTTATTCGAAAAACAAAATACAAAATTATAAAACCTTCAAAAAAATCAAATAGAAAAATATAAAACTTTCAAAATCCATAAAATTTGAAAAGTTAGAAAAATCTTCAAAAAAATATTGTCTTTTTGTCATGTTTCTCTCGATTCGATAATATCTACGGTCTTGATGTTGTCATTCAAAGAATGACACGGGACTTTAGATGTTGTTCGAATTTTTTTATAAAAAAAAAAAAAATCAAAAAAAAAAAAAAATCAAAAAATCAAAAATTATTTTTGGGAGAAAGAGAAAAAATGGTTTATTGTCATTTCAAAGAACCGCTTTTTCAAAGAAAGAACAGAGCCATACTTTATCATGTTTTCAAAATTCCATGCTCGGATTCTTTAATCATTTATCTGCTGAAAACTAACTGCTTTGAAAAATAACTCACTCTCTATTTTTGATAATCATCCGGACTTATTTGTCAAAATATCAATCTCTCAATCAACAACCTATGTCATTGATTGAGGGGAGAATGATTTCAATTAAATTAAAAGTTATTTGGCATTCAATTGTTTTCAAAAGATATACATGCATGTTTTATCAATGGAGTTTAAAGCCTTAAAAACCCGATCATTATCAGTTAAAACGCTTTCATAATCAAGTCACAATTCTCCTTAAAAGCTTTCAAAATCAATTTAAATCTATAAGAGATCACAAATCTCAAATGATTTGATAATTGTGATCGGGGGAGAATGTGTGATTTAAATTGGATTTAAACTGACAATTCGGTAAATGGTTTTATAAGGATGTACAAGCTCTCATTCCCACATATGACAAACGATTTCAAATTTTCCATGCACATGTTGAGGGGAGCATCTATCTTAAACCTATGATTTGAAACGTGATAACTTATCTCAAGGTGCAGTTCTCTCTAGTATGTGCAAAACTCTTTTCAATCTCGAGGCACATAGTGGGGGAGCAAAATCATGAAAACCTCATCCTTCCCCAAAATGCTTTATCTACTTGATTCGATTAGGAAAGTGATGTTGATATTTTTTAAAATGGTAATCAAAGAAGTTAATTCTTTCTCTTGCCTCCGTGGGGAAAACTATTTCAAATACTTGATTCACATGTTGAGGGGGAGTTCTTCTTCTAAAAATATCAAAAAATTCAGTACAAAATGCTTTGAATAAAATATCATAAGTATCTGGATTGATTTTCAAATGGTTTTCAATTGGTTCCTATGGCGCGAACAATACCAAAAAGATTGACCAACTTTACATTATGTATGGTGATATAAGGACGATAAGGTTAGGTATGTGTTCCCATGATCCGCTGTGAATCGGAGGGATCTACCAATGGACTATCCACTAGTTAGTGTAGAGTTCTTAGGTATGATGATAAAAGGAGAAAAATGAGATATGGGAAGAGTGCGGACTAAGACTGAGCTAGTATCGAATAAACCCAACAAGGTTCTAGCTATGAAGTCTCGGTAAGCACTCAAGGGGTTGAAGAATTAAAAAGAATTGAATGAGAAAAGGGTGAAAACAAATAGCCCTCCATTTATTCAACCTTAGGCGTAAAACCGGTTCAATTCATATGCTACCGATGGTAACATCGGTATTGAAGACAAGACGCATGGACCCAAAGTGACGACCGCACTTCAACTTTCCAAACCACTCAAGTTCCTCTTAAAAGGATTTGTTTCATTCTCACGGGGAACCGACATTATCTATCGACTTTCTCTTAGAGATTGTTGATATTGAAGGAGGAGACCTCTCCCTAGTCTCCGATATAGGATCCAAATATGCACAAATTGAGTCTAGAGCCACGAGATCATCAATAAATCTCATTAGGACACTTTCAATGAAGACTCTCTGTTTCACACAATGTGGAAAGAGAGATTATATCTTGAGTCCTACGAATTATCCTTGTGGTATTGCTGTAACATCCGAAAGTGATATGCAAACATACTCACAATGAAGATAGAAATCCTTCTGGAGCCAACATCTAACAAGCTCCTGGTAGGTGGCATGTGAGATCTATTATACGATCAACCATGTGACAACCGACGTAAACAATGGGGCTTATTCATTCTTTTGAATCAATCCTGGTTCAGGTTATGGATTGACGGATACCTTTGAAAACCGGTCTTTGTGCTTTAAAACTCCTTTCATTAAGCACGCCGAATCGTGTACTAATTTTCTCAAATCAAAAGGTGTTTTATGATTGTTAATTGATTTTCATTAAAACCTTCGTTATATTGCAAAACAATTTCTATTGAGCAATACACGATTGTTTTTCAAATCTCTTTTCATCAATCGGTGGACTTAAATTCGCTGGTTCACTCACTCGTGTTGTCTTTGAGACGCTCGGTTTGAGAACAACTAGAGACCGCTAAACCCTCAGTCAAGGAAATTCTTCGTAATTATTCCCGATCACAAGGCATTTGTACGATCAACGGAACCGCGGGGTCGTGTACCTCAATTCAACGAAGTGATCAAAGACACTTTCGTGCGATTACTGATAATCGTTGTTTGCGGTACACCCCGACGCTTGCGTGATCAAAATGGAGCAGTTAGTCCATAGCCGCATGCTCACACAACACATTCATATCAAAAGATATCATGATTGGTGCATCAATGACTCGGATATTCTAACTCCATGCTTCGCTACGCCAATATCATGAATCAACGAATGCTTCCGCTACTACTCGATGAGAAGATATCATGATCCATAATGTGAGCATGTCGGTCCAAAAGTCACAACATCACATAATACCAACACCACAATGGATGTATCAGAGATTTTCTATTAGCCGATGATCTCAAAAGTCGCTTAACATTATTATCACGAGGATCAGTAAAAGACCTCCACTTGGATTAACCAAACATGCAATGAGTGGAATCAATGACTACGAGCCGAGCAATGTACTACATCAAGAATGCAAGATCAATTGTTAATGTAATATCAGATTGTATTCAATGTCATTTTAGTATATGTTTGAGGTGACCTCCCTTAGGGGGAGATTGTTAGGAATTAGAAATTCCCGGTATTAAAGAGTCGGTCACCTCAAGTATATGTAATCGTAGAATGCTCGTAGTCATAGTTATATTTAGTTAAGTAGTTTTTTGTTAAGTAACACCGTGGAGGACTGGACGGTCTTTACCCACTGTATGCCCGATCCACAGTACCGTTGTGTGGCGTTTTATTGTAAGACTATAAATACTCTCTACCTCCCAAGGTAGAGAGTTGGAGCTCATAATAATATCTTTCACTTTCTCTCACTAAGTTCCCTAAACCTCTAACTTTCTCTCTCTAGAATTCCACTTATAAGCCCACTTGTGTTAATGGTTTGATGTGTTTGTGAAATCCAATATCCAACACAATGGGACGAGGTGGATACGCCCGTGTGATAGAAAAAATGGTAACAGTAAACATTTGCACATTTGCATTTAATAGCATCATACTTTCGCTATATTCATCTTACATTTGTATGCATTTGATGTTTATAAGATCGAGAGTAAAGAAATTGAACCAGATGAAGAACCACAGTAAGTGCACGTGGGTTGAAAGGAAGGGTGAAAAGACGGAGAATATCGATGATGATATCGATCATGGGAGAAAAATTTGTAAGTTTGACTGCAAATTTTAATATTATGTTTGTTTAGTTATAAGTTAATATCATCTACACTTAAAACTGTAGTTATAAGTTAATATAGGTAGTGTTTTAGTTAATACTTTTAGTTAATACTACTAAGGTATTACTTA
The DNA here is from genome assembly GCA_910596185.1 of Chrysanthemum makinoi. Lineage (NCBI taxonomy): Eukaryota > Viridiplantae > Streptophyta > Magnoliopsida > Asterales > Asteraceae > Chrysanthemum > Chrysanthemum makinoi. The sequence continues at coordinate 300,998,807 of OU343225.1, forward strand.
AAACTGTTAGTTATAAGTTAATACAAGTAGTGTTTTAGTTAATACTTTTAGTTACAAGTTAATACTGGTAGAATTAAATAACCTATTTCCCATATTGTGTGTGCAGAAAGAAATGGATGACAAGATCAAACAAGGAATCTTGAAGCTTGATCATGGCACTGATGCCATGACAGTTGTATTATGTAAGGAAAAGGGAGGATATGCGAGAGGAGTGGGAGGTGGAGTAACCTACAAGAGGTATTTTGATCACTCAATCGCACAAGCATCGATGAAAGAGTGGTGTTACTTCAAAGTGAACTTGATGATGAGAGGCACCAACGCCAAGAAAAAGAGGCGTAATACAGATTTGATGAAACAATTGGTCAGCACAAAGGGGGCATTGCAGTACCAACTTCAACTCCATTGACACAAAAGGAAGTAAGACATAAGAAAGTAACATTCCATCTTTTTTACCCTTTTAAATACTGCTGCAGTCTTCTTAAACAATTTATATTTCGGGTGTCTCCGGTGAACATTAATCTTTTAAATAGCATCTTGATGAGGATGCCGGAACACGTGTTGCCGGACGCGGAGAAAATTGCGAGCAATGAGAAGTCTAATGGACTTGCAACTTTGGAAAAGGAAATGGAAATAAGTGTAAGTAATAAATCATCCCCGGTATTTTGAATTCTACATACATGTATTATTTATCGTGTATTATATATATAGGAAATCATAAATCGTGATCTAAGAAATCGACTAGATCAAAACGAAAGGATTCTTCACGTCAACTTTCCTAATCACAAGAAAATGAGTCTCCATTAATAGTACTACCACAAGTATGTATTTAAACATTTTCATATGTTCTTTAGTTTAATTAATTACCATACATATATACATTCAACAAATTATCTTTTTAGGTAATTAAGTGCGCATGGCACTTAAAGAAATCAACTATTATTGCGGAGGGTACCGTGTACAAAACCGATGGAAAACAAATGCTTCATAACAAACCACTCCCAAAGGATTGCTACAGAGTGTCTATTGAAAATCTTTAGTGGATGCAGATGCATACCGGATGTAGGAAGTAACGGTTTCCAAAACAGCTTAAGGATGCAATAGGTGGTTTTTATGCATGGTCAAAGGATCAAGTGGTTTTCGATGAAAAGGTACATAGATGCATGTGTTTTATAAACCTACATATATCATTCTTCATATTTAATTCAGTGTTTGATACACCCGACTTTTGTTACCTACAGGTAACACCACCAAGTACCATAAAACTGATTGGTGAGAACCGAACTGCACCTAAATTACAAACGAAGCGCTACGTCTCTAGTGATGCCATGCAAAAGGAAGCTAAGAAGATCAAGAGTCATAAGTCGTTAAATTATTGAAAATTTTATTATGTACGACATTACAATTTTATATACATTCCAATTTATTGTATTTGAATATATTTTGAATATATTTTTATATATTTGAATTTGTTTTGATATATATTGATTTCTTATATGTGACTAAAAGATTCATATAGTCACAATTATTAACACTTTTTGGTCACAGTTGCTTAATTCGATGTGTGACTAAATGTTAGAAAAGGCCACACAAACATAAAATTAATGTGGCCATTGGATGATCAGTAGTCACACAAAACACACATTTCTTCACTTAAAACACCATATGATCACACTTATTAACACTTTTGGCCACTTTATGCTTAATTTGTATGTGACTAAATACCCAAAAGAAACATGCTTTGTGTGACTAAATGTTAGAAAAGGCCACACAAACATAAAATTAATGTGGCCATTGGATGAGCAATAGTCACACAAAACACACATTTCTTCACTTAAAACACCATATGGTCACACTTATTAACACTTTTGGCCACTTTATGCTTAATTTGTATGTGACTAAATACCCAAAAGAAACATGCTTTGTGTGACTAAATGTTAGAAAAGGCCACACAAACATAAAATAAATGTGGCCATTGGATGATCAATAGTCACACAAAACACACATTTCTTCACTAAAAACACCATATAGTCACACTTATTAACACTTTTGGCCACTTTATGCTTAATGTGTATGTGACTAAATACCCAAAACAAACATGCTTTGTGTGACTAAATGTTAGAAAAGGCCACACAAACATAAAATTAATGTGGCCATTGGATGATCAATAGTCACACAAAACACACATTTCTTCACTTAAAGCACCATATGGTCACACTTATTAACACTTTTGGCCACTTTATGCTTAATTGTATGTGACTAAATACCCAAAACAAACATGCTTTGTGTGACTAAATGTTAGAAAAGGCCACACAAACATAAAATTCATGTGGCCATTGGATGATCAATAGTCACACAAAACACACATTTCTTCACTTAAAACACCATATGGTTACACTTATTAACACTTTTGGCCACTTTATAATTAATTGTATGTGACTAAATACCCAAAACAAACATGCTTTGTGTGACTAAATGTTAGAAAAGGCCACATAAACATAAAATTCAAGTGGCCATTAGATGATCAATAGTCACACAAACACACATTTCTTCACTTTAAACACCATATGGTCACACTTATTAACACTTTTAGCCACTTTATGGTTAATTGCATGTGACTAAATACCCAAAACAAACATGCTTTGTGTGACTAAATGTTAGAAAAGGCCACACAAACATAAAATTAATGTGGCCATTAGATGAGCAATAGTCACACAAAACACATATTTCTTCACTTAAAACACCATATGGTCACACTTATTAACACTTTTAGCCACCTTATGATTAATTGTATGTGACTAAATACCCAAAAGAAACGTGCTTTGTGTGACTAAATGTTAGAAAAGGCCACACAAACATAAAATTCAAGTGGCCATTGGATGATCAATAGTCACACAAAACACACATTTCTTCACTTTAAACACCATATGGTCACACTTATTAACACTTTGAGCCACTTTATGGTTAATTATATGTGACTAAATACCCAAAACAAACATGATTTGTGTGACTAAATGTTAGAAAAGGCCACACAAACATAAAATTCATGTGGCCATTGGATGATCAATAGTCACACAAAATACACGTTTCTTCACATTAAACACCATATGGTTACACTTATTAACACGTTTGGCCACTTTATGATTAATTGTATGTGACTAAATACACAAAACAAACATGCTTTGTTTGACTAAATGTTACAAAAGGCCACACAAACATAAAATTCAAGTGGCCATTGGATGATCAATAGTCACACAAAAGACATATTTCTTCACCTTAAACAACATATGGTCACACTTATTAACACTTTACTTTATGCTTAATTGTATGTGACTAAATACCCAAAAGAAACATGCTTTGTGTGACTATACAGTGTTTATGGTCACTAATACGGATTAATCCAACAAAATTTGTACCTAATTAGTCACACATGTTACGGTTTTGGTTACTCTTTTGCAATAGATACTAAAAGAAAGTCAAACACGTGACCATAAAGTACCTATGGTCGCGGCACCTTTAGTCACACACACTCGAAAAACCATGTGTGACTATATGTATATCGTCACACTTTTTCGATGTAGCCAAATCCACTTTTTGTTCTAGTGCTACCACTAGTCGCATTCAATCCCATAGCAAAAATCGAGGGTCAAGAGTCAAGGGGTCTTCAATAATCCAGTACACGATTTAATGCATAAGAAATGTAATGTGGTGCCTCATAAATTCTATAATCTAGGCAAATAAGATGCATTAACTCGGCCTTCATCATCAATGAAAAAAAAGTATGTGCTATAAAAAAATTTAAAATTTGGGTACTTTTAGCACATATTTCAACCAAAAACAACCATTTCTATCTCCCATTCCCCCACTTGAAATGTACAATGTCCCCATTGTACGAATATTGATTAAAATTTGAAAGGCGAGATAGAAATGTTCGGGTTTCTAATTTTATCCGTAAGACAATTGAAACAAGGCGAGAATACTCAACACAATACGACACATAAGTTGATTTATATTACGATCAGCAATAAACAACTAATAAACTCTTGCTTGCATTCTCATCTTTTTTTTTATCAAAAATTTTGATCCGGCTTAAACCGTCCAAGTTTTCTCCCGCAGTTTTATTCACTTGTGAATGGCCGACCGTAAGAAACTTAAAACGGTTCGCAACGAACTCAATGAATATCTGAGGAGTATAGTGTTTCCCCGGGTCGTTATGTCCCAGCGAGCTATGCAATGGATCACCCAACGAATAGTGATCGAGAGATTTGAACGGGAAAGAGATTTTGAGTTATTACAACTACAGAAAAAGGACATAAATTACAAGGGCTAAAATGTAAATTAAAGAAATTTAAAAAGGTAAAATCTATTAAATAAACGCTATCACTATTTTTAAAATTGATGAACGTTTAAAACTTAAAACTAAAAACTTACGTTTAAATAAAATTATGAACGCATAAAAATAAAAGTGAGATCTAAGAAATAAAAGTCCTAAAAATATGAAAATGACTTTTTTACAAACCTAATGATAAAAGAAAATTTATAGAAAAAGAAAATTATTTTTATAACTATTAAATTAATTATTATTAATTAAAAACTATTTTTACTTATTTAATAATAGCCTAAAATACAAGATAATAGGAAATAAAGCTAGAAAAATAAAATTATGACTTAGAAAAATCTAAAATATCAAAATAGAATTTTCAAAACTATTTTTGTATTTTTCTGATTATTTTTCTATTTTCTAGGAATTAAAAACTAATTAAATTACTTAAAAATACAAATTTAACTAAGAAAAATCTAGAAAAATATTTTTTTGGCTTTTTATATTTATCTTAACTTAAGAAAAATGAAAAATTATTTTTTTGAACCTTTTCTTAATTATTTGTATTAAATGCTAATTAAAAATGCTTAAAAACTAATTTAAATTAAGAAAAATAGCAAACAAGCTTGGAAAAATATGAAAATTTCAGGAAAACTCTAAAATTATATTTGGAATCTAGGAAAAATGGAAAAACAGGTGCTTATGTGTAAGATTAAGCAACTGCTATAGGAAACTAAGCACTTCGATAAGCCAAATGAACAAAACAAGCCACCAACTGATAACAAAAGTTCTAATATGCTATAATACCCCAAATGCAACTAAAAACAACAAGTTTCAACCTCTGGACTGCAAGCTACCAAGTTTTGATGCTTTTGAGTTTATAAGTTAAAACATATTTGGGTACCTACTTTGAGCTTAAGCACAAGCTTCAAATTAAGCTAAAACTGAAAACTACAAATTGGAACTTAATCAAGACCTGGGTGAGAGCTTGTAAACCAAAAAACAGACTTGGATAAGCTCTTATGAGCCCAATGCAAGCTCTACAAATGGCCTGCACACACTCAGTTATCAGAGTGTGTGCATGGGGCATATAAGGCCCTGTTGCCAAGCTCATTTGAAGCTTAAAAAAAATCATAAAAATCTGTAAAAATGGTAATAAAGAAATAGACAAAGAGAAGTTTTTAAAACAACAATTTTCATTGAAATTGGCCCAAAGATGAGCTCATGAAAATTCACCCTAGTTTGGCCAAAACTGAGTTATGTGCAATTTGACTTTTGACATGAAAATGGAAATTTGACTAATTTGAACTTTGGAACCAAATCAAGGACTGAATATGATGTTAATTGGTGAAATGAAGCTAATGTAATCTAACTTTATGGATTTTAAACACAAAATGATCTTTTGATCTTGTAAAAACTCAACAGACAAGACTATAAGACAGATTAAAGGGAGATTTGACTTTTAAGATTCTAGGTTGCACTTTGATGACTGATATGGGCTCAAAGGAGCTAAACAAACATGAAACAACAGGTCTTACTTACTGGGCAAACCTCTGGTACAGTTTAAACATCAAATCCAAACACAACTTAAAACATTGATTTGCAATAAAAACTACTCAAACTACTGAACAAGCAGGTAATAATGATCAAAATGAGTTCACTTAACCTAAAGACAACTAATTAAACAAGCCTAAACCTTTGGTAACCACAGATACACATTCAAGCACACTTATGCAAAATAGACTGAGATAAAAATGAAAATGCTACTCACAGATGTTCCAGCTGATATACAGGCTAAGACCAGATCCAAAATTACTCTAACCTAGTCTAATCTAACCCAAAATCCAGCTCTGCAACACCATTAACCATTTCCAAGTCCTTTTGAACAAATTACTCTTCACAGTTGACTTTCATTGACCATGGAACAAAGTTGATTAAAATTGATGTATAAGTTTACAAAAAGCTTTAAATAGCTTAAATAAGCTAGATTAAGTTTAAAAATAAGCTTCTAAGAGCTTATGAATAAGAGTTTGAAACTGAGATTAGCAACAGTAAGCTGGAAACTTGAAGCTTAGATAAGAACTTGGAATTACAAGTTAAAAACACATTACACTGATAAAGTTACTTGAATTAAGTACAATGAAGTAAAATATTACATTCTAAAGTTGAATAAAAACATAAAACTAAAAAAACGACATACATTTTTAGAAAATAAACTAACTATCCTCTTGTTGCTTCTCTTTTGCTCCTTTTATACATCAAAAGCACTCCCCACGTGTCTCTGAGCAAATCCCAGCAATAATCCAGGCCATTGGATGGCTAGAAATCAATCTTGGCCGTTCTTTGAAATTTGGCGCCAAAATTGGTTTTTGATAACAGGGAAAGGGGAGGGGTGCATTTAATGCATCTTGTATTGGTGTGGAGGTTGGAGGGGACAAAACATGGAGTAGGGGTGGAGAGTTGTTGGTGGCTGGAGGTGAGGGAGATGGTGTGTTGCAGGCTATATGTTTGGGAAGACAGGAAAAAGGCGCTAGGGGTGTTTGTTTGACTTATGGGTTTGACAGGGGTTAATATTTTATGAAGGGGGTCAAATGAAGGGTCCAAAGGGCTAATGACAGGGGTCCATGGGTTTATTAACAAGTCCAAAATGGGTGTAAAGGGTTTTAAATACAAGGACTAATGTTGCAATTTCGAAAATAGGGGGTTCGCCAATTCATCAAAGTTGCTTCAAGGGCTAAAAGTGACAAGCTCTAAAAGTACAAGGACCAATCTTGACATTTTCAAATTTCCTGGGCCATTTTGCCAATTTTCAAACTTGGAGGACCAAACTTGTAATTTTCTCAAACTTTTGATATTTTTTCACCAAAGGACTAATTTTGACAAGTTATGATTTAAAAAGGACCTTTGGTGATTTTTCTTTTGAAATTTTGACTCAGGGACTATTTTTGACAATTTTAGAAACTTGGGGACTGAACGCCAATTATGCAAACTATGCTCATTTTTCATCTGATTTTGAACATTTTGCATCTGAAACATATAAAATGCAATTTTGGAATATTTTCAGTATTTTGATGCATTTCTGAGCATTTTTAGACGTTTTGCAGTTCAGATTTGACTAAAAATGATGAGTATTTACACACTCATCAATGATGCAAGACAAGGTATACATGAATAAAAAAATAAAAACAATACGAACAAATAAAGCATCCCCCTACTTGAGATCAACTATCATCTAAACCCGATTTTCTTCCACACCCCTTTATTCAAAACCCGCGACTTTCACTAGTGGAACCAAAATTAACCAACAGCACCCGGACCATGGACATAAGGAAACTACTGAGGGTAGGCTAGAAGCGATAGGTGTAACGAAACAATTATATTGGGTGAACAAAATGAAAGGAAAGGCTCAAGGGTGTATCTAGGGTATCTTGCACTAATGGCGAGTGCAACAAAAAGGGTTTAAGGGGGATTGACTAACCGATGTGAAAAGCCAGTATACACAACATAAATTATGGGCTATTTGGGTTTAATCCTAAAATTGCCTTATATCCTAGCTGCACCGATCACACCAAGTTACCTCAGTGTAATGCTCATGATAATGGTCTCAAAAAGATATACAAGGCCAAGTTCTAAAGTCTACTACAGCCCACCACACTTATTTTTGTGGAATTATGTATAACGGGAAAACGGAAAGGCTTATCCTCACACAATGGAAATATAAGGTATGTGTGCTCAGTCCAGATTAATCCAGTTAAGTAATGAAAAACATGTCAAAATTTTATTAATGAAACACTTTTTATCAAAAACTAGAAAAATAAGGGCAAGTAAAATTAAGTGGGTGTCTATGTCTAATCTCTTCCCCCCACTTGGGTCATACTTAAGCATATAAATGAAAGATAAGAAGGGCTAGAATTGAAACGGAAAACTCCCTTGGATTTGCTCGGCATGATCGAAGACTAACGAGTTAACGTGTCCCGCCTTGAGATTTATGAGCAAACTTTAATAACCTGAATTCACTTAAGACAACCAAACGCATCATACTAGAAAAACAACAAGTATAAAAAGAAAACGAAAAACCTAACTCACTTTTGTAGGAATCACGGTTGCATTTAGCGCATGCAACAAGCCTTTTAAACCACTTGGTGTCCCAAGTGGACGAGTGAAGTCTTGTGAGGGTTTACAGGGAACACACCCACAAAGTTCATTTAAAACTAATACAAGGTTATTGTGTTTTAAAATGAAAGAATTAAAGCAGAGGAAGGTTACGTCGTAACTCTTATGAAGGAGTTACGCCGTAACTAGCAAAACCTGACATAAGCTGCAAAGTGAGTGGTTATGGCGTAACCACGGAGATGGTATTACCGAATTATTAATGCGTCAAGAATTCTGCTGCTAAAAAGTTGGTTACGGCGTAATCACTAAGATGAGTTACTCAGTAACTCGGTCGATCAAGAACCGCAGCAGCAGAATTACTTCCTCGTTTCGCAAAAAGGTTAGAAAACACAAAAACCCAACTATACTAATAAAATGAAAAAGAAAAGATAGGCATGGGTTGCCTCCCACAAAGCGCTTGTTTTTGTTCGAGTCACGAGCTTGACTCCACCCTTAGTTACTATGTAAAAGGGTGTTCATCCCCTCACTTGAAATCAAGTGTGGGAGAAAATAGCAATAAACACCATGAGGGTGTGAATTTGCTACGGGATGGGGAACTGATAAATTATGATCATACCTGAAAGGAGATGTCATTTCCCTCCATACCTTACCCATTTTAGTTGATGGCATTGATGATTGGATCACCTCGTGACGTGGCTGATTAATAGGCTCGTATGTCTTCTCGTTAATCACTGAAGTGTCCAAGATCTTGTCCTCTAATTCCATTGCAAGATCAACTAAAATAGGTTCAGTAGCCGTTGCAACATAGCCATCATCGAGTGATGTGATAGGTTGCACGATTTCATCCATAATTTCAACATCCTGAATAGAAAAACAAGCAAGATTGTTAGGAATAAAAGAAGAGTTAGAAGTAATACCATTTTGTGTTGTGGTTGATTCCTCATTAGCTTGTGGCGTTGCTTCATCACTCTGTAAGTTCTTTACTTCCATTTTCTTCAATTGATCGTCGCTTGTTTCTTCTTTTCTCACAGTCTTCAAACATCCTAGAAATGGGATAGGTGGTACATAGGGTCTGATATAAGGTAAATCATGAGGAACCGGCTCCTTGTTGACTTCTTTCATCTTTCCCACTGTTGCTTTGATAGTTCCATCCGCATTCTTTTTACTTTCCAAGACCTTTTGGTTTAATTCTTCAAGCTTAACCTCCAAGCTTTTCCTCTTATTGTCAAGCTTCTTTAAATTTAAGTCCGCACCCTCCTTGAATTTCCTAATCCATTCATCATTCGAGTCGTCCATCCTTTTTAGATTATCCGAGAATTTATTGACGACTTCTTCCAATGACTCAATTTACCGAACCTGCTCATATTCTTCGCGTTCTTCTTGGAGAGAATGCTCTTGTATAACATGAATGTCTTCCTTAACCATATTCATATCACATCCAAGTCTATCAAGCTGCTTGGTGATGTCGCCAATGTCATCCAAGCTGTTGCTATTTGATAAGGTTTTAAAATGTACTTTTTTAAAGGGTCGTTTAAGCCCTTATTTGATCACTTTTGTATCCGTTATTACTTAATATCGTTCCTTTTCACTTTTTAGGTATCTTGAAGGCAAAATGTTGGAATGACACTTATTCGGACGAAAAAGCGCGAATATACGAAGAAAATGGCCAAAGTCAAGAATCGAGACACCTAGGCTGCTGGAACTGAAAGGGACGGCGTCAGGCATAAATTAGTGACGCCGTCGGACAACTTTTGTGACAAAGAGCCAAATTGCTTATTTACAAGTGACGGCTTCGTGTTTTAAAAGAGTAGGGCATCGCAACTCGGGCGGCCTGGATTTGATCCAAGACGCCGAGACGGAAGGGACGGCGTCACAAGCACAAGGTGACGCCGTCGCAAGTCTAACGTAGCCAAGACGAAACCCTAATGACGGCAACCCGACGGCGTCACAAATCAAAAGGTGACGCCGTCGCATTTGTAATCTTATATATAGAATCCGAATTTTTAGTTTTCAGGTGTAGACTTTGGAGTAAAAACCTTAACCGAACCAAGGCTATCTTGTACAGTATTTTAGGGTTCCATACCCTATCTTACATCAAGATAAGTGTTTTACTTCATTAATTTGATTATGTCTTCAATTACTTGTGTGTATGCTTGCATGTTTCCCATGTCCGGCTAATTTACTTGTGTGTTTGCTTAGGAGATATGAAACTTAATTATTGAATATTGATTGGTTGTCTTTTATCTTAATTGTTAATGATCTAGTATTGCGATAGATCATCCGTTGTGTAGTTAATGCTTGATTAATCTTTGTTGAACCTGAGCTTATAGTACCTAGAGTCATTGTAGGCTAAACCATCCAAAGAGTACCTTAGTGTTAAGTTTATAAATCCTAGAGATTTTGTAGGCGATAACCTTTGGTAGTTTCAAAGAGTTAGGGATAAACGCATACCCTACGACCTTAGACACACAACACGATTAAGAATAAGGACGTGAAAATTCAACCATCAATAGGAGATAATTAAGGAGTAATAAAACCTAAGTAAACACATCTTTAAATCATCATACGAGCACACAATAATTAGACATAGACTACATGCACCACTAGATTAGATAATTAGATAAGTAGAGTAATCGGTAGAAATACCAACCCCCCAAATCCAAACCCCAAGATTCGTACCTTTCCATTTCCTAAAAAACATAAAAAGATAAAAAATAATCTTCCTCAACCCCAACCTTAGCGTAGTAACTTCTCACTAGCATTCCTATTCCCCTAGAGAACGATATCAATACCCGTGGCTTACCCTAATACTACACTTCAACGATTAGGTTCACTGCCTAGGGTGTTGAAAAACTTGCTCGACGAAAAGGAAGTTCCTTTGACCCCGAACGATGCGTGTAGCGTTATCAAGTTTTTGGCGCCACTGCCGGAGAATAGAATAGCTAGTTAGGAGTCCACCTCGTTTAGGTTTCCTTGCTTGATTCCTATCAAGTAAGATTTTTTCTCAATTTTTAGCTTTCTCGTAGTCTATCCCCCTTCTTCGTGACCTTTGTTAGTAATCCCATCACTTTTCATCATGGAAGGTGATAACCAACCACCATTCATCAACCTACCACCAAATGACCCGCCAAGAGCCCGTCCTCTTGGTGAATACTCGAGACCAAGACACCTAGGCTATAGAAACACCATTGAGCTTTCGGACCAAGCCCAAACTACGGCCCCATGATCCGACACCATCCGGTTGGTGCAAAACGGTGCATTCCATGGACTTCGTTCCGAAGATCCTAATCAGCATCTTAAGGATTTCCTTAAAATTGTCGATTCCATCGACCTCGATGCTTACTACTGGGAGACCACGCGTCTGCGTCTCTTCCAATTCTCTACGGGACCAAGCTAGTAATTGGCTTGAGCGACTTCCCGCCGACTCCATCTCAAGTTAGGATGATCTCACCTCTCGTTTCCTTGCTCAATTTTTCCCACCGGGAAGAACCACTAAGCTTAGGAATGATATCTTGATGTTCCAACAACGCCAAGGTGAATCTCTCTACGAAGCATGGACTCGATTCAAGGACTTACTCCATAAAGTCCCTCATCACAGTATTGATGTTTGGCTCCAAGTCCAACTCTTCTATGATCATGTCAACTTCCCCACCAAGCGATCCATTGACCAAGTGGCCGGTGGAAAACTTATTGATCTCACCGCGGAAGAATTGTGGGGTATAATAGAGGACCTTGCTCTCTATGACAACGAAAGTTGGAATGACCCCTGTGAGTTGCCCAAAACCGTAAAGGCAATCTCCTTGCCTCCCCTTGACTCACAATCTTCCGACCGTAGGATGCTCGAGCTTGAAGATCAAGTTAAATTCCTAATGAGCTCCTACAAAAATCCTAAGTCTTCACATCAAGTGAATAAAATCACTTTACCTTGTGAATTATGTAGTGGTCCCCATGATACTCGTGATTGCCCAATACTCCCCGAACAAGCTTTTGCGGACTACGCCTCCACGCGTACCGACGGAGCGGGAGAGAAGTGGTACACTTTCAAGCCCGAACAAAACAACTTAGGAAACTCTTACAACCCCTCATGGAGAAATCACCCTAACCTTAAGTGGAACCAAAATTCAAGCACACCCACCTAATAGGTTCAATCCTCCAAACACCGGGAACCCCACTAGTCTTGAGGCAATTGCATCTAGATTCATGTCATCTCAAGAAACTCGATTAACTAAGCTTGAAGCCGATTTTAAGCAACGACAAAGCGAGATGACAAACAAGCTTGATGCCCTCTTAAAAGCCTTTAATGACCGGGAAATTGGAGCACTCCCAAGTGATACTATAAAGAACCCAAAAGTGAGTTCGATTTCATCGACTTCATGTTTTTGTTCACCATGGGAGAGTGCGCACCCATGCTCCTCACACCCAACGGTTCACTCAGTAAATGCTATCAACAAGAGTTTCAAGCAATCCAAAATGAGATACCAAGATCCCACGCCATTGGTAGAACCTACTCTTGAGAAACCCGTCAACCAAGAACCCAAACCTAATCTAGAGGAGCCGGTTCTTGAAGTCTTAACTCATGCACCTTATTATAATGCTTTAAAAGAAAAATATGAGTTAGAACTTCAACTTGGAAAACATGGGTCCACTTTTGTGCGAAATAATCTACCTAAGAAGTTAGACGATCCCGGGCTATTTACTCTTCCGTGTAGGCTTGGAACTTCCAAACCTCTCGATGCTCTAGCCGACTTAGGATCATGCATGAATCTTGTTCCGTTGTCCCTCCATAGCAGCCTTAACTTAGGTAAGATTGAACCAACGAAAACCATCTTAGGTCTAGCGGACGGTAGTATTACATATCCGGTAGGGATAATAAAAGACATGGTAGTAAACGTAGGAGAATTGACTCTTTTGGCGGATTTCCATGTGCTAGACATGAATAAGGACCCGACATGCCCATTGCTAGTAGGAAGAGGATTCTTAGCTATCACTAGTGCCATCATTGATTGTAAGATGTCCAAAATAATGGTAGGAGAGGGGAGTGCTAGATCAATTTACGATGTCAAAAAGCATACTTACTACAAAGAAGAGGAAATCCCACATAAGATTAGGTTGGATAGAATGCCATCTATATACGGACCTTGGTTAGATAAGAACTTCATAGGTCCCCAACGACCTTTCTACCTAGATGAAGCCTTTGCTAGTAAAGCAACTTTCCATGAAAAAGAAATGGCTAGGGACATGGAAGTGAACCCGTTCGAGGACGCCTTTATATTTAGGAAGATGACCGAGTTCCTAGGAAGCTTGCCCGTCAACCTTGTCATGAATAAGTGGAAAGTTGAGAGCGATAAGCCTAAACATAAGTGGGATTGGGATAGACAGCCTAGTGATGGTAATGGAGAGTGGCACATTAGGATAACGATCTATGATCCCGATGGAGAGAAATTCGAAAAGGCATATCGAACCAAACGTACTACTAGGAACTTAAATGATAAGTTTGATCCTTATGACATTCTAAAGGATAAGCTTACTTATATCGGTACGTAGGAGCACGACTTCGAGTCTAGCTACAAGACTCATAAATAAAGAAAAGCGCTTCGTGGGAGGCAACCCATGTTTAATTGTTTGCTTCTTTGTGTCATATATCTTTTATTGATTGTTTATTCTCATGTTTAAATTTGTAAAAATGCTTTATTTTGTCTTTAACCTCGTCTTAATTACATATAAATGTATTTTACATAAAGGATAAGTGTAGGGAGGATTACACATGTTTTCAAAAGAAACGTAAACATGAGAATTACAATTATTTAAAAGATATACATGTTTGTTTGTTCGAGTCAAGTGCTTGTATCGAGTCATAATGGATGTTTTGCAGGAAATTTTTCCAGGTCCTAAAGATGTAAATTTTCCGAATTTTTCGAAAATCGCAGAGACCGCTTTTGTCGATAACTTGACGGCATCAGGATCGCAACGGACGGCCGTGGGAAGAAGCAAAACAACTGATTACTTTTTCTCGTTTTCTGAGCTACTTATAAATTTTTTGAATTTTCCAAGTCTTAATTTTCGAAATTCAGAAACATCCATTCCACACGCATTATATCCTAGTTTAGTAGAGTCCTATATATATTATTACCGCCGATTTTACGCGGTTGTTTCGGTTGGTTTTCTTCAAGTGTGCAGGTTTAATTTACCAAGAAGAAAATACATAACATGAGAAGGAGCTTTTCACGCAAACGTTCTTCTTGAAGAAAGATGTAACCACCACATTACACGGATCCTACCGAGCTAATCAGGGGAGTATAAGTTTCTTTCATCTTTTATTACCTTCCATTATCATAACTTTGATACTTTCGGGGAACATTGGGGACAATGTTCAGTTTAAGTGTAGGGAGGGAAAACAAAACGGGAACTTTGAAACTATGCTTATCCTTGAATATTTTCTTTGTCCAATTGCATTTGTGTAATAAACCATGATAAAATGTCGGTTAGGGTAATTTTGGCACCAAATTTAAAATTTTTCATGACATATAGGAGTGGGCCATTAGTCTTAATAAGCGTCTCATGGATAGGAAGTTATATGACTAGCACAAAAAACCCTTTACCACTTAAATTCCACCCAAAATGTGAGGATCTCCCTTAGATTAGTAGGAATTAAAGCATTCATCTTTAATGCTTAGAGTGTGAACCAGTAGTATAATAGATTCTAGAACTTGTTTTGTGATGCATCCCGAGATCGCTAGTAAGACTACACTTGTGTAGTTAGGAATAACTAAATGATAAGAGGCATTAGGATAACCCTTGTTTGATACCCGTAATATAATTACTTCTTCCACATCGGTTGAGTAATTCCCCCACACCTTTGCGTTGTACTCATCTTTAGTACACGATACCCCTAGTTAACCCCTCGAGCCTATCTTTCGGTTCTCGTGATGTTTCGGTTTTCCGGAATATCAATGAAGAGCATTGTTTACACCTCACCCCCAAATGTACACCCAAATCGCCTTAGCCTACCTTGTATACACTCACTTTTAGTGCATTATTGTTATCACACTAAACCCTTAGTTCAATTATCTAGTTGCTTGCATAAGTTTCTAAGTCGAGTCATATCCTTTTGATGAGTGTCTAAATACTCATCATTTTATTCCCATTTAAACTGCAAAAACATTTAAAAACACTCAGAAATGCTTCAAAATACGTAAAAATATCCGTGGATTATGTTTTTATCTGTTTCATGTGCAAAATGATTGAAAAAGTTGAAAAACGAACAAAGTTTGCATAATTGGCAGTTTCAGTCCCCCAACTTTCAAAAATGACAAAACAAGTCCCCGGGATTTTCAAAATTGGAAAATATTATTTATGGTCCTTGGTTAATAAAGTTTGTCATCTATGGTCCTTATGATAATTTTGGAAGTTGGCAAGATCACACCTTGAAGAATTGGAAAATTGCACATATGGCCCTTGTGTTAATAGCTACAACCAACCAGGAACACAAATAAATAAACTCAACCACCCTTTTCCCTTTTCCCTCCTTTTACCTCTTTCTGCGCTTTCCTCTTCCCCACTCAACCACCCATTCCTTTTTTTTTTTCCTTTATCCGTGAAACACAAATAACCTCACCCATATCCACCTTCACCTATCCCTGCACGCTTGTCTCCCCAGCTCACTTTTCACCACTTACGCAGAAAGCACCAAGAATGAGAGAGAAGACCCATGGCTTATTAGTATAAATAGTTTGTATGCCAATGTATAAGGCAAGTAGTAAGCCAGTTTTTTTAGTTTTAATTTAGTTTTTAGTTTTAGTCTAGAAATTATTGTTCTAGTCCCATTTTTTACCTTCTTTCAATTTAATGTAACCTTTAATTTCAGTTTATGCAAATTTAGTTTTTTTTTAATCCCATCTTAAAGCTTTTCTTGCTCTGTTTCATTGTTCTGCTTTCTTGTATGTTTGAATATTAGAAAGTGTTGCCTAGTTGTGACGTAAGCTCATTTGAGTTGTTGATTAGGTTTACAAAAAAAGTTCTAGTGATTTCAAAATCTTTACAGCTTCATAAATTAAGTTTTTGACCCCACGGGTGTTTGATTTGCTTTATTTTTGGTAAAAAAGTCACAGATTTACCCATTTTGACCCAATTTTGGGTCTTGAACTGGACAAGGTTGAAGTTATTTTCGTTTTCTAATTGATCTTTTTGCAAAACAAGTTTCGAAGTAAGAGTTATCAATTTCTGTTTTGCTGAAATGCAGTCCAACTGCTCCTTTTGCTCAGCCTTCAATAAGCTCATTTAAGCTTTGTATGGTTTAAAAATTGATTTTTAGTGAACTAGGGTAGGTCAATTTTTAGGATTAGTAGCTTGTAGGGATTAGTTGATAGGTTAGCTTGTTTAATTTTAAGCTCTATTGGCCCTCTAGGGGCTGTTTTACTACAGCACCACAGCCTTGTTCTAAATGGCCAAGTGGCTTGTTTTTTTTAGATTTTTCATTTATTTATCACTAGGTCTTATAAGCTAAAGTTTGGTATGCATGGTATTCAGTGGGTTGGCTAGTCAATAGTGATTTTTATAATTTTTAGATTTAGCTTATTAGCAGCTTAATTAGCCCTTGAAAACACCCCCTGGCCCTGTCCACTGCTGCAACACCACAGCAGCTATCCCACCTTTATTGCGCTTATTAGTTGCTCCCATTAGCTTATCTAGGGAACCTTAGTGCTTATTAGGTGACATAGATTAGGAGAGTTAGTTTTTAGCTTATCTTTTGCTTATTGATGCTTATTTAGTCCTTTAGATTAGCTTATTATCAATTGATTATGCTTATTTTCCCATAAACTTAGGATTCCCTTTAACTGCTTATTTGTCCCCCCATACTTAGCTGCTCTTACTGTTTTTAGCTTATTCTAGTTACATGTTATGCTTATTAGCTTGTTCTCCTTTTAAACAGCTTATTCCATTGTTTATTTGTGCTTAAAAATCTGTCAAAAAGGGTGTTTGGTTATTGTTTTTGCAAAGTGATTTTTGCAAAACTTTGTGGAATTTTCACAGATTCGTTATAAGTCCATTTGAGCTGAAATTTGGGATACAAGATCTTTGGTTGGTGATCTACAGCTAGGTATTTTTATTTTATTTTTGTGATTTTTATAGATAGCTTAATATAGTGCTTAAAGTAGGGCCTTAGAAGTCGCCTTGGCATATATAGTTATTAAAATCTAGTCTCGAGCTTTTTTTCTGTAGCTTGTGCTTTTTAGGTCCCAATCAGTTATATTAGCTCAATTTAGGTTAGATTTAGGTTGTAGTAGCCTTTGGTAATTTTTAGAGCTTTTTAGCTTATTTTTAGCTTATTAACAACCGCTTATTTGCCCAATTCAGCTTATTAGTGGGCTTATTTAACTTTTTATATTTTTCCCAGGCTTAGAATAATATTTTAGATTTTCCTGTAAAGTCTCATAATTTTACTGTTCATTTGTTATTTTTCTTAATTTTAATTAGTTTAAATTAGTTTTTAATTAATAATAATTATTTAAAAAAGTCTAAAAAATATATTTTCAGTTTTAAAATAACTTTTATAATATTTTAGATTTTTCTAAGCCATAATTTCACTTTTCTAGCTTCATTTCATATTTTCTTATATTTTAGGGTATTATTAAATAGTTAAAAATAGTTTTTAATTAATAATAATTAAATAAATAGTCATAAAAATAATTTTCTTTTTCTCAAAATTTTCTCTTATCATTAGGTTTGTAAAAATTTCATTTTTATATTTTTAGGATTATTACTGTTTCAATTTCACATTTTCTTTTGTACGTTACGTAGTTTTAATTTAAATTTATAAAAGAAAAATCAAAAACATCATTTTAAAAAAATAGTGATAGCGTTTATTTAATATAATTTAGCTTTTTAATTTTCTTTCATTTTCCTTTGTCATCTAGTTTCAATCACAAACCTTTTCCCGTTCATTATCACTTGATCACTATATCGTTTTGATTATTCGGTCATGACCGTTGGGACTTAACGACCAAACACTTAACTCCTCTAGATCTTCATTGCATTGTTTCTGTCGTTTGAAGTTTATTATGGTTGACCATTCACAAGTGGTTAGCTTGTGTGATAAACTTGACGGTTCGGAAGCCATCACCTTTGTACACAATTTTGGGATGATTGGGACTCATGGGAAAAGTTAAATTTTGTGATGACGGGAAGGGAACGTTAAATTCAAATTCCCTTTATTTTCATAATAATGTACTCCAAGTGTTTTGATCTTTTCAATTCGGGTCATATTAGTGTTAGAATAATAAAAACTCAAGTGTAGGGATGTGCCTATAAATCCCTATCATTTTGATGTTATCGTAGAGGATGGTAGAGTAAAAGAGTATGAAAATATATATATATATATATATATATATATATATATATATATATATATATATATATATATATATATATATGTTAAAAAAAATGAAAAAAAAATATACGGGCTACCATCCTACATCTATCTTTAAAGTATGTTTGTTTGTTTCAGTTATCTAGAGTCTAGAGTGTCGAGTCTTGGCTTAGCAACGCCATTCTTCGCATGCTTGTAACATAAAGAATTTTGACTTGCCACCACTAAATAGCCTATCCCACCAAACCCTTTGTTTCCCTAACGTAAGCCTTACATTACAACCCTTTAAAAGACCTCTTGGATAGTCTTTCCTAGGTGCTTACGCCAAAGCGATGGAAGTTTGATCTAGTCTCAAGCCTATGGTAATCTATGTACTAGGACCGGTTAATGAGTGTTTATCTTCCATTTCCAACTTGTTATATTTCATATACACCCGAGAGATGTGAGTATCCAAACACCCTATGTGAGGTGCTAGTATGTAATTTCCGTGCTTGTTATGACTTTTCGGGGCTTATATGTGTTGTGGATTGTTCTAAACCAATGCTTCATGACCCCGAACTTATAAATTAATTGGCTAAAAGCACATTTGCTTGAGGACAAGCAAATACCAAGTGTAGGGATATTTGATAAAGTTTTAAAATGTACTTTTTTAAGGGGTCGTTTAAGCCCTTATTTGATCACTTTTGTATCCGTTATTACTTAATATCGTTCCTTTTCACTTTTTAGATATCTTGAAGGCAAAATGCTGGAATGACACTTATTCGGACGAAAAGGCGCGAATATATGAAGAAAATGGCCAAAGTCAAGAATCGAGACACTCAGCCGCTGGAAATCAGTTGAACTGAAGGGGACGGGCGAGCATTAGTGACGCTTGTCGGACAACTTTTTGTGACACTCAAGAGCCAAATTGCTTATTTAGAAAGTGACGGCCGTGTTTTACAAGAGTAGGTGCCGCAACTCGCATTAACCCAGATTTGATCCAGACGACGTCAGAGACTGAAGGGACGGGGTCACTAGCATAAGGTGACACCGTCGCAATACTAACGTGGCCAAGACGAAACCCTAATGACGGCAACCCGACGGCGTCACAAATCAAAAGGTGACGCCGTCGCATTTGTAATCTTATACATAGAATCCGAATTTTTTAGTTTTCAGTGTGTAGACTTTTGGAGTAAAAACCTAAACCAAACCAAGGCTGTCTTGTACAGTATTTTAGGGTTCCATACCCTATCTTACATCAAGATAAGTGTTTTACTTCATTAATTTAATTATGTCTTCAATTACTTTTGTGTATGCTTGCATGTTTCCCATGTCCGGTTAATTTTCTTGTGTGTTTTCTTAGGAGATATGAAACTTAATTATTGAATATTGATTGGTTGTCTCTTATCTTAATTGTTAATGATCTAGTATTGCGATAGATCATCCGTTGTGTAGTTAATGCTTGATTAATCTTTGTTGAACCTTAGCTTATAGTACCTAGAGTCATTGTAGGCTAAACCATCCGAAGAGTACCTTAGTGTTAAGTTTATAAATCCTAGAGATTTTGTAGGTGATAACCTTTGGTAGTTTCAAAGAGTTAGGGATAAACGCATACCCTACGACCTTAGACACACAACGCGACTAAGAATAAGGATGTGACAATTCAACCATCAATAGGAGATAATTAAGGAGTAATAAAACCTAAGTAAACACATCTTTAAATCATCATACGAGCACACAATAATTAGACATAGACTACGTACACCACTAGATTAGATTATTAGATAAGTAGAGTAATCGGTAGAAATACCAACCCCCCAAATCCAAACCCCGAGATTCGTACCTTTCCATTTCTTAAAAAACATAAAAAGATAAAAAAATAATCTTCCTCAACCCCAAACTTAGCGTAGTAACTTCTCACTAGCATTCCTATTCCCCTAGAGAACGATATCAATACCCGTGGCTTACCCTAATACTACACTACAACGATTAGGTTCACTGCCTAGGGTGTTGAAAAACTTGCTCGACGAAAAGGAAGTTCCTTTGACCCCGAACGACGGGTGTAGCGTTATCACTATTTATGGCCCAAGTGGTTGCTCCATCATACCAATTTCGTGAATGGTCAGCCATCATTTCAGTTGATCTAAGGGCTTGTGCAGGTGGCATTGTAGGAATAGGCCCTTGAGAGTCGAAGCATTTGGCGGACGAGATGTTTAAACCTTTGTAAAAATAAGGACCATCTGATGGTTGCTGATATCATACGTTGGGCATCTGTAAAGAAGGTCATTATATCTTTCCCAAGCTTCATCTAGCTTTCATCCATCTTCTACTGGCTTCAAACTCCTTATTTCTTCTATCTTCTTGGCAATCTTTGAAGGAGGATAATATCTTCTAATAAATTCTTTCTCCAAAAGATTCCATGTATTGATCGACCCGGCGGGGAAGCATCTTCATCCATCTTCTGGCTACACCAGTGAGTGTAATTGGGAACACTCTAAGAATTAATGCATCTTGAGTGACTCCCGGAGTGTGGAAAAGATCTGCGATCTCCAATACTCTTCGCACATGCAGGTCGGCATCTTCATCATTAGTTCCCGCGAAAAGCTTTTGTCTAAGTTCCCATGAACCGGGCGTGATCTCAAAATCGATGTCATCACTCAATTCAGGCATACCACGCCTCGATCTTTGGTTATCTCGAGTCAACGCAATATATTCTTCCATAGTGAGCATGTCAAAATCTAAATCTTCCATATCCTGAAATATCAAAACAAAACAAAAGAAAAGAAGAGAAAAAGAAAACTAAAAAGAATAATATAAGAAAATAAAAGAAAGACTTAAATTATAATCCTAAATAGCTCCCCAGCAGCGGCGCCAAAAACTTGATGCAGGTTTTACTGACCAGGTTTTAATATTTGTAATTACTCGTTATACCTATGGTCTACCCTAATGCACTAACGGGCAGTGTACCCGGTCGTGTGTAGTGTAGTATTTGGTAAAACCGAGGTCGTCCCAAGAGCTACGTGGATCGGAAATTAACTTAAGTCTATGTAACGATTTTAATAGATTTTAAGATAGAAATAATAAATTAACTAATTAGAAAAGGAAATAAAAGAAAGTAGATGAACGCAAGAGATGTGATCAATGAAGGAGAGTGGTGTTAACCTAGTTATTCCTCCTAGCTAGTAATGTCTACGTCTACTTACTTCCAATTACTTCAGGTGGGGTCAAAGTCGAGAGGACATCATTTGGTCAATTCGCCCCAACCTATCAGCAAAGATGCCACCACAGGAGAAATCAGGTTCACCGTCATAAGTCCTGCTGCTCCTGGTCCCCTAAGCCAAGTCATTAAGTACCGCTACATGCTAGATTCATAATAGTGAGTGCCCGGCCGTTAGGAACTTAGACACTCACCCCCTAATTCTTAAGTTCATCCAAACGATAGGTGATCAGTTGGTCAAATCGCACAAGTAGAAAGGGTCATCAGTTGGTCATATCTTACCCTTCCCATCTTAGTCCGCTCACCTAGGGTCAGTTGGTCATATCTCCTAGGCAATTGGCCTCTACCACCATTCAAAACTACCAAACCAATGGTGGCTACCAATAAACTATGAATGCATACACTTAGAAATAATTGTACGGAAGTAAAGTAAATGCGAACAAAACAATTAAAGAATCATAACTAGACCAGCACCAGGGTGCTTAGCCAAACATATAATAAATCATACCAACAAAAATGAATAAATCATAAATTGAATTGAACATAATGTTTGATACAAATTACTTGATGTAGAGCTAATAATGATGATGATTGCGAGTGAATTCTTCCTTCAAAACTGGCTTCAGACTGTTGGAAAATGCCCTGGAGTGGTGCCCTAATCGACCCCTGGGAGAGGGGTGAAGAGAGATACTTAAAAATGCAGATTTAGGGCTGTATTTATAGGCCCCGACATGGTTACGGCGTAACCTTAAGTGCAAATTACGCCGTAACTAAAGACTGCGTAAAGAAATCTGGATCTCGAATAGTTACGTCGTAACTAAAATAAATAGTTACGTCGTAACTAAGTTACGCCGTAACTACAATTTCAATTAAGTAGTAACATCTCAACTTCGTACTTTTTTCATCCTATAATATTTATGAAACTTATTTGCACTAGTTGTTGCTTTTGGCCCCTGAAGTAGCGCGTTGATTCAAATTAAGTCCAAAAGCCTTAATAATACTTACAGTTTCAGCCCCTCGTCGTTCGTGATATATTTATACTTGGTCCTCGAAGTTTATAAAATAAATATTAACTTGCCGCTTCCAGTCCCTGGACTTCAGAACTTTGTGCCCAAGTAATTAATTGCGGCGTAACTAAATTGTCAAATTACGCCGTAATTCTTCAACCATATATTCATATCCGCTCCGTAATTATCACTACGGCGTAACTAAATTGCAACGTTACGCCGTAACCTTCACAAAAATAATTACGACGTAACCATAAGAATTGGTTACGCCGTATCCTTCAAAGCATCATATTTACCCCGTAACATAATTAATGAGTTACAGCGTAATCTTCACACATAATTCATAGGCCCTCGTAAATCAATCTTCAGGACATATCTTTGGCCTTATATCACATCTTTTCTGCTTCAACGCCTCATTTATCCTGAAATGCAAATATGAACGAATATGAAAGAATTAAGTACCATATTAATGCAAATGAGGCCATAAACACGGGAATTTGATATATAAAATATCAGGCTAATTTGATGTTATCATATGGTTTCTTGGAAAAACCTTTTAATGATTTATCATAATACTTATCCTTTTGTTTCTAATACCATGTTAATAAGAATATGGATCTCACTCATTTCTTAATTAACTATTATGTTTCTCGCTTTATATGATTGATCAAGATTACCAATTATTCTGAACATATTCCAGAAGACCTTGGGCATGGCCATGCAAACATCTTGACAACCCTACGAGGGGCCCAACAGTATTATACTTCAAAATAAATTTGAAGGAAACAAATCCCGTTTTGACTACTGGCGAATTCATAAATTTCGCAACACTTCGAAAACAACCCTCATAACTACCGATTACGTATAGCGTTAGATTGCTTCACAGAAATGCACTTCATCCATGACATTTCTCTGGTATCTCAAGTCAGAGGATAAATATTCATGATGTACTTAATGACAAAGATCCATAAAGTACGATCATGTGGTTGGGATAAGTCCTATACTCAATCCATTGAATATCATCTGAAAATAGTCATGCTACACATCAATATACTTTCAAGAATATTCTAACTAATACTCAGATTTGTATTAATTCAATATCATTCCCATGTTATTGATCGACAATAGACTATTTAGAATAACTTAAGTTATTCAAGGATTAAACATGCAAATACAGGACACAATATTATAAATGAAATTAAACGTATAAAGTACTTTAATTCATTATAAATAATTATTGTTTAACATCCTTTATCCATATATTAAATAGATCAATGCATGATAATACTTAGTTAATGAATTTTTACCTCAATTCATGATAATCATACTTGTTGACAAGCTATAATTTCAACTAACTTTGATCTATTGGAATTTTGAGAATGCTTATTTCAAGAATTCAATAAGTGAATTTCTTGTATGCGTTTACACATATCTTGATATTGTCATATCATTTCATAAGGTGCGTGACAACCTGAACCACCTTTTATGACAATCATCTTTCAAAACTTTAAAGTTAAAGTATTCTTTATTCTTTAATGTATAATGCAACTATGCTCTTAGTTAAGCATAACTAGTCAACATGGTCATCATCAAGGATACCATGACTAGAATTGAGTGTCATCTCAATTATACTAGCATCATTGTATACAACAATATGCTCTGTAAACATCCGTAAACTTTGAATATTATTTGTTTGGTGCCATTCAAACTTTAAGTTTGTTGATTATGACAATTACACAACAATTGTTGTATAGAATCTGGGAGCAACTCCAGGTTGAGGAATGCAATTCTAAATCCAAACATAAATATTACAACGTTGTCAAATCATCTTGTAATCAAGCATGATACAACAACCTTATATACAACATGATGCACATGATGAATCTTCAAGTTACACTTTAAGATCTCATTCCTATTCTATCTTGTCAAAGATATGTATTCATCATGTTCTATTAGACTCATTTATTTTACCGCATATGTTTATAATAATAAACATATATTCCAAGGTTGTATGTCTTATTTCCAAATCTTACAAACGAAGTATCATTCCTAACTAAAACATAATTTAGGTGGAATATAGTTGCCCATACAACATATAAGATTTAAGAAAATAATAATACTCCTACTAGCTTTCAGGAATACTTATGAGTTGTCTTATTTTAATTATTAAATCAAAACTTGAATTTAATATTAAACATAAGAGTCATCTCCTAGATGCATGCATATATCCATTCATGGATTCTTGCAGTTTGTACATATTCAAAGATTATTTGAATTCACAAAACTCTTTTGTATTACTGATCGTCCTCGCAAAAGTAATTCCCCAACAAAGAGTTTTGATATTCATTGTCAAAATTTCATATCAATGAAACTATATGACAATTACAATCTTTATACTTCTATTTAATGTATCTAGAAAAGAATATTCAATCATAGTTAATTGCTTAAGTATGATTAATATTATTATCACTAGACATGCATTAAATACGTGTACAATATTGTCCACATGATTTCTACACAAAGATTTAAACCACTAGGGTTTCCATCCTTTGAAGAAACTCATCTTCATTAAGATAAACCAAGTATCTAAAGCTGATTATCTTTATGGACATCATCTCTACATTCATAGTATGATGGATTTACCACAGTTCAACCTTTGGTAAACGCATCATTATGATTAACAGGCTTTACCATGATCCTGTAACTCATATTTCTCAGCATATTAAATATCTGAGATATCCTTACAGATCTATGAATGATAATCCCATCATACTAAGGTCTATCAATTACATGTTAAGCCTCATCATGATATTTGCTAGTGCATTTTAGAAGATTATGTATTTTGTAATTTAATCTTTCAAGATCTAAACAAAACTCCCACTTGCCTTTAATAATTTGAATATTACCTTAAAATAGTTTAGCAAGTATAGCAACAATACATTGTTCTCTTTTGGGACATTACAGAACACATTGAACTAACACTTAAACTATTTTGGAAAATTTTCAGGACATGAACTAAATTCAAACTGCATAAACAGAAAAATTGGAATTAAAAACATGAAATTAAATTGCATTACTGAAATTAAAAAGTACATGTAATTTAAATGACAATGAAAAGTAAAATGGTACTAGAACTTGGAAAGAAATTCTAGACAACTTTTAAACTAACTTCTACTGCCTATTTATAATAAAAATGGATATGTCATCTCTTTCTTTGCTTTGTCTGCTTCTGTTGTGCTTTCTTTCTGAGTGGGAATGAGCAAAGGTCCAAATTGTATTTCTTTCAAGCAACCAAGCCATCCAAATGAAACTTGGGCACCAATCTCACATGTGAGCCATTGATCTCTTGGCTTCTTCTTTATAGCCAATGGAGATTCATGGGATTGCCAAGGTGGCAATGTTGGCATGTGAAGGAGTCTTGGCATCATCTGGGATTGAGAATGACAGGAGGAGGGTGAGGATTTGGCGCCAAAGAGGGTTTTGTGGTGTTCCTGGGTTTGGGTAAAAATAGAAATGGATGGTTTAGTATTTGTTTAAAAGCTTTAAGTTAAAGGTTTTTAAAAAATGTTTAAGTAAAATGTATTTATGTAAAAATGGTTTTTTTATAAAAAGAATTGGTTTTAATAAAAAATAGTTGTAAAAAAATGGCTTTAAAAAAATATTTTTAATAAAAATTGGTTTTAATAAAAATAATTGTTGTAAATAAAAATGGTTAAAAATAAAAAAAATAGAAATAATTGTTTTTACTGAAAAACGTTTTAAGGGTGAACGGGTAATTTGGGTTTTAGGGTTAGGTTTCGGGTTTGTTTTCCCAATCTCACTCCAAGAACGTGTCCCGGGATCCAAAAATGTAGAAAATCCGCTCCCGGCTCCGTCTACAAAGCACGTTTTCCATTCCAAGCTCATTTCTGTCCGTTTTTGCCCTGTTTTCGATCCTTTGTACCTGAAACACATAAAAACACACTCCAAGGATATCTGAAGCATAATTAGGTATATTTCAGTGTTTTTAGACGTTTTAGTGGGTTTTTCGGGCTTAAAATGATGAGTAAAAGGCCACTCATCAGTATCAATACCTCCTTCCGAGCCATAGGACTAGAATGTCTTATTGAAATCAACGAGAAGATATGTCCAAGGTTCATAATGGAATTCTTCCGTCAAGTCGAACTCGTTCGTAACGAGGATCGCTCTTTATCTCTTTGGTTTTATATCAAAAATCAAAAGTTCGCTCTAACCCTTGGGCATTTTGCTCACATCCTCCGGATTCCAAATCATGGACAATCTGCCTTCACCGAAGATTGGTCTCTTGATTCTCTCTTCAACTTTCGTGAAGAAAATAGTCCATATTGTTCACACATACCCTCTCCGGAAGATTTAAATCGCATAATATGCAAACCTCGACCATATTACTCCGATCCAAACATTATCTTTACAAGGGATATCCGAGAAGAGTACAAGCCTCTTGCACTCATCCTACGTGAAAATGTTTGGAGTCTTAGGGAAATCGAGAAATCCTTCTGCTTGTTGTGCTCACATGTTATAATTGTTTGCTAACACAAAAACCATACAATCTCGCCTACTTCTTCAAGAAGCTAATTACAAATCTTCAAGGCTCCAAGAATAAACTCATCCCTTATGGAATGTTCTTGACACGCCTCTATCATAATGTTATGCACTTCCATCCTCAATTTCAAAGTCCGTTGTACGTACTTGTGAACAAGATGATGGAACCGCTAAACATATCTCTCATGAAGACTTTCTTCATTCTTGACTCCACCAACACTCATCCATCACATAATGATCCTCCTAGCGAAAACACTCAAGGAAACTAATAGTATTCCAAAATAGGATCAAATCTCTTGTACTCGTGCTTTATCAATGTAATCCAATTTCCTTCGTGAAATAAAACATTTTACATTTGATATCTTGGTATTAGAAATCTCTTTAGACTATCCTTGAGATATAATGCATTGTCAAGATCATTGAATACCTTTAGTAAAGGTCATGCTGAGCAGATGGGCGGATCCCAAAGATTACACTAGACGGATCCCTACTCTTACGGAACCGTAGGATCCGCAACGAAATGCAATTACAAGCATTGTATTTCAAACACATTCTTAGAACACCTCACACTAAACTAAACATAGTGTCATAAGGCAAATTAAGTCCTTATCAAGATAGGTTAATCTTTCCCATTCATACATAACTCACCGAGGTCACACACTAAAAACGCTTGTAGATCTACCGTTTCTTTTTAATCCATTACTCTTCCGCTCTTAAACTCACACCTCATTTTCTACTTGATCCCTCACATCTAGTCTTAGAAATCTTTCAATTATGGCAAAATTGATCATAAATCATCCTCACCTCCAAGTTGATCAAAGTTGATCAAAATCTAGTCTTCTCATCTCAAAAGCTTCTAGGATACTTTCCAAAACACTATCCTAAGACATAACCTGATCTTTAGGATCATTTAGCTTCAATTAACACTCTATCTTTAGTGTCATCCTTGCTCATCCATTGGTACTCTTGAAAGTTCCAAATCCTTCCATAAATGACAATCATTAGCTACATCACTCATTACCTTCAAGTACTCAAGCATCCCTTCATTTAAAACACTTAGGAGAACTAAAACACTCAAGATGATATAGGTCTTAGATCTTAGAAACATCATTTCCACTCTTTCATAGCTGCTGAGAGCCGGATCCCTAGGATTAGCCTAGACGGATCCCTCTGATGAGGGAACCGTGGGATCCGGATGACAGTTTATGTCAATTCTTGCAAAAACAATCATTTCAACTTATCTTCCTAACTCAAACACTCCATCTCATCTTAAATAAGTTCCTAGATCAGTGCATCCTCTGAAGTTGACTCTTGTGCATGTCAATCATCACATTTCAATGAATTCTAGTGGCTTAAGGCTTAAATGCACTTGCCAAATCTCTTAGTTTATAAACCACCTTATTAGGACCTCCATAGTCATCACTCTCATCCTAACTTTCAGCTCTTGCAAACTCTTGAAATCATCTCATCATGAGGAAAACCCCAAGTAGTAACTTATCCACCAAAGAACCACCCATGAAAAGAGCTCATGTTATACACCAAATTTCCTCAACCGAATCATCTCCGGTCAAACCAACAAATGATAGAATCCTTCATCATCCAATCAAACCAATTCCTAAAAGGATAGTACCCACAAAACTACCTTTGCCAAACACCACCATACCTCCTAGGCCAAACAATATCATCTCCACCAAACCATCACCATTGGTTCCTAGAGCTATTTCATTTACATCCCCACTATCATCACCACACCTCTACAATCTAGAGGACTTGCCTCCTAGGACGTCTCATCCACTTCCACCGACAACATTCTCCTCTTTAGGAGGAATAATGGTTCAAAATCAAGGTGTTGAGTCAACACTTGCTCCGGCTTCCTTCTCGGCGTTTTCATCATATAATCCCATTTGGATTATGACAAATCATCAAAGTCAACCACCCGACCATATGGAAGTTGACACTTCTCTACCACCACCATCATTCTTGATTGAGTCATTCTTAAATGCACCTCCACCAATCCCTCCATCGTTTGAAGCTCCACAAGCCGCTTCACTTGATCCTTCGAATAAAGCCATTTCATTTCATCCACCACCACTACCTAGCCATGACAAAGATTGCCATCATTGTCAACATGTTGAAAGTTTGATACATGAAGTACGAGAAGACCAACGTTTCATGTTTTATCATCTCCTCGAACGTTTCGACGAGATTAAACCTAAACAAAACTTGAGCTAGAAGATTATAGTGGTGTCTTAGCTTCAAGCGTTAGGTGATCTAGAAATTCCTAGTCATGTATTGTCTATTTTCTTATTTTACGAGTCATGTATATCATAACTCTTGTTTATTAAATGGAATTACATGCTACTAGCTATATTTTTGAGTATGTGAGTATACTATATAATCCATATCTCTTTTCGGTATTAACATTTCTTGTTATACCAATCTTTGCTAACTTTATTCATCAGCCAGACGGATCCCTCGGATTTGCCTAAACGGATCCCTACTAGGAGGGAACCGTGGGATCCGTGAGACATAAATATTTCTTTCTACTAACTTGAATCACATTTGCAGGAAATTGTGAATTATACTTGATTTCTAACTTTTGTTTTGTAGTTATTCAATTTACATATGAAGACTTTGACATCCTAAAGCTAGGAGGAGCTTTATGTCAAAGCAATACATTGCAAATTACTTGCAATACTAGGTTTACATTTCGTGACATCCCTTTGCAATAATCAAGGGGGAGCACATCTTTCTCGTAGACGATATCTTTTGCAAACTAAGTGTATGCTAAAATGGGTAAATACAAGTATATACTAAATGGGTAAATACTAGCAAATGGTTTTGACCCATAACCCATGGTTTTATATATACCACTTAACCAAGTTCATTGTATCCTTAAGATACATTGTATCTAGAAAGAAAACCATGGATCAACCCATAACCCATGACCCATAACCAAAAATACCCATGGGCAAAGAGGAGCTGACCACGGATCCCTAGCTTTGTGCTAGCCGGATCCCTTGTGGTAGGGATCCGTGGGATTCGGGGAATAGTAGAGGTTTTTCCTCTATAAATAGTGAGCCACTTCTTCATTGTTTCTCAACCCTTTTAAATATACTTTCTCCCCTGAGTTTAATCTCACTAACTTTAGATCCAAGAGATCTATGTTTGTAGTTTTGTTTTTGTGTGATCTTTTAGGTTCCTCTTAAAGGCAAGATCACCACCTTGGAAGTCGAGCAAGCTCAAGTCCATGAGTTGCCATGCTTCCTTATCATCAAGGCTACTGAAGTCTTCTTGTTGATGATTCCTTTCTTTCTTCAAAGAAGTGTAGTGTTGAAGACATTAGTGAAAGATGTCTTAAGAGTCAAGACGAAGATATTAGTGAAGGGTATCTATCGTCTATAGGATAAAGAACTTGTGGTAGGTGCTTGGAAGTCAAGACAAAGAAGCATTAGTGAAAGGTGCTTAGAAGTCAAGACAAAGAAGCATTAGTGAAAGGTGCTTAGAAGTGAAGACACAAGACATTAGTGAAAGGTCTCTTGTAGATCTAGTCAAAGGCATTAGTGAAAGGTGCCTTAGATGTACATTCGATATGGTGTGTTTTGATGTACAAGATAGACTAGTATTAGATCCAAGGATATTGATATCCTTGATGATGTTGTAAAGGAGTAGATCTCCTTTGGGATTAGTCGTTGGTGTAGTGTGGTAGTAGTTCCTCCATTCCAATGGAACTAGGTGCTTAGCCTAGTACCTAATAAAGGGTAGGCGACGTTGTGAAGGTGTAGTTCACCTAAGGTGTGAAAGAACTTGGTACTTAGCCTAGTACCTTATAAAGTGTAGGCAAAATTGTGTAGGTGTGGTTCACCTTGGAGTGAAAGAACCCGGTGGTTAGCCTAGTACCGGAAAAAGAGTAGGCGACGTTGTGAAGGCTTCTCCGCCATAAGGATATTGGTGTAGTGATTACGAACTCTCGAGTAGGTGACTCAGGGAGTGGAGTAGGGCAAGAAAGGTGACCTTGTAGCCGAACCACTATAAATACTTGCGTTGTGGTTTTGTGCTTCTTACTCTTATCTTTTCATTACTTACCTTTATGTGTTTGTTTATCAACATCCAACACAGACATCCAAATAGATTGACATAAGTCGATCTAAATAGATTAAAATGAAGTTTTAATTGGTAAAACTATTCAACCCCCCCTTCTAGTTTTCCACAGAATCATTGGTCTTTAGAGGCTGATCATCATCTTTATTTGCCTCCCCTGAAGAAGTGCTTCCAACAGAGTTGTCATTCTAGATGGGCAACAGGATGCAGTCATCATCATCATCAGAATCTGCATCAGGACCTTGCTTTTCTCCTGCAATCATGTTAGAATCCACAGAAACAAGCACATAGTTCATAGATTCTGTTAGCATATCTATATCAAAAAGCCATGTTGGTCCTTGTCCCTCTACACTAGGTTTGTCCTCAAGAAACTCTATGTGCAGATTCTCCTCTATCCTTCTGGTTCTAGAATTATAAACCGTAAAGGCTTTACTATTCAATGAGTAGCCAACCAGATATCCACTATCAGATTTTCCATCAAACTTACCTAAGTGATCAATGGTATTGAGAATAGAGACATGACACCCAAAAGGTTTAAGAAAGTCTAGGGTGGGCTTTCTACCTAAAAAAGCTCATAGGAGTCTTGTCATGAGGCTTTACAATCAGCACCCGATCCGAACATAACAAGCAGTAATAACTGCCTCAGCCCAAAATGTTGTGGGTAACTTGGAATCTGCTAACATAGTCCTAGCAGCCTCAATCAATGTCTTGTTTCTCCTTTCAGCAACCCCATTTTGCTGAGGAGTTATAGCTACACTGTATTCTCTTTTAATACCCTCAAGTTGACAGAAATCATTCATCACTTGGTTTTTAAACTCTGTCCCATTATCACACCTAGGTTTTCTACAGCAATTATGTAAGACTTAAGGATTTCACTGGTCTCATCCTTAGTATTCATGAAGAAAACCCAAGTAAGTATGCTAAAATCATCAGTCACAACCAAACAATACTTCTTAAAATTTAGGCTGCTAACATTTGTGGGGCCAAATAAATCCATGTGCAACATATGGAGTGGTCGGGTGATAGAGTTAAAAACCTTGGGCTTACAAGAGGTTCTATGTTGCTTCCCTTTGAGGCATGCAATACAGGTCTGTTTATTTTCAAATCTTTTTGAAGGTAAACCTCTTACAAGGTTATTTTTAGCTAAAAGATTTATTACCTTAAAGTTCACATGACCTAGCCTTCTATGCCATAACATAGATTCATCCAAAGAAGCTGTAGCAACTAAACATGTAAGGTTGTCTTTGGGCACTATGTTTTTCATATTGACACTGTATAGATTGCTTTTCCTAGGAAACTTAAGTAGTACCTCATCATCACTAGGCAACTTAAAGTTAGGAGATAAAACCAAGAAATCAGTATCTGTGAACAGAACAAAATTCTTCTTGTCACACATTTGTGACACTGAACAAGTTGTATTTGAGTTCTTTCACATAGTACACATCTTCAAAGTCCAAATTACCAGTCTTGATTGTGTCTTTACTAGTAATTCTTCCACCAATTCCTCCTCTAAAAGAAACATATCCTCCATTCAAATCAGTGAAATCTGAAAGGTAAGATAGATTTCCAGTCATGTACCTGGAACACCAAGATCATCATTATTGTTGGAATGTCCCTGCACATAAGATAAAGGAAATTAGTTCCTTTTGGGGACCCAAGCCATTACTGACTTGGATCTACCTCGTGCATAATGTAATCATATTTCTTGAGAGTAACTGATGCACTGTTGGGTTGAGTGGTCTTTCCCACCCAACAAGATGAGGGCTTAACAGCATTGCCCTTGTTTCCCTTTGCAGCATTCACTTTAGAACCAGCAGATTTCATTTTAGGCTTAAAAGTATTAACTTTTGGCCTATCAGTATTAAGTCTTGGCTCATAAGTATTAACCTTTTTCTTGTAAAATTCGATTTGTTCATCATAAGAGTTAAAGGTTTGTGCTAATTTAAAGGACCATGGAGAAGTAGATGATGATTTTGAAAAGTTTCTTTTGGGTCTTTCACCAAATACTCTGGGTTTTGGTCTAGCAGTATTAACTGGCCTTGCATTATTCAAAGATTTTATGCCAGTTTTGAGAAGAACTGCTCTAGGGGTCATGATGGGTTGAGGTCTCATAGGGTGTCTGCATTGAGCCTGCAGATGAGAGAAGCTACCACACACAAAGCAAGATTTATTATACATGACAAATTCATCTCCTAGTTGCTCATATTTTAACTGGTTCCAGTTTCTCTTGTTACCTCTAGGACTAAATGACCTGTTTCTATACATCTCAGCATATGTTACTGGCTTTCTAACAGGTTTGTCAATTGGTCTTACAAGTTTAGAGGCATGTTCTTGCTTTTGTTCACTAGGCTCTACATTTGCCTTTTTATTTTCAGATACAGTCACCTCAGGTAATGAGGTGTCACTGGCACTTTCAAACACTTCATCAGTCTTTTCAGGGAAAGTACTTTTGAATGTAGGGCCTCGGAAAAATGTGGGTTCCTTAAACTCTTCTAATCCAGTTTGTGCAATGTCTATACCAGGAGGTGAAGGGATACCTCTAAATGGTGGTGGTACTGTCTTATACCCCATACCTGATTTGGCTTTGCCAATTAATGCTTTTTCCAGGTATCTATCAACTCTCTCAGAGTTATAATGTTGTGTGTCTTTAAGTTGCTCAACACTTAGCTCTATGTTATCTTTAATTTTTGTGACTTTCTCTAGTTATTCTTTTAACACATTTATGGTGATGTCTTTAAAGGAGATTTCCTTATTAAGCACAGCAGTTGTTTCAGTAAACTTTGGCTCATTTTCTTTGTAGTGCACAATTTGTTTTTCTAAAACTGCTAATTCTCTTTTATGATTTGCTAAGTTATAACTAGTTTTAGCAAGTTCTTCAGACACATTATCAAACATGGTTTTTAGCTCTAAATATTTGCTTAATGGAATACATGTATCTGAGCAATTTGTTTCAGTAAGTACCTCAGATACCAAAGCCATGTTGATTGGACTCTCTTCTTCATCTGCCATGAAGCTCCAATCATATCCAACACCATCAACAACCACCATTGCTTTAGAATTTTCAGCCTCACTGTGCTTCCCTTTGCTCCTGGGGCTTCTGCATTCTCTGACAAAATGCCCAAGCTTGCGACAGTTGTAGCATTCAACCTTTCCCTTGTCAAACCCAGCAGTATCTCCATCATTGATCTTAATCTGCCTTCCAGTTTTCTTCATGAACCTTCTTGCCCTCATACTGATCAGGGCAATGTTCCATTTGATATCCATCTCTTCCATGTCATCTTCATGGATTTGTCTCAAATCATCATGAGTGATCTGGGATCCTTGAATCTGCTCAGCTATGAAAGCATAGATTGTACCTTCATTGATGCCTGCTGCAGTGGTTACTGAGCCATCAGTATTAACATTAGACTAGGAGTACTAACATCAAAACTGTCCTTATCATTGCTAGTGACAGGGTGAGCCACAAAGGCTATATTTTGTGACCCATAACTGGAAGATGCAGCTGCTTTTCTCTTCATGTCTTGTTTAATCTCCTTAAAGTTATTGAACAGATTGTCCAAGTTCATGGTTTCAAAATCTAGCTTGTTCTTCCATACAATGACATGAGTGTCCCATTTTGGTGATGGAAGACTTCTAACAAACCTGAGGTTGACATCTTCCTTGGAGAGCTCCACATCCAATACTGCCAGTTGACTAACAAATTTTTGAAGCCTATTATAAACTGAGTCAATGGACTCAGTTGCACAGCAGTGAAGTTTTCAAATTCTTGCTTCAAAAGAGTCTTATGAGTTTTCTTGGTGACAGAATCTCCACCAAATCTGGTTTCAATGGCTTTGAACAAACTCTGAGCATCTTTGTGTTTGTTGAAGGTGAGTTGATGATCATCAGGTATTGCCATGAGTAAAAGACTTCTGACTTTGAGATCATTGCCTCTTAGAGCCATCTCTTCATTAGTGATAGGATCACCTTTTTCTTTAGTAACGGTCGTACCACCAACTTCTTCAGTGACAGTGGATTTGTAAGATTCTCCATAGAGCACAATGTTCCATAGCTTGAAATCAAGTACCAAGAAGTACTTCTCTATGCGCATTCTCCAGAGTTCATATTCATTTGGCTGCAACTTAGGAACTCTGTTAACAGCATTGGATTTGTCAAAATCCATTTCTTCAGATTTGTCACACAAGATCTTCAAAACTTAAAGCTTCAGGACACAAGCTCTGATACCACTTGTGAAGTCCCAAACCTTGGATCTAGAACACTTAGCTTGTAAACGTGTTACTTGCCTTGGATGGTTCCCAAAAAACAATGAGAAACTTTGTTGTAGATACACACAAGTATGCGGAATCTACTTGAATGTACTTTAGAAGACTAAAGTAAACACAATGTAACACCAACAACTTCAATATTATTAAGTAATAATACGAGTACTCTCCTAGTACTAGGGTTTAGAACCATGAAGCTTTTCTTAAGACGGCTAGAGAATAGGTATATGGTTAACCTAGCTAGGATCTCCTTTTATACACTAAGGAGATCCCTTACAGAGATAACTATGCATTAAGTATATCATATCTTCTATTGGAATAGAAGATATGTTGTTACAAACCAACACGACATTCCTAACATAGATCAGTACAAACTCTAACACTATCAGTACTAACATTTCCACTATCAGTGCTAACTAATTAATACTTACCAAATGATACTATCAGTACTAACTTTACTACTATAAGTATTAACTCCCAAAATCGAATTTCCCGACAGTATTAAAGTTAAATGTGGCCAATATAAGAGAAAAGAGACTTAAGGGACTAAATGTGCCTATTGGCCAAACAACTCCAACTAACTAGATGAATATCTATTTGTGCAGAGAGTTCTAGTCATTTCCACCATTTTCTTATGGTGTTATGTATGTGTCAGCTTTTAGAAGAAAAATGAGGGAAGGAGATGAACTTGATGGTTTAGGAATGATGGGGATTAAGGTCTCATGCTTGAGATCATCCATAAGCAATCACTCCTATACAAGTAAGTAACTCTCTAACTTGATTCTAATGAGATTAAGGTTTATGAGTAAGTGGGTATTCATCATATGATCAAGATATGATCATATGATGCTCTAGAATGAAAGATGGGTAAGTTTATAATGGGTTATGTAAACCCTTATTTATGGTGTTGATCTAATGTGTTATTAGGTTTTGATTTAATTGTGAAGAATGATGATAATAGTGATGAGGATGATGATGTTGATGGTGAAATAATGAATGGTAACTTTGCTTCGATTCAAGGTAAGTAACCAAGTTATAATATATTATGATATTGAATGATCATGTATTTATGTATATTAATTGTTAAGTGTTTAAGTGTTTGGGTATAGAGACTTGATTATGAAGGTGGAACTAAGTTAATTAGGCTCTAATTAAGATGAGCTCTTGGTTAGTCATGGGATTAATCAAGGTATGTAAAAGGGGTTATGATTTGATATGTTGTGTTAGTATCTTTGATGTGATTATGATGTTTGTAATGTTGGAAAATTTAGTGCACTTGTGAGATTAGTTCACACCTGGTTTTAGGTAAGGAGGTACGGAGTGTACACCCATGAGGTCCCTGAATACCCTGACTCAATAGTGGTTAGTACTGCTAGTGTATTGGTTACTACTGCTAGTGTAGTAACTGATGGTTCCTACTGGTAGTGTATTGGTTCCTGCTGCTAGTGTATTGGTTACTACTGCTAGTGTAGTAACTGATGGTTCCTATTGGTAGTGTATTGGTTCTTGCTGCTAGTGTAATGGTTCCTACTGATAGTGTTGCAGTGATTAATTTGTAACAGCTTTGACTCATTCAAGTGGATGTTATGATTGCTTTATGACCTCGTTTAATTGGTCATGTAACCACTATTTTTATGATAATGGAGGATTTTTATGGGTGATTAATTGGCCGTTAATTACTCATAAAGTTAATTGACTAGGATTGAGTGTTCTCTACTATAAATAGAGATCGTCATCATCAGCATGAAATATATAAAACCAGGAGAAACAAACTGATTGCCAAAAACACTTATATGCGCAAGGGTTATTGATTGTGCCTAATTAAATAAATGACATTTGGTCTTATCCCAAGTAGATATTCATGTAACCCAAGCATAGGGTCGAATAGTTTACTTTGGAAAGTGATCACACGATTCCAAGTGATCCGATAACCACCTAGTGGTATTGCATTGCTACTGATTATCTTACCCTGCTGCTAGGCGAATAACCACCAACATGTAAGCAGGTGATGGATGGTTAGTATTGTATGTATGTAAATGATGTGGTTGAATGGTTAATTGACCTAGTTTGATGTGTATATATGCACTTTATTATGTCATATATGATAATATGTTATATTTGGTTACTTACTAAGCCTAAAGCTTATTGTTTAGTTGTTTAACCAATTTATAGGTTCATTTGTGAAGAAGGTAAAGTGATTGGTAAAGGAATAGGATTAAGCATGGGTTGGAAGTATTTGGTTATGTGTGTAAGATTAAGTAGAATGCCAAGCTCAATCGAGGTTGAACCCCCAAAGTTGTAGAAAATGTGTTTTCGGATGGTCTTTTAAAGTGTCAAGTGTGTATTTGAAATATGTAAACTTGTATATGATTTTGGAAGAAAAGTTGTTTTGAAAGTGGGTCAAAAATGGGTGTTTAGAAAACCCCGTGAAAATATGTTTTCACGGGTCATTTAGACCGCGAATGCTTATGTTTTTGTCAGAGTATAAATTTGATTTTTCTTGTTTTGATAAATCTTAGAAAAATCATATCTTTCAAATGGTAAGTCGTCACGGGCCGCGCTACCCGCCGTTTCGAAGAGAAATGAGTATATTTTCATTTAAAAATAGTCTTAAAGTCTGAATGTTTAGAGATTTTTGTAAGTTGTTTAAAAATCAATAAAAGGCCCGTTATAGCCATGTCGTTTCCGCGCAAAAGTTTTAACTTTTGGTCAAATCGGGCACAGGGCATAACATCTTGCTCCTTTTTCAATTGTAACTTGTTTTTCAATCAAAACTTTTATATATTTTTTGTGCAAATTTAAAGATTAATGGAGTTAGTTATCACTTGGGTTGGATCATTGATTCAGGTGCTAACCAACATATGACCGATAATACAGATAAGATGTTTCGTGTTGTTGA
This sequence comes from Chrysanthemum makinoi, assembly GCA_910596185.1. Taxonomy (NCBI): domain Eukaryota; kingdom Viridiplantae; phylum Streptophyta; class Magnoliopsida; order Asterales; family Asteraceae; genus Chrysanthemum; species Chrysanthemum makinoi. Next base: position 301,037,629 of record OU343225.1, read on the forward strand.
CATATCTGATTTAAAAATGACTGTTGGTTACCCAAATGGCACTTTGGACAAGAGTACCCATGTTGGAAACTTGAGATTAAATAATAATGCCATTTTGTTTGAGGTTTTAGTTGTTCCTTAGTATTCTGCCAATCTGTTGTAGGTTCATAAAATGATAAAAGATAGTAAACTATGTGTTGGTTTTGAGGAGACTAAGTGTGATATTCAGGATTTGAAAAAGGAGAGAGTTCTGAGGATTGGTAGTGAATTGGGTGTTCTTTACATGTTTGATAAGGAGTGTGTTAATTCTGTTGTGACGAAACAAAGTGAATTTTTTGTTTGTCATGTGTCAAAGAAAGTTATGTATAATAGACTTGGGCACCCTGCTAATGAAGTTTTAAAACTTTTAAAGTCTACTCTAAATTTGACTAATTTGAATCATGAGGGTCCTTGTGAGGTTTGTCATAAGGCAAAGCAAAGCAAAGATTCCTTTCCTTTAAGTGAAACTAAATCTACTATTTTTGGGAAACTTATACATCTTGATTTATGTGGGCCTTATAAAGTGATTAACAGGGAGGGTTTTAGCTATTTCCTTCATATTGTTGATGACTATAGCATGTCTGTGTGGGTGTATATGCTTAAAACTAAGGATGAAGTTTTTGGGATGTTTGTCAATTTTTACAATCTGATTTTGACACAGTTTAATAAAAAGATTAAACTGATAAGGTTTGACAATGGTATTGAGTTTGTTAATCACAAAATGACTGATTTTGTTAATACTATAGGGATTATACATCAAACAACTTGTGCATATACCCCACAGTAGAATGGTATATCTGAGAGGAAACATAGACATATATTAAATGTTGCTAGAAGTCTTATGTTTTAGGGGGGTTCATCTTGTTTTCTGGTCTGAATGTACTTTAATTGCTACTTACTTGATTAACAGGCTTCCTTCCTCTGTTTTAAATGGTAAATCTCCTTTTTCAATGGTGTATACTAGAGAATCTAATCTGTCCCATTTAATAAGTTTTGGGTGTTTGTGTTTTGATGCCGTGTTAAAAGCGTCTGACAAGTTTTCTTCTAAACATGAAAAATGTGTTTTAATCGGGTATGCCTGTGGAAAAAAGGCATACAAACTTTTGAGTCTTGAATAGATATTTTGTGTATTCAAGAGATGTAAAGTTTTATGAAACAGTGTTTCCATATAAAATGAGTCAAAATGTGGTTTCTGAATCTGAGTATGAGGTTTCAAGTTTAAACTTTTTTGATTTGGTTAAGTCTGAAACAGCACTTAAAACTTTTGTTCTCGATCCTCCCAATAATGATAATAAAGAAGGAAATACATCTGTTGGTAGAGAAGGTAGGGATCATCAACTAGATGAGGCTATGAGTACTCATTCACCTGGAAATATTGAATAGATACATCAACCAGTGATTGAGAGAGGCTCCTCACAACCACCAGGAAATGATGAGTTTGACCATGCAACTCCTTTAAGTGATAATATGATTTCTAAGGAAAATGTTGGTCCTAGTAATGAGGTTCCTAGTTTTCAAAATATTTTTGAAAATCAAACCGAGGGAGTTAGTCATAGAAGGTCTAAAAGATCTTCTAACTTTCCTGCTAAATTGAATGATTATGTGTTGTATACTAAGGTTAGATATGGTTTACATAAGTATGCCAATCATTCATCGCTTAGTCCTGATAACTATTATTTTGTGTCTACTTTGAATAAGACTTCTGAGCCTTTTTATTATGAAGAGGCTTTTAAAGATGTTAATTGGATTAATGCTATGAATGAGGAACTATATGCTTTACATGAAAATGATACATGGGAAGAAAATGATCTACCATCTGGAAGAAAACCAATTGGTAGTAAGTGGGTCTCGAAATTTAAGTATAAGTCAATATGAGAAATTGAAAGGTATAAAGCTAGATTAGTAGCTAAGGGTTTTGGTCAAAAAGAATATGTTGACTCTGTATGTTCTGGTTCGGTGTCGGGATTCGGGTCTCATCGCTAATGCTAGCCTATATACACACTTAAGATATAAAATATTGCAGTATATTTTTGGGCTAATTGCTTGAAAATGCATTGTACTTGACACTCTTTGTAGTTGTGTGTAACCATTTTTTTTTGTATTAATACATTTTATCGCTAAACATTCAAAAGTTGACCTTTATAATAACAATTGTTAGTCCTTCATGCGTTTTTGAACATTTTATACGTTTTCATCCGGATTTGTACGTTTTCATCCGTTTTTATATGTTTTCGTCCATTTTATACGTTTTCGTTAGTTTTTATACATCTTCTTAAGTTTTCATTCGTTTTGATCCGTTTTAATACATTTTTGTACGTTTATCCCTTTTTGTACGTTTTAATCCATTTTTGAACGTTTTCATCCGTTTTTATACGTTTTCTTAAGTTTTCATACGTTTAGATCCGTTTTTATCCATATTAATATGTTTTTGTACGTAGTTATCCGCTTTTGTACGTTTTATCCGTTTTTGTACATTTTATCCGTTATAATACGTTTTTATTCTGTCTGTTTTTGAATGTTTATGTACATTTGTATCCCTTGTGGAAAACTAGAAGGGGGTGTTGAATAGTTTTACCAATTTAAAACTTCCTTTTAAATATTTAGATCGACTTATGTCAATCTATTTAGATGTGTGTTAGATGTTGATAAACAAGCATATAGAAGTATGTAATGAAAAGATAAGAGTAAGAAGCACAAAACCACAAAGCGAGTATTTATAGTGGTTCGGCTACAAGGACACCTTCCTTGCCCTACTCCACTCCCCGAGTCACCTACTCGAGAGTTCGTAAACACTACACGACACCAACTCCTTATGGCAGAGAAGCCATCACAACGTCGCCTACTCTTTTTCCGGTACTAGGCTAACCACCGGGTTCTTTCACTCCAAGGTGAACCACACCTACCACAACGTCGCCTACCCTTTATTAGGTACTAGGCTAAGCACCTAGTTCCATTGCTATGGGGGAACTACTACCCAACACTACACCAACGACTAATCCCAAAGGAGACCAACTCCTTATTACAACATCATCAAGGATATCAATATCCTTGGATCTAGTACTAATCTATCTTGTACATCGAAACACACCATATCGAATGTACATCTAAGGCACCTTTCACTAATGCCTTTAACTAGATCTTCAAGACACCCTTCACTAATGTCTTGTGTCTTGACTTCTAAGCACCCACCACAAGTTCTTATGATATGGACGATAGATACCCTTCACTAATATCTTCGTCTTGACACTTGAGACACCTTTCACAAATGTCTTCAACAGTTCTTAGGAAAATAAAAACAATCATCAACAAGAAGACTTCAGTAGTCTTGATGATGAGGAAGCATGGCAACTCATGGACTTGAGCTTGCTCGACTTCAAAGGCGGTGATCTCGCCTTTAAGAGGAACCTAGAAGATCATACAAAAACAAAACAACAAACATAGATCTCTTGGATCTGGGGTTAGAGAGTTTTTAACTCAAGGGGAAAGTATGTTAGAAAGGGGTAAGAAACAATGAAGAAATGGCTCACTATTTATAGAGGAAAATGTTCACTGTTCCCCGGATCCCATGGATCCCTCCCACACGGGATCCGTCTAGCGTAAAGCTAGGGATCCGTGGGACGCTCCTCTTTACCCATGGGTATTTTGGTTATGGGTCATGGGTCATGGGTTGATCCATGGGTCTTTTACTAGATACAATGTATCTTAAGAGTGCAATGCGCCTAGTCACATGGGTATGGGTCAATACCATGGGTTATGGATATTATCCATATATGATATAAGCATGATGTTATGCAATGGGTTATGGGTCAAGCTCCATGGGTCATGGACTTTGGGTTGTACCCAACTACATTCAATGTATTTAGTCAATGGGTTATGATACTTAAGTTTCTACCCATTTATATTACCCAATATACTACATACTAGTTATGTGTATATTTTACCCAAATATGCAAACACTAGTTGTTGTACATATGTAATATTTAATCATAAAATCACTTATACTTGTTTTAGTGTTTTATGTGAAACAGTGAATATGTTAGAAACTATTAGTTCAAACCATTTACGTATTTTATTTGTTTCGTTAAAATGATTTTACGTTTGTTATCGACAAAACATTAGAAGATCGTAAAATATAAATAAACGTTTTTACGGTTTATTTGTATTAACAATCTCCCCCTTTTTGTTGATGACAAAACTTAAAATTATTTTAAGGAAAAGCTAAAATTCGTATAAGTTTGAATTTGTAGTTTTTACTTTCTTCTCCCCCTTTTTTGTCGAAACAAAAAGAGCTTCGAAAGAAACTAACACATATTTAAAAAAAAAACATGTGAAAAGTACAAAATAAAGAAAAAGTATTGAGCAAGTAACACGAAAGGATCTCGTCTTAACTCCCCTTGACGAGTCCATCCCTATGTGAGGGCGTCAAGAAAATAATGCTAAGTTAGTTCATTTGCAACTAAGTTTGCAAAAGATTTCGTCTATGTGACGAATATGATCCCCCTTGATTATTGCAACTTTGCAAAGGGATGTCATGAAATGTAAACCTAAGATTGCAAGTAATTTTGCAATGTATTGCTTTGACACAAAGCTCCCCCTAACTTTAGGATGTCAAAGTCTTCATGTGTAAATTGAATAACTACAAAACAAATGTTAGAAAACAAGTATAATGCATAATTTCCTGCAAATATAACTCAAGTTAGTAGAAAAATAGTTTTCTGTCTCACGGTTCTCTCCTTGTAGGGATCCGTCTAGGAAATTTTAAGGGATCCGTCTGGCTGATGATTAATTTCAGCAATGGTGATATAACAAGTTATGTTGATATCAAAGTGAGATATGTATTATACAAATAATCATATACTCAGAAAAATAGCAAGTAGCATGTATTTTTATTTAATAAAACTAGAGATATGATATACATGACTCCAAAAACTAAGAAAATGATCGATACATGACTTGGAATTACTAGACTAACGCTTGATACTAGGACACCACTAAAATCCTTTAGCTCAAGTTTGTTTAGGTTTAATCTCGTCGAAACGTTCGAGGAGGTGATAGAACATGAAACGTTGATCTTCTCGTACTTCATGTATCAAACTTTCAACATGTTGACAATGATAACAATCTTTGCCATGGCTAGGTAATGGTGGTGGAGGAAAAGAGATTGCTTGATGTAAAGGATCAAGTGAAGCGGGTTGGGGAGCCTCAAACGACGGAGGGATTGGTGGAGGCGCATTTGAAGATGGCTCGACCAAGAATGATGGTGGTGGAAGAAAAGTGTCAACTTCCATATGGTCGGGTGGTTGCCTTTGATAATTTCTCATAATCCAAATGGGATTATATGATGGTGACAGCGAAAAAGAAACCGGAGCAAGTGTTGACTCAACACCTTGATTTTGTACCACTATTCCTCCTAATGAGGAGAATGTTGCTGGTGGAGGAGGATGAGACGGCCTAGGTGGCAAATCCTCTAAATTGTAGAGGTGTGGTGATGATAGTGGAGTTGTAAATGAGATAGCTCTAGGAACCAATGGTGATGGTTTAGTGGAGATGATATTGTTTGGCCTAGGAGGTATGGTGGTGTTTGGCATAGGTAGTTTTGTGGGTACTATCCTTCTAGGGATTGGTTTGATTGGTTGAGAAGAAATCCTTGCATTTGTTGGCTTGGCCGGAGATGATTCGGTTGAAGAGATTTCGTGTACAACACGAGCAATTTTCTTGGGTGGTTCTTTGGTAGATAAGTTGTTACTTGGAGTTTTCCTCATGATGATTTCAAGAGGATTGTAAAGGTTTCTTAAGTGCTTGAAAAATGAGGATGAAGGTGATGACTTTAGAAGTTCTAACAATGTGGTTTATAAAGCAAGAGATTTGGCAAGTGGATTCAAGCCTTAAGCCACTAAAATTTATTGGAATGTGATGATTAGCATGCACAAGAGTCAACTTCAGAGTTTGTACTGGTCTAGGAACTCATTTAAGATGAGATGGAGTGTTTAAGTTAGGAATATGAGCTTAAAATAACTATTTTAGCTAGAATTGACATAATCTGTCACCCGGATCCTACGGTTCCCTCCAACAAGGGATCCATCCAGGTTAATCCTAGGGATCCGGCTCTCAGCAGCTATGAAAGGATAAAAGTGATGTTTCTAAGGTCTAAAATCTACAACATCTTGAGTGTTTCAGTCCTCCTATGTGTCTTAAATGAAAGGGTGCTTAAGTAGTTGAGGGTAATGAGTGATGTAGCTAATGATTGTCTTTTATGGAAGAGATTGGAACTTTCATGAGTACCAATGGATGAACAAAGATGACACTAAAGATTTTTTTGGAGTGTCAAGTGAAGCTAAATGATCCTAGAGATCAGATAGTGACTTAGGATAATGTTTTGGAGATTATCCTAAAGGCTTAAGATGGAAAAACTAGAAATTGATCAATTTTGACCAATTTTGAGGTAAAGATGGTTATGATCAATTATGCTACAAAAGATTTCCAAAGTTAGTTATGAGGGATCATGTGAAAAATGATGTGTGAGCTTGAGAGTAGAAGAGTAATGGATTTAAGTGAAATGATAGATCTACAAGCGTCTTTGAGTGTGATCAAGGTGAGTTATGTGTAAGTAGGAAGGATCTACTTAACTTGATAAGGACTTAATTTGCCTTAAGACACTATGTCTAGCTTAGTGTAAGGTGTTCTAATGACATGTTTGAAATACAATGTTTGCAATTGCATTTTCTGTTTGCCGGATCCCACGGTTCCCTAAGTGTAGGGATCCGTCTAGCACAAACTTTGGGATCCGTACATCTACTAAGCAGAGCCTTTACTATAGGTATGCAATAATCTTGACAATGCATTATATTCCAAGGTTAGTTTAAGAGGTTCTAACACTAAGATATCAAATGTAAGATGTTTTATTTCATGAAGGAAATTGGATTACATTGATAAAGCACGAGTACAAAAAGGATTGATCCTATTTGAGATACTACTAAGTTCCTTGAGCATTTTCGCTAGAAGGATCATCAAGTAGTTGATGAGTGTTGGTGGAATCAAGAATGAAGAAAGTCTTCATGAGAGATATGTTTAGCGGTTCCATCATCTTGTTCACAAGTACGTACAACGGACTTTGAAATTGAGGATGAAAATGCATGACGTTATGATAGAGGCGTGTCAAGAACATTCCATAAGGGATGAGTTTATCAAATGTAAGATTTTTTATTTCATAAAGGAAATTGGATTACATTGATAAAGCACGAGTACAAAAGGATTGATCCTATTTGAGATACTACTAAGTTCCTTGAGCGTTTTCGCTAGAAGGATCATCAAGTGGTTGATGAGTGTTGGTGGAATCAAGAATGAAGAAAGTCTTCATGAGAGATTGATAAGGTTTTAAAATGTACCTTTTTGAGGGGTCATTTAAGCCCTTATTTGATCACTTTTGTATCCGTTATTACTTAATATCGTTCCTTTTCACTTTTTAGGTCTCTTGAAGGCAAATTGCTGTAATAGCACTTATTTGGACGAAAAGGCGCGGATATATGAAGAAAATGGCCAAAGTCAAGAAATCGAGACACTCAAGCTGCTGAAACACAAGGTGACGGTGTCATGCTAACTGACGCCGTCCGGAGCATTTTGTGACGGGACAGAAGTCAAATTCTTATTTTCAAGTGACGGTGTCAAGCTTTAAAAGAGTAGGCCGTCGCAACTCGACGCCTAGATTTGATCCGCGGCGTCATAAGCTGAAGAGGACGACGTCACAAGCACAAGGTGACGTCGTCGCAAGACTAACGTGGCCAAGACGAAACCCTAATGACGGCGACCCGACGGTGTCACAAATCATAAGGTGACGCCGTCGCACATGTAATCTTATATATAGAATCCGAATTTTTCAGTATTAGAGAGTAGTCTTTTTGGAGTAAAAACCTAAACCGAACCAAGGCTGTCTTGTATAGTATTTTAGGGTTCCAAACCCTATCTTACATCAAGATAAGTGTTTTACTTCATTAATACAATTATGTCTTTGATTATTTGTGTGTATGCTTGCATGTTCTCCATGTCCGGCTAATTTACTTGTGTGTTTGCTTAGGGATTATGAAACTTAATTATTGAATTTTGATTGGTTGTCTCTTATCTTAATTATTAATGATCTAGTAATGCGATAGGTCATTCGTTGTGTAGTTAATGCTTGATTAATCTTTGTGAACCTTAGACTATGACACCTAGAGTAGTTGTAGGCTAAACCATACAAAGAGTGCCTTAGAGTTAGAGTGTATAAATCCTAGAGATTTTGTAGACGAGACCCTTTGGTAAGTTCAAAGAGTTAGGGATAAACGCATACCCTACGACTTTAGACACACAACGCGATTAAGAATAAGGACGTGACAATTCAACCATCAATAGGAGATAATTAAGGAGTAATAAAACCTAAGTAAACACATTTTTAAACTATCATACGAGCACACAATAATTAGACATATACTACCATCATCTTAGATTAGATAATTACATAAGTAGAGTAATCGGTAGAAATACCAAACCCCCAAATTCAAACCCCGAGATTCGTACCTTTCCATTTCCAAAAAAACATAAAAAAGATAAAAAAAAATAATCTTCCTCAACCCCAACCTTAGCGTAGTAACTTCTCACTAGCATTCCTATTCCCCAAGAGAATGATATCAATACCCGTGGCTTACCCTAATACTACACTACAACGATTAGGTTCACTGCCTAGGGTGTTGAAAAACTTGCTCGACGAAAAGGAAGTTCCTTTGACCCCGAACGACGCGTGTAGCATTATCAAGTTTTTGGCGCCGCTACCGGGGAATAGAATAGCTAGTTAGTAGTCCACCTCGTTTAGGTTTCTTTGCTTGATTCCTATCAAGTAAATTTTTCTCATTTTTAGCTTTCTCGTAGTCTATCCCCCTTCTTCGTGACTTTTGTTCGTAATCCATCACTTTTCATCATGAAAGGTGACAAACCACCAAACAAACACATACCGCTTGATCCAGCCTTTGTCAACCTACTTCGAGCTAGTATTGGAATCAATGAGCATAAAGGATTGCATAAGATAAATGTGAATGAGGAGGATAATGCTTATTTTAATCTTTACCCCACTAAGGAAGAGGTTGCCTACCATCAATACATAATCGATAATCCCTGATCACCCATCATTAGGATATGCCCAAAGATTAGGAGAGGAAATCTTTGGAACCTAAAAATCCCTTGTATGATCGGATATAGGAGTGTCGACCATGCTTACATAGATACGGAATCTCCCATTAATGTGATGTCATCTGCTGTTTACAATGACATTATGAATGAGCGTCTTAATATTAGGAGAGACCCTAAGTATCCAGGTGGAGTTTGCAACTTTGTGGGAAGAGTCAAGGATGTACATGTCTTTATAGGAAATTTCACCTACCTAGTTGATTTTGTGGTCCTAGAAGATGTAGGATGCGTCATTGACTATAGCTTGTCCCAAGTAGTGCTAGGGAAACCGTTTGTTGAAACATCTAAAATGAGCCATAACAAGTATGATGGAACGGTTAGTTTTAAGGAAGGAACCGATGAGATAACTTATAGGATGCCTTGGAAAACAAATGAATATGGCCATCTACCCATCTTTGAACGAGACAACATCAAAGCTTTTGAGGACAAAAGCAAGGACGATGTTGAAAAAGGTTATAAATTTATGTGGGAAAGAAGGAGGCTTTATTATAAGGATTGCTTGACCCTCGGGCCTAGATATAGAGTCGATGAAAATTTTGTCAATATGATAGAATTCTCATTGAGAATGCAAAATGATACAACGTAGGGGCACGATTACGAGTCTAGCTACAAGACTCTTAAATAAAGAAAAACACTTCGTGGGAGGCAACCCATGCTTAATTGTTTTCTTGTTAGTGTCATATATCTTTTAGTGATTGTTTATTCTCATGTTTAAATTTGTAAAAATGTTTTATTTTGTTTTTAACCTCGTCTTAATTGCATATAAAGGTATTTTACATAAAGGATAAGTGTAGGGAGGATTACACACGTTTTCAAAAGAAACGTAAACATGAGAATAGCAATTCATTAAAAGATATATATGTGTGTGTTTGTTCGAGTCAAATGCTTGTATCGAGTTATAATGGATGTTTTGCAGAAATTTTTCCAGATTCTAAAGATGTAAATTTTCCAGAATTTTATCGAAAAATCGCACCATTTTGTCAGGATAACTGACGGCCAGGAAGGAGTAAAACAACATTACTTTTTCTCGTTTTCTGAACTACTTATAAATTTTTGGAATTTTCCAGGTCTTAATTTTCCAAAAATTCTGTAAACATCCATTCCACAAGCATTATATCCTAGTTTAGTAGAGTCTTATATATATTATTACCGCCGATTTTACGCGAAGGTTTCGTTTGTTTTCTTCGAATGTGCAGGTTTTATTTATCAAGAAGAAGAAACAAAAGATTGGAAGGAGCTTTTCACGCATACATTTTTCTTGGAAAGGATTTAACCACCACTTTACACGGATCCTACCGAGCTAATCAGGGGAGTACTAGTTTCTTTCGTTTTTAATTACCTTCCATTATCATAACTTTGATACTTTCGGGGAACATTGGGGACAATGTTCAGTTTAAGTGTAGGGAGGGAAAATAAAACGGGAACTTTGAAACTATGCTTATCCTTGACTATTTGCTTTGTCCAATTGCAATTGTGTAATAAACCATGAGAAAATGTCGGTTAGGGTAATTTTGGCACCAAATTTTTAATTTTTCATAACATATAGGAGTGGGCCATTAGTCTTAACAAAAGCGTCTCATGGATAGGAAGTTATATGACTAGCACAAAAACCCTTTACCACCTAAATTCCACCCAAAATGTGAGGATCACCCTTAGATTAGTAGGAATTAAAGCATTCATCTTTAATGCTTAGAGTGTGAACCGGTAGTATATTAGATTCTAGAACTTGTTTTGTGATGCATCCCAAGATCGCTAGTAAGACTACACTTGTGTAGTTAGGAATAACTAAATGATAAGAGGCATTAGGATAACCCTTGTTTGATACCCGTAATATAATTACTTCTTCCACATCGGTTGAGTAATTCCCCCACACCTTTGCGTTGTACTCACTTTTAGTACACGATACCCCTAGTTAACCCCTCTGAGCCTATCCTTTTCGCGGTTCTCTTGATTTTTCGGTTTTCCGGAATATCAATGAAGAGCATTGTTTACACCCCACCCCCAAATATACACCCAAATCGCCTTAGCCTACCATGTATGCACTCACTTTTAGTGCATTATTGTTATCACCCAAAACCCTTAGTTCAATTATCTAGTTGCTTGCATGAGTTGCTAAGTCGAGTCATATCCTTTGTACACAGCTTTGGGACGATTGGGACTCATGGGAAAAGTTAAAGTTTAAATGATTAGAAGGGAACGTTAAATTCCCTTATTTGCGTAATAACATACCCCAAGTGTTTTGATCTTTTCAATTCGGGTCAAATTAGTGTTAGAGTAATAAAAACTCAAGTGTAGGGATGTGCCTATAAATCCCTGTCATTTTGATGTTATAGTAGAGGATGGTAGAGTAAAAGTGTATGGGAAAAAAAACATACGGGCTACCATCCTACATCTATCCTTTAAATTTATGTTTGTTTGTTTCAGTT
>OU343225.1:301049385-301073299 GCA_910596185.1 Chrysanthemum makinoi
ATCTAGAGTTTAGAGTGTCGAGTCTTGGCTTAGCAACGCCATTTTTCGTATGCTTGTAACATAAAGATTTTTGACATGCCATCACTAAATAGCCTATCCCACTAAACCCTTTGTTTCCCTACCGTAAGCCTAACATTACAACCCTTTAAAGACCTCTTTGATAGTCATTCCTAGGTGCTTACGCCAAAGCGATGGAGGTTTGATCTAGTCTCAAGCCTATGGTAATCTATGTACTAGGACCGGTTAATGAGTGTTTATCTTCCATTTCCAACTTGTTATATTTCATATACACCCGAGAGAGATGTGAGTATCCAAACACCCCTTGTGAGGTGCTAGTATGTAAGTTCCGTGCTTGTTATGACTTTTGCGGGGATTATATGTGTTGTGGACTGTTTTAAACCAATGCTTCATGACCCCTACCTTATAAACTAATTGGCTAAAAGCACATTTGCTTGAGGACAAGCAAATACCAAGTGTAGGAATATTTGATAAGATTTTAAAATGTACCTTTTTGAGGGGTCATTTAAGCCCTTATTTGATCACTTTTGTATCCGTTATTACTTAATATCGTTTCTTTTCACTTTTTAGGTCTCTTGAAGGCAAATTGCTGTAATAGCACTTATTTGGACGAAAAGGCGCGGATATACGAAGAAAATGGCCAAAGTCAAGAAATCGAGACACTCAAGCTGCTGAAACATAAGGTGACGGCGTCATGCTTAACTGACGCCGCCGTAGAGCATTTTGTGACAGGACAGAAGTCAAATTTCTTATTTTCAAGTGACGGTGTCAAGCTTTAAAAGAGTAGGCCGTCGCAACTCGACGCCCTAGATTTGATCCGACGGCGTCATAGCTGAAGAGGACGGCTTCACAAGCACAAGGTGACGCCGTCGCAAGACTAACGTGGCCAAGACGAAACCCTAATGACGGCGACCCGACGGCGCACAAATCATAAGGTGATGTCGTCGCACATGTAATCTTATATATAGAATCCGAATTTTTCAGTATTAGAGAGTAGTCTTTTTGGAGTAAAAACCTAAACAGAACCAAGGTTGTCTTGTACAGTATTTTAGGGTTCCAAACCCTATCTTACATCAAGATAAATGTTTTACTTCATTAATACAATTATGTCTTTGATTATTTGTGTGTATGCTTGCATGTTCTCCATGTCCGGCTAATTTACTTGTGTGTTTGCTTAGGGATTATGAAACTTAATTATTGAATTTTGATTGGTTGTCTCTTATCTTAATTGTTAATGATCTAGTAGTGCGATAGGTCATTCGTTGTGTAGTTAATGCTTGATTAATCTTTGTGAACCTTAGACTATGACACCTAGAGTAGTTGTAGGCTAAATCATACAAAGAGTGCCTTAGAGTTAGAGTGTATAAATCCTAGAGATTTTGTAGACGAGACCCTTTGGTAAGTTCAAAGAGTTAGGGATAAACGCATACCCTACGACTTTAGACACACAACGCGATTAAGAATAAGGACGTGACAATTCAACCATTAATAGGAGATAATTAAGGAGTAATAAAACCTAAGTAAACACATTTTTAAACTATCATACGAGCACACAATAATTAGACATAGACTACCATCACCTTAGATTAGATAATTAGATAAGTAGAGTAATCGGTAGAAATACCAAACCCCCAAATTCAAACCTCGAGATTCGTACCTTTCCATTTTTAAAAAAACATAAAAAAGATAAAAAAAAAATAATCTTTCTCAACCCCAACCTTAGCGTAGTAACTTCTCACTAGCATTCCTATTCCCCTAGAGAACGATATCAATACCTGTGGCTTACCCTAATACTACACTACAATGATTAGGTTCACTGCCTAGGGTGTTGAAAAACTTGCTCGACGAAAAGGAAGTTCCTTTGACCCCTAACGACGCGTGTAGCCTTATCAGAGATATGTTTAGCGGTTCCATCATCTTGTTCACAAGTACGTACAACGGACTTTGAAATTGAGGATGAAAATGCATGACGTTATGATAGAGGCGCGTCAAGAACATTCCATAAGGGATGAGTTTATTCTTGGAGCCTTGAAGATTTACAATTACACGCTTGCGAAGAAGTAGGAGAGATTGTATGGTTGTTGTGTTAGCAAACAATACATTATGTGAGCACAACAAGCGGGAAGGATTTCTCGATTTCCCCTAAGACTCCAAACATTTTCACGTAGAATGAGTGCAAGGGGCTTGTACTCTTCTCGGATGTCCCGCGTGAAGATAATGTTTGGATCGGAGTAATATGGTCGAGGTTTGCATATTATGCGATTTAAATCTTCGAGGAGGGTATGTGAGAAAAATATGGACTATTTTCTTCACGAAAGTTGAAGAGAGAATCAAGAGACCAATCTTCGGTGAAGGCACATTGTCCATGATTTGGAATCCGGAGGATGTGAGCAAAATGCCCAAGGGTTAAAGTAAACTTTTGGTTTTTGATATAAAACCAAAGAGATAGAGAGCGATCTTCATTACGAACGAGTTCAACTTGATGGAAGAATTCCATTATGAACCTTGGACATATCTTCTCGTTGATTTCAAGAAGACATTCTAGTCCTATGGCTCGGAAGGAGGTATTGATACCTTCTTCGAATTGTAGAGAGGTGTCTACAATACGTCCTTCGTGAAAGTGACGGTTTTCGAGATTATTGAACCCACGGACATGATTTCCAGGTGTGTTGGGCTCAAGGGAGATGTTCGGAGTGTAGACGCTAGTGAGTGAAAAATCAAACTCATATTCATGCATCATAGTTGAACCTATAGAAATGATGAGTTAATAGAAAGTGATGTTTGTGGTCAACCAATGGTTATCTAACGTTTTTACTAGATTTTTATTAACAATGGTTTTTAACAACAATAACACTTAACTCACTTATGGTTTTGACATTCTAGTGGAATATTACTTTTAGAAAGAAAGTGGTTTTTAATTTGCATGAAAAACTGTTCTCCAGTAGCACGGTTCCCTTTCAAAAGGGATTCGGCTAGTATATCTTCCGGGATCCAGAGATGCGTAGTTACAGTAAACAGATTTCATGATGAAAACATAGGTTTTTAGATCTCATAGTTTTATACCAAGATATGTGTTTTAGCCTACCATTTTTTTAAGCATGCATACATGACTTCTAATGTATCACGAGAGAATGAAATAAAATAAAAAGAAATGATAAACACATTATGATAATAACCTAGATAAACTAAACTATTAGTAATATTTCATTTCAATGCTAAGAATGATACAAAGGATTGGGTATATAACCCCAATGTAGATTAACAAAACAAAGTAAATGTCTCCTCAGATGAGAACTTCGTCATAGGGAACACAAGAGCAAGAGTGTTAAGACGATGAGCACGAAGGCGATGTAAACCATGTTGGTTGAGATGAAATGGAGAGGAAGATGAAGTTTTGAATGAGAGGAAATTTTTGAAATTGGAAGATTTGAAAAAGTGGGGATTTGATAGAGTGGTTGACGAAGGGTTTATTTATGGGGAAGGAGGAATTTTTTAGATTTGTGTTTTGTTTTATTTTTAGAAATATATGATTTTTGGATTAAGTGAAACAAAACACAAGTTTTATAAACCATGACTTTTAGACGAAAGAGTGACACGTATGTGAGAAAAAGCTTCCTAATGAAGCTACATGTAAAGCATGTATATGCAAAACAAAATAATCAAATAAATACCTTGGTAAGTATACTTATTTATCAAGCTAATGTCATTTAGAGATAAGTGGAAAGTCATACCTCGAATGCACTTAGGAATGTCTTTACAAATGACACAACAAATGTCAGAAGACAATTTCAGCTCCTTTGTGCTTAAGATACCTTCTTAGGGAAGGTATTCTTGTAACCAAGCGATTCCTATGGCTTGGTAGATATGAGCTTTGACTAATCAACATGACAAAGAGGATTAGTGCAATTAAATTAAAAAAAAAATGTTGTCATCTAATCAACATCCAAACAAAAAGTTTTAAAAAAATGGTGTTTGTTTTTATGAAAAGCCTTCTTTGTAGTTTTCAATTAACCATGGATCGTATCAAGTTTTTAAAGTAGAATATACTTCAAGAAACTTGGTAACGAAGCTCTGATACCAATTGTGGAAAACTAGAAGGGGGGGGTTGAATAGTTTTACCAATTTAAAACTTCCTTTTAAATATTTAGATCGACTTATGTCAATCTATTTAGATGTGTGTTGGATGTTGATAAACAAGCATATAGAAGTATGTAATGAAAAGATAAGAGTAAGAAGGACAAAACCACAACGCGAGTATTTATAGTGGTTCGGCTACAAGGACACCTTCCTTGCCCTACTCCACTCCCCGAGTCACCTACTCGAGTTCATAAACACTACGACACCAACTCCTTGGCGGAGAAGCCTTCACATTAAGCCTACTCTTTTAGGTACTAGGCTAACCCAGGGTTCTTTCACTCAAGGTGAAACACCTACCACAACGTCGTGCACCCTTTATTAGGTACTAGGCTAAGAACCTAGTTCCATTGCTATGGGGGAACTACTACCCAACACTACACCAACGACTAATCCCAAAAGAGACCAACTCCTTATTACAACATCATCAAGGATATCAATATCCTTGGATCTAGTACTAATCTATCTTGTACATCGAAACACACCATATCGAATGTATATCTAAGGCACCTTTCACTAATGCCTTTAACTAGATCTTCAAGACACCCTTCACTAATGTCTTGTGTCTTGACTTCTAAGCACCCACCACAAGTGCTTATGATATGGACGATAGATACCCTTCACTAATATCTTCGTCTTGACACTTGAGACACCTTTCACAAATGTCTTCAACACTTCTTAGGAAAAGAAAAACAATCATCAACAAGAAGACTTCATTAGTCTTGATGATGAGGAAGCATGGCAACTCATGGACTTGAGCTTGCTTCACTTCAAAGGTGGTGATCTCGCCTTTAAGAGGAACCTAGAAGATCACACAAAAACAAAACTACAAACATAGATCTCTTGGATCCGGGGTTAGAGAGTTTTTAACTCAAGGGGAAAGTATGTTAGAAAAGGGTAAGAAACAATGAAGAAATAGCTCACTATTTATAGAGGAAAATGTTCCTCTTGTTCCCGGATCCCACGGATCCCTCACAAGGGATCCGTTTGCAGTAAAGCTAGGGATCCGTGGAACGCTCCTCTTTGCCCATGGGTATTTTGGTTATGGGTCATGGGTCATGGGTCATGGGTTATGGGTTGATCCATGGTCTTTTACTAGATGTATCTTAAGGTGCAATGCACCTAGTAACATGGGTATGGGTCAATACCATGGGTTATGGATATTATCCATATATGATATAAGCATGATGTCATGCAATGGGTTATGGATCAAGCTCCATGGGTCATGGGCTTTGGGTTAAACCCAACTACATTCAATGTATTTGGTCAATGGGTTATGATACTTAAGTTTCCACCCATTTATATTACCCAATATACTACATACTAGTTATGTGTATATTTTACCCAAATATGTAAACACTAGTTGTTGTACATATGTCTTCTAATCTCAAAATAATAGTCCCATTCTTTTGGATAATCCGAATTAATTGTCCACTTTCTCTTTATAGTAGAAACTAGAGAACTTTGTGGGGAAGATTAAACTTTGAATGGTTAAAAATTAAAGTGGTTAATTTTATTGAATTGTGTTATTTCTTTGTCTCGCATTGATAATTTTGAAGACGGAGAGGGTAATATTTGCTTATAAAATCACTTATACTTGTTTCAGTGTTTTATGTGAAAATGTGAATATGTTAGAAACTATTAGTTCAAACCATTTACGTATTTTATTTGTTTCGTTAAAATGATTTTACGTTTGTTATCGACAAAACATTAGAAGATCGTAAAAAATATAAATAACATTTTTAATTTATTGTATTACCATCAACTTAGTACGTTTTATCCGTTTTATCTTATCCATTTTTTGTCGTTTTATCCATTTTTGTGCGTTTTTCTACGTTTTTACCCGTTTTCATATGTTTTTATACGTTTTCATATGTTTTAGCAAGTTTTATTCGTTTTTGTACGTTTCCATCCGTTTTATACGTATTTGTACGTTTTATATGTTTTCATCCATTTTTATACGCATAGAACGTAGAAACAAGTATAAATATGTACTAAAACGTATAAAAACAGATAAAATGGACGAAAACTTATAGAAAATAAAAAAGAGAATTAAATCGGATAAATACATTATAATG
The DNA here is from genome assembly GCA_910596185.1 of Chrysanthemum makinoi. NCBI lineage: Eukaryota > Viridiplantae > Streptophyta > Magnoliopsida > Asterales > Asteraceae > Chrysanthemum > Chrysanthemum makinoi. The sequence continues at coordinate 301,055,616 of OU343225.1, forward strand.
AACAAAATGGTTAAAATAGTACAAAAACAAATGAAAACGTATAAAATGGATAAAAACATAAAAAAACCGTTCAAAAACGGATAAAATGTACAAAACCATATAAAAACGTACAAAAGTAGATAAAACATACAAAAATGTATAAAATTGTACAAAAACGGATAAAAATGTACAAAAACGGATAAAAAACGGACAAAACGTATAAAACGGATAAAAACAAACAAAAACGTATAAAACATTCAAAAACGGATCAAACGTACAAAAACTGATAAATTCGTACAAAACGGATAAAAATGTACAAAACGGATAAAAACGTATAATAATGGACAAAAACGGATAAAAACGTACAAAAACGTACAAAAAAGGATTTAAAACGTACAAAAATGGATAAAAAGGTGCGAAAACGGATAAAACGTACTAAACGTATAAAAACGGATAAACGTACTAAACGTATAAAAACGCACAAAACCCGTATAGAAACGTACAAAAACGAATAAAAAAGATGAAAATATAAGAAAACGTGTAAAAACGAAGGAAAACATATAAAAACGGGTAAAACATATAAAAATGCACAAAAGCGTACCAAAACGCACAAAAGCGGATAAAGACGTACAAAAACAGATAAAGACGTACAAAACGTATAAAAACGTACTAAAAGGGGTAAAAACGTACAAAACAGATAAAAACATACAAAACATATAAAAACGGATAAGAGTGTAAAAAAGTTAAAACGTCTGAACGGATTAAAATGTACAAAAACGGATTAAAACATACAAAAACGGATAAATACTTACAAAATGTATTAAAATGGATAAAAATTATAAAACAGACGATAACGTATAAAAACGGATGAAACATATAAAAACGTACAAATCCGGATGAAAACGTATGAAGAACTAACGACTGTTGGTATAAAGAACTAAGGATGTAAGTTTAGCAGGTAATGGGTGCATTGAAAGGTTGAATTTTGAATGTTTAGTGATAGAATGTGAAAAAAATAATAATAATAATAAATAAAAATAAGAAATAAAAAAAGATTGGTATCACAACCATAAAAAGTGATACGTAGATGCATTTTCAAGCAATAAGGCCCTATGTTTGTTTTGGGTGTAAAATAATACTACTTAAGTAGTTACCACAAAAGTCTAAACGTCCATACCAACGAGAGAGTACACTCGAACACATCATTATACACCGGATTAGGACAAAAGTCTAAACGTCCATACCAACGAGAGAGTACACTCGAACACATCATTATCCACCGGATTAGGATTTTTTAATGTTCAAAATGAACATGATGCGTCATGTTAGTTTGTTGTAAATGAATATTTAATTTAAGAGGCAATTTTATGTTTACCCAATTTAAACATGATAATATAATATTTACTCAAAACTGTTTTAAATGCATTGTACATTATGCATTCAAAAGTTGTATTTTAGATATATATATTACATTTTCATGTTTAAATTGAGTAAATATGAAATTATCCCTTAATTTAAAATAGTGCAAAGGTCTCACAATAATATTTTACTTTTTCTTTCCCACTTACAATAAACTTAACATGACCCAGCATGTTCATTTTAGAGGATCTTATCCACCAATATACTCCGTATTATGTACGTCCACAAAAGTCTAAACGTCAATATCTGTTTGCTTGCACTCAACCTTTGAGATTTATGTACGTCCCCATCTCATGTGCAAATGGATCAAGCTACTAGTACTTCATCAAATGAGGGACTTGAGAAATTTCTTGTTTAAGCTTGTTTTTGGGCTTATAAGCTGCTTGTTTGACTCGGCTTATATATCATAAGCCCATTTTTTCCAGCTTATTTTCCACTTATGGGCTTATTTTCCATACTTAAGTCATAATAAGCTCACAAGTCTAAAGTTAGCTAGAAAACATGCATCTATGAAATATGTTTTCAGCATTTTCACAAGTATAAGCATTTTCTTTATCCCGTGGCAAGGTTCAGCACTATCTGAAAACATGTTTTAAAGCTAAGGATTCACAACATTAGATATTATTTAAATGCGGATTGAACTATAATCTCATCTTCTAGTGAAATGGTCCAATAATAATGAGTGAGAAATGATATTAGGTCGAGATGAGCTGCGAACATATCAGTCTCACAGAAGTCTTGCGTAAAGTCACTGGACATCACTTCTGCATAAAGGAGCAGAACATGCCAGTGAAGTATACGATCGTGATCTAATATCGGTTTTTTCAATCTTGTTAATTCTTGAAAAGTAGCTTTTCCTATCTTAAACCTCGGTCTTCAATTGCTGACACTAAGTCCTGCATAGGTTCAGATTAGAAAGCGTTCAAAAGAAAACTCTCGGTGTTGTCTGTTGGGTGTTCATTAACATGAGCCACCAACGTGCAATTCATTGCCCATTTTAGCATTGTTCTTTTTTTACATCTGTGTAATTAGAAATTGGTTTTATGCCCCGTCAAGTCATTTTTTCGCCAAGAAAGTGCTTAAAACCCGGCTTTCAGAGATGATGGTTCAAGTCCTTTGTCATATCTTTTTGCTTCAACTAACTTATTGAGAGATAACGACCTCACTCTTCAAATTACTCATACGCAGGATTAAGATTCTCTCCAATGTTTATTGTTTTGGGTGACAGTTTAACTAACAAGACAATGTGCAGAAGGCGGCAGAAACACATTAGAAATGATAATGATTTTACAGTGATTATTAGGGGAAGATTTGTTTCATCTATATAAATAAGATAACTTGCTGTTATATATTACTTAATATGGGTCAAATAGGTAAAAGTAAAGACAGGCCAAAAATAAAACATGTTGACATGTCGGAAGTCTTCCAATATGAATTTAAATGGGCATTACAGCAAAGTTGAAGGAAAAGTTACAACGAGAGAACTTTATTGAAACAAACATGCGAAGAAAGACCACCCGACCAAAACAAAGATGTCCTCGATTATGAACTATGAAGTAAATACTACAAACCTTCTTGGTGACATGAATTTTTGAACTAAAGAACAACCGAACCACTACCTGAAGAGACCAAGAAACTCCCACACTCAATTTGCAAGACAAAACATGAAGGATCATGCCGAGAATGTGTTGTTGTATATCATTAAGCAATCGAAAATATGTCATATTTGTAAAACAGATAAGAAGTCTACGATTTCTTATATGGAGAAAATCATCAAAGAATTTCCCACCAATCTTCCAAAGGTGGAATTCATGGTAGCTAAGTTCTGAAAATTATGTGACAACATATGTAAATTTCATTCCATTCCAAAGCATCAACAACTAAAATATATATAGTCAATAATCATTAATATTATAAGCCAAAACTGCAACAAAAAACTGTGCTTCCTAATTCCATATAACAATGAACAAACCATGAACTAGCCTACCTTACCTTCCTTGAAGTTGGTCAAGTTTGCTGGTTTTGTGATTGATCGAATCCACGCCACCATTCTTTGATTTTGTTTCAGAATAATAAGGATTCCATTCACGAGCAGCCTCAAAATCACCTTGTTCTTGTAGAGCATACTTCCAACTAAGTTTTTCATCAAACTCATCGTTCGTTTCACCATCAACAATATCTTCTCTCAATTTCCTCACCTTGTTGATAATTGCTTTCAGGGTTACATCAAATGCATCTTCCATAGTCTCTAATTTTGAATGCGGATCAGCATATATCAGTCTCGGAATCAAACTTATAACCACTTTCTGCATCTTTTTAATCCTTTTGGAATCAATTTGACTAAGTCATTTGTTGATACTAATATATTCTGAACATCATCCCGGGAATAAACACGAATACTTAGTATAGTTTTTGGTAAATGCCAGTGTATTATGCGTAAAAGAACTGGATGAAAGAACACAGGTATACAACCTGCCAACATCGAATCAAAAGCCGATCTTCGTGTAGCAGAATCACCTTTAGGTTGTAAGCAAAAAACAGAACTTTGAAACATTTTCATTACACTGCTTGGCGAATGACACTTCTCATCCCCAACCCCACAATCCAACAACTTCCCAACAATTCTTACATTGATCAATTACCAAACTCCTAATGATTTAGGGTCCCCGGGCAAATTAGGGCACCTGCGAACAAAACAACCATTTCCGCTCCATTTTCATCATCCTATCTTGCCAATCCAAAACCTCATTATCATAAGACGGATGGAAATAAGTAGGATATGGAATGGCAAAATCATTAGCACTAAATGGGTTTGATTCTATAGTAAGCATAGACATGTTTTTAACTGCAGGTAATAACAAAAACTTATTACCCCATTCAGATTCTTCATCAGATGGTCTTCTAAAATCCCAAGTGGGCCTACCCGCAACAAGAAAATGGTCTTTACCATTCATGTACTTCCATTCATCTCTTTTCTGTAACCACTCAACAACCTCAACAGAGGCAGCATCTCTAACCGAAACATTAAACCCAAACATATATCTAGCAACATCAAACCGCGTAAAAGGTACAAAACTAGCTGCAGCTATAGCTGAATCATTAGTCAAACACTCATACCTTTTCAATCTACTATAAAATATAGTCTCAAGATTAAAATGATTAGTAGCATACCATCCATGATCCGAAAACACACCTTCGGTATCATTTAACAACGCCCCAAACCCGTTATTCATAACATACTTACTCTTACACATATTTAACCACTTATTAATACTACCACACTCCTTAACTATATCGTCATTAAAACGCGACGGAAGCTTATGAATATAAACATATCTTCCACCACATGGATCACTCTTATTCTCCGCACTTTTCAGCGCTTTACTAAAAGGAAAAACCTTATCATTTTTCGGGTTTTCAAACCGCAAGATAGCAGCTTTTGCTTCTGCTATCTCGCGGTCAGTAAACCCGAATGGATTAGTACTTTTTGTACTTCCACTAACATTAACATTAACATTAACATTAAAATGAAAGTACAATATTACAACATAAATCAAAGCACAAACCAAACCAAATACATAAATACTAGATTGTTGGAACATGTAGTTACCTTTTTCCATTTGGGATCAAAACTGTGAATTTGGGTTTATATGATTTTAAAGGATGATGGTATAGCGTATGTTAGTGAGACATGCGCATTTTAAAGAAAAAGTGTGTATTAATGTCTTTTTATAGTATAGTCACATGTGTCGGTGGCCTGTCAGTGTATGCCACGTGTACTGTTTTTGACTGATTTGCTCCGTGAATTGTTGCAACATGCTTTTATGGTCAGATGAATGTTGCTAACATATGGTAAATTTTTGTCTCTTTTTGGAGAAATGATTATTATATATTTTAAGTATTGTATTAAAGTATTGGTCATATTATTATGTCCAAATTATTAGGATGCTTTATATAGTATTGAATTTAATTAGATGCAATTAATCATGTTACCTTATATTATTTCATATTTGTTGAGATATTTAATGCTTTCATTATTTGAGAACATATTTTTACAAAACTAAGTTGCGTTTAGCTGGACGAAAACACTCTTGTTCTTTATAAAATGTTTTGTGAAAAATAAGAAAAATAGAGATTGCGTTCAAATAAGCGTTTTCTGACAACCTGTTTTGCAAAACACAAAATCCCTTATTTCACTAAACTTATGAGTAAAATTACAAAACAAATTTTAGTTGTTTTCCTTTTCTAGCAACACAATATATCCACTTCAAAATAGAAAATAAAAACATTAACTAATAACGCATTTTCTATGTTTTCATATTTTGTGGAGATAAATTTCTTTTTCAAATTTTTACAAAATTAGAGATAGAAAACAAGATAATTTTTTATCTAACTAAACGCACCCTAAGTATTTCATCCGTCTCAAATTAATAGTTTACTTTTTTGTTGAGATGCACCAATTTAACTTGTCCACTAATAAAAATAGATAGAAAAAGTTGCTTTAAGTTTACCATATTACACTTGGTTTAAAGTTAATTCAAACTTTAGAAAAGTTAGTTAATTAGTTAAGGAAATGTCAATGAGAAGAGAAAATAAAAATAAAAATGATGAAGAAATATTTGTGTAGCATTTCAATGAAGAATGAAGGTAAATCAGAAGATCATATCTTTTATTATAGGTCATCCGAAATATGTATTATGGTTCTTACAATTCTTATTTCTTTTGTTTTCATTTGATCCATCTCAATCAATTGTCACTAAAATTGTCATTATGCAATAAGTAAGAGATAGAAAAAATAATAATTGTTATGTTTTTCTTAAACTATTTGTTTTTTGTTAGGGAACAATTATTTTGAGACAGATGGTGTAAGCCATTAATCACTTGAAGCAAAGTTTAAATGCCATTAAACCTTGATTAGTGTTATAGTATATGCTTAAATTTATTTCACCAAACACACTCGTATCTAGAATGACCACTTCCAACAGAATCTTAGCACCAAACCGGAACCCGTTGTTGTTGCACTAACTAGTTTTCGGAAACAAATACAAGTCAATACCAAAGCGAGAAATACCAGAAACATGACATTTTAAAAGTCAAGTTTTTGAATCAAAATCTTTATCAAATTCCAACACTTGTTTTGCATTAAGTAATTTGAGCAATTTTGTTGGTAAGATGATGGCGTAAATGTTACTTATAAATAATTAATATTAAAAATAGTGTTGCCAAAATAAGGCTTTCATTTGATTAATCATGGCACTAAGCGCACAAAATTTCTAACCTTCCGATTTGTAAATCGGTCAAACAAATCGGCACGGCCGTGGTCAATGGCGCTTATTTTATCAAAGTTGTGAAAACTTGCTTGATCGTGTCGGTAAAACTCGGCTGTAAACTAGTTTTAATCAAGTATAGTCATTGTTTATATGTATTAAAAGATGTTTTTCAATGAAAATTTTGCGTGAAATGCCCAAAACTTGCCAAAAATGTCAATCCGATTAATCACTGATTAAAACGCCTAGGTTGTTAGTATATCTCCAACCAGCGAGGGTAAGATAATCAATCTTAGGTAGAAATGTGGCTGTTGTGGCAAAGTAGTCGGCAGTAACAAATACCACTTGGTGGTTCTGGGATATCACTTGGAATCGTGTAATCACTTTCCAAAGTAAACTATTACGTACTGCCGCGGGTTGCGAATATCTACTTGGGATAAGACCAAATCGAGTTATGGAATTAGGCACAATTAATAACCCTTGCGCATAAGTGTTTAGTGTTTTCGTGTCTTCCATGCATATTAGATCTCCTATTTATAGGAGGTTACTCTTAGCTAGCCAATGGAATTATGAGTATTAATCGGCCCATTAATAGCCTCATAATTATCCCCATTATAGTTGTTAGTGGTTACATGACCAATTAAGCGTGGTCATTAGCGGTTGAAACGCCACTTGAATAGGTCAGCCGTTACAAGCGGTACTTTTCAGTGCTATCGGTGGTTACAGCACAGCCGATTAAACACCTGCTTTAGCGGTGTAAACACTACTTCGGTGGAAACACGCCAGTGGAAACAGCGATCCGTGGAGAATCTTTGCCGGTGGAAACGATAATCAATGGTAACAACCAGCAGTACTTTCACCAAACACTACCAATACAAACCACTACAAGAGTCAAGGTGTTCATGGACCTTATGGGTGTACACTCCTTACCTCCTAACCCATTACAAGGTGTGAACTATTCCCACAAGTGCACTAAATTTTCCAACAATCCTCCCAAATTTAGTTCACTTCCTTTGCATGAAAATTAAACATCAAGCAAAACATGTGCATAAATGAAAATGTCACGAGGATTGAATTTCCATCTTAGTAAATACAGCGTTTCAAATATTCAAGAATCGGGGTGTTCTAAGAATTGAACCCTTCAACCCATTTGAATACTTGAAGATAAAATACACACAAGTTTTCAAACACTTAAAAGCTCTTGACACTATACAAGTCATGTGTCCATATCCAAATTCATAAATTTTGTAAAAGCTAAAGTCCAAAGCTTCCTGAAGCGGCAAAATTTCAACAATTACATAGGTGGTTCCTCTTTAGTCATGCTCCTGCCAAGCACTTTTTCAAAGAAAATTAACCATTAAGAAGTAAAGACTTCATCCTCCTTTTAGCATGTTCTGAGCACAACCTTGGGATGTAAATAAAACATGTGCTCCAGTCCTTGAATGTTGACTTTCCACATTGAACTCAACTCCCAAGTTTCCTTAGGAGGGAGTTGGGTGTCCTAGCATTCAATGACTAAGTTGGACTTAAACCCATCCCTTGCTAGGACTTTATAACCAAGTCTCTAGCGGACCCTTCGTCAAGTGATCGGCCAAGTTCTTTGAGATCTCACAAATTCTATAGATACCACCCCATTCATGATAAGCTCACGAATCATGCTATGTCCGACACCTAAGTGTCTAGACTTACCATTGTACATCTGGCTATAAGCCTTAGCCAATGTAGGCTGCACTATCTAGGATAGAAATAGGTGTATAGGTTTAGGCCACAATGGAATCTCAAGAAGCAAGTTTTTCAACCATTCAGCTTCTTTACCGGCAATTTGCTAAAGCCACAAATTCAGATTCCATTGTTGAACTGGTGATGCAATTTTGTTTCTTGGATGCCCAATTGCACCTCCAGTAGGAATACCGCCATTGGTAGACGAATTGTCTTCAGTGTTACTGATCCAACTTGCATCAGTGTAACCTTCCAACAGCGATGGGTAACGGTATATGAGAGACTATAATCCATAGTTCTCTTCAAATACTTCAGTACCCTTTGAACGCTTGCCGTGATGAGCACTAGGTTACTAGTATACACCGCAATTTTCCTCTGCCAAACCAATATCAGGTCTTGTACAAGTCATGGCATACATCAGGCAGCCAATTACCCTATAATACTCAAGTTGAGATACAGCCTTGCCATGATTAGGCATAAGCTTCTCACAAGTATCCATAGGTGTACTCACTGGAGTACAATCAAAGTAATTGAATTTCCTCGATTACCTTCTCAATATAATGAGACTGAGAGATACAAATTCTATTACTTTCATGTTTAATCCTTATACCAAGGATAACATCAGCCACCCCCATGTCCTTCATGGAGAACCTTGATGACAAAATTCCTTTGTCAGGTCAACCTGATTTTGGTCAGTGCCAAGATCAACATGTCATCAACATATAGACAAATGATGACTCCTTTACCAGATTCATCAAATTTGCTATACACACATTTGTCGACTTGGTTAAGAACATAACCACTAGACAAAACCAGTTCATCAAACTTTTGATGCCATTGCTTAGGTGCCTGCTTAAGTCCATAAAGAGACTTAATCAGTTCACACCTTATTTTTTATTGCCGAGGCATGATGAAGCCACGAGGTTGGTTCATATAAACCTCCTCATCAATTCACCATTCAAGAAGCTGTTTTCACATCCATCGATGAATAATCGGATTGAATAGATGCCATAGCAATCAGCAGATCTTATGGTAACGATCTGAGCCAGGGCATAAGTATCAAAATAGTCTATCCACAACTTTTGTTTAAAGCCCAGAATAACTAATCTAGCCTTGAACTTTTCAATAGTTCCATCTACCTTCATTTTCTTTTTGAAAATCCATTTGCAACCTAGAGGTTTGCAGGGAGATAGATCAAAACACAAGTGTTGTTCCCCATGATGGAATCCATCTCATCATTGATTGCTTCTTTCCGGAAAGCAATATCCTGGGACTTCATTGCTTCTTCAAATATCTTGGGATCATCCTCAACAATGAAGCAATAGGAGTATTGGTCCGAGACCTCATCCCTTGTTCCTTCAACTAAGTATAGTTGAAACTCAGGTCCAAATGACTTTGGAGTCGACCCTTTTGCTTCTGACCTGAGGTTCAGGTTGTTGAACCACAACCTCATCGGGGACCACGATGGTTTATCATCGAGGACCTTAGATACACCAGTGTCATGAGTTCCATTAGGAATCCTCGACTTGGTCTTGGGATTGATGAGAATCTATTCTCATCAAAGTCTGCATCCCTTGATTCAATTATTGAGTTAATTGAAACATGATCATTAGGTTCAATAACATAGAACCTAAAAGCTTTGGAATGCTCAGCATATCCAACAAAGATGCAGTCAATGCCTCTTTCACCCAAAGTCTTTTGCTTTGGATCGGGGAGTCTTACAATGACCCTACAACCCCGGACCACGAGATAGTTCAGGTTGGGTTTCCTTTTAGTCAAGAGTTCATAAGGGGTAACCTTGTTCCTTTTGTTGGGAACCCTATTTAATAAATAGCAAGATGTTAACATAGCCACTGAGAACCCTTGACTTCGATCTGAAAAGGACAACATGGAATTAACCATCTCTTGGCACCACATTTTTCCTTCGAAATACCATTTTCTGAGGAGTATAAGAGCGATCGTTTCATGGATTATACCATGACGAAAATCTGAGTACCCATGTACTCACCTCCTATCGATCCTTAATCTTTGATCAAAGACCCAAGTTGTAATTCAACTTCAGTTTTAAACACTTTGAATTTATCTAATGCTTCATCCTTTGTATGTAACAAATAAACATAACAAAATCTAGAAGCATCATCAATAAACGTCACAAAGTACTTCTTATTCCCCAAAGGGAGTGGCATGCAAATCCTGCAGTCACTTGTGAATTAGCTCCAAGACCTTAGTCTCACGACTAACATCCTGAAAGGGTTTCTTGGTTATCTTGGTCAACATGCAAGTTTTACACTTTTGAGTGTCCATGTCAAAAGCTGGGATCAACCCATCCTTAGACATATCTTGCATTCTTTTATAGTGTACATGGCCAAGTCTTGCATGCCATAGGCTTAGAATCAGTGTCGTGTGGTGGTGTGAATTAACAACATTGTTAGTAGAAATATTAAGGCTGAACATTTGATTACATAAATAACCAAAACCAATAAAAACACCATGCTTAGAAAGCACAAATTTATCAGACTCAATAACTTGTTTATATCCATGATTATTCAATACACTACTTGAAACCAAGTTCTTCCTATATCGGGAACATGAATAACATTAAACAAAGTTACAATCTTTCGGAACTAAAATAAGATCTACACAACCGACCATGCACCAAACATTGACTCATTTCCCATGTGAAGAATAGAACCATCATTGTTGACTCATAAGTCTTGAACAAGCTTCTATCTTTACACACATTTGTTGCACGAGTCAACCCACCCACGACATCATCATCCGCACATAAAAGATTCATATACATATGTAACATAATAAATCTGAAAAGACTTATTAAACATATTCGACCTTTGTTGAGTTGGGTGAACCACCACCCCGAACCATTAGTGCCTGATCCATTGGCTTTACCACCAACTTTAACACCCTTGCAGGTCCCTTTTAATATGACCAATCTTGCCACATTTCCAACAAGTAGGTGTTGCCTTCTTGTTGGGATCTGCCCTTGTGTTATCATGATATTTGCGTTTTCCTTTGTTGTCATTGTACCTGGTGGAGTTGTTATGCTCCACCATATTGACAACAGATGGTCCATAACATTGCTACTCTTTGGCTTATTTCTGCACCTTGAGAGATTCCTCAATACGCGGATGATGCCCAACTCAACCAGAGTTAACTCCTCCTTTTTATGTTTCAAGGTATGCTTGAAATATTTCCAAGAAGGGGAGTTTGTCAATGAAACATGAGACTTTAATAGCCTCATCCATGTTCATATTGTGTTGTGTAAACCTTCCAGGTATTCCAAGAAGTTCATTGTATTGTTCCATAACTGGTCTTGAATCAGTCATTTTGTAATTTGTGAAATTACTAACAAGGAACTTCTTACTTGATGCATCCTCAGCCATATATTTGGCATCCAAGGAATCCAACAGTTCTTTGGAAGATTCAAAGTTCTGATAAATATCAAACAGAGAATCAGACATACCATTGAGAATTAAGCCTCTGCATATGTTATCATTCTCCCATTTGCTCCTCCTCCTGATCTGCTCAACCGTAGCATCATCCCCATCATCGAGGAATTGGGTGGTCAGCACATACCACACTCATCATGCTTGCGGCAGAAGTGCATCTTCTTACTCACCTCCTAAGTCCACCCCTCAAACTTATCCAACTTAGCAAAGTTTAAAGCCATGTGTTTCATTGCGTAGATTGCCATTGATTATCACAAAATAGTTTACTTTGATTGTTGGCGTATATCTCAGCCAATGAGGGTAAGATAATCAATCTTAATGAAATTGCAAGCTCATTGGCGAACAAAGAACTAGTCACCAGTAACAAATACCACTTGGTGGTTACCGGATATCACTTGGAATCGTGTAATCACTTTCCAAAGTAAACTATTCGACCCTAATGCCGGTTGCACGAATATCTATTTGGGATAAGACCAAATGCAGTTATGGAATTAGGCACAATTCAATAACCCTGGCGCTTATAAGTGTTTAGTGTTTTACGTGTCTTCTTCATGCATATTGGATCTCCTATTTATAGGAGGTTACGCTTAGCTAGTCCAATGAATTATGAGTATTAATCGGCCCATTAATAGCCTCATAATTATCCCCATTATAGCCGTTAGTGGTTACATGACCAATTAAGCGTGGTCATTAGCGATTAAGCTGCCACTTGAATAGGTCAAGCGTTACAAGCTTCATACTTTCATCAGTACTTTCACGGTGCTATCAGTGGTTACACGGTGGAAACACCATTGCTTCGGTGTAAACACTACTTGATGAAACACCACATCGGTGGAAACACCACTTTAGTGGAAACGATCGATTGGATCTTGCCGCTTAGGAAACACGATGTCGATGGTAACCAAACGATTACTTTCACCAAGCACTACCAATACAAACCACTACAAGAGTCGAGTTTCATGGACCTTATGGGTGTACACTCCGTACCTCCTAACCCATTACAAGGTTTGAACTATTCCCACAAGTGCACTAAATTTTCCAACATAGACTGATTATAAGCTACAAGAGGGTCGACCATCCGATTATCAATTTGTGATTTTTGCAACCTTAGTAAATATAACGGTACAAAACAATTCATAAAATAAATGTTAGCCCACTAAAAAGCTCACATTAAAGAGCTAAATGCAGGCATCGGATAGATTGAGATACATTAGTCGAACCTAAACAAAAAAAATGTAACCCATGGCAACAAAGATAAAAACCAAAAACAAACGGATATACATGTAGTTTTATTTTTTATCACCTGCAGGGGTGAGCATAGTTTGGTTCGGTTTGGTTTAGGTTAAAACCGAAATCTAACCGAAAATTTTCAGTTTGTGCTTTTTAAAAATCGTTTGGTTTCGGTTTTATTTAGGTTCGGTTTTTCGGTTTTCGGATTATTTTCGGTTTGGTTTTTCAGTTTCTAATAATTTATCGAGGTATGTGTAACAACGCGCATTTTTCAGGTTACTTTTCATATTTTTGAAAAGTTACTATTCACTTTTACTATTCATCCAATAAAATTTTTATTTCACATTCTCGTAAGATAATTTATTTTAGTAATAACCTGAAAGTTTGACAATCGTTAGATCATCTTATAAAAGTTATTAAGAAAACATCATCTTAAAGTTTCATTTTGGTGGGAACACCATTTCAACATCAGCATAACGAAAACCAACTCTGACAATTTTCCCCACATCAGTTAATTTTAGATCACTAATAATTAATTTGAGAATTTTAAAGATTTCTTTTAAATGTTACCAAATAAACCTGGCCGTACGGACTAAACTTACGTTTTAAACAAATCTACGTAGACCCGGACTTAACCATTCCTGCTTTGTATTTTCTAAGATGTTTTGACACTTTTACAATTTTTGGAAAAGTCAAACATATTTCCCTCCTCCTTTGACCATAAAGAAATTAACCTTGTGCGTTCTACATTTTAAATCGCGTAACTTTTAGACTTCACGTATAACTGTTCAGTTATCCCATTATGACGAAAACCACATTTTGACATCTCATATCACTTTTAGATTAATTTTAGTCTACTCTAAATAAATTCACGGTCATTTCCACGAAATCTCGTTTTTTAGATAAATTCGAATTCGCGTTTTTGACCGTGTTTCCAGCTTTAAGCAGCGTTTTGCACCCAATGAGACTTATCACCCATTTTATATTTTTAGATGGAGTATAATGATGAGTTTCATCATTCCTACAAGTTTCGTATTTTTCCGATACCCGGTTTTACGTTTTATGGCTTAACAACTTACGGTTGGCATTTAACGGAACCAAATCATGCTCTAAACTCAAGATAATACCAAGACTATCCACCTAAGTCATCTTATCTTCATATGGCCGACTTAAAGGGGGGGAGTCATCATCTTGGTGGCTTGATCCTAACCATGGTTCATTTAGATCATTACATGTGTCCTAACTTAACCATTGTTAACATTTAACCCAATATATGGTTAACCAAACTTACCCTCCTATAAATAGCAAGTGAAATACATCCTAAAAACCCTCCTTCACTGATTGGGGTCGTTCATATCACAAAACATTCATATCTTCCATAATTTGATCTATAAACTCCAAGTTTATGCAAAGAAGTTTCAAGTAGTAAGTTACTACATCAAATCTCTAGCAAGTTTAAGTGATCTTCTTGAGTTTAGATTCACTCAAGTCACTTAGTACTTCATCACCAAATCTTCAAGATCACAAGGGTGCCAAGGTGTAGAAAGCTAGCTCAATTCAAGGTCCTAAGTGTTCAATCAAAGTTCGATCCTTACTAGTTACTCCTTTCTTAATTGAAAGCCAAAAGTTGTAAGCAACTAATCACCACCATCATCTCATCTTTATTATTCATAATCTTAACAATTTCAGGCTATATATATAGTTACTATGTTGATTCATGATGTACATATACTCAATCACATGTTTTAATTCACATGTTGTCGTAAAAGTAACAAACTAGTAAACTAGTCATATTCTACACATTTGAAACCATTAAAACCAGTCATATATGGACTTTCTAACTTACATACTATGGTAGACAAGATAAAAAGGAAAACGTAGCAATTTGAATCACCTAAAGCAGGTACACGAGTCAAAAGATACGGCCAAAGAAGTTAGCAAAACCAAAACGCCGAAACTGCCAAATTGAATCTGTTAAGGGTCTGTCCGTTTTAAAAGTGGTACTTCTGGTCCGAATCATCAAAATTTAAAACACGTTGTCGGAACGGCGTTTTCCTTCACTTATTAAAAGCTCGGACCTTGAAAACGCTTAAACAGGCCATTATATTTCAAAAACTGAAACTGCCCTATATATAGTCTCACGACTAAAAGCAAACCAAGAGGCCTAATGGCCATAAGCGAGACCACGGCCGCGGCTAAGGTCAAAGTTAAGTCTCAAGACCATGGTAGTCAAGACCAAAGCCACGGCAAGGCCATGGCTAAAGCCTCAAGGCTTATTTACCAAAAGCGTTAACTTAGGGTGATCATATTTATGAAACGTCGAGAACTTGTAAAAACATGATAAACTTATTTATATAACAATCTTCACTCAAAACATATGTTGTATCTACTAAGTGATACAATAGTAGGGAGCTTCATGTGAGGGGTTTTAATTTGAGTAAAATGTATCGACGAGTTGCTGGATTTACGATTTAAAGTGTCCTAGCTCCTCGAACGTTCTTGATGACCTCTCGAATTATGATGGCCGAGCGGTATGCGATATCTATAAACTAAACCGTTTTCACAACTAGACCATTTCTATAAAATACATACACAAGCGCCATGTACTACATCATAATCAACATAGAGGCGTTATATAGGATGGTTTATGTTTTCTTAAACATTATTCCAAACCTAAGTCGTAACATTCTATTTTAGGTTGCTCGTAGAAGTTCTCACGGCATATCCATCATTCTCATTATACATTTGATATCATTTACACTACGGTGAGTTCATAGCCCCACTTTCTATTACTTAATTGTTTTACAAACCTTTGGGGGGAGATACATGCTTTATTTTTAAACCGAACACATTGCTTTGAAACTATATGTTTATCTGAACGAATTGTTTATTTATGCTAAGTAACAGTATTGCTATACATGAATCGCATTTATATAATTATGTGCATATATAATTGTATCAAACAAAAGTGGGCTCAAGTATCATATACTTGAGGCAGCCGTATCAAACAAAAGCGGGCTCGAGTATCATATACTTGAGGCGGCCGTTATCAAACAAGAGACTCGAGTATCATATACTTGAGGCAGTACGTATCAAACAAAAGCGGGCTCGAGTATCATATACTAGAAGTATCAAACAAAGCGGGCTCGAGTATCATATACTTGAGGCAGTTGTATCAAATAAGCGGGCTCAAGTATCATATACTTGAGGCAGCAGTATCAAACAAAAGCGGGCTCGAGTATCATATACTTGAGAGGCGTAGTATCAAACAAAAGCGGGCTCGAGTATCATATACTTGGCAGCCGTATCAAAAAGCGGGCTCAAGTATCACGTCCTTGAGGCGTAGTATCAAACAAAGCGGGCTCAAGTATCATATACTTGAGGCAGCCGTATAAACAATAATAACTGTTTTGTTTTCAACATTATGGGTGTATAACAACGTAACTCACACAAACATTATGTGTTCAACTGATTTCCTAAACTCTATGAATTTCACTCAACCTTTGTGTTGACAGTTTTAAGCATGTATTTCAGGTTCATATTGTACGAGGCTGTGACAACTCGTATTTTCAGGTCATATTTAAAAACATTACTCATGCTTCATCATTTATCATTTATCGTAAACTAGATTTACGAGTATTAAATTCGCGTAACCTTAATGGTTTAGCTGTGAATTCATGAACATATCATCAAGGACATTTCATATAGACTAGGTTTAGTCTACATATCCTTAGCATCATTATCATCATATTAGTTCATGCATGGTTTTGCATTTTTCATTCAACGTTTATTTTCCTATTAAATAAACGCTATCGCATAATCATTTATTTTGAACATTTGATCCGACACTTCCAAAAATATTTCTAATATATTTTTATACTCATTTTAAGACTATAAAAATTATATTATTATTTACCCGATGTTTTTAAATTTATTTCGTATATAAATTGTTATGTTTATATAATTACAACGGTTTTTGTAAATTCAACCCGATAATTATTATTTCACTCAAATTTTACAAGAAATATATTTTTATAATTTTTATGACCTCAATATATTTTATCTTGACCCGTTAAAATTTATTTTAGCTAACGCTACCCTAAATACTCAAATGTGTATTCAACTTACCACACATCTTCAACTTCATTATACTTCTATATACATTATAAAAAAAATGTATTTGCATGACTAATACCCACTTGTGTCGACAAGGGGGGGGGGGGTGAGTCATGTTTATTGCCTAAATATCTACAAACACTAGACACATTCATTTCATTATTCACAAAGATCAAAACACTTCTCCTCTTCCTCTCTTCCTTATGCAACCGGCCACACCTACCAGGACCAAGAAGGGATCATCAAATAATTTTCTAGACAAGGTTTTAACACTCTAGTCTCACTCTTTATTAAGGTTTTGCAATAAAAACCTAGGGTGATTAGGAAATCCTTTGTCCATTAACCTCATCAAGTAACTAGTAAGCATCCATAATCATCATCATATTTCATATTTATTTTTATGGTCATTTCATTTTACTTGAGAAAACATACAAGTCATATGTTTATACCACTTTTACATTGATTTTAAGAGTTATATATATATATT
>OU343225.1:301073399-301092873 GCA_910596185.1 Chrysanthemum makinoi
AAATGAGAAACAAAAGTAAAATGAGAAGAATGAGAAGTAACCATAACTACATATTTCAGATGCACCTATAATAAAAGATGCATCTTCCATGAATTTCTCATTCTTCATTTGAAATGTGTAATTCTGAAATATTTCTCATCATTTTTATTTTATTTTCTCTTCTCACTGGATCATTTCCCTTAACTAATTAACTAACTTCTTTTCTAAAGTTTGTAATATTAACTTTAACCAAGTGTAATATGGTAAACTTAAAGCAACTTTTTCTATCTATTTTTATTAGTGGACAAGTTAAATTGGTGCATCTCAACAAAAAGTAAACATGAGAGGCTTTAGGGCAATTATCATCAAAATTATATCTCCACAAAATATGAAAACATAAGCCATGGTTTAATGTTTTTTATTTTCTATTTTGAAGAGGGAGGGAGGGTTGTGGGTTACAAAGGAAAACAACTAAAATTTGTTTTGTAATTTTATTTGTTAAGCTAGGAAATAAGGGATTTTGTGTTTTGCAAAACAGGTTGTCAGAAAACGCTTATTTGAACGCAATCTCTATTTTCCTTATTTTTCACAAAACATTTTATAAAGAACAAGAGTGTTTTCGTCCAGCTAAACGCAACTTAGTTTTGTAAAAATACGTTCTCAAATAATGAAAGCATTAAATATCTCAACAAATATGAAATAACGAGTTGGGCGGGCAGCGTTCTTGTGAGGGGCTTGCAAATCATAAATTTTCTCATTATAACATCTGATGCCGTTTCTGATTAGCATCCAATTTGCAAAGGCATATTTTACAAAGTTAAAATAAATAGATAAAGGAAAATGTTATTTACAAAGAAAAATCCAAGTATAAACTAATTAAGACAAATCTCTAATCAGCCCATCATGTGACTTAAGAAATGATACCAAGACATTTTACAAAGCCGAAGCCCTATACTACTTAAAACTTTCAGCAGGCACACAAAACTTTAGAAGACAGAACTGGTTGCTGGTATAGTTGCATTTCTGCACAAACTTGGTTACTAACCAAGTATACTTGAACCACTTATATATGTAGAACTTTTTTCCCATATTTGTGTCTGGCTGCTATTGATCATAGTATCTACAAAAGCAAAAAATAAATAAATAAATAAAAGGTATTTTTAAACGAATTTCTGTCCAGCTGCTTTTGTACCGTGCAAGGCTGTTACAGTTTCTAATAAGATTAAGTCCTCGGCCGAAAAATGTCTATAACTAAAGCACAGAGTTAAGTGGAAGAAAGTGTTGACTATATCATACTATCACTTTGGTACAGTTCAATTAGAAGCATTTGGCCACAAATTAGAAAAGATTTAAACGTCAGGGGTAGAGGAAAAAACCGGCCCATTTTCAGATATTTTCTTTTGTAACGCCAAACTAATTTATATCTCGATTATTTATCAGAAGTGAAAGTCGACTAAGCTAGAGTTCAGAAGGTAAGTTGCTTTGTTCATCGGCATTTCATGATTATGTTTACCTTCATATTTTGTGATGAAGACATTTTAATCTTCTGCTGCTCTTTCTACATGTTTCCGCACATTGCACTTAGTATAGACGTTTCAAGAATTTGGGTTGTTGACTGTCACTCGATAGACAACTACACGTAAATAAGAGTTACTTAAATTTGAAAAAGACTAATTGTTAGCAACATAATATACCTGCTGCCAACCCTTGCCACGGGATAGTTCTTCGTAAAACCTATGAATCTCCAGATTATTTGCTGCAAATACCATGTAGACAACAATGCATGATGTTAATAAACCTGCATAAACTGTTTCCATACTCTAAATTTATCAACTGCAAGACATATGATACCTGGACATCCGTTGTCACATGCATCATCACTGTTAATCCGTTTGCTTCTCCACAGATCGTGCGAGGACTCACCTTGTTAATCCGTTTGCTTCTCCACAGATATGGTAGTGGTCAAAAGATAACAAAAGATGACATGATAAGCCATTTAAATCCATAAAATTGCAAGGGCCACCTTCCAGAGTGTAGCATAGTTGATCCAATACTTTGTATAGACCATGGTCCAGTAATACCAAATGAGACCTTTTTCCGGTAGAAAAACAAACGACATTTGTAATAAAAATACTGTTGCATGAAAATAAATGGTAGTAAAATTGAATATATAGAAAAAGGGCAGTCGATGATGACATAAAGACTTGATCAAAACATGTGTAACATTTAATTATTAAATGCTGAGGGATCAAGAACATAAAGTCTGATTTAGATCTATTTTTGAACTCTAAGAGAACTTTCTTATCTTAGCAAAATACTATTCAACAGAGAAGGACATAGAAAGACAAAAACATAATGTCGATGGCGACATCTTCTAATTAGAGATCTGTTAATAAGTTGACTGACCTTGATACGTGCGACATCTTTGATCTTCGATTTCACATGAAATAACGGTAGTACTCATGTCTGTGCCAGACATAGTTTTGCACACATTAGGATAAACTGACCTATTAAATACATGCTATGCAGGGGATGCGAAGAATCATACTTACTTTGACGGTATTGACGGGTAGGTTTGCTTCTGTTACATCGGGGTGCGAGAAGCTTGGGTGGCTCTTTGCCCATATTCTCATTTGTAATGTAGAAAATGTCAAAGGTAAACCTTACTTTGACATTGTTGACGGGTTCACTTGTTGCTGATACAATGGGATGAAGGAAGTTCAGGTGAGTCTTTTATAACAGGTGTTACAACAAATTGAAAAGAATTAAGAAATGCTTTAATTTAACATAAATGAACCTAATTGAGTTTACATAAAAGCTCAAAAGAGTATTAATTTAGAACCAAATAGTTAAACCTCAATTCATTTATAATCATCAATTAAACGAACCCAAAATGTCCACCATGTCAAAAAGACCTTGGTATGCTCTATAATTGACTTAGCATCACATATTTAAAAAATAATCTTAATATAGATAATGAATTTGAAGCATGTAAACGATATGTATTTAGTACCTTGGCAACTCATAACATGTCCTCCTTGTTGTCATACTTTTGGTCGGGCGTTTCCAGAAGCATTGCTGCACCCTCTTCTGATTCCACCACTTTCCTAAGTTGTTCGAAGCCGTGACATAACTTTGGTGAATCATAATTCCCCTGATTTCCGACAACAGGCAGTCTAGAAGCATCACTTCCACGGGGCCGTAACTCTGTTGCCGTAAATTGCTAGTAACGGCTACTATAAAAAGGTGAAAAAGCATATGTAATAAGTCGTCAAACGCGACAATGACTACAATTTAAAATAATATGTAGTTGGACACTTACTCTGTTGGCAAACCACATCTTGGTTGAATGAGGTGGCGCGCATACCTCCATGCAGTAGACCTCCACGCACGGCATCTAAAAAAAAGTAAACAAAAATAACATATAAACAATGGTACTTTTAGCTTATTCATCAGGCTTATGGGCCTATTTTGATTTTGGAATTGGCTTAAGCAAATAAGCTAAAGCTGGTAAGCCTATAAACTTCATAAATAAGCTCACTCACATGTACATGTAGCATTTCCAACCAGCGAATTTGCCACACACGACGGGATACACCTATGAAAAATCAAGAAACAAATTATGAGACTACATGGTGTCAAAAAAAAAGAGGCCAGGATTTAGCATGGCCACATAAGGTACTTGTTCATTTACATAAAAGCTACCTCAACCAAGGGTTGTGACATAATCTTGGGCTTATTCTCATTAATCGGTATATATTGTTATTAATCAGTAACCAAGGATTGTGCATCTCCAATCCTTTCATATGATAAACCATTTTAATCAGTAAGCTAAAGATTACCAATTGTTAAGAGTATATAATTTTTAACAAAGCGTCAATCTAAAAAAAACAAAAAACAAAATATACCCCATGATGAAAGACACCGGCGTCTTTGTACCTCATCACCTCTTCCTAAATATAATCAAAAATCATATCCGAAAATACTACGTCAATTAGTACTTACTATTAACCTAACTAAACTGATATGAACAAATTTCTTATAAATTGGAAACAGATAATTGGTACCTCTGTTATTCGTTTATCCTATCAGCGTCTTTTGGTTTTCCAAGCTTCCCCATCCTCTTATCATGATCATCACCAACAAAAATTGGGTCTGTTGATTAACCTGAATTTCTGTTTGTGGAGGATTTGTGGAAGGTTCTAGGGTTCTCGCGTGTTTATATCAAGCAAGGGATTAATAAAAAAAATGGGCTGGGTTACCACGACCGGACCACAAAAAGCAGGCTAAATAGCCCAAAAAAAAAAGTAATGCGGGTACTGTTCATCGAACGACGCCGTTTTAAACGGCTTTTAATATATATAGTAATATAAGGTAACATGATTAATTGCATCTAATTCAATTCAATACTATATAAAGCATCCTAATAATTTGGACATAATATGACCAGTACTTTAATACAATACTTAAAATATATAATAATCATTTCTCCAAAAAGAGACAAAAATTTACCATATGTTAGCAACATTTCATCTGACCATAAAAGCATGTTGCAACAATTCACGGAGCAAATCTGTCAAAAACAGTACACGTGGCATACACTGACAGGCCACCGACACATGCGACTATACTATAAAAAGACATTAATACACACTTTTTCTTTAAAATGCGCTTGTCTCACTAACATACGCTATACCATCATCCTTTAAAATCATATAAACCCAAATTCACAGTTTTGATCCCAAATGGAAAAAGGTAACTACATGTTCCAACAATCTAGTATTTATGTATTTGGTTTGGTTTGTGCTTTGATTTATGTTGTAATATTGTACTTTCATTTTAATGTTAATGTTAATGTTAGTGGAAGTACAAAAAGTACTAATCCATTCGGGTTTACTGACCGTGAGATAGCAGAAGCAAAAGCTGCTATCTTGCGGTTTGAAAACCCGAAAAATGATAAGGTTTTTCCTTTTAGTAAAGCGCTGAAAAGTGCGGAGAATAAGAGTGATCCATGTGGTGGAAGATATGTTTATATTCATAAGCTTCCGTCGCGTTTTAATGACGATATAGTTAAGGAGTGTGGTAGTATTAATAAGTGGTTAAATATGTGTAAGAGTAAGTATGTTATGAATAACGGGTTTGGGGCGTTGTTAAATGATACGGAAGGTGTGTTTTCGGATCATGGATGGTATGCTACTAATCATTTTAATCTTGAGACTATATTTTATAGTAGATTGAAAAGGTATGAGTGTTTGACTAATGATTCAGCTATAGCTGCAGCTAGTTTTGTACCTTTTTACGCGGGGTTTGATGTTGCTAGATATATGTTTGGGTTTAATGTTTCGGTTAGAGATGCTGCCTCTGTTGAGGTTGTTGAGTGGTTACAGAAAAGAGATGAATGGAAGTACATGAATGGTAAAGACCATTTTCTTGTTGCGGGTAGGCCCACTTGGGATTTTAGAAGACCATCTGATGAAGAATCTGAATGGGGTAATAAGTTTTTGTTATTACCTGCAGTTAAAAACATGTCTATGCTTACTATAGAATCAAACCCATTTAGTGCTAATGATTTTGCCATTCCATATCCTACTTATTTCCATCCGTCTTATGATAATGAGGTTTTGGATTGGCAAGATAGGATGATGAAAATGGAGCGGAAATGGTTGTTTTGTTTCGCAGGTGCCCCACGGCCCGGGGACCCTAAATCAATTAGGAGTTTGGTAATTGATCAATGTAAGAATTCGGCTGTTGGGAAGTTGTTGGATTGTGGGGTTGGGGATGAGAAGTGTCATTCGCCAAGCAGTGTAATGAAAATGTTTCAAAGTTCTGTTTTTTGCTTACAACCTAAAGGTGATTCTGCTACACGAAGATCGGCTTTTGATTCGATGTTGGCAGGTTGTATACCTGTGTTCTTTCATCCGAGTTCTTTTTACGTACAATACACTTGGCATTTACCAAAAAACTATACTAAGTATTCGGTGTTTATTCCCGAGGATGATGTTCGTAAGAATATTAGTATCGAACAACGACTTAGTCAAATTGATTCCAAAAGGATTAAAAAGATGCAGAAAGTGGTTATAAGTTTGATTCCGAGACTGATATATGCTGATCCGCATTCAAAATTAGAGACTATGGAAGATGCATTTGATGTAACCCTGAAAGCAATTATCAACAAGGTGAGGAAATTGAGAGAAGATATTGTTGATGGTGAAACGAATGATGAGTTTGATGAAAAACTTAGTTGGAAGTATGCTCTACAAGAACAAGGTGATTTTGAGGCTGCTCGTGAATGGAATCCTTATTATTCTGAAACAAAATCAAAGAATGGTGGCGTGGATTCGATCAATCACAAAACCAGCAAACTTGACCAACTTCAAGGAAGGTAAGGTAGGCTAGTTCATGGTTTGTTCATTGTTATATGGAATTAGGAAGCACATTTTTTTGTTGCAGTTTTGGCTTATAATATTAATGATTATTGACTATATATATTTTAGTTGTTGATGCTTTGGAATGGAATGAAATTTACATATGTTGTCACATAATTTTCAGAACTTAGCTACCATGAATTCCACCTTTTGGAAGATTGGGTGGGAAATTCTTTGATGATTTTCTCCATATAAGAAATCGTAGACTTCTTATCTGTTTTACAAATATGACATATTTTCGATTGCTTAATGATATACAACAACACACATTCTCGGGCATGATCCTTCATGGGTTTTGGTCTTGCAAATTGAGTGTGGGAGTTTCTTGGTCTCTTCAGGTAGTGGTTCGGTTGTTCTTTAGTTCAAAAATTCATGTCACCAAGAAGGTTTGTAGTATTTACTTCATAGTTCATAATCGATGACATCTCCCTTGTTTCAAGTGGTCAAGGTGGTCTTTCTTCGCATGTTTGTTTCAATAAAGTTCTCTCGTTGTAACTTTTCCTTCAACTTTGCTGTAATGCCCATTTAAATTCATATTGGAAGACTTCCGACATGTCAACATGTTTTATTTTGGCCTGTCTTTTACTTTTACCTATTTGACCCATATTAAGTAATATATAACAGCAAGTTATCTTATTTATATAGATGAAACAAATCTTCCCCTAATAATCACCGTAAAATCATTATCATTTCTAATGTGTTTCTGCCGCCTTCTGCACATTGTCTTGTTAGTTAAACTGTCACCCAAAACAATAAACATTGGAGAGAATCTTAATCCTGCGTATGAGTAATTTGAAGAGGTGAGGTCGTTATCTCTCAATAAGTTAGTTGAAGCAAAAGACTACTGTGACAAAGGACTTGAACCATCATCTCTGAAAGCCGGGTTTTAAGCACTTTCTTGGCGAAAAAATGACTCGACGGGACATAAAACCAATTTCTAATTACATAGATGTAAAAAAAGAACAATGCTAAAATGGGCAATGAATTGCACGTTGGTGGCTCATGTTAATGAACACCCAACAGACAACACCGAGAGTTTTCTTTTGAACGCTTTCTAATCTGAACCTATGCAGGACTTAGTGTCAGCAATTGAAGACCGAGGTTTAAGATAGGAAAAGCTACTTTTTAAGAATTAACAAGATTGAAAAAACCGATATTAGATCACGATCATATACTTCACTGGCCTGTTCTGCTCCTTTATGCAGAAGTGATGTCCAGTGACTTTACGCAAGACTTCTGTGAGACTGATATGTTCGCAGCTCATCTCGACCTAATATCATTTCTCACTCATTATTATTGGACCATTTCACGAGAAGATGAGATTATAGCTCAATCAGCATTTAAATAATATCTAATGTTGTGAATCCTTAGCTTTAAAACATGTTTTCAGATAGTGCTGAACCTTGCCACGGGATAAAGAAAATGCTTATACTTGTGAAAATGCCGAAAACATATTTCATAGATGCATGTTTTCTAGCTTTTTAGACTTGTGAGCTTATTATGACTTAAGTATGGAAAATAAGCCCATAAGTGGAAAAATAAGCTGGAAAAAATGGGCTTATGATATATAAGCCGAGTCAAACAAGCAGCTTATAAGCCCAAAAACAAGCTTAAACAAGAAATTTCTCAAGTCCCTCATTTGATGAAGTACTAGTAGCTTGATCCATTTGCACATGAGATGGGGACGTACATAAATCTCAAAGGTTGAGTGCAAGCAAACAGATATTGACGTTTAGACTTTTGTGGACGTACATAATATATTGGTGGATAACATCCTCTAATGTTTAAAATGAACATGCCGGATCATGTTAAGTTTAATGTGAGTGGAAAAGAAAAAGTAAAATATTATTGTGGGACCTTTACACTATTTTAAATTAAAGGATAATTCCATATTTACTCAATCTAAACATGAAAATGTAATATATATATCCAAAATACAACTTTGAATGCATGATGTACAATGCATTTATAACATGTTTTGGGACATGACCCGGCATGTTTATTTTAAACATTAGAGGATCTTATCCACCAATATATATTATGTACGTCCACAAAAGTCTAAACGTCAATATCTGTTTGCTTGCACTCAACCTTTGAGATTTATGTACGTCCCCATCTCATGTGCAAATGGATCAAGCTACTAGTACTTCATCAAATGAGGGACTTGAGAAATATCTTGTTTAATCTTGTTTTTGGGCTTACAACAAAATGTTAATTATCAGGTTTAAGTTGGGTAAATATGAAATTATCCCTTAAATTAAATATTCACTTACAACAAACTAACATGACGTATCATATTCATTTTGAACATTAAAAGATCCTAATCCGGTGGATAATCATGTGTTCGAGTGTACTCTCTCGTTGGTATGGACGTTTAGACTTTTGTGGTAACAGTAGTATTATTTTACACCCAAAACAAACATAGGGCCTTATTGCTTGAAAATGCATCTACGTATCACTTTTTACGGTTGTGATAGCAATCTTTTTTTATTTCTTATTTTTATTTATTATTATTATTATTTTTTTCACATTCTATCACTAAACATTCAAAATTCAACCTTTCAATGCACCCATTACCTGCTAAACTTACATCCTTAGTTCTTTATACCAACAGTCGTTAGTTCTTCATACGTTTTCATCTGGATTTGTACGTCTTTATATGTTTCATCCGTTTTTATACGTTATCGTCTGTTTTATAATTTTTATCCATTTTAATACATTTTGTAAGTATTTATCCGTTTTTGTATGTTTTAATCCGTTTTCGTACATTTTAATCCGTTTCTGTACGTTTTAATCCGTTTTTTACACTCTTATCCGTTTTTATATGTTTTGTATGTTTTTATATTTTTGTACGTTTTTACCCCTTTTAGTACGTGTAACACCCCCAAAATTTCACAACGGAAGTGTTCGGGTCATGGGGGTGCTACTAAATCAATAATCATAACACAAGGTAATAAAGAATAGAAAATTTATTCCATTATCGAAAGATAGATTAATTTAAGAGATAGTTTTGCAATATTGTTTCAAAGTACGGAAGTAAGCCCATAAAAATATATGTTGTCCAATTAAAAGTTGTATTAGATTTGCTTGAAAACACTTCAGATCTTGGAGTCTTCAGCGAATGCCTTTGCCAATGCCTACGCCAAGTAATAAACCTGAGAAAAACATGCTAAAGTGTCAACACAAAGGTTGGTGAGCTCATAGGTTTAAGTTTAAGAAATCAAGTTGGACCACAGTTGCACATATAGCATCTCCGTGAATGACACTATATGCAAAAGGGCTATTACGCTAGTACCAAGTTCATGCGACGAAACTACTGACGGTGTGCATGCATCTAGAAGCATGATAAATAAAAGCCCAACAAGTGTATTTCCAGTACAATCAATCAATACGATATGATATATTTCGGCGTTTGCCTATCGGTCAAACTCGAGCGGGGTGTCATCCCCAATAGATCTATTCATAACAATCGCGCCTCCCCAAAGGGAACTAACGGTAGCATAGTGGGATTCAAGGTTGTTTAACATAATAGTGTTTTCAGTTTGAGTCGAAAAGAGTTTTTGCATGTTTCACCCCTAGTTTTATAAAGCAAGTAAATAAGAGTAAAGCGGGTATAAACTCACCTTAGCGATTCGGTGAATAAAGCACAAAGAGATCAAGTATCAAGTGGCTCCAACAAGCAACCTAAATATATTATGGCAAGTCTCAGTTTGCAGTTTTGTGTACTCATGACTCGAAGTGTGTAAATAAAATTAAGTGTTTACAAGTGATTGTGTTTAATGTTGCTTGTGTGGCAGAGTTTACGTTTAAATTGTTTCAAAGCGTTTGTAAGTATTGGCTCTTGGAATAGATGTGGGAGAATGTATACGAAGCTTTCATATATGAGTTGGTTTGAATAGTGGTTCAAGTATTATCGAAGTGGAAATAAATGCAAGTTGAATTAGATTTGTTAGATTTTTGAGGTGTGAAAATATATATACTATATATATTCATCGAACTTGCAGGAAAATAATATTTTCGGACAAATATATCATTTATAATTTACATAATGTGGTTGTTATAAAAATGTGTGTTAAATGTATTCATCTAGACGAAAAGTGGTAAAATATATAAATTTATTAAACTTATAATTGCTTTGGAAGAAAAGTTTCAAAATGTTCAACTTTAAAGGATTGGAGTTGTAAAGATTATTATAAAAGTTTTATAAAACTTATGAAAGTTTTTGATAAAGATATCAAAATATTCAAAGTTGAGGGCTAAAGTTGTAAGTTACAAAGGTTGTTACTTGTTAATGTGTTAAGAGAAAGTGACATATGTTCGGAAGTTGAGGGGCTAAACTGCCAGGTGGCCAAAGTTGTAAAAAGAAAATAACAAAAGTTTGCAAAACTGTCACTGCTGGGTGTCGAACCCGTGACCACTCGCACACAAACAATCGTCTTTACCATTTGAGCTAGAGGTATTTCGTGATAACCATTTCATCTTAAACGTATTTAAAGACACATTTAACTGTTTTTCTTTTGATTAATTTCCTTCTCAGTGAACGTATACATGCATGATGATGAATTCTTATTAGTTAGGCTCGTTTTTGGGTTAAACACTTCAACGAGAGGTGTGCATGGGATCACACAACACGCCTATATACCCTACAAGTTTCCAGTTTCATTTTGTATATTAGTGAGCTTATAAGCTCGGCTTATTACGAATAAGCTCGACAGAGCTTTTGGGCTCGATAGCTCTCGGAGTTGGTTTTATTTCGACACAAGGCTCAAAATAATCATGTATGTAAATGTGGGTCGAAGTAGGAACCAAGAGAATACAAGAGTATTACGCGAGTTTTAAATGTGTCACACAAGATTTCAAGCAACAAAAACCAACTTGTAAACATGGTGGTATCTTTATGTGTATGTGAGATATAAAAGTTAAAATGAGGAAGTGAATCGAAAGTGAGTAATAAGGAACTTACGGCACCTAAAGGGTGGTGATGACAACGATTTGTAGGACTCGAACGGGGCCAAGTGAGCTCGCACCTCCAAGATGGTAAACCCGTATCGTACTAAACCCGTAAGACTCTAGAAACTTGAAAAGCAACCCAAAGACTTGCTTTCTCTCGTCTTGCTCGATTTACCACAGTGGACGATTATGTTTGAGAGGGAGAGAAGTGTTTTGAATTGATAAGTTGTGTGAGTTTAAACTTAGATGTTCAAATTGGGTTTTATAGCGAGATAACCATGGTCTAACCATACTTCTTAGTTCCAAGAAAAGAGAAATGGAGTTTGTTGGATGTTTGGAGCGTGCATGAGATGGCAGTAAGAACGGGAGCACGCTTCTGAGTGTTGTCCTTGTCGAGATAGGTATGGTAGATGCTAGGTCACCTTAGGTCAAAGTAAGCTTATAGGTAGTTAGGGTGGCTAGTTTTGGTGTTTGTCTCCTTGACTTCATACATACACACACATGTTTTTATTAAGGCCAAATGTGCTTTTGTCTTTTGCTTTTGTTTTGCTTGGTTCACAGAAAACATAGGAACATAGTATCAATTTATTAGTGCAACAAATTTGTAATCATTTTAAATAACATGGTGCATTTAGTTAGGCTTTGAAAGGTGATTTGGTTTTTGGTTTTTGGGTTTTGGGTGTGCCTCGTTCACAAAACACAGAAGACATAGTATCCAAATTTTGAGTTACTAAATTTATTAAAGGTGTGTTGGGCTTAAGGTGTAAACGGGTGGGTTAGGCCCAAGGAAATAAATAGATTTGGTTGGGTTAGGTTGATGGTCTATTTAAGGATGAAAATAGGAGTTGGGTTCGGTTAGGCTTAGAGGCCCGGTAGAATAAAAATATAAAGGTTTATTAAATAATTATTTGTATAATTCTTATTATCGAGGTCGATGTGAAAAAAAAAATATCCCGTGACTTGTCGTGTTTAAAGTTCAAAACGAAGAAGAAAAAAAAAATATAGTCGCGAAAATCGGGAGGGGAATTCTGAGTTATTACAGTACCTATCCCTTATTTATACGTTTTAGTACATATTTATACTTGTTTCTACGTTCTATGCGTATAAAAATAGATGAAAACATATAAAACGTACAAATACGTATAAAACGGATGGAAACGTACAAAAACGTGCAAAAACGAATAAAACTTGCTAAAAGCAGGATGAAAGCGATAAAACATATGAAAGCGGGTAAAAGCGTAGAAAAGCGCACAAAAATGGATAAAGATACAAAAGCGGATAAAAGCATACAAAAAGGGATGTTAATACAAATAAACCGTAAAAACGTTTATTTATATTTTACGATCTTCTAATGTTTTTTCGATAACAAACGTAAAATCATTTTAACGAAACAAATAAAATACGTAAATGGTTTGAACTAATTGTTTCTAACATATTCACATTTTCACATAAAACACTAAAACAAGTATAAGTGATTTTATGATTAAATATTACATATGTACATCAACTAGTGTTTACATATTTGGGTAAAATATACACATAACTAGTATGTAGTATATTGGGTAATATAAATGGGTGAAAACTTAAGTATCATAACCCATTGACCAAATACATTGAATGTAGTTGGGTACAACCCAAAGTCCATGACCCATGGAGCTTGACCCATAACCCATTGCATGACATCATGCTTATATCATATATGGATAATATCCATAACCCATGGCATTGACCCATACCCATGTGACTAGGTGCATTGCACTCTTAAGATACATTGTATCTAGTAAAAGACCCATGGATCAACCCATAACCCATGACCCATAACCAAAATACCCATGGGTAAAGAGGAGCGTCCCAAGGATCCCTAGCTTTACGCTAGACGGATCCGTGGGATCCGGGGAACGGTGAACATTTTCCTCTATAAATAGTGAGCCATTTCTTCATTGTTTCTTACCCCTTTTCTAACATACTTTCCCACTTGAGTTAAAACTCTCTAACCCAGATCAAGAGATCTATGTTTGTAATTTTGTTTTTGTGTGATCTTCTAGGTTCCTCTTAAAAGCGAGATCACCACCTTTGAAGTCGAGCAAGCTCAAGTCCATGAGTTGCCATGCTTCCTCATCATCAAGACTCTTGAAGTCTTCTTGTTGATGATTGTTTTCTTTTCTAAGAAGTGTTAAAGACATTTGTGAAAAGGTGTCTCAAGTGTCAAGACGAAGATATTAGTGAAGGGTATCTATCGTCCATATCATAAGCACTTGTGGTAGGTGCTTAGAAGTCAAGACACAAGACATTAGTGAAGGGTGTCTTGAAGATCTAGTTAAAGGCATTAGTGAAAGGTGCCTTAGATGTACATTCGATATGGTGTGTTTCGATGTACAAGATAGATTAGTACTAGATCCAAGGATATTGATATCCTTGATGATGTTGTAATAAGGAGTTGGTATCCTTTGGGATTAGTCGTTGGTGTAGTGTTGGGTAGTAGTTCCCCCATAGCAATGGAACTAGGTGCTTAGCCTAATACCTAATAAAGGGTAGGCGACGTTGTGGTAAGTGTGGTTCACCTTGGAGTGAAAGAACCCGGTGGTTAGCCTAGTACCGGAAAAAGAGTAGGCGACATTGTGAGGCTTCTCCGCCATAAGGAGTTGGTGTCGTGTAGTGATTAAAAACTCTCGAGTAGGTGACTCGGGGAGTGGAGTAGGGCAAGGAAGGTGTCCTTGTAGCCTAACCACTATAAATACTAGCGTTGTGGTTTTGTGCTTCTTACTCTTATCTTTTCATTACATACTTCTATATGCTTGTTTATCAACATCCAACACACATCTAAATAAATTGACATAAGTCGATCTAAATATTTAAAAGAAAGTTTTAAATTGGTAAAACTATTCAACACCCCCTTCTAGTTTTCCACAAGGGATACAAATGTACATAAACATTCAAAAACAGACAGAATAAAAACGTATTATAACGGATAAAATGTACAAAAGCGGATAAAAGCGTACAAAGCGGATAACTACGTACAAAACATATTAATATGGATAAAAGCGGATCTAAGCGTATGAAAACTTAAGAAAGCGATATAAAAGCGGATGAAAGCGTTCAAAAATGGATTAAAAGCATACAAAAGGGATAAGCGATACAAAAATGTATTAAAGCGGATCAAAGCGAATGAAAACTTAGAAGATGTATAAAACTAGCAGCGTATAAAATGGGCGAAAACATATAAAAGCGGATGAAAGCATTACAAATCCGGATGAAAACGTATAAAATGTTCAAAAACGCATGAAGGACTAACAATTGTTATTATAAAGGTCAACTTTTGAATGTTTAGCGATAAAATGTATTAATACAAAAAAAAATGGTTACACACAACTACAAAGAGTGTCAAGTACAATGCATTTTCAAGCAATTAGCCCAAAAATATCGCAATATTTTATATCTTAAGTGTGTATATAGGCTAGCATTAGCGATGAGACCGAATCCGACACGAACGAGAACATCTGAGTCAACATATTCTTTTGACCAAAACCCTTAGCTACTAATCTAGCTTTATACCTTTCAATTTCTCATATTGACTTATACTTAAATTTCGAGACCCACTTACTACCAATTGGTTTTCTTCCAGATGGTAGATCATTTTCTTCCCATGTATCATTTTCATGTAAAGCATATAGTTCCTCATTCATAGCATTAATCCAATTAACATCTTTAAAAGCCTCTTGATAATAAAAAGGCTCAGAAGTCTTATTCAAAGTAGACACAAAATAACAGTTATCACGACTAAGCGACGAATGATTGGCATACTTATGTAAACCATATCTAACCTTAGTATACAACACATAATCATTCAATTTAGCAGGAAAGTTAGAAGATCTTTTAGACCTTCTATGACTAACTCCCCCGGTTTGATTTTCAAAAATATTTTGAAAACTAGGAACCTCATTACTAGGACCAACATTTTCCTTAGAAATCATATTATCACTTAAAGGAGTTGCATGGTCAAACTCATCATTTCCTGGTGGTTGTGAGGAGCCTCTCTCAATCACTGGTTGATGTATCTATTCAACATTTCGAGGTGAATGAGTACTCACTGACCTCATCGGTTGATGATCCCTACCTTCTCTACCAATGGATGTATTTCCTTCTTTATTATCATTATTGGGAGGCTCGAGAGCGAAGTTTTAAGTCTTTGTTTTGAGACTTAACCAAATCAAAAAGTTTAAACTTGAAACCTCATACTCAGTTCCGAAACCACATTTTGACTCATTTTATATGGAAACACTGTTTCATAAAACTTTACATCTCTTGAATACAAAAAATATCTATTCAAGACTCAAAAGTTTGTATGCCTTTTTTTCCACAGGCATACCCGATTAAAACACATTTTTCATGTTTAGAAGAAAACTTGTCAGACGCTTTTAACATGGCATCAAAACACAAACACCAAAAACTTATTAAATGGGACAAATTAGATTCTCTAGTATACACCATTCAAAAAGGAGATTTGCCATTTAAAACAGAGGAAGGAAGCCTGTTAATCAAGTAAGTAGCAATTAAAGTACATTCAGACCAGAAAACAAGATGAACCCTCTAAAACATAAGTCTTCTAGCAACGTTTAATAGATGTTTATGTTTCCTCTCGATATACCATTCTCTTGTGGGGTATATGCACAAGTTGTTTGATGTATAATCCCTATAGTATTAACAAAATCAGTCATTTTGTGATTAACAAACTCAATACCATTGTCAGACCTTATCACTTTAATCTTTTTATTAAAGCGTGTCAAAATCAGTTGTAAAATTGACAAACATCCCAAAAACTTCATCCTTAGTTTTAAGCATATACACCCACACAGACATGCTATAGTCATCAACAATATGAAGGAAATAGCTAAAACCCTCCCATTAATCACTTTATAAGGCCCCGTAAATCAAGATGTATAAGTTTCCCAAAAACAGTAGATTTATTTTCACTTAAAGGAAAGGAATCTCTGCTTTGCTTTGCCTTATGACAAACCTCACAAGGACCCTCATGATTCAAATTAGTCAAATTTAGAGTAGACTTTAAAAGTTTTAAAACTTCATTAGCGAGTGCCCAAGTCTATTATACATAACTTTCTTTGACACATGACAAACAAAAAAATCACTTTGTTTCAGTCACAACGAATTAACACACTCCTTATCAAGCGTGTAAAGAACACCCAATTCACTACAGGTCCTCGGAACTCTCTCCTTTTCAAATCCACGAATATCACACTTAGTCTCCTCAAAACCAACACATAGTTTACTATCTTTTATCATTTTATGAACATACAACATTGAGAATACTAAGGAACAACTAAAACATCAAACAAACGACATTATTATTTAATCTCAAGTTTCCAACATGGGTACTCTTGTCCAAAGTGCCATTTGGGTAACCAACAGTCATTTTTAAATCAGATATGTCAACAACACGAAACATCTTATCTGTATTATCGGTCATATGTTGGTTAGCACATGAATCAATGATCCAACCCAAGTGATAACTAACTCCATTAATCTTTAAATTTGCACAAAAAATATGTAAAAGTTTTGATTGAAAAACAAGTTACAATTGAAAAAGGAGCAAGATGTTACGCCCCGTGCCCGATTTGACCAAAAGTTAAAACTTTTTGTGAGCTTGACATGGCTATACTTGGGCCTTTATTGATTTTAAACAACTTACAAAAATCTCTAAACATTCAGACTTTAAGACTATTTTTAAATGAAAATATACTCATTTCTCTTCAAAGCGGTAATTGGTAGCGACCGGTGACGACTTACCATTTGAAAGATATGATTTTTCTAAGATTGATCAAAACAAGAAAAATCAAATTTATACTCTGCGAAACATAAGCATTAGTCTAAATGACCCGTGAAAACATATTTTCACGGGGTTTGCTAAACACCCATTTTTGACCCACTTTCAAAACAACTTTTGTTCCAAAATCATATACAAGTTTACATATTTCAAATACACACTTGACACTTTAAAAGACCATCCGAAAACACATTTTCTACAACTTTGGGGGTTCAACCTCGATTGAGCTTGGCATTCTACTTACTCTTACACACATAACCAAATAATTCCAACCCATGCTTAATCCTATTCCTTTACCAATCACTTTACCTTCTTCACAAATGAACCTACAAATTGGTTAAACAACTAAACAATAAGCTTTAGGCTTAGTAAGTAACCAGATATAACATATTATCATATATGACATAATAAAGTGCATATATATACATCAAACTAGGTCAATTAACCATTCAACCACATCATTTACATACATACAATACTAACCATCCATCACCTGCTTACATGTTGGTGGTTATTAGCCAAGCGAGGGTAAGATAATCAGTAGCAATGCAATACCACTAGGTGGTTACCGGATATCACTTGGAATCGTGTGATCACTTTCCAAAGTAAACTATTTAACCCTATGCCTGGGTTACATGAATATCTACTTGGGATAAGACCAAATGTTAGTTATTGAATTAGGCACAATCAATAACCCTTGCGCATATAAGTGTTTTTGGCAATCAGTTTGTTTCTCCTGGTTTTATATATTTCATGCTGATGATGACGATCTCTATTTATAGTAGAGAACACTCAATCCTAGTCAATCAACTTTATGAGTAATTAACGCCCATTTAATCACCCATAAAAAGCCTCCATTATCATAAAAATAGTGGTTACATGACCAATTAAACGAGGTCATAAAGCAATCATAACATCCACTTGAATGAGTCAAATCTGTTACAAATTAATCACTGCAACACTATCAGTAGGAACCATTACACTAGCAACAAGAACCAATACACTACCAATAGGAACCATCAGTTACTACACTAGCAGTAGTAACCAATACACTAGCAGCAAGAACCAATACACTACGGTAGGAACCATTAGTTACTACACTAGCATTAGTAACCAATACACTAGCGATTACTAACCACTATTGAGTCGGGTATTCGGGGACCTCATGGGTGTACACTCCGTACCTCCTTACCCAAAACCAGGTGTGAACTAATCTCACAAGTGCACTAAATTTTCCAACATTACAAACATCATAATCACATCAAAGATACTAACACAACATATCAAATCATAACCCCTTTTACATACCTTGATTAATCCCATGACTAACCAAGAGCTCATCTTAATTAGAGCCTAATTAACTTAGTTCCACCTTCATAATCAAGTCTCTATACCCAAACACTTAAACACTTAACAATTAATATACATAAATACATGATCATTCAATATCATAACATATTATAACTTGGTTACTTACCTTGAATGAAAGCAAAGTTACCATTCATTATTTCACCATCAACATCATCATCCTCATCACTATTATCATCATTCTTCACAATTAAATCAAAACCTAATAACACATTAGATCAACACCATAAATAAGGGTTTACATAACCCATTATAAACTTACCCATCTTTCATTCTAGAGCATCATATGATCATATCTTGATCATATGATGAATACCCACTTACTCATAAACCTTAATTTCATTAGAATCAAGTTAGAGAGTTACTTACTTGTATAGGAGTGGTTGCTTATGGATGATCTCAAGCATGAGACCTTAATCCCCATCATTCCTAAACCATCAAGTTCATCTCCTTCCCTCCTTTTTCTTCTAAAAGCTGACACACACATAACACCATAAGAAAATGGTGGAAATGACTAGAACTCTCCGCACAAGTAGATATTTATCTAGTTAGTTGGAGTTGTTTGGCCAATAGGCACATTTAGTCCCTTAAGTCTCTTTTCTCTTATATTGGCCACATTTAACTTTAATACTGTTGGGAAATTCGCTTTTGGGAGTTAATACTTATAGTAGTAAAGTTAGTACTGATAGTATCATTTGGTAAGTATTAACTAGTTAGCACTGATAGTGGAAATGTTAGTACTGATAGTGTTAGAGTTTGTACTGATCTATTTTAGGAATGTCGTGTATGGTTTGTAACAGCATATCTTCTATTCCAATAGAAGATATGATATACTTAATGCATAGTTATCTCTATAAGAGATCTCCTTAGTGTATAAAAGGAGATCCTAGCTAGGTTAAGCATATACCTATTC
>OU343225.1:301092973-301308237 GCA_910596185.1 Chrysanthemum makinoi
TTGTAAGATATAACTTTTCACATACACATCAAACCATAACACAAAGTAGCATATAAATGGAATTCTAGAGAGAGAAAGTTAGAGGTTTAGGGAACTTAGTGAGAGAAAGTGAAAGATATTATTATGATCCAACTCTCCTTGGGAGGTAGAGAGTATTTATAGTCTTACATAAATCGCCACACAACGTAGTGGATCGTGCATACAAATGGGTAAAGACCCGTCCGTCCTCCACGGAATTACTTAACTAAATACTACTTAACTTAAAATAACTAAGACTACGAGCTTTCTAATGATTACATATACTTGAGGTGACCGACTCTTTAATACCGGGAATTTCTAATTCCTAACAATCTCCCCTAAAGGAGGTCACCTCAATCATATACTAAAATTACATTGAATAACAAAGATATTACATTAACAATTGATTTGCATTCTTGATGTAGTACTTTGCTTCAAGCTCAGAGTCATTGATTCTTCATTGCATGTTTGGTTATTCAAGTGGAGGTCTTTATCGATCCACGTGATAATAAATTTGAGCCTTTTGAGATCATCAGAATCAAAATCTCCGTACATCCATTGTGGTGTTGATATTATGTGATGTTGTGACATTCGGACCGACATGCTCACATTCTGGATCATGATATCTTCATCGAGTAGCGAAGCTTTAGTTGATTCATGATATTGGCAAAGCGTGAAAGGTAGCATGGAGTGAAAATATCGTGAGTCATTGATGCACTAATCATGATTTCTTTGAGATGAAATGTTGTGTGAGCATGCGGCTATGGATTGACCGCTTCATTCGGATACCAAAACGTCGGGTGTACCGCATAAGACAAGTTAGCATAATAAAGCGCACGAAAGTGTCTTTGATCACTTTCGATGAATTGAGGTACACGCCCACTTCCTCGCTGATCAAGACAAGTACGCCTTCGTGTATAATTCAAGAATTTCTTGATGGTTTCGCGAAATGCTCTAGCCGTTTCAAACCGAACGCCTCAAAGAAGACAACACGAGTGAGTGAACCAAATAATTTTCGTCCACCGATTGATGAAAAGAGATTTGAAAACAATCGTGTATTGCTCAATAGAAATTGTTTTGCAATATAACGAAGGTTTTAATGAAAATCAATTATCAATCATAAAACACCTTTTGATTTGAAAATTAGTACACAGTCGACATGCTAATGAAAAGAGTTTTAAAGCACAAAGACTGGTTTTTCAAAGGTATCCGCCAATCCATAACCTCGAACCGTGATTGATTCAAAGATTGAATCGCCCCATTGTTTCGTTCAGCTTGTCACATGGTTGATCTGTATAATAGATATCACATGCCACCTACCAGGAGCTTGTTAGATGTTGGCTCCAGAAGGCTTTCCATCTTCATTGTGAATATGTAAACACATCACTTAGATGTTCCGCAATACCACAAGGATAATGCGTAGGACTCAAAAGATATAATCTCTCTTTCCACATTGTGTGAAACTGAGAGTCTTCATTGAAAGTGTCCTAATGAGATTTATTGATGATCTCGTGGCTCTAGACTCAATTTGTGCATATTTGGATCCCGCGAGACTGGGAGAGGGTCTCCTTCTTCAATATCAACAATCTCTAAGAGAAAGTCGATAGATAATGTCGGTCCCCGCGGAGAATGAAACAAGTCCTTTTAAGAGGAACTTGAGTGGTTTGGAAAGTTGAAGTGCAAGGCGCCACTGGGTCCATGACGCCTTGTCTTCAATACCGATGTTACCATCAAGTAGCATATGAATTGAACCGGCTCGCCCCTAAGGTTGAATAAAATGGAGGGCTATTTGTTTTCACCCTTTTCTCATTCAATTCTTTTTAATTCTTCAACCCTTCAGTGCTTACCGAGACTTCATAGCTAGAACCTTGTTGGGTTTATTCCAAGATTAGCTCGGCCTCTACCGACTCTTCCCATATCTCCTTTTTCTCCTTTTATCATCATACCTAAGAACTCTACACTAACTAGTGGATAGTCCTTGGGTAGATCCCTCCGTTCTGGCGGATCATGGGAACAAATACCTAACCTTATCATCCTTATATCACCGCACATAAAGTAAAGTTGGTCGGTCTATTTGGTATTGTTCATCCGCCATTGGAACCAATTGAAAACCATTTGAAAATCAATTCAGATACTTGTGATATATTATCAAAGCATTTTGTACTTGAATTGTTTTGATATTTTTAGAAGAGAACTCCCTCAACATGTGCATAAAGTATTTGAAAATGTTTTGCACACGGAGGCAAGAGAAAGAATTAACTTCTTTGATTACCATTTTCTAAAAGATATCAACATCACTTCCCTAATCAAATCAAGTAGATAAAGCATTTTGGGAAGGATGAGGTTTTCATGATTTTGCTCCCCCTCAATATGTGCTTCTAGGTTTGAAAAGAGTTTTGCACATACTAGAGGGAACCTGCACATTGAGATAAATGATCACGTTTCAAATTATAGGTTTAAGATAGATGCCCCCCCTCAACATGTGCATGGAAAATTTGAAATCGCTTGTCACTATGTGGAGGAAAACATGTACATCACTTATAAAACCATTTATCGAATTATCAGTTTAAATCCAATTTAAATCACAAACTCTCCCCGATCACAATTATCAAATCATTTGAGATTTGTGATCTCTTATAGATTTAAATTGATTTTGAAAGCTTTAAGGAGAATTGTGACTTGATTATGAAAGCGTTTTAACTGATAAGGATCGGATTTTGAGATTTTAAACTCCATTGGTTAAACATGCATGATTATCTTTTGAAAACAATTGAATGCCAAATAACTTTTAATTTAATTGAAATCATTCTCCCCTCAATCAATGACATAGGTTGTTGATTGAGAGATAGAGATTTTGACAAATAAGTCCGGATGATTATCAAAAATAGACCGAAGTTATTTTTCAAAGCAGTTAGTTTTCAGCAGATAAATGTTTATAGAATCGGAGCATGGAATTTGAAAACATGGTAAAACATGGCTCTGTTCTTTCTTTTTAAAACCGGTTATTGCCTCTAAAATGACAATAAACCATTTTTTCTTTCTCAAATATTTTTTTTTTTTATAAGAGTTCGAACAACATCTAAAGTCCCGTGTCATTCTTTGAATGACAGCACAAAGACCGTAGATATTATCGAACAAAAAAAACGCATGACAAAAAGACAATATTTTTGAAGATTTTTCGAATTTTTCTGATTTTTATGGATTTTGAAAGTTTTATAATTTTGTATTTTGATTTTTCGAATAGATATATACAAGAGATAGATGAAGATAGACCTTTACTCCTCGCCTTCCTCCTCAAGACGTTTGAGTTTTCGGTTGAAGGCTTTTCATGACAAGACGTGGAAGAATAAACTCAAAACGTTCTCTTGGAAGAGCTTTGGTGAAGATGTCCGCTAACCGATATTCGGACCTCAAAAATATAGTTCCACCACACCTTTTCCACTTGTTCCTCGATGAAATGATGTCGATGTCGATATGCTTTGCTCTTGAGTGTTGAACGTTGTTGCATGAGAGAGCAATAGCACTTTTATTATCACAAAGGAGGATTTTGTTGAATTCAAAGCCATAGTAAGATAATTGAGATCTCATCCATAAGATTTGAGCACAACAAGATGACATGGCTATGTGTATTCTCTCCTCAGAGGAAATAGAAGTAATCATTTGCTTCTTTGAAGACCAACTCACAAGCTTATCACCCAAAAACTGAGCACCTCCGATGTACTTCGACGTGTCTTGACAACCTGCATGATCAGATCCGATAGGCGTTAGTGACATACCGGTGTCTTTCAGGTACTATAGTCCCATATTGATGGTTCCTTGGAGATACCGAAAGACCCGTTTAACCGCTTCAAGGTGCTTTTAGTAGGCTTAGCCTGGTATCTAGCACACATGCAAACAAACGAACAAGATGTCTAATCTGCTAGCTGTGAGGTACATCAGGGATCCAATCATACTACGATATTTCGTTTGGTCAATCATGATCCCCGAGTGGTCCTCATCTAGTTTGGTTCGATCAATCATGGGGTGTCAACAGGGTCACTTGAATCAAATCCAAATTTCTTTAAAATCTCTGCTGCATATTTAGATTGATTTATGAAAATGCCTCCGGGACTTTGTGAAATTTGTAATCCCAAGAAAATGACATTTGTCCCATCATTGACATTTGAAATTTTGAACTCATTTCATTAGAAAACGATCACATTCCATTGGGTCAGTCGAGGCAAAAATAATATCATCAACATAAATTTGAACATGAGTTAAATGTTTGCCCGACTTCCGGGAACAATGTAGGATCAACTGCTCCTTTGCTGAATCCGGTTGATAGAAGAAACTTTGACAATGTATCATACCATGCCCTTGGAGCTTGCTTTAAACCGTAAAGAGCCTTCTCTTGACGATAAACGTGAGTAGGATGCTCTTGATTCACAAATCCTTCGGGTTGGCCGACGTGAGACGACTTCTTTAAGATCTCCGTTCGAAATGCCGCCTTCACATCCATCATCGATATACTACCATGTTCTTACTAGCAAAGATTAGCCGAAGATTCTGATTGCCACGATTCGAGCAACAGGAGCAAAAGATTCTTCAAAGTCTATACCCTCCTCTTGACGATATCCTTTAGCAACTAATCGAGCCTTGTTTTTCAACACATCACCATGCTCATCAAGTTTCACTTTGAAGATCCATTTAAGGGCAATAATACATACTTGATCGGAGTGGTACTAACTCTCCCCATACCAAGTCGATCAAACTCATAAATTTCATCTTGCATGGCATTGAACCAACTGTCTTCATTCATGGCGGTTTTAACATCTTTTGGTTCGATCTTAGATAGTACTGAGTTGAAGAAGCACCATAAGGCATCGGTTGCAAGTTGTTTCCGTGTTGATACAGGACGAGAGGGATTTCCAATGATGTTGTCTAATGGATGATCGTGAGTCCATTTTCTAAGGTGTTCATGTGGCGGTTGTTGAGGAACTGAGGTAGCGAGTCGATGTCTTCAAGAAGATGGTTCCGATGATGATTCAGTAGCAAATATGTTTTCAAATGGAGCATCTTTTGAGTAGCAAAGGGATTAACTTCATCATTGATGCAGAAACATTTCCATGATGTACATTTGAAGAATGATGATTTGTTGATGAGATCAAGGATCACAGCAGGTGCTTCTTGACTTAAAGATATTGAGACCGAAGGATTGACTTCATTCACGAATATGAGCATCTTCTGGTGTAGGGATCAACACCTCATTAGTAATTGAATCATACAGTTCATCAAACATAGGATCAAACAATTTCTTTAAATCATCTTCGGATGGAGGTACATATGGAGTTTCTTGAGAAGAGTTTGGAACAAGAGATGAACCAATGGGACTGTTTTGAAGTGCGGGTCTGAAGGAGTGTCCAGGAGCCATTTAACCGGTCAACTCATCAAACGTAACGTGAATGGTTTCCATGATATTTCGGGTTCTTTTGTTATAGATTCGGTATCCCTTTTGTTTGGTGCATATCCTACAAATACTCCAATGTCACTTTAGCCCTAAGTTTCCCTAAGTCTTGACCCTCATTAGTTGGATAACACACTGCACCAAACACACGAAGGAAAGAGATTAGGTTTTTCTTGTGGACAAGTTCATATGGTGTCTTTCCATGAGCAAGGTGTGGATCGGGAACGATTTTGTGTGTAGCATGCAAAGGGCAATAGCTTCAGCCAGAGGAAACATTGGAACTTTGAGTAAATCAGATTGTTCTAGCGGCTTCTACAAGAGTTGATTTGCTTTCAACTACACCGTTCTGTTGAGGAGTTCGTGGAACACTTCTTTGATGGTGATTCCAATGCTTTCATAGAATTCACTAAGTTGTTTGTTAACAAACTTCAGCCCATTGTCTCGTCCGGATAATTACGACGGTTTTGTTAAGTCGAACTGCACTGTTTGATGAGTTTGATGATGATATCAGGAGTTTCATCCTT
This sequence comes from Chrysanthemum makinoi, assembly GCA_910596185.1. Lineage (NCBI taxonomy): Eukaryota > Viridiplantae > Streptophyta > Magnoliopsida > Asterales > Asteraceae > Chrysanthemum > Chrysanthemum makinoi. The sequence continues at coordinate 301,098,959 of OU343225.1, forward strand.
TGTCCTTAAGAACTTGACCAGGTGAATCTAGAGTAATCATCAACTATAACTAACACATATTTCTTCCCAAAGATATTCTGCACTCTCATTGGTCCACATAAATCCATATGAATTGTATGAAGAACTTCTTTGACAGAGTTAGTAGGTTTGGGTTTATGGGCATACTTCTTGCTTTTTCCCAATTGACATCGAACAAGATGATCCTTTTCATACTTTAGTCGAGGTAAACCTACAACTAAGTCCTTTGTGGAGAGATCATTGATGGTGCCGAAGTTCAAGTGATTGAGACGTCGATGCCATAACCATGACTTTGTTTTAGAAGCCTTTGACAACAAGCAAATTGGAGAAGACTTCATCATATCTTCTATAGAGATGGTGTAAAGATTTGAACCACGAGTTCCTTTTAAAAGTTCCTTACCATTAAGATCTCTAACAAACAAGCAGTGTATGTTTTCGAAGGCTACTTCTAGATCAGAATCACGAATTGACCAAACGAGAACGATTATGACCAAACCTTCCACATAATATACTCTAGAGATAACACTATCACCAACAACATAATCACCATAACCCATAATTGCACCGAAATGATCATTACCGAATCTAACAGTCTCGATGAATTTGCTCACGAAGTTCATGAGCCGCCGATCAGGTCCACCAGTCATATGCTTGGAACAACTGAGTCGGTACGGTTACCGCGAACGATTTGAACGATTTGCAGTTGAACACACACAAGAATGGATAACTGGATAATTGGGATCCCCATGCAAGAATGGGTTCCACTTGGTTAGTAACAAGAATTGGAACACCCACATCGTAAACGAGAAACATCCATATCGGTAGAAGCAATGGAATCATTGGGAATAGATGCAATGTTTGGTGTCTCAGATTTGACCTATTCAAAGTATGTTTACTTCTTAAGGGAATAGTTCTACAAGTAGGCATCCATTTTCTAGTGGGCATAATCTTAGCAGTTTGAGAACAAAACCGATTATTCTTATGGCCAAAAGGTATCCAATAATAACCTATCTTTATAAAAGTTCTTCCTGTGGGTTTCCACTTTTTCTAAAATCTTTCGTTTTTGCCTTTTTGCCTTATTTGCACGATTATTAGCATTAACAATTTTAACGGGCATTTGACAAGATTAGACAAAGCATTCACACCACATTCATGATTAGCAAATGTAATTCAAGCATGACATCATTACAAGGTTTGCAATAGTATCGAATTCGAATTAATTTTAGTACGCCTAAGGCTAATACTAGAATCAACACGATTCGTTTTATTCAACTCAAGCTTAAAGTTCCTAGATTGGTCTTCTACTCTCTCCCAATGCACATTCTTAGCTTGCAAGGTCCTATCATTCCTTGTATTGTCTTGAGACTTTGACCTGCCGCTTTAAAGTCCTGATTACTCTTAGAGGGAATGGGAACATTAGTTGGTTGATCTAATTTTTGCATTACTGAACTTGATGTGCAAGGATCTGAAGTACTAGAAGGCACATTAGTGTATACTTTAAGACGTGATTTGAGCTTTTGCAGCACACTAAAGTTCACTTTCTTAGCACTAACATATCTCGAATCTGAACTACTTGAAGGCACATTAGTGTTTCCTTTTTAAGACGGGCATAGAACGGATTTCATGCTTGGCACTAGGCATAGAACAAGGCATCACGGCTTTGCCTTTTGCACCTAAGGTTAAGGATTTGGGACATGTGGCAATTACACATTCTAGCAACTCTTGAGATCGTTTGGCCGGGAGGCAAGCAAACCTAATTTCACTATCAAGAGGTTTGTTAATGAAATCCTCTTCGACAATCTCACGGAGACATTCTAGACTATCCTTAAGGTGAGCACAGTATTCATGAAAAGCATGTTCATTATTCCTAAGATGAGGAGGAATATATTTAACTCCACAAAGGTATTTGCAGTCTAAGGGTGACTTTGAGACAACATTCTTATTGAAAACAAGTGGCAGCTTCCCATTTCCCTGACTTCTCAGATTCTCAATTTCCTTTTGTAAAGACGTTATTTTTTCGTTGTTTTGGTCACGGGTGACTTTTATTGAATCATATAACTCTTTAAAATGTCGTTTAACTTTTCATTTTCTTCTAGAAAACTCTCGCTTTCCTTTTGTAAGGCATCAACTAAGTTTTGAAGATGAAAAGTTTGAGAATTCGGAGAATCTAAAGGAGGAGGCATTTGGGAGCCTGTCATATTGTTCGTTTGACCCTTTAATTGAGAGATTTGGGCTTTCAACTTTCGGATCGTGTTGCACTGAGCTTGAATCTGTTCATCACGTTTGTTAATTTGAAAAGCATCAAACTCTCGAGCATCCAGGATGTCTTGATATTTTAAGTTTTAACATTTTCTTTAAGATGTTGATATTTTAGTTGTAAATTAAAATGCTCAACTTCCAGTTTAGAAAAATGTTTAACCAAATTGTCGTGATCATCCAGTTCAATTTTCTCGTTTAGTTTAGAATTAGTTTTTCAAGCTCAATGACACGATCATGGGAGACTTTCGTGGCCAGATAGTTCATGAAATTTGGAAGCATTAATAGAGCAATTTGAAGCAGTGAAAAAATATCTTGAGCAACACATTCAGTAATAAGAGTCTCATTTAATGTATGCAAGTTCTTCCTCTCAATCTCATTATATTTTAGTGCACGCTCATAATCACTAACTTCAACTACCATTGCATCAAATTCCTTTTCCATTCCTTTAATATCAGGTTTCTATCCCTTTTTTAAGACTCTCAAAGTGATCTTTCATAAGTTTAAAGAAAGGCATGACCTCAGTTAAATAACATTCTTTCATTTGCTCAAAACCCTTTCTCCGTTATACCAATTGGGTGTGATCCTTTTATTGCAAGTTTTCTCAAAATCAACAAATAGTTGAAATATAACATATTGGCTAATTAAGGTCTTGCTTTTAGTGGCAATTTTTCTAGGAACAAGATGCATTGGTGTATTAGGAGGATACACACTCGCTCTAGGCATTTTCCATAGGGGAGGGTTTGTTTCAACAATATTTTCAGCTTATCTAAATCCTTTTTCCAGAAAACTTGTTCGGGAGTCAACAATGTTTGAGGCTTAAACATGTTCAAGGAAATCCAGTTTTCCTTTTTGTAGTCATGGGGAGTGATAATTATTTTTTCTCTTTGCATTTAGGATCATCTAATTTTTTGTTCATCCTTTCCCTAGTGACTTCATCGATTTCTTATCCTCCTCAATGCACTCAACGCAACTAGGTTTCTGTCTAGGTTTAAGAATCTCATTGCCATCATAGATCACACTTTGAGCTTTTGCTATCTTTAATGACTCGGGGTTGGGTTTATCTATAATGGGAACAATATGCTTATCGCTTAGGACTCTATGTTTAGTGACCATGTGAGCAATCTGAATGGTGTTTCCTTGTATGTACAACTTGTTTTCAAGTTTGTTTTTCAAAGTTTTCAGATTAGAAAAATCTCTCAAGAGTTTTGATTCCTTTGCATTAAATTCTTGCTTAAGCATTTTCACATTTTCTTGAAGTTCTTGTTTTTGCTTAGCTGTTTTAGAAAGTTTTCTTGCAAGGAATTTAATTCTTGTTTCAATACTTCTTCTCTAAAATTACTTTTTCTAATGATTGTACGCACTTGGTCATCCATTTCCGCCACGAGTGGTCAACTTAAATTTTGCACGTTGTTCAGAAATAGCAACACGTTCTTTATAGGCATTTAGTTCAGAAATTACAGAATCATCAGGGGCATGCGTATTCATCAAAAACATAGTCATTGTTGATTGCAGAAGATGCATCACTTGGTACAACTTCACTTTCACTTTGTTTCACATATTGATCATATGGGACAATATTGATATTACCCATATTTTCAATATTTGATTCAATAGTTTCAGCTTGAATGTACTTTGTCATGCATCTTTTGCACATCAACATCATCGTATAGTTTTAATACCTCTGAGATGAGTTTGTCTTTGGATGGGCCTAGTGGTGAAGAAGAGACCTTGGGAGAACCATTGGAGAAATGCTAGCCATAAAATTGTGTGTCCAGAGGTCCATCATCCACATCGAGTCGATGCATCACAATCACGACTTGAAAGGCATTCGATGATTGTGACCTATCTCTCAATAGGCCGCTCATCCACATATGCATCATAGGTCTTGGCATTGCCCTCGCCTAGAAACAACAATTCCTCTTCATCCAAAGTAGCACCATTGTCCCGAGCTTGTACCAAGCAGATCTTATCTCTGAAGTAAACAGCATTCTGTGGACGTTTTGGAGATGTGCAGTTCCTTGCAATGTGTCCTCTCACCACCACAGCTTATAACATTTGATTGGCTTAGCTTGACCTTGGTTACCATTCCTTCCTCGATTCGGGTTGCCAACATAACCTCTACCACTCCACCTCTTCCCCCGATCATACTGTCTTTCTGAATCTGGTTGCACCACGATCCTTCCATCTTTAAGGGCAAAGATTGATTGTGTGGGTTAGAAGCCGTTCTGAGGTTGTTGTTGGTTTGTGGGAGAGAATTCATGTTTTGACTAATCGGAAGAGCTAGTTGATTAATGAAGTTACCCACGTGTGGATCAAAGACGACTTGTTTGAACATAGGATCAGGAATGAGTTTGTGATTACCATTACCCAAGGGTATGACTTGTGATGCTTTGGTTGTGATTCCGATGTTTGAGTAGAAGGCGGTTGAGTCATTAGACGAGCTTGTCTCTCCCTGGTTGGTTTTGAACTGATTGAGAATCAATTTTTCAAACATAGCATGTCTCATTCTGAAGGAGGAAGGCATAGAGTTGCTCATAGTTTGTATTCTTCAATCCTTTAGTGAGCTTCACAGAGGTGACAAACTTGTGCCATTCGGGATTCATGTTGTTCACAAATTTTGAGTTCAGTTGAATGTTAGGCATAGTCATTCTGATGTTCCTCATGTCATTCACTAACTTATGAAATCTCACATAGTACTCATAGACACTCTCATCTGGTTTCATCTTGAAGTGTTCAAATTCGTCATAGAGTTGGGATTCTCTGTCTTCCATAGTTAATTCTGAACCTGAGAGAAGCATCTTAACATTATCCCATACCGCCTTTGCATCGTTGTTATGATTGATCACTTGTAGATGTCTTTAGGAAGACCTTGAAGAACAATGTTTGAAGCCCGATATCGTGATCGAATCTCTTTTCTCCTTATCATCAAGCTCATCATACATTTTGGTCTGTCCATTCCGAAATCAGAGTACCATCTTCATTAGTATCAAGTATGTCTCTAGTCATCTCAACTCGATATGGTCCTTCATCAATGGATTTGAGAATGTTGACACCATTTTCCTTCCCAAGGCAGCATAAATCGATTCGTTGAGCCCAAGAATCGTAGTCATTCTGTCAAGCATGGGTGGACGAGTATCGAGCCACCCTGCTTGAACATCCTCGAGCAAAGGGAGATGATAGTAGGAACGTTGGTAGACATGTTTACAGCTTTAAACGGGATTTTATAACTCTATGATTAAACCGAGAAATAGATTCTTTCACAGGATTTTACTAAATCAAGAGAAAACCGTAAACAATCACTCAAGTCGCTAGAAGATAATGCACTAAGTCGCTAGAAGATAATGCACTAAGTCGCTAGAAGATAATGCACTAAGTCGCTAGAAGATAATGCACTAAGTCAAGCTAACACTTAATTCGCTACACCACTTAGTCGCTAGAGTCCCAAGTCGCTAGACAAATGCAAGTCGCTAAGTAGTAACTCGCTACACCTCAAGTCGCTAGCGAAATTTTGGCAAGAATTAGCTACTCAAGTCGCTAGGAATACAAGTCGCTAAAGAGCAACTCGCTACTGACCAAGTCGCTACCACCAAGTCGCTACCCGTAGTGGAGAGTCCACTACTTGTAATTAAATCGCTAGGTAAGTCGTAGCTCAAACCCACTGTAACTCGCTACAAAAATGTGAAGCAAGTCGCTACTAAGAAACTTTTCCGTGGCTCAAGTCGCTAGCATGAAAAACACATAAACACCACTTTTCAATCCAAAACAACCCAACCAAGATGATTCAAACCTTCTAGATCAAAACCTAAACACTTGTGATGATTCTAAACACAAAAGTACAACCAAAATCAAAACTTTAACACTAGAAATCAATCAAATGATGCAAAAACCACTAAACTTTTTCAAACTCAAAACCACCTAAAACCACTAGAAATCCAAAGATGTGCAAGATATGATCTAACCATGGCTCTTGATACCAATTGTAAGATATAACTTTTCACATACACATCAAACCATAACACAAAGTAACATATAGATGGAATTCTAGAGAGAGAAAGTTAGAGGTTTAGGAACTTAGTGAGAGAAAGTGAAAGATATTATTATGAGCTCCAACTCTATACCTTGGGAGGTAGAGAGTATTTATAGTCTTACATAAATCGCCACACAACGGCCGTGGATCGTGCATACTGAATGGGTAAAGACCCGTCCGTCCTCCACGGTGTTACTAAACGAAATACTACTTAACTTAAAATAAATACTTGACTCACGAGCTTTCTAATGATTACATATACTTGAGGTGTGACCGACTCTTTAATACCCGAATTTCTAATTCCTAACATTCTTTCCGACTTCATTCATCTATCATTACCGGTTTTGTTTCTAAAAATCGCTGAGTTGATCAAAGTTCACCTGATGTAAGTCTTTTGTTTGGTTAACAATAGTGACATATCGTCCCCATTCTTCCTCGGGTAGATTGTTCAAGAACTTGATGTTGCTCACCATTTTATAGTTCCGGGTGTCAACTTGTTTCGATCAGCTCATTCATTAAATTGCGGACCTTCCATAGTAGGATTCAATGGATTCTCCGGAGTAGATGTAAACTTCTCCCATGCAAATTAGCAACTTGTTCTCACGTGGTCTTGTTGACCAATTTCTCTTCCATGACAAAGTCGTCTAACACGTTCCCACATATCTAAAGCAGTTTCACAACTGGCTCTGGCCAAAGCAGCTAAGATGTCTCTTGGTAAACCCAGTTGTATAATATGAATTGCCATGTCATCTGCTTCGATTTGTTTCTGATCCTCGTAGTATTCTGATTCTTTTGAAGACTAAAAATGGTTGGATCGAGGTGTTGCATCAGCATTTCCGGTGGTCTTGGACTTGTCGAGGTATGGGGTCCATTCTGATGGATTGAATCATCAATTTTCCATTAGGTTTGGTCTTGATGTAGCGAAGCATACGACTTTGTCCATTGAAGATAACCACCTTCTCAAACATAGGAGGTCGGTTTCGCGACCGGTACGCATGAATGTCTTGTTGAGTTTCCATTGATGAAGGTATGATATGATAAAGTTGATGTAGGATCGATTCAATGATAAAGGAGTTGTGATTGATGACAATTAAGCTTGGTTGTTGTAGTGAAAATTTGCTCTAAAAACTTAAAACCTCAATAAATTCTGTTCGGATCGTTTTTAGGACTTGAAGGTTGACCTTTAGTTCATTCGGCGTGTCATTCTCCTCGATCTCACGGCTCGCTTTTGATGGGTAGAATCGCTGAAAACGAGAGTTACGGTTCAAAAGTTATAGCGTTTGAAGTTTTGCTCAAAATCTTACTCGTAAAACCGTTATTGCGTAGAAATGAGTGCTTATGTAGGATTGCTTATGCGCGTGAAAGAGCTTAGGCGTAGGATTCTTATGCGTAAACCTAAGGTTAAACGTGTAAGTCTTAGGTAAACTTTAAGCGCAGAAGTAAGTACCTTACGCGTAAGAGTTAACTTATGTGAGTGCTTACCGTAAGCTTTCTCGCTTATGCGTAAGAGTTGGTTTAAAACCAAAAATCCTTTACACTGTCATAGCGTAAAAGATATCCGAAAGTTGAAGTGTTCCACACACTTATCCAAGTGAGGGAAGCACTGAGTCACCGTTTTAACGAAGATTCTTCACCAAAAAAGTTATATGAAACTTATGCGCGTAGAGAAGGGTTTTGACTTTCTTACGCCAGAAAACTAGGGTTTTGACTTACGCTGTAAAAGTTCCAATGATTCAACCAATTTCTGATGCACAAATGTGCGGCCTTTAAAACACTCAAATAACAAGATTGTTTTGACCAAAAACACCCAAAATGCTTTTTGTGCTTATACGCCGAAGAAATGAACAACGAACCAAGAACTAGTTTAAAACGATGTAAAACACATAAAGTTTCGAACTTTTTTCCAAAACTAGAATCTTTAACACTATATAAAGCTTAGACCATAAGAATCTTGAAGATTTAAGTGCAAAAATTAAAGTTTTATGCGTGAATCTTTGAGAACGAACACTATGCGTACACTACAACAAAAAAAAACTTCAACCAAAACACTCCTAAACCATTGTTAGGCGATTGATACCAATTGTAGGACCTTAAATCTATCAACCTTATCACAAACCCACCACGTATAACTCGTTCAACACAAACACAAACTATGCGTGAAGATGAAAGAAATAAAGATGAGAAAGATGGGGACTTGATATGTAAACCGTGTATGTGAGAAGAGAAAGATGAACACAATAAGTTGTATTGCTTCAAAGAAAACACACACACACACACACTCAAGCACACGCCTCAAATGAGACTTTGAGGGGTTTATATAGTACATTACATAAACGCCCTAATGAGCTTTGTCTTGGGCCTCGTGGACTTGGATTGGATAACACAAGATGAAAGGCTAGCTTAACATAACTATTAGCCATTTAGCTTAGCCCAATCCACGAGCTCGTTGACTATTCTATCATGATATCTAACACACGTTACAAAGTTCCTAAATGTGAAGTACCATCACTTCTAATAAAACTATTAAGGCTAACAAAATATATTCTCACATTCCACATTGTGTGAAACTGTGATTCTTCAAGAATTAAGTGTCCTAATGAGATTTATTGATGATGTCGTGGCTCTAGACTCAATTGTGCACATTTGATTTCCTATGTCGGAGACTAGGGAGAGGGTCTCCTTCTTCAATATCAACAATCTCTAGGAGAAAGTCGATAGATTATGTAGGTTCCCCGTGAGAATGAAACAAGCCCTTTTAAGAGGAACTTGAGTAGCTTGGGAAGTTAGTGCAGTGTGTCACTGGGTCCATGACGTCTTGACTTCAATACCAGTGTTACCTTGGTAACCACCAGTAGCATATGTATTGAACCCGGTTTCTGCCCTAAGGTTGAATTATTGGAGGGCTATTTCTTTTCACCCTTTTCACATTCCAATTCTTTTTCATTCTTCAACCCCTTCAGTGCTTACCGAGACTTTATAACTAGAACCTTGTTGGGTTTATTCCAGTACTAGCTCTGTCTCAGTCCGCACTCTTCCCATTTCTCATTTTTGTCATTTTTTCATCATACCTAAGGACTTTTACACTATCTAGTGGATTGTCCCTGGGTAGATCCCTCCGGTTCTGGCGGATCATGGGAACAAATACCTAACCTTATCATCCTTATACCACCATGCATAAAGTAAACTTGGTCGGTCTTTTGGTATTGTTCTTCCGCCTTGAAACCATTTGAAAAATCAATCAAGATACTTGTGATATATAATCAAAGCATTTTGTATCTTAATTGTTTTTGATATTTTAGAAATGCTCCCCCTCAACATGTGCTTCCAGTATTAGAAATAGTTTAGCACATGGAGACAAGAGGACTTTTAAAATCTTAGATTGGAGATAAAGTATCCAATCTTTGAGTTACCTTTTCTAAAATGGTCATCATCACTTCCCGATCAATTTTAGTATTAAAAATACTATGGATAAAGCATTTTGAGGAAGGATGAGGTTTTCAAAAGTTTGTTCCCCCTCAATATGTGCCTCGAGGTTTGAAAGAGTTTTGCACATATTAGAAGGAACCTGCACATTTGATACAACTCAATCACGTTTCAATCATTTTTGGTTTAAAAATAGATGCTCCCCCTTAACATGTGTGTTATACCCCTTTATCACTTATACCTTATCACTATAACAAGTAAACCCAACACAAACACGTAACAGTTATGCGTATGATACTAAACACAAACTGTTATGCGTAAGAAAGAAAGATTAAGAGAAGAACTTGGTGACTTGAATATGAATTCGTGTATGTTAGAGAGGTAGAGAGAAGAAAGATGAAAACAATAAGATGTATATTGCTTCAAAGGAAAACACACACACACACACTCAAGCACACCCCTCAAATGACATACTTGAGGGGTATTTATAGTACAAGACAAAGGATGCCCTAAGGCTTGGCCATGGGCCGTGAGATGGGCTTGGACATGGATTGGGTTACATGAACTTATACAAGGCTAACTTAACTAAACGTCTAACCATTTAGCTTAGCCCAATCCATGAGCCCTTTGACTATTCTAGCACGATATCTAACACGTTACAAAGTTCCTAAATGTGAATGACCATCACTTCTAATAAAAACTATTAAGGCTAACAATTTCCCCCTAAGGGGTGGTCATTCAAATGATGCTCCACTTGATTAGGTATTTACTCTCCTTGAGCTTGAACTTTGTGCGTAGATATAGAATAGTCTTGATTATTTGTTCCTTCATGCTTTGTGATCAATTAATGTGGTTTTCTGCCGTTGTCAACTTCGTTGGTTAGGTATCTCCACGTCATTCTCCACCATGCTCACACTTCTATTTGTCTTTTGGTTACCAATGATGTAGTTCTCGAGTCTTTAGATTCATTGACGAAGAATCATCTTTAACTTTGTGTAGCCTTTGATTCATTGACTTCTATTTGTCTTTAGATTCATTTGACGAAGAATCATCTTTAACTTCTATTTGTCTTTAGATTCATTGACGAAGATTCATTTAACGAGTAATATAAAGTCAGTAAATGTACCATTTCGAGAAACTTTCTTTGGACTTGACCAGGCCGGGTAATAATTTCAAGCTAGTTCACTAGTGATGTAAACGTGTCTCGAATCGGTCTTGTCTATTGAAAGTTGATCAATTCAAAAAAGTGCAAACTCTACCCTCGATGTGCATATTTTTGTTAAAACTCATAAGCACATGTGAAGGGGGAGTGTTTCTGAATTGTTATGACCTTATATATATCAACCTTATCACAAATACCCACTTAACGAACACAAGTATAACCACGTAAACCAAACACTTATGCGTAAATAAGAAAGAAAAGAATAGAAAGATGGTGACTTAAGATGTGTAACTCGTGTATGTATTTAGAGAGATAAATGAAAGAAGATGAAAACAATAAGTTGTATATCGCTTCAAAGGAAAACACACACACACACACTCAAGCACACCCCTCAAATGACATACTTGAGGGTATTTATAGTACAAGTTGAAGATGCCCTAAGGCTTGGCCATGGGCCTTGTATGGGCTTCGTATGGATTGGATTGGACATGGATTGATATAAGGCTAGCTTAACTAAACTAATACCCATTTAGCTTAGTCCAATCCACGAGCCCGTTGACTATTCTATCATGATATCTAACACACGTTACAAAGTTCCTAAACGTGAATGACCATCACTTCTAATAAAAACTATTAAGGCTAACAATCTCCCCCTAAGGGGTGGTCATTCAAATGATGCTCCACTTGATAAGATCTTTACTTTCCTTGAGCTAGAACTTTGCGTGTAGATATAGAATAGTCTTGATTCTTTGTTCCTTCATGCTTTGTGATCAGTTAATGTGTTGTCTGCCATTGTCAACTTCGTTGGTTAGGTGTCTCCACGTCTTTCTCCACCATGCTCACACTTCTATTTGAGTTTGAATTACCAATGATGAAGTTCTCGAGTCTTTAAACTTTGTAGATTCTTTGACATTGACGAAGAATCATCTTTAACTTTGAGTAGCCTTTGATTGTGATGAGAACTTTCATGTGTTGTTGGTATGAGCATGTGGCGAGTCTGCACGATCCATCCGCTCCAGAGCTTCCATAAGAAGAAAACATAAAATAGGTTAGTAATAAGCGGATTCCGGCACTTACAAGTTTGAATTTCGAGGGTGTTAACACATAGTGTGAAAACACGTCTCTAATTCTCACAAGGGCCGTTCTGAGGTGGAGTCCCACAAGTGAGATAACGCGATATACCGAAGTACATCTACGATTCAGATGAGTCGCTGAGGTACACCGAAGCATCACCCCACGACTGTAGACCATTTGAGACACACTAAGCGTAATCCACGGGGAGTTACCGAAGTGACTGCTGTCGAGCGCTTGATGTTGACCGCGGGGAGTTTCCATTCAATCATTAAAGATCACAGAAGTGAAACTTCTCATAAATGTTCTGGCAGATTGCTAAGATCTGCGTAGGACTCTATAATTTATCACTTGTGCCCTTATTGATGAACAGCAAGCGATGTCATGTCAAGTGTTCCTATGAGATCTTTTTATGAATCTCGTGGTTCTAGACTCAATAGTGCATTTTGGTTTTCCTGAGCGGAGACTAGGGAGAGGGTCTCCTTCTTCAATATCAACGATCTCTAAGAGAAGGTCGATAGATTATGTAGGGTTCCCAGTGAGAATGAAACAAATCCTTTTAAGAGGAATTGAGTGGCTAGAAGGTTTAGTGCAGTGCGTCACTGGGTCCATGACGTCTTTGTCTTCAATACCAGTGTCATCTAGTGACAACCAGTAGCATATGTATTGAACCCGGTTTCTGCCCTAAGGTTGAATATGGAGGGCTATTTCTTTTCACCCTTTCTTTTACATTTCTTTTTAATTCTTCAACCCCTTCTTTCTCCTTTCTCACATTACTCCTTTTTTCAATCATACCTAAGGACTTCTAATACTAACTATTTTTTATGTCCTTGGGTAGATCCCTCCGGCTCTGGCGGATCATAGGACGGATTTCCTATCCTTAGTCACCTTATAACTCCATGACTGTCCTATTGTTGCCATAAAACCATTTTTCTTGAAAATCTTTCAAAGTGTTTATGATTATCAAAACATTTTGTTAACACCTTGAGAGTTTTGTTTTCAAAAACACTCCCCCTTCACATGTGCTTATATTGTTTTAACTGAAATCTGCACAGAGAGGGTAGAGTTCGCACTTTTTGAATTGATCGACTTTAAATGAACTAGACCGATTCGAGACACGTTTACATCACTATTGAACTAGCTTGAAATTATTACCCATCCTGGTCAAGTCATAGAAAGTTTCTCGAGATAGTACATGATTCCTTGTCAATTCAATGGTTACGACTGAGTCGAGCTCTTTTGAGATTCAAACAACGATCATTAAACTTTTTGATCACATTTTAATCACGTTTCTCCCCTCAAAAATAGCATATCCATGATGTTTTTGAAACAAAATGATTAACATATATGTTTTTCAAAATCATTTGAGAGAAACTGATTTAGCATGAATTTTGGAACAACTTTGGTTTAATACTCCCCTTAACGAAAGCATATTTTTCATACAGAAAAATTTAGAATCAATTAAGGGTTTAGAGGGAGTTATCTTGGTACCAAATGTGAGAGATTTTGAAAAATCTTTTTGAAAAATTTCAAATTAATGGTACGCAAGATGAAGATTTTAACAATCTTTTGAAGATATTTAGAGAAAAATTATCTTCATGTGATTAAGGATAAGTGCTCGATATATATGAAAATCGATTTTGCGTAGCACTTTCCTTTCTTTAAAGATCGGGTTACATCAAATTTGCAAGCCATTATGTTTTTAGGAATAGTGCTTGAAAAATATTTAAAACCATTGATTTGGATAAGCACTTTCCTTTCTTTGAAGCGCGGGTCCTGAACTGATGTGTTCAGAAGCCATTATGTTGAAGTCCGGGTTTCGTACTGAAGTATACGAAAGCCATTATGTTTTAAGAAATTTTTAAGAAACGACATATTTTAGAAAACATTTAAAGAACTCTCGCTCAAGCATCTGTACATACCCGTATCATTGTTGAATGACATTTCTAGAAATGTACAGAATATCGATTATACGAGAGACATGTCGTGAGAAGAATATTTTTTGATTTTTGATTTTCTATTGTTTGAATTTTTTGAAAGTTTTATATTTTTATATTTTGCTTTTGTTGGTTTTATAAAAGAAATGGAAAATCAAAAATAGAAGATAGAGAGAATGAGAAGAAGATTTTACAGAATTGGAACCCTCTGATGAGTGGGTTCAGATATTTGAATCACCTGCAACCAAAGAAGAAGAGTTTTCACAAATACATGTGTTAGAAGTACAAGATTCCTCACGGTGAGGGAGATCACTATCAACGGTTGTAGTGGTTTCTACTTCCTTATCCTGATGATTTTCACTATTATCGTGGTTGGTGCAAGTATCAAAAATATTTCCTGTGGGAATCCATCTAAGACCTATTGTGCTGAAAACTTTTCCCGTGGGTTTCCACCTAAGGTAAGATCTAGGAGTTGTTTTCTTATCGATGCAGGAAGACTCTTTTTAGAAAAACTACGTCCTGAAGAGATCCACCTATTAGGTTTCCTTTTGATGTTCATCTTGTCACGGGGTTTGTTTCTATTTGGTGTCTTAGTGGATTGTGCCTTGGCACGAGAATTATCTTTCTTGAGATATTGTAAGGCACATGCATCATGATTAGCTGAAAAATACATTTTTACATGTAGTACAAACAAATTCAATATTCTTGTTTAAAACAGCAACTTTAACTTTGTCACTACAGTCTTTTGGAAATTGATTCTTGTTCGAAAAAGACTTAGAATTCCTAGTGATGTTTTCTAAGGGCATATCATTTTCTTTTAGCAACTACTCTTAGATGCAAGCCAATACCTAGTCTTTTGTAGAGTGTTCCTAGGTAATGGTTTACTACTACTAGCAGTGCCTTGAAATCTTGTAGAATTCATCACCCTAGATGTTGCACCTAGAATTCCGTCTTTTTAAGTCTGTGCCTTTTTCCTAGCTTCTTCTAGATAGTGATTGTTGACCATGTCGTTAGAACCACAGATTCTTTAACAAGATTTTTGGTCACATTCCGTGTACTATTCCTAGAGATGCCAGTGTAAACACTTTTCTTTCTCAAAAATAGGTTTTTCAAAAGCTTTGATAATTCTCTTTTAATAGGCAAAGTCCGTGGAGTACTGCTTTTGACAAATCATTTTTCTCATTGACTTTTGGAGGAAACTGAGAAATAGACATTTTGGGTTTGAAAACCGGTTTGGGAACATTTGTTTTCTCCTCAGTCAATGGTTTTGCAAACTTAGTATCCACATCCTTTCCTTTTAGACTGTCCAGCTGAGCCCTCAAAAGATCATTTTGCTCTTGCATGTCCTTGTAGGCACGCTCATACGACAGTTTGTCATACTTGCATTCCTCGGTTTTTCGATCAAGCTGTTTAAAATAGGACACGTTTTCTTGTTCAAGTTTTTCAAGAGCTTTTTCATATTTTGAAACAATTGTGGAGGTCTCAGACTGGAGTCTTTCATGATCTTCAACAGAATATGTTTGTAAAATAATGGACATGATATCGGTAGTCATAACATCTTCGAAGAGAGAATCATTGAGTTTTTCCAAAACTTTGATGTGTTCAATACTTTCATTAGCTTGCTTTACCAGGGATTTATGGTCCTTGACAAAGTCACTTGTTTCTTTCAAAAGTGCTTGTTCAACATGAATTACCCTGCACTGATGGCATTAACGGAGGGGCAATTTGGGTTTTAAAAAACTCTTTTGTTTCGTCATCATGACGAGTAAACCAGATGTTAGTTGTAATATTGGTTTTAGACTTGACAGTCTCTTGAAGATACCCAATTCTAGTTTTAACGTCATCTAAAATGCTTCTAGTATCACTTGTGTTAAAAGGATTGTTTGAAGACATTTGTTTGATTTTCGAAAGAGATTTGGAAACTAAAACTGGTTTCAAACTGGTTTTGAACCGTGTTGACACTTTGTTTGAAACACTTGCTGTGGTGGAAAACGTTGATTGTTCTTTTTGATTGACAAAAGTAATTCCATTAATTTTGTTCCATTTGTTATAATCAATCGGTTTAAGATCCGGATTCTTTTGTTTCATTTTTGATCTACTCTCCTCAGATAGTTCCAACGTTTCAAGAGAATCACGAACAATTATGGGTTCATGCAAAGATTGTCCATTGTTCAACACATTCTGAGATTTCTGAGCTTTCTTGAGGAACGAAGAAGGGTCGTTACCAAGTGCCATCTTATGTGAAGTATGAAAACGTGGATTTACTTGGTTAGAAAGCATCTTGTTTGATTTAGCTGAATGACCCGTTGTAAGAAGCAAATTGTCCAAAGTTTTGATTTTTTCCGTTTTATCAAGAATTTCATCAAGAAGAGAATCTTCTCATTTTGCAAAATCATCAATTAACTGTTTCTTCTCTTTTTCAAGATCAGAAAACAGTGCTTTTTGTTTTGAAAGTTGGTCATTTAGTTCAGAAATTTCCTTGTTTAAAGATTTGATTTTCAAGTGAGAATTCACATCAAGTGTGTTATACTTGATTTGCAATTCTTTTTCTCTTAAAACAGAATCTCGATAACCAATTTCCAATTCGGACATTTTGTTTGTATGAAATTCATAGGCTTTGGCGTGCTCCTTGTAACTCTCAAGCTCAGCGGTCAATTTCTTATTCGCGACCTTAACTTCGCGATTGACCGTTCTTACTTTCTCAACTTCAATGCCACATTGATTAATTAATGATTCAAAATAAGCACGTGTTTCCTCATCATTAGCACCATTCTGTATCACTTGACCTCCATTAGGATCCATATATGGAGTTTCAGAGTTAACATTGCTATTAACTTGCTCTCCCACATATGTGTCATAATAAGGTTCGGAGACAGAATGTGGCTTCTCATGAGTAAACGAATTTGGTACCTCATTTAGTGAATATGTGTCGTAGACAGGAGTTGTGTCATAAGTACCGCTTGATGTTGTGTCCCGTTGATTGATTTTATGACTGGAGGTTGCATTATCGTTTGCTTTATCTTCCCATTTTGGGTACTTGAATTTGATTTCCTCAGCAGTCAACTCAATTCCCAACTCTTCTTTTTCTGCTAACATCAACATGTAATCTGGAACTTTTCAAGCTTCGTAAGTCGGTTGACACTAGATCCTGAATCTTGTCTTTGAGGTTCGGAGGTAGCATTCTGAACAGAAGTCATAAAACAGTTATTCCCATTTTGATATCCCATATTCGATTCACAATCGACCCCTTGATGTCCATCAAACTGCTCTGCATATTGCATCGATTCCCCCGATTCACATTTCCATAATTCCCAACGATTGGAGCTGCAACATTTCCATTCTGATTACCCACTGCTCTATTCCCAACATTCTGTCCCATCGGATTTCCAACATGCTGACCCGACTGATTACCCTGATACGGAACCGTCTGATTACCGACTCTTGTTAAATGCTTTATCCAATAAAGAAAATATCATGTTGCAAGGTCTTCGGGTCGGGTTTCATGATCGATGATTCCTTGTTCTGGTATTGTTGATCTAGATAGAATTGTTGTTGTGGTTGTGGAATGTATTGCTGCAAGTTGTTGTTGTTGGAAGATGATGAAGCTTGTTGTTGTGTATTCACTGTAGTTTGAGTCTTTGCAATGAGTGCCAATGAATCATGATTCTTTGCCAATCTTTCTTTCCTGACTTCATTCACTTCAGCTTGGTTTTGTTTCAGAAAATCATTCAGTTGATCAAAGTTCACCTGATGAAGGTCTTTTGTTTGGTTGACAATAGTGACATATCGTCCCCATTCTTCTTGAAGATTATTCAGGAACTTGATGTTTTGAACGATTGTTCTGGGTGCCAACTTGTTTCGGATAAGCTCATTCATCAAAGTGCAAAACCTTCCATAGTATGATTCAATGGATTCTCCTGGTGTAGATGTAAACTTCTCCCATTCAGTTAGCAGCTTGTTCTCCATGTCTTGTTTACCAATTTATGTTCCATAACATAGCCGTCTAACACGTTCCCACATATCGAAAGCAGGTTCACAACTGTCTACCGCAGCAAAGATGTCTATTGGTAAACCCAGTTGGACAATATGAATTGCCATGTCATCTGCATCGACTTGTTTCTGATCCTCTTCAGTGTATTCTGATTCAGTTTGAAGATGAGAGGATGGTGGGATGGGAGGTGTTGCATCAGCATTTCCAGGGACATGGACTTGTCGAGGCTTGAAGGGTCCATCCTGAATGGATTTAATCATGAGTTTCCCATTAGGTTTGGTCTTGATGTAGCGGAGCATTCGACTTGTCCATTGAAGATAACCACCTTTTGCCAACATAGGAGGACGGTTTTCGGCACCGGCTGCATGAATGTCTTGTTGAGTTGCCATTGATGAAGGTATGATATGATAAAGTTGATGTAGGATCGATTCAACGATAAAGGAGTTGTGGTTGATGAAGATTAAACTCGGTTGAGGTGTTTTGAAAGTCGTACTCGTAACTTTGGTTCTAAAAAATTTTCGCCCAAAATTTGAAATTCACTATAAAAATCAATTCTAAGGACGTATGAAAAATTTGAGTTATGACAATTTTGACGCAAAATTTGACCCGAAAATTTTGAATTTAGGCCCAAAAATTTGAATTTTTGACCAAAATTTTCACAGTTAAACCAAAATTTGAATCTCGCGTAAAAATTGAACGTTTAGTCTCCTCAAAAATTTAAATTTTACTCAAGTTTTCCCGCCAAAATTTGAATTTCTTTTTTTTTTTTTTTTTTAAACCTTAGGCGAGAAAGAGCTTGGCGTAGACCAAAGAAGTTACGAGTAGGATATGGTTACGAGTAGGATGTAGTTACGGGTAGGATCTTATGCGTAGGAAGCTTAGGCGTAGGATTCCTTATGCGTAGGATCTTATGCGTAAAAAGCTTATCTTACGCGTAACCTTAAGCTTATGCGTATACAAAAAGTTACTCGTAAACCTTACGCGTAATTGTGAAGTTATGCGTAGAGTTACTCGTAAGCTTTTAGCTTATGCGTAAACTATGGTTAAGAACCAAAAATCCTTTACACTGTCACAGCGTAAGGGATATCCACAAGTCGAAGTGTTCCACACACTTATCCAAGTGAGGGAAGCACTGAGTAACAGTAAAGCTCGAAGAATCTACACCAAAAAGTTATGAGTAGGACCTTATGCGTAGTTGACTTTCTTATGAGTAGAACTAGGGTTTTGACTTACTCGTAAAAAATTTCCAACGATTCAAACAAATTCGCTTGCACGGATATCCTTAAAAACACTCGAATAACACAAAAATGTTAACCTTTTTCACCCAAAGTGCTTAGAAAAGTTACGAGTAGAAAACTAGGGTTTTGACTTTTGGACTTCTACTCGTAAGAAATTTCCAACGATTCAAATGATTTCGCTTGCAATGATATCCTTAAAAACACTCGAATAACACAAAAATGTTAACCTTTTTCACCCAAAGTGCTTATAAAAGTTATGAGTAGAAATGACCAATAACCAAATACGAGCTTAAAAATGAAGAAAAACACGTAAAGCTACGAACTTTTTGCAAAGAACTGAAACTTTAGCACCAAATAAACCTTAAACCACAAGAATCTTGAATTTTTTGGTGAAAAAATGAAAGCTTTAAGCGTTTCAAATATGTAAAACGTGAGCTTATACGCGTAACCCTTCAAAACAAACACAAACACTCCTAAACCATTGTTAGGCGATTGATACCAATTGTTATGACCTTATATATATCAACCTTATCACAAATACCCACTTAACGAACACAAGTATAACCACGTAAACCAAACACTTATGCGTAAATAAGAAAGAAAAGAATAGAAAGATGGTGACTTAAGATGTGTAACTCGTGTATGTATTTAGAGAGATAAAGGAAAGAAGATGAAAACAATAAGTTGTATATTGCTTCAAAGGAAAACACACACACACACACTCAAGCACACCCCTCAAATGACATACTTGAGGGGTATTTATAGTACAAGAAGAAGATGCCCTAAGGCTTGGCCATGGGCCTTGTATGGGCTTCGTATGGATTGGATTGGACATGGATTGATATAAGGCTAGCTTAACTAAACTAATACCCATTTAGCTTAGTCCAATCCACGAGCCCGTTGACTATTCTATCACGATATCTAACACACGTTACAAAGTTCCTAAACGTGAATGACCATCACTTCTAATAAAAACTATTAAGGCTAACAATGTGCATGGAAAATGTGAAATCATTTTGCACATGTAGGGAGGAGAGCTTGATAAACACATATAAAACCATTTATCGAATTATCAGTTTAAATCCAATTTAAATCACAAATTCTCCCCCGATCACAATTTTCAAATCCTTTGAGATTTGTGATCTTTATTGATTTAAATTTGTTTTGAAAAACATTTGAGGAGAATTGTGACTTGCTTTTGAAACCAAACATTTTAACTGATAGGAATCAGATTTTGAGACTTTAAACTACATTGTTTAAACATGCATGAATGTCTTATGAAAACATAACAATAACCAAGGTCTGGTACCAATTGTAAAAAAATTGTAAAACATTATTCATTTTGATTAACCAAAAGTAGACCTTGCTCGTTTAAGTGCAAATTGATTGAAAAATACACTTTTTGATTTAACTCGAAAATCATTCTCCCCCCCCCCCTCAATCAATGACGAAAGTTGTTGATTGATATATTGAGATTTTGACACTTGATAAACTCTGATGATTTTCAAAAATAGAGTCCGAAGTGTTTTCAAAACAATTTTGTTTTCAGTAGATGACAAATATTTTTCAGAAGAATTGATAGAAGGAAAAATATTTGAAAGGAAACATTTGTCTTTTTAACGACAAACATTTATTTTTAGAATCAGAGTATGAGGTTTGAAGATTTTAAGATAAAGCATGGCTCTGTTCTTTCTTTGAAAAGCGGGTTACTGCCTGAAATGACAATAAACCATTGTTTCACTTTTCTCCCAAAATATATATATATATATATATATATATATATATATTGTGAACATTCGAACAACATCTAAAGACCCATGTCATTCTTTGAATGACAGCACAAAGACCGTAGATATTATCGAATCGAGAAAAATATGACAAAAAGACAATATATATATTTTTTTTAATTTTTCAAGATTTTCAAGTTTTTATGGATTTTAGAAAGTTTTATATTTTTCTATTTACTTTTTGAAGGTTTTGTACTTTTGTATTTTGCTTTTCGAATAAATATTTACAAAAGATGGATGAAGAAAGACCTTTACTCCTCGTCTTCCTCTTGAAGACGTTTGAGTGTTTCCGGTTGTAGACTCTTTAGACCAAGTCGTGGGAGGATAAACTCAAAACGTTCTCTAGGAAGAGCTTTGGTGAAGATGTCTGCTAATTGGTATTCAGTCCTCACAAAATAGAGTTCCACCACACCGTTTTCCACTTGCTCCCTGATGAAATGATGTCGAATATCGATGTGCTTTGCTCTTGAGTGTTGTACGGTTGTTGCATGAGAGCAATGGCACTTTTATTATCACAGTATAGAGGGATTTTGTTGAATTCAAAGCCATAGTCAGATTATTGGGATCTCATCCATAGGATTTGAGCACAACAAGATGACATGGCTATGTATTCAGCCTCTGTAGAGGAAATAGAAGTACTCATTTATTTCTTTGAAGACCAGCTCACAAGCTTATCACCCAAAAACTGAGCACCTCCAGATGTACTTCGACGTGTATCTTGACATCCTGCATGATCAGCATCTGCATAGGCTGTTAGTGACATACCGGTGTCCTTCTGGTACCAAAGTCCCATATTGATGGTTCCTGGAAGATACCGAAAGACCTGTTTAACCGCTTCAAGGTGCTTTTTGGTAGGCTTAGCCTGATATCTAGCACACATGCAAACAGCGAACAGAATGTCTGGTCTCTTTGTGAGGTACATCAGAGATCCAATCATACTACGATATTTCGTTTGGTCTACCATGATCCCTGAGTGGTCCTCATCCAGTTTAGTACGCTCTATCATGGGAGTGTCAACAGGGTCACAAGAATCAAATCCAAATTTCTTTAAAATCTCATTTGCATATTTAGATTGATTTATAAGAATGCCTCCGAGACTTTGTGAAATTTGTAATCCCAAGAAAAATGACATTTGTCCCATCATTGACATTTGAAATTTGGAACCCATTTCATTTGAAAACCGATCACATTCATTGGGGTCAGTTGAAGCAAAAATAATATCATCAACATAGATTTGAACATGAATTAAATGTTTGCCTGACTTTCTGGTGAACAATGTCGGATCAACTGCTCCTTTGCTGAATCCAGTAGATAGAAGAAACTTTGATAGCGTATCATAATATGCCCTTGGAGCTTGCTTCAAACCGTAAAGAGCCTTCTTCAGACGATTGACGTGAGTAGGATGCTCTGGATTCACAAATCCTTCAGGTTGGTTGACGTATACGACTTCTTTAAGATCTCCGTTAAGAAAAGCAGTCTTTACATCCATCTGATAGACTACCATGTTCTTACTTGCAGCATTAGCCAAGGAGATTCTGATTGCCTCGATACGAGCAACCGGAGCAAATGATTCTTCAAAGTCAATACCCTCCTCTTGACGGTATCCTTTTGCAACCAATCGAGCCTTGTTCTTTAAAACATCACCATGCTCATCAAGTTTTACTTTGAAGATCCACTTTAGAGCAATGATAATAGCACAGTCAGGAGCAGGTACCAATTCTAATACATCTAGTCGATCAAACTCATGAATTTCTTCTTGCATGGCATTGAACCAGCTGTCTTCATTCATGGCGATTTTAACATCTTTTGGTTCGACCTTAGAGAGTACGGAGTTGAAGAAGCACCATAAGGCATCGGTTGCAAGTTGTTTCCGCGTGGATACCGGACGAGAAGGGTTTCCAATGATGTTATCCAATGGATGATCATGTGTCCATTTTCTAAGGTGTTCGTGTGGTTGTTGTTGAGGAACTGAAGTAGCAGAGTCGATTTCTCCTGATGAAGATGGTTCTGATGATGATTCAGGAGCAAATATGTTTTCAAAGGGGGCATGTTCAGGAGTAGCAAAGGGATTATCTCCATCATTGGTACCAGAAACAATTCCATGATGTACACTCGATGATAGATGATTTGTTGATGAGACAGAGTGATCAGCAGCAGGCGCTTCTTGACTTAATGACATTGAAACTTAAGGGTTAACATCATTGACATGGATAGGAGCAGCCTCTGTTGATGGAATTGACAGATCATTAGTACTTGGCTCATAGTGTTCATCAAACATTGGATCAAATAATTTCTTTAAATCATCTTCTAAAGGAGGTACATAAGGAGTTGCTGGTGAGGGATTTGAAACAAGAGTAGAACTGATAGAACTACTTGATGAAGGTTGAAATGCGGGTCCAGAACTAGATTTTCCTGGAGCCATTTGACCGGACAGCTCATCGAACGTGACGTGAATAGTTTCCATGATATCTCGAGTTCTTTTGTTGTAGATTCGGTAACCCTTCTTGTTTGATGCATAACCTACAAAAACTCCAATGTCCGCCTTAGCTCTTAATTTACTTAAATCTTGACCGTCATTCGTTGGATAGCTCAACGCACCAAACACACGAAGGTAGGAAAGATCAGGTTTTCGTTTATGGACAAGTTCGTATGGAGTTTTTCCATGAGATGTGTGTATGAGAAAACGATTTTGGGTGTAGCAAGCAGTGGCAATGGCTTCAGCCCAGAGAAACATTGGAACCTTTGAATAAATAAGCATTGTTCTTGCGGCTTCCACAAGAGTTCGATTTCGTCTTTCAACTACACCGTTCTGTTGAGGAGTTCGTGGAACACTTCTTTGATGACTGATTCCAACACTTTCATAAAACTGAATTAAGTCTTTGTTAACGAACTCTGTGCCATTGTCTGTTCGAACAATTCTAACCGTTTTGTTAACTCGGACATGCAGTTGTTTAATAAGTTTAATCATGACATCTGGAGTTTTATCCTTTGTTCTCAAAAACTTAACCCAAGTGAATGGGAGAAGTCATCAACCACAACTAACACATATCTCTTCCCATTAATAGTTTGCACTCTCATGGGTCCACATAAATCCATGTGAATAGTATGTAGAACTTCCATAACTGAATTTGTAGGTTTGGGTTTATGGGCATACTTCTTGCTTTTTCCCAATTGACATGCTGAACAAAGATGATCCTTTTCATACTTAAGTATAGGTAGTCCTCTTACTAAGTCCTTTCTGGAAAGATTGTTTATGGTACCAAAGTTCAAGTGATTGAGACGACGGTGACATAGCCATGACTTAGTTTTAGAATCCTTTGACAGCAGGCAGATGGGTGAAGATTTCATCATGTCTTCGATAGAGATGGTGTATAGGTTTGAACCACGAGTTCCTCTGAGAAGCTCCACACCATCAAGTTCTCTAACAAAGCAAGTATGTTTTCTGAAGGCCACTTCTAAGTCAGAGTCACAAAATTGTCCAACAGAAAACAGATTATGTCCAAGACCTTCAACATAATATACCCTGGAAATCACACTATCTCCAACCACGTAATCTCCATAACCCATAATAGCACCAAAATGATCATTTCTGAATCTCACAGTTCCGATGAATTTACTCACGAAGTTCATGAGCCGCGACCGGTCTCCAGTCATATGCTAGGAACAGCCTGAGTCCAAGTACCACAGAACGATTTGAACGACCTGCAGTTGAACACAGACAAGAATGGATAACTGGATAATTGGGATCCTTATGCAAGAATGGGTTCCATTTGGTTAGTAACATTGATTGGAACACCCACATCAGAAGTAGAAATAATGGAATCATCAGGGATAGATGCAGTGCTAGTGTCCACATTAGACCTATTCAAAGTATGTTCACTTCTTAAAGGAATAGTTCTACCAGTAGGCATCCATTTCCTAATGGGCATTGATCTAGATAATTTAGGGCATATCACATTAAGATTGAATTTGTGGCCAGTAGGTATCCACTAATAACCTACGTTACTAAACTTCCTTCCTGTGGGTTTCCAATGTTTACTAACCTTGTTCCGCCATTGCTTTCTAGCCTTCTTAGCCAGATATTTTGCATTAACTATCTTAACAGGGCATTTAACAGCATTAATCAAATCATTCACACCACATTCAAGATTAGTAACAGAAACCAAGCAATCATCATTACATGTTTTGCCAAAAGTAGCAGAATTCGCATTAATTACAGTACGCTTAGAGCTAACACTAGAATCAACACGATTCGTTTTATTCAAATTCTCCCTAAGGTGATCTTCTACTCTCTTCCACTGAACATTCCTAGCATGCAAGGTCCTATCATTCTTTGTGTTGCCTTGAGGCATTGACCCGCTCACTTTGGTGTCATTTGTTACTCCTGTAGTGGGAATTGGAACATTAGTTGGTTCTGCTATTTTTTTCATTCCTGAACTAGAAGTGCAGGGATCTGAACTACTTGAAGGCACATTAAAATTCACTTTCTTAATATTGGGCATCAAATGGTTTGTATACTTAGCACTAGGCATGGAACAAGGCATCACAGCTTTATCTTTCGCACCTAAGGATTTAGGACATGTTGCTATTAAACATTCAAACATATCTTGAGATCGTTTGGCCTGAATGCAAGCAAACCTAATTCCACTATCAAGTGGCTTATTTATGAAGTCCTCTTCTACAATCTCACGGAGACATTCAAGACTATCCTTAAGTCGAGCAAGATAATTATGAAATACAAGTTCGTTATTCCTAAGATGAGGAGGAATGTATTTAACAGTCACAGTATATTTGCAGTCTGCAGATGACTTTGATGCAACATTCTCATTAAAGACAAGTAGCATTTTCCCTTTTTCCTGACTCCTCAGATTCTCAATCTCCTTTTGTAAAGATGTTATTTTTTCGTTGTTCTTGTCACGAGTGACTTTCATTGAATCATATAACTCCTTAAAGTGTCGTTTAACCTTTTCATTTTCTTCTAGAAAACTCTCATTTTCTTTTTGTAAAACATTAACCAAGTTTTGAAGATAAAACGTTTGAGAATACTGAGAATCTAAAGGAGGAGGCATTTGGGAGTCAGTCACTTTGTTCTTTTCACCCTTTAATTGTGAAACTTGGGTTCTCATTTTTCTGATCATGTTACAATGAACTCGAATTTGTTCATCACGTTTGCTTATTTCAAAAACTGCATCAAATTCAGGAGCATCCAAGGATGTCTTGATATTTGAGGTATTAACATTTTCTTTTAGATGTTGATATTTTAATTGCAAAGCAAGATGCTCAACTTCCAATTTAGAAAACTGTTTCACCAGGTTATCATGATCATCCTGTTCAACTTTATCATGCAGTTTAGAGTTAGTTTTCTCAAGCTCAATGACACGATCATGGGAGACTTTCAGAGCAACAGATAATTCATGAAATTGAGATGCATTAATTGAACAATTCGTGGCAGTGTAAAACACATCTTGAGTGATACATTCAGAAATTATATTCTCATTTAAGGTATGCAAGTTCTTCCTCTCAATCTCATTGTATTTTAATTCACGCTCATAGTCATTGACATCAACTATCATAGCATCAAATTCCTTTTCTATTTTTTTAATATCTGAATCTATCCCCTTTTTAAGACTCTTAAATTGACCTTTTAATTGTTTAAAGAAAGGCATGACCTTAGTTAAATAACATTCTTTAGTTTGCTCAAAACCCCTTTCCCCCTTGATGAGCGTGTAAATACTCATCATTTTTGGTTAAATCTGAACTGCAAAACGTCTAAATATGCTCAGAAATGCATCAAAATACTGAAAATATCTCAAAGTTGCATTTTATATGTTTCAGATGCAAAATGTTTAAAATCAGATGAAAAACGAGTAAAGTTTGCATAATTGGCAGTTTCAGCCCCCCGACTTTCAAAAAAATGGCAAAATCAGTCCCTAGGCATTTATTTTAAAAGAAAAGTCACCAGAGGTCCCTTTGAAATCATATGTTGTCATATTTAGTCCTTTGGTGAAAAGTTCCAAAAGTTTTGAGAAATTTCAGTTTTGGTCCCTGGATTTTTAAAAATGGTCATATTTAATCCTTGGAATTTCAAAAGTGTCAAAATTAGCCTTGGTCTATTAAAGATTGGCAAGACCAACCCTTGGACTACATCTTCATAAATTACAGTTTGGTCCCTGGAATTTCAAACTTTACACCTTTGGTCCTTGTGTTATTTATATCCCAAATATAAACCGGATCCTATATAAACCCAAGCCCAAATAAAAAACCCTTGGCCCAAATCTTTTACCCGGTCCAAACCCGAACCCAAATACCCACGTTTAAAATAATATTACCCGCCCCCTTTTCCTGTCTTCCCCGACCACCATGTCCCCTCCACCTCACCTCCAGCCACCAACAACTCTCCACCCCTACTCCATGTTTTGTTCCCCCCTCCTCAACAACCCTCCAAATGCATTAAATGCATCCCTTCCCTGTCCCAACTGGCTTGTACCAGTTTTGGCGCCAAAATGCATAAACGGCCAAGATTGATACCAACCAATCCAAGGGTCCTGAAAATTGCTGGGATATGCTCAGAAAGAGGAGAGAAGGAGATTGGAGTATAAAAAGAAGGAAGAAGAAGGAAGAATAGATAGTAGTTAGTTTATTTCTTAAAGTGTATGTCGTTTTTAAGCTTATAATATTTTAAATAGTTCTTAATTGTATTTTCCAGTTTATTTGTATCAAACAAAAGCATTTAAGTGTATTGCAACTTATTTCAAGTGTCAATTCAAGCTTATGTTACAATTTCATGTTTTAGTCCACTGTTGAAATTATCAGTTTCCAAATCCTATGTACAAGCTCTTAGTAATCTGTTTTTAAAGTCAAACAAGCTCAAACTAGCTTATTGAAGCCTTCCATAAGCTCACATTTCAGTTTCAATCACCTTTGGATATTGGACAACAAAAGTCAAAACAGGGCAAAAATGATGCAGAAATGGATATGGGTTGGTTCAAAGCTGGAATTGGGTTGATTTATAGTTATTTGGGTTGATTTAGATAGGTTAGAGGTTCTGGTTTCATTGTTGGCAATCCATTGTGGCTAAGGACATGTGTAAGTCATTTTCTAGTTTCATAGCATAATCTGTTTTAGTAGATTATAAGTAGTTAAATCTGTTAATTAAGGTGTAATTAAGTTAGCTTGACTTAGCTTGATCATTGAAACAAGTTTGCTCAGTATTGGTTTCATTAATTTTGCAAAACAGTTGAGATTAGGGTGTTTGGATCTGCTGCACATTCTGTCTTAGAAGGGTAGTCAGTGGTTGTTTTTTATTGTTTGTGGTTTGTTTAGTTCATTTGAGCTCTTATCTGTCTTAGTTTGTGCCTGCAAAACTCTCATAGTCAAAATCTTGGTTCATCTGTCTTAACTTGCTTACTGTTGAGATTTTTAATAACCAATCACTTATTTTGTGTTTAATATTCATAGACAAAGTTTGTGTTAGCCTCATTACATCCATAAACATCATTATCAGGCCTCACATTGGATTCAAAACTCAAATAAGTCAACATCTTAAAACTGCACTAAAGTCAAAACAGTGAAAAATCCATTTTGAAGCTAACTGAACTGATTTTTCTTGGGTTCATTTTTAAGCCAATTTAAGTGAAACTTGTGTTTTTAGAAAGTTCAACTGGTCTACTTGCTTATTACCATTTTTGAAGAATTTTGTAAATTTTCTATAAGCACCAAAACTGCTTTTCAAAATGGGCCAAAATGCCCTGTACACACTCAGTATTAACTGAGTGTGCACAGGTGAATCACAGGTCCTGTAACAAGCTCATTTGAGCTTGTCCAAAGCTCAAATTTGGTTTACTGGTTCTTGGCTAGGTCTTGTTTAGGTTCCAATTTTTATTTTTGAGTTTAGCTTATTTGGGTGGCCTGTGCTTAAGCTGCAAAACAGACCCAAAACCTGTTTTAAGCACATAAGCTTAAGTCATCAAATCTGATCAAGTTGCAAATTAGAGGTCTAAAGCAGTTGAGACTTGTTGCATTTTGGTACTTGTATCATTTTATAGCTTCTGTAAACAGTTGGTAGCTTTTTGTGGCTTGTGGCTTATTTTGAGTGCTTAATTATAAGGACTTATCATTGCAGTTTCAATTTCTTGTACACAAGCTACTGTTTTTCTATTTCTCCTAGTTTCATAATATTATTTTAGACCTATCTTGAATTTTTCAGATTTTTCCTAGCCTGTTTGCTATTTTTCTGCATTAAAATCAATTTTAGCACTTTTAAATAGCATTTAATACAATTAATTAAGAAAAGCTTCAAAAAAATAATTTTTCATTTTTCTTAAGTTAAGATAAATATAAAAAGCTAAAAAAATATTTTTCCAGATTTTTCTTAGTAAAATTTGTATTTTTAAGTAATTTAAGTAGTTTTAAATAGTTTTTAATTCATAGAAAATAAAAAAATAATCAGAAAAATACAAAAATAGTTTTGAAAATTCTCTTTTGATATTTTAGATTTTTCTAAGTCTTCATTTTATTTTTCTAGCTTTATTTCACATTTTCTTGTATTTTAGGTAATTATTTAATAGTTAAAAATAGTTTTTAATTAATAATAAATAGATAAATAGTTATAAAAATAATTTTCTTTTTCTATAAATTTCCTTTTATCAGTAGGTTTGTAAAAATGACATTTTCATATTTTTAGGATTAATATTGTGTAAGTTTCACATTTTTATTTGTACGTCGCGTAGTTTTTAATTTCAGTTTTATTAAAACATAAAAACAAAAACATCGTTTAAAAAATAGTGATAGCGTTTATTTAATAGTTTTTATCTTTTAAATTCTCTTTACTTTGCATTTAAGCCGTTGTAATTTGTTGGCTTTTTCTGTAGTTATAATCATAATCAAATACTCTTTTCCGTTCAAATTCCTCGATCACTATACGTTTGGTGATCCATTGCATAGCTCGCTGGGACATAACGACCCGGGGAAACCCTACACTCCTCAGATCTTCATTGCATTCGTGTCTGAACCGTTTTAAGTTCCTTACGGTCGGCCATTCACAAGTGGCCGGTTTGTGTGAGAAAACTTGACGGTTTTGCTCGGATCAAAATTTTGGCACCGCTGCCGGGGAGCTGTGCTGATTATCTTACGTCTAGCAGATTAGTAGTTTGAATACTCACTCTTTGTTCATATCATCCATCTATCTATATATATATCCATATTTTCTTATAAAAAATCCAAAAACCCAAAAACAGCAAAAACGTATAAAACACAAAAATATTTTCCTTTTGTTTCTATATATGTATCAAAAATAAAAATACAAAAAGATTTGTCGTTTTCTTTAATAATAACAACATAAAAGATTACCACCGCAAACCAAGGCAGTGCACTACCTAACTGGGGGTGCGACCATAATAAGTTCCCGAACTAAAGATTTAAAACTTGCCTTTGTGTCCTTGTGATTGGTGTACCTTTTTCAAAGAAGCCATTCATCTTGTGATTATTGGTTAAGTTCACTGTTGTTTTGCCTCAATTTTGTTTTACTTGAATTTGTTGTGATATCTACTTGTCAAAAACATAAAACCCAAAAAGATTCTTCTTACCCCATTTTCACCAATTTCATAATTCCCTTCCTTAATTCTCTTGTTTCCCCGAGTTACGTCTAGTGCATGCGCACCCGTTCTTCTAGATCATTGAGTCCTTTGCGTGATCTAGCAGAAATTCCTAGAAGACGTTCTCGTAGACGTGCTGCCCAAATAGTCGAACCCGAGATTCGTACTATTTCAAACAACAATATGGCAGACGAACGAACTATGGCGAAATGCTCCGGCACCCACGAGGGTTATGGAGACGCCATCGTTTTACCAGTAATCAATTCTGATCACTTTGAATTGAAGACACATTTGATCCAACTTGTGTCTACGAATCAATTCCGCGGGTTTGATCGAGAAGACCCGTATGCACACATCCGTTGGTTTAACAAGTTGACCGCAACGATCAATTTCAAAGATGTGCCACAAAAGGTGATCAAGTTGATGCTTTTTCCATTCTCACTTGAGGGGACAGCCCGGATTTGGCTGGAAAAAGAACCCCTCGATCCATCGAAACTTGGGAGGATCTTGTTCAAAAGTTTGTCAATTATTTCTTTCCTCCATCAAAGACGACCAATCTTAAAAATGAAATTTCTGGATTTCGTCAAAATTTCGATGAAAACTTTGGAGAGGCATGGGAGAGATTCAAAGATCTCCTCAGGAAATGCCCCCATCATGAATTCACGGAGCTTCAACAAGTCAATATCTTTTACAATGGGTTGAACGGTGACGATCAAGATTCCTTGAATGCAGCCGCAGGCGGCAATATCTTGAATCGTAGACCTAAAGATGTGATTGAGATTTGCGAGAAAAAATCAAAAGTTCCTATTTCTCGCAACAAAGTCAATACTCCTAACATTCCTTCTTCTTCATCCAATAACTCTTCTGAGTTAGCAGCTCCGATAGCCGCTCTAACGGATGCCATCCGTTGTATGATTAAGGATGTTAAGGAGATCAAAAGCGAAATTCATAAGCCAGAACCGGTCAAAGCCGTAAACAAGGTGTGTGAAACTTGTAGTGGTCCACACGCGTATTATGATTGTCAAGCAACCGATGCTTCCTTTTACCAAGCTCCCGTAGCTTCGGTAAACCACAGTCAATACCGACCACAGGCTGATCCTCACTACCGTGCACCTAGCGGTATGACACCACCCGGTTTTCCTCCTGTGCAAAACCATGGCAATCAAAATCGCTTTGTTCCGAATCAAGGACAAAATTTCAATAACTCTCAAAATTTCAATCAAAACCGGAACAATTTCAACCAACCTTATCAAGCTCCAAATCAGCAGAGTTATCAACAACCTTCTCAAGCTCCCCTACCAAATGACTTCATGAAAAACACTGAGTCAAGCATACGTTCAATGCAAACTCAGATCAATAACATGAGAGTTGAGCTAAGGAAGGAAATTGATACCACATTGTCTCGGCAGACAAATGAGTTGAAGAATATGATGAGCAGTTTCATGAACATGAATATGAACAAAGCTTCATCATCTTCGGGAGGACTCCCAAGCAATACAATTCCCAATCCAAATGCCGAGTTGAAAGCCGTCACCACTCGTAGTGGTAAGACGCACAATGGACCTTCGACTCCAATGCCCCTCCTCCTGTAGCATTGAGTCAAGTTACCAAGGATACAACGGACAAGGTGCAATTCTCAAGCCCACGAAGTACGCACCGTCCCACCTTCGGTAGTCCAAGCTTTAAGTCCGGAACCCTAAGTTCCGAAGACAAATTCTGAGCCAGAAAACACTTCCATCCCGGCTCAAAATTCTAGTCAGCTTCCTTACCCATCAAGAATGAATGATGAGAAGCTCAAAGACAAAAACAAAGAGCAAATGGAAAAATTTTTCCAAATCTTCAATGAGCTACACTTTGATATAAGCTTCGTTGATGCTCTCGTTCTAATGCCTAAATTTGCATCCACGCTTAAAGGCTTACTCACCAACAAAGATAAGCTATCTGAGATGGCTAAAACCCCTCTCAATGAGCAATGCTCAGCGGTCCTTATCAAGAAGCTTCCCAAAAAGCTTGAAGACCCTGGCAGATTTCTAATCCCATGTGATTTCTTGGGGATGGTTCAGTGCTCCGCCTTGGCCGATCTTGGCGCTAGCATTAACCTCATGCCACTCTCAGTATGGAAGAAAATGTCTCTTCCTAAACTTTCATCCACTTGTATGACACTCGAGCTAGCGGACCGTACCATAACTCGTCCACTTGGGATAGCCGAGGATGTCGTGATGAAAGTGGGAAATTTTCACTTTCCTACTGACTTTGTTGTAGTAGACTTCGATGCAGATCCTAAAGTCCCCCTCATCTTAGGGAGAGCTTTCTTGAGAACGAGTCGTGCTCTGATTGATGTGTTTGTTGAAGAGTTGACCATACGGGTTGACAACGTAGAGCTCACATTGAATATCAACCAGAACTCCAAACCTCTGTCCAAACAGAGTGTTGCCACAATTGATCAAAGATCTGAAAGATTCAATGCAACACTCTCAAATTTCACGGTTAAGACGAGTCACCAAAAACGTGCGAAGTTAAAAGCTTTGAAAATCAGCCCTGGTTCAAACAAATGGTTTGAGAGTTGTACCAGGAAAGTCAAGAGTGTTCTTGATGATGATGATCTAGAATCGAAGATTTCATCGGAAGTGGTGGAAATTGCTAGCTCTAAGAGCACACCACTTGTCCCACCTCCGGAATCAGTTTGTCGCATCGAGTTTGTTAACTCTGTGGATGAAACCAAACTCTCTTCAGTTTCATCTGAATTGGATGATGATGTTTGTGATCCAATGGGAGACATTCTTCCCATTGATGAATTGCTCAAAAAGAATCCATCATCTTCTAGTCTTATTCCCGACTCTTCCATCCCTTCTCTCACTCCTGATGAGGAAGATGACAACTTTTGGAATGAAGTCGATGCATTTCTTAGTGATGAGTCAATTCCAACGGGAATTGATAATACTTACTTTGATCCGGAGGGAGACATCATTTTTTTGGAAAATCTGTTGATTGAAGAACCGTTTCCCATCCTCCCTCCCGGACATCTTATTGACAATCACCATATAAGCTTCAAGTTTAAGCTTAAAAGTGTCAAAACTGGTGATTTGCTTCTTTCTGATGAAGAATGGACTTGCATCCTCATGTACGTCTTTATTCCATTCTTCACAGATGGTGTGGTTGCTCTTTCCCTTTTCTCTTTCGGGAATGAGGACACCATTTTTGACCCCGGTATCATCCCTTATAGTTTCTACTATTAACAATACCGCGGTTGTATCTCGTCGGTGTGGAACTTTCTGATGTTCATATGTTTATTAACATTGTGAACGAAAGTCCGATCGAGATTGGTTTTCCACGTTACTTTCCCCATGAACAAATGAATTCGGGGTCGAGTCAAGCTAGCGACTCGGGAATCAAAAACAGTAGCATGCCATATGGGTTTTCACCCATATTTCTGACTTCTTTCTATCTTTCTACCACCCTAGTGTGGGGGGGGTTGCCCCACATGTTATGTATATATGCAAGTTTCCAAAAAAAAAATCTTTCAAAATAATGGCCGTAATATTTCCCTTTTTCGTTCTTTGTTTCGGCATAACCGCCGGTACTTTGAATATTGAGGGCAATATTCATTTCTAAGTGTGGGGGGGAATTCTCACGAATTTTATCCATGTAATTATACCGCCTAATTCCCCCGTTTTTGGCCAAAATATTTTTTGGAGTAAGTGTTTTACACTGACTCATCTTATGGTTATCAGTCCGCCTTGTCTAATAAACAAAAGGATTGGCTAATCCAGGAGCAAACGGCTCTTGGTAAAGATATCTCAAATCCGTTGACGGCTTGCAATTTGCCCAAAATTGTATGGTATTCAGCTCACCATATCCTAAAAAGTGAAGAGTTGGCTAGCCCGCAAGTTTATGGCTTGTGGTAAAGGCAGTGGAAAAACCATAATTGGTAATCAGCTCACCAAAGATAATACTGATAATTTATCTAAGAGTTGGCTAGTCCAGAGCAAACGGCTTCTGGTAAAGACAAATCAAATCCGTTGGAAGATGGTGGTTTGCTCAAAATCACATGGTTATCGGTGTACCATAGTTCTTACTTGAACTGAATCATTTGGCTACTCCAGAAGTAATGGCTTTTGGTAAAGAGATTCAAATCCATTAAGTTTTTCTCAAAAGATTGCTAGGGACTAGCAATAGTTTAGTGTGGGGATTGATGAGTGTGTAAATACTCATCATTTTGGTTAAATCTGAACGCGCAAAACGTCTAAAAATGCTCAGAAATGCATCAAAATACTGAAAATATCTCAAAGTTGCATTTTATATGTTTTAGATGCAAAATGTTTAAAATCAGATGAAAAACGAGTAAAGTTTGCATAATTGGCGTTTCAGCCCCCGACTTTCAAAAAATGGCAAAATCAGTCCCTAGGCATTTATTTTAAAAGAAAAGTCACCAGAGGTCCTTTTGAAATCATATGTTGTCATATTTAGTCCTTTGGTGAAAAGTTCCAAAAGTTTTGAGAAATTTCAGTTTTGGTCCCTGGATTTTTAAAATGGTCATATTTAATCCTTGGAATTTCAAAAGTGTCAAAATTAGCCTTGGTCTATTAAAGATTGGCAAGACCAACCCTTGGACTACATCTTCATAAATTACAGTTTGGTCCCTGGAATTTCAAACTTTACACCTTTGGTCCTTGTGTTATTTATATCCCAAATATAAACCGGATCCTATATAAACCCAAGCCCAAATAAAAAACCCTTGGCCCAAATCTTTTACCCGGTCCAAACCCGAACCCAAATACCCACGTTTAAAATAATATTACCCGCCCCCTTTTCCTGTCTTCCCCGACCACCATGTCCCCTCCACCTCACCTCCAGCCACCAACAACTCTCCACCCCTACTCCATGTTTTGTTCCCCCCACCTCAACAACCCTCCAAATGCATTAAATGCATCCCTTCCCTGTCCCAACTGGCTTGTACCAGTTTTGGCGCCAAAATGCATAAACGGCCAAGATTGATACCAACCAATCCAAGGGTCCTGAAAATTGCTGGGATATGCTCAGAAAGAGGAGAGAAGGAGATTGGAGTATAAAAAGAAGGAAGAAGAAGGAAGAATAGATAGTAGTTAGTTTATTTCTTAAAGTGTATGTCGTTTTTAAGCTTATAATATTTTAAATAGTTCTTAATTGTATTTTCCAGTTTATTTGTATCAAACAAAAGCATTTAAGTGTATTGCAACTTATTTCAAGTGTCAATTCAAGCTTATGTTACAATTTCATGTTTTTGTCCACTGTTGAAATTATCAGTTTCCAAATCCTATGTACAAGCTCTTAGTAATCTGTTTTTAAAGTCAAACAAGCTCAAACTAGCTTATTGAAGCCTTCCATAAGCTCACATTTCAGTTTCAATCACCTTTGGATATTGGACAACAAAAGTCAAAACGGGGCAAAAATGATGCAGAAATGGATATGGGTTGGTTCAGAGCTGGAATTTGGTTGATTTATAGTTATTTGGGTTGATTTAGATAGGTTAGAGGTTCTGGTTTCATTGTTGGCAAGCCATTGTGGCTAAGGACATGTGTAAGTCATTTTCTAGTTTCATAGCATAATCTGTTTTAGTAGATTATAAGTAGTTAAATCTGTTAATTAAGGTGTAATTAAGTTAGCTTAACTTAGCTTGATCATTGAAACAAGTTTGCTCAGTATTGGTTTCATTAATTTTGCAAAACAGTTGAGATTAGGGTGTTTGGATCTGCTGCACATTCTGTCTTAGAAGGGTAGTCAGTGGTTGTTTTTTATTGTTTGTGGTTTGTTTAGTTCATTTAAGCTCTTATCTGTCTTAGTTTGTGCACAAAACTCTCATAGTCAAAATCTTGGTTCATCTGTCTTAACTTGCTTACTGTTGAGATTTTTAATAACCAATCACTTATTTTGTGTTTAATATTCATAGACAAAGTTTGTGTTAGCCTCATTACATCCATAAACATCATTATCAGGCCTCACATTGGATTCAAAACTCAAATAAGTCAACATCTTAAAACTGCACTAAAGTCAAAACAGTGAAAAATCCATTTTGAAGCTAACTGAACTGATTTTTCTTGGGTTCATTTTTAAGCCAATTTAAGTGAAACTTGTGTTTTTAGAAAGTTCAACTGGTCTACTTGCTTATTAACATTTTTGAAGAATTTTGTAAATTTTCTATAAGCACCAAAACTGCTTTTCAAAATGGGCCAAAATGCCCTGTACACACTCAGTATTAACTGAGTGTGCACAGGTGAATCACAGGTCCTGTAACAAGCTCATTTGAGCTTGTCCAAAGCTCAAATTTGGTTTACTGGTTCTTGGCTAGGTCTTGTTTAGGTTCCAATTTTTATTTTTGAGTTTAGCTTATTTGGGTGGCCTGTGCTTAAGCTGCAAAACAGACCCAAAACATGTTTTAAGCACATAAGCTTAAGTCATCAAATCTGATCAAGTTGCAATTTAGAGGTCTATAGCAGTTGAGAGTTGTTGCATTTTGGTACTTGTAGCCTATTTTAGCTTCTGTCATCAGTTGGTAGCTTTTTGTGGCTTGTGGCTTATTTTGAGTGCTTAATTATAAGGACTTATCATTGCAGTTTCAATTTCTTGTACACAAGCTACTGTTTTTCTATTTCTCCTAGTTTCATAATATTATTTTAGACCTATCTTGAATTTTTCAGATTTTTCCTAGCCTGTTTGCTATTTTTCTGCATTAAAATCAATTTTTAGCACTTTTTAAATAGCTTTTAATCCAATTAATTAAGAAAAGCTTCAAAAAAATAATTTTTCATTTTTCTTAAGTTAAGATAAATATAAAAAGCCAAAAAAATATTTTTCCAGATTTTTCTTAGTTAAATTTGTATTTTTAAGTAATTTAAGTAGTTTTAAATAGTTTTTAATTCATAGAAAATACAAAAATAATCAGAAAAATACAAAAATAGTTTTGAAAATTCTCTTTTGATATTTTAGATTTTTCTAAGTCTTCATTTTATTTTTCTAGCTTTATTTCACATTTTCTTGTATTTTAGGTAATTATTTAATAGTTAAAAATAGTTTTTAATTAATAATAAATAGATAAATAGTTATAAAAATAATTTTCTTTTTCTATAAATTTCCTTTTATCAGTAGGTTTGTAAAAATGACATTTTCATAATTTTAGGATTAATATTGTGTAAGTTTCACATTTTTATTTGTACGTCGCGTAGTTTTTAATTTCAGTTTTATTAAAACATAAAAACAAAAACATCATTTAAAAAATAGTGATAGCGTTTATTTAATATTTTTTATCTTTTAAATTCTCTTTAATTTGCATTTAAGCCGTTGTAATTTGTTGGCTTTTTCTGTAGTTATAATCATAATCAAATACTCTTTTCCGTTCAAATTCCTCGATCACTATACGTTTGGTGATCCATTGCATAGCTCGCTGGGACATAACGACCCGGGGAAACACTATACTCCTCAGATCTTCATTGCATTCGTTTCTGAACCGTTTTAAGTTCCTTACGGTCGGCCATTCACAAGTGGCCGGTTTGTGTGAGAAAACTTGACGGTTTTGCTCGGATCAAATTTTTGCCCCCCTCAGTTATCCCTGTAGGTGTGATTCTCTTCTTACACATCTTCTCAAAATCAACAAATAGTTGATAAACAACATACAGGCTGATTAAGGTCTTGCCATTAGTGGCAATAGATCTAGGAACTAAATGCATTGGTGTATTTGGAGGATACACAGTTGCTACAGGCATTTTCCTAAAGGGAGTGTTCGTTTCAACAAGTACATTAACTTTTTGCTTATCCATGTCCTTTTTCCAAAAAACTTGTTCTGGGGTTAATAGAGTTTGAGCCTTAAACTTGTTTAGGGAGATCCAATTTTCCTTAGTGTAATCATGGGGTTTGATTGTTATATTATTCTCTTTACACGCAGGATTGTTAAGCTTCTTATCCATTTTCTCCCTAGATGCATCATCTAATTTTCTATCCTCTTCCGTGCTTCCTATACATGATGGTGTTTGCCTGGGCTTAAGAATCTCATTGCCATCATAGATTACCTTTTGTGCTTCTCTTGCTTTCTTACCATACTCAGGATTAGGATCCTTAATAATGGGAATACTATGCTTATCGCTTAAAACTCTATGCTTAGTGACCATGTGAGCAATTTGAATGGTGTTTCCTTGTACGTACAACTTATTTTTTAAAGTATTTAGATTAGAAAAGTCATTCAAAAGTTTTGATTCCTTAGCGTTAAATTCTTGTTTAAGCACTTTAACATTTTCTTGAAGCTCTTACTTTTGCTTAATAGTTTTAGAAAGCTTTTCTTGTAAGGAGTTTAACTCTTGTTTTAACACTTCTTCTCTAAAATTACTTTTTCTAATAATTGTACGCATTTGGTCATCCATTTCCTGCTCACGGGTAGTTAATTCAAACTTAGCACGTTGTTCATAAATAGCAACTTGTTCTTTATAGGCATTCAGTTCAGAGATAATAGAATCATCAGGGGCACATGCAGTGTATTCATCAAAAACATAGTCATCATTGACTGCAGAAGATGCATCACTTGGTTCAATCACTCTCTCACTTTGGATCACATATTGATCATATGGGACAATATTATTATTACCCATATTCGCAATATCTGAGTCACAAGTTTCCTGTGATTGCACTTTATCATGCATCTTTTGCTGATCAACATCATCATATAGTTTTAATACCTCAGAGATGATTGATTCTTTGGATGGACCAGCTTGTTGTGATGATGAGACCTTTGGAGAGACCATTGGAGAAATGCTAGCCATGAAAATTGTCTGTGCAGTAGGTTCATCATCGACGTCAGAGTCGTATGCATCACAGTCAGCGACTTGAAAGGCATTCTGATGATTGTGACCTATCTCCTGAATTGGCTGCTCATCCACATCTGCATCATATGTCTTGGCATTGCCCTCAGTAAGAAAAAGAAACTCCTCTTCATCCAAAACAGCACCATTATCCTGAGCTTGTACAAGTAACATCTTGTCTCTGAAGTACTCTGCATTTTGAGGACGTTTTGGAGATGTGCAGTTCCTTGCTATATGTCCATCACCACCACAGTTGTAGCACTTAATTGACTTTGCTTGACCTTGATTTCCATTCCTTCCCCGATTCTGATTAGCCACATACCCTCCACCTACTCCACCTCTTCCCTGTTCATACTGCCTACCTTGAACTGGTTGCACCATAACTTTTCCATCTCTGACAATAGCATGATTGTGTAGATTGGATGCAGTTCTGATCTCATTGTTAGTGTGAGGACTGTTGGTATGTGGATTGAAGGTCAATTTTTATTTAACCATAAGAGCCAGTTTGTTAGGAATTGGAAATTCCATGTTAAAGTGTCGGTCACCCCAATTATAGTCTAGCAGATGTTAGCTCGTAGACTTGTAGTTATTTACGTTATTTAGTAGTTTATTAGTTAGTTTGTAACGTAGTTTAGTTTAGTGTAACACCGTGGAGGAAGGACGGGTCTTTACCCACTGTATACCTGATCCACAGGCCGATAGGAGGTCGTGTATTCTGTAACTATAAATACCCCTTCCATCCATGGAAGGGGTGGAGCTTCTCAATCTAACCTTTCATTTTTTGTTCTACAAGTCTCTACCAAGAAACTCCCTCTCTCTACTTTCTCTCTCTAAAATGTCTAACATGTATTTTGATCATCCAAGACCACCCGAATCATCATAACACAATAATATAACGATCCTACAAATGGTACCAGAGCCATGGTTATTGTGTTATCTTTGATTTTTGTGGTCTCGTATCATGGTTATGTTGGTTTTTGGATCATGTTAAAAACTGTTTTTAATACTATTTTTTGTGGGTCGGATAACTGTTTCCGATTACTTTTGTGGAAAACAGTTTTTATCATGTTTTTCGTATTCTTTTGTTTGGTTAACAAATACATGTCATGGTAAATCAATATTATATCAGTTTGTGTTCTCTAGTCCAAACAGTCCGTATATGATGTTTTTGTTACCATTTCAGTGATGTTATTGGGGTCATTGTGGTCATTTCTGGGTTGTTAAAACGTGTTCAAATGGGTCAATATGAATATTCATAGCAGTGTTTTTGGGTATGTATGAAGATAGTCGCAAAACTTGTCGGAAAACTCATCGGAAAATGTCATTTTTCAAGTTAGCAACTTGTCAAAAAATTGTCCAGATTCATTGAATCTAACCAGCGACTTGTGCTCTTAATTTTGGGTAGCGACTTGTTCTTTAACAAGTGGCGACTTGTACATCTATTGCAGTAGCGACTTGGAGATTTGCTGTTTTTTTTAAAAGTCAGTAGCGACTTGCTTTGAAAAAAATGGGTAGCGACTTGCTTTGAAAAAATAGCTAGCGACTTGACTCATATCAAAATGGCTAGCGACTTATTTGTAAAGACATAAAGATGAAGAAAGACCTAGCGACTTGACTCCAAGACCTAGCGACTTGTGACAGAACATAAATGTTGGCGACTTATTGACTCTTGCAACTTATTGACTCTAGCGACTTGTTTGAAATATATTATAAGAAAGGATGAAGAAGAAGTTACCACAAGACACGACCACAACTCAACTACGACATCAGTCAACTAACATCATATGTCCCCTTTCGATTTATAACGAATTGAAATGGCACTGTCCATAAGACTCAATCAAAACCCAAAACAACCACTGTCAATTCTAATCCAAAACAACAACCTCAAAGATCATTCAAACAAAAACCAATTATTGTTTTAATCTCAGATTGATTCGTGTTATTCATGGTTTAACATGACCTTTAAGATCCTTAACACGAAAAAATTCATCATTGATTTGTTTTTGAAGTTATTCTTCAATGAATATACGAATTTATAAGAGTAGAAATATAACATACATGTTATTTTCTCTCTTCTATTCGATTCATGTTTCTGTTGAAGTAATTAAAACCTACCTGAAATATGTCCTTGAAGCCGACTCATATGTCCAAGCCATCCCTGTGGCACCCTCATTCTGAGGTTGTTAAGTCTTGAAAGATTAAATCTTTCAGGCTTGAGACATGTCCTAGGATTGTGCTACTATAAGCCTTCTTGATTATGTGATAAGATTTGGTGTGAGTTAGAGTTATTTGTGAGATGAATGGTTTTTTTTATGCTGCGAGATCTTGGAAGGAGGCGGATTTTTTTTAGGGTTTGGAGAAGTATGTGTCACAGAGATGAGAGGCGTAATATTCAGAAGTGATTTTTAGGGTTAGGTTATGTGTGTGAAGCTTATATAACCGGTTACTCTAATAGTGTACATGGATCAGGTTTTGTCTACTTGGGCTGCAATGTTTATTAATTGATTAATGGGCCGCATGCTTTTTGTGTTGACAAGGACTTGGGCAGGTAGTATACCGAAAAGGATATGGTATTTCATCTTTTCAAGATTGGGCTATTGGATTGGATGTGGGCCGTATATCTCAAATGGACACACGGTTTGACTTCACATTTGATATTAAAGGTTTGACGGATTAAAAAGATATTCGGAAAGTTTGAATACAAAGTTTCCTTGGGCCGTAATATGAATTGATGAGCCAGAAATCTCAAGTGATGTATTGGCCGAATATGGTGTTGTTTTTCAACTTGGACTTGATACCTTTTATTAACCGGACATCATTGATTTCTTCTGGGCCGAACAAAATGGAAATTGGTGTGGACCGAATGTGAGTGTGTAATGGACATTGGTATTTCTCGTGATCATCTAAGTTGTTGTGAGAGATTAGTATTATTTGGGTACTATTTTTGATCGGTTCATGGGGTATATTGACGTTAATGTTAAAACGGGATTTTCCATCCGAATATACTACACGCGTTGGTACCTTATCTTGGATTCTTGGAAAAAATTGAACTTTATGAAGTACTTCATTCAAGTATATGTCTAATAATCCAAGTATGTGTATTATTATGGAATGATGGAATGGATCGGGATTATTAGTTATTAATTGAGCTACATGTGACTCCCGTTGGACTTGCGCTAATGTCTTGAACCAGATGTGGTGTTAAGTAATTAAGCTAATATTTTAACATTATGGGATGCGAGTTGTAATGATGCAGTCTGACGTCGAGATTTGTGATGATGAGAATTGATGTATTGATGTGATTTGATGGGTTATGAGGTCTGACACTTTGGCTTATACATTTCCACGAAGATTATTTTGTCATGACTTATAATTGCTATTGGAACATGTTTGTCTACGGGGTTGTTTGTTCGGTATTTCTCACTTGAATTTGAAGTGACGTTTTTCCGGGCACGTTTACTTATTTCGTCTTCTTTCTTTCTACCCTTCCGCGAAGATGACTTGTTTGGGTGTTTATAGAGGGTGATAAAGACTTGACTATTTAATTACGGTTATGATTCTTTCTCGCTTAACCCACAACGTAACTATCACTTCGGTGTCTCACTCAGTTGAGAATGTCAAGAGGTTTTGTACATTGAGTACACCGTTTCTTGTTCACGAGGATCAGTACAAGTTTAAGTAACAAATCTAGGGAATTCTACTTCATGATCAAGTTTGGTATATCGGGTTTACTTCTCCATGTTGTCACTACAATAGCCGTCAGAATACGTGAATGATGTGTTTACCAAAGTGTTTACTGGATGGTTGATGATGTTGATGATGTTGGTTAATGAACCGTTGATGAACCACTGCATGTTCCCCTAAAACAGATATTCACCGGAACCAAAGTTGTCATGACACAATCAAGCTGACATTGTTTACGGTTTTGTCTTGATTTTGTAAAATCCTGTGAAAGAAACTATTTCTCGGTTTAAATCATAGACTTGTAAAATCCCGTGACAATGGAAACATCCTGGTAATAGTAAAGTGCATTTCCGGATCTATCTTACGGTTTACTCTTGGTTTTGTAAAATCCCGCGAAAGAAACTATTTTTCGGTTTAAACCAGAGAGTTGTAAAATCCCGTAATGATGGAACCATCCTGGACAAAAGGAAAGTGTATTTCGGGATCTTTTCTGATGCTGGTGCTACGATTTCTGCTTCAAAGAAGGGATAAAAGGGTGTACTTCATGAATTGGATGTGTGTTTGGATATTCGTCATGGCAGTTTGGTTATTACTTGGTTTTATGGGGTTATGTGCTTTTAACCATGGTCGGGATGAAAAACCATTATCATTGTTCACTTAAAACGTCAAATGAGGCTATATTTGAGCTTTGAACCAGAAGATGTGACAACGGCGTTAATTCAGTATTATTTATTTGAGGTAGAAGTGAAATGACACGGGCAAGTGTACTTAGTATCTGAAGGTATCGGGGATGGTTGGATGAAGATTCTTCATGATCCTTGTTCGAGCTTTTTTCCAAAAAACGAAGACTTGGAAATCTAGTTATTTTTTAGAGTCTATTTTTTCTGGAGGAATTGGGCTCTTTTTGCCACAAAAATAACTATCACTTTAAGGAGTTACGTTGTAGTGCTCAGTGTCACATTTAATTGTGGATTTTCAAGAGGTGATGTACGTCTTATACTTGATGGTTGGTTGGTTGAAGAGTATAGAGTACTTAGAGATTCAATAGAGGATGAACTCTCGGCACCGCTCTTTGTTACGTATGCGCAAGTTTAAGTCACGAGTTCGGGTTAGTTTACTTCAGGGTCAAATTCATCATATTGGGTTTACTCCATCAGCTGTCACAACAAAGAGCCTACTGAATGATAATGGGGTGATTACATGTTTTGCCAAGAGATGATGAAAAGAGAGAGATTATGACGTATGAACACTTCAGTTCATACCTCGTACTCTAAAGAAAAGAAAAGTGTACATGTCAGTGCGCTTTATCTTCTGAAGAAGAGAAATCTTCTTATTTATGACCATTCTCATCAACATGCTTCATGCTTTTTCCTAGCGCTTCAGTCATCAAGTGAACCGAACTACTGTTGATTGTTTTCTTATTCCACTTGCTCAACTATAATGATGATGGCAACATCATGTGCTAATTTTTCGGGGGAGAAGTGTGAATAGAATACTTTTGGATGATTTCACTTATTTAATCAAGAATGGCAACTCCGTATGCAATTCTTGAGGGGGAGAAGAAGTGTGAAATTACTGCATGGTTGATTATTATATGAGAATAAATGGTCAAACGGCTTCTAACTCGTGTAAGAACCGAGCTTCTTCTTATCGGGTCATCTTTACATGGAGTTTTTCTTCTATGAGCCGTTGGTTGACATCTTCACACCAGCTGATATGATTATAGAC
The DNA here is from genome assembly GCA_910596185.1 of Chrysanthemum makinoi. Lineage (NCBI taxonomy): Eukaryota > Viridiplantae > Streptophyta > Magnoliopsida > Asterales > Asteraceae > Chrysanthemum > Chrysanthemum makinoi. Next base: position 301,143,699 of record OU343225.1, read on the forward strand.
AAAGTGCTTTCGGTTAATGCTTCACGTACACATCAACATGATGATTCCGAACGATCTCTCTATTCTTGTTTGATGTGATTGGTAGTTTGGTGTTACCTTTTAGTGTGTTCGTTGCGGGCTGATTGCTGATTTCCTTGATGAACATCTTTCTATTCTTGTTTGATTGGAAGGGATTTTAGTTAAGGGGATTTGCAAGATGTAAGTTAATTGGGATGCTTTTTGGTGTGATGAAGATGTTAACTATCTATTCCCCAACTAGACAATCTTGAAGAAGGTCGAGTCTACAGTCGGTTCTACATTTTCTGCTACATGTTAGAAGACTAAAGACGAGTTGCATTTAACGATTTAAAGACTTCTTCTTAATCTGGGCATTTATCAAACAGATTGTCGGTTTAGGGGAGAGCACTAATTGGGGGAGGGTGAAAAGTCAGATTTAATCCCCAATTAGACTTGCTCATTCTGTTCTTCAGCAAGTTGATTCTCACAAAGACTTCAAGCGATCTTCTCAACAGATTTCAAGTATTTGGGCTGATAATATGTTGCTGATTCTGAAGTGTCAAAACCAGCAAGGGGGAAGGAGACACACATCTAAACACAAAGCGATTAAACTTGATGAACTTAATTCTTCTAAGTGATTGAATATATCCCGGGAAGACAAATGTTATTACCGCAGAGAAACTCAAGGTTTGACTCATGGCGAGTAAACTTGATGAACTTAATACTTCTATGTGATTGAAGATATCCTGGGAAAACAAATGTCATGACCGCAGAGAAACTCAAGGTTTTACTCATCAAGGCTTTTAGTGTTATTATTCCAACGACGTGGGGGAAGTGATGTAAGAGAAAGTTTCTGAAGATAAAAGAGGTACACAAGTGTGTGATGATTTCGATGTTATCAATCATCAGGGGAGAGAGAATTTTGTACATTGGGGGCGCTCAGCTGTCTCACTTGAGAGCTTAATCAGTGATTCAGAGATATAATCACTTATACCGGAGTTGACGTCAACAGAGATAGTCATCCGCAGAGATAATCAGTGATTCGGCCTGCTTCTTCAATGTTATCGGTCATTCTCTCTTTGGGCATTCGGGTACTTCGGGTTCTTGAGCTTCATACACCTTCTTCAGGGGGAGAGAAAATTATATATTGGGGTTATTCTTTGGCTATTGGACTTAATCTGCTACTTCGATGGTATAAGTTTCTTTGTCTTCGGGTATGTGTATTCGGGTTCGTGAGCTCTAGTCTAAGAGACTGACTGCATCAATTCAACTACTCGGGGGAAGTGGTCTCTTAACACCTTTTGGAATGGATTGCGTCAGACTTCAGTGGTTATGAAATTTGAGAATATTATTTTATGTGTGGGATGATACGTTGATGTTCTTCTTTTGGATGATATAACCTCGAACGAAGAATCACGGTGATTATTCTTAAAAGGAGCAGCAAGATCGATGATAATGGTGTGCTTCTTTGAGCACCTGGCTAATGGAAGCTTGAAAGAAAGCTTTGAATCTACTCAGCTAAAGGATTTTCGGTTTGGGGGGAAGCTGCCAAAGTCTCTCATTCTTAAAGGCTCAATTTCTTCTTTTCAAGAGCCTCAGAAGCTTTGGTGGTGGATGTTTAAGAGATGATGATTTCTATCTTCTACAACGAGGCTGCTCGATATCCTTATCTCGGTACTCGTATCATCATCTTTCTTAAACTATATCATCTACTCTATATGTGTAAATATTTATGAAAAACCAAATACAAAAATATAAAACCAAGAAAATGAAAATAGAAAAATATAAAACCAACAAAAACCCATAAAAATCATAAAATTTGAAAAATACCAAAAATATTGTTTTTCATAGACATGTCTTCTGGTATCGATAACATCTGCGGTCTTAGAAATTTCATTCAATAATGGCACGGGACCATAGATGAAGTTCGAGCAGGAGGTGTAAATATTCTTTTTCCAAAACATGTCAATAATTATGGCTTACAGTTATTTCAGACTGTAACCCGCGCTTCAAAAATGGCTTGCTATTACTTCTGATAGCAACCCGCTCTTAAAGAAAGGAAAGTGCTACGCTAAACCATTTTTCTTATATTTCGTGCACTTATCCTAAAACAAATTTGAGGAAAGTATGTCGAAGGACTGATGTTCCTACTCAAATATTTTTCCTTCTATAATTCTTCAGAAAAATATTTGTTTTAACAAAATGGTGGAAAATGAGTTGCTTGTAATCAATCGATTCAGAGTTTTCGTAATTGAAAAACTCAATCAATGACTTCAGCGCTTTTAAACTTTTCAAAGAAAGAGTCATGATTGAGTGGGAGAATGTTTTCAAATTTACATCATCTAACGGACTTTCTTAATCATCCTACGTGCTTATCTGTAAAATATAATTGCCTATGTTGAAGGACTAGGTTTCTAGGATGTGATTGTTAGGATTAGATGATTATAGATTGATTAACACATTATTCCCATACCTTATATGATCTGATTGTTATGTTGCATTGACTTTTATTAGTCGATTGTTGTTTGGGTGATGTCGACCACCATATATCCAGATGTGTGTTCACTAACGTATGCAGGTATATTGGTATATTAGAATGTTCCCGATCCAGATCCCACAATGAATATGATTGGATGCCGAAAGCGGTAAATCTTATTCATAGTTGGCATGGAAAAATGCAACGTAAGAGGTCCACCGTGATCGCAGATGGTTTTCTAAGTGATTGAAGAAAGGAGCTTAATTTGACCTCAGTTGGCATTAAATGCAACGAAGAAGTCTCACTGCATTAGCACGGTTTTCTTCCAAGCCCTACAGCCACAACATCAACAGATGCACTCAACCACCTAACATATCTTTGTGCAGGACAAGTAGTGGATGATAACATTTGTTTAAAAAACAATTTTTAATAATATTGTTTTGATAAATGGAAAAATATTGTTTTGAAAATAAATTGGACTTAATTTTGAAAATCACCGGACTTCATTTTATCAAAACTTAAGTCACTCAATCATCGACTATGGTCATCGATTGACGGAGAGAGTGATTTAAAATAAAATATTTTCAAACGATACTTCTTCACAAAAGTCCGTTTTGTACGATAATAAGTGGTGATCTAAAGATTTAATGTTATGTCATGGTATGATTTTTCTTTTGAATCAAGGTCTTTCAAAATAAAAATTTTTTTGTTCTTGTTTGATTGTGAAATTGTTTTATTTTACTTAAAGATCTCCTAAAAACAATCATACCTGACACTAACAATCTTTAATGTCTGTTATTGGTCCTCATCTGTCATTTTTCAATATTAAATCTTGCCACGTCTTTCCCCTAAAATTTTCCAAATGATTTAAATCAATCGGGATCCAAAATCTCAATTGATTTGAAATTTTTGATCGGGGGAGAGATCGTGATTTAAATCTCAAATCTGTTTTAGTCCTTTATAGGCACTCCTGCCTCCATGTGCCAAACGATTTCAATATACATAATGCACATGTTGAGGGGGAGAATTTATCCAAAAACAAGATGAGTATTTAAACCATGCCACATATTCTCCCATGTTTTCTAAACCTTATTAAATCACTTGGGATCCAAAATCTCAAAGGGTTTGATATTTTTGATCGGGGGAGAAGTTGTGATTTAATAATGAAATTTGATAAAAGGTGATCATTTTGATTCAATTGCAGTGTGCTGCCTCTCATATGTAAGCAACGCCAATCTCAAGCACATATTGAGGGGGAGAATTTCAAAAGAAAATAAACTATCGAGGTACACAAGCTTTTATGTTTTAACATGAAGTACCTTGATTGAGTTTTCAAACGGTTTTCTTAATGGCTTTTGTGTTCGTGGATGTGCTTCAAAAGAACTCTTTCCTCTATGTGATAAAATGATTTCACATATCCTATGCACATATTGAGGGGGAGAATTTTTACCAAGAAAATCAAATGGCTTTTTCTATGAAAATCGTGATCAAAGAAAATATTTCAAAGTTCTCTTGCCTCCATGTGCTAAACAATTTCTAAATCATATGCACATGTTGAGGGGGAGGTTTTCTAAACGATCAAAACTATTAAGGTACAAAATGCTTTGATCTCGTATCACAAGTACCTTGATTGATTTTCCAAATGATTTTTCAATTGGTCTCGAGAAGGAATGAACTGTACCAAAAGACCGACCACTTTACTTTATGCATGGTGTTATAAGGATGGTTAGGGTACGTATTAGTTTCCACGATCTCGCCAGAGCCGGAGGGATCTACCCAGGGACAATCCACTAGATAGTGTAGAGTCCTTAGGTATGATAAAAAAAAAGGAGAAAAATGAGAATATGGGAAGAGTGCGGACTGAGACTGAGCTAGTACTGGAATAAACCCAACAAGGTTCTAGTTATGAAGTCTCGGTAAGCACTGAAGGGGTTGAAGAATGAAAAAGAAATTTATGTGAAAAGGGTGAAAAGAAACAGCCCTCCAATAATTCAACCTTAGGGCAGTAACCGGGTTCAATACATATGCTACTGGTGTCTACTAAGGTAACACTAGTATTGAAGACAAGACGTCATGGACCCAGTGACGCACTGCACTAAAACTTCTCAAGCTACTCAAGTTCCTATTAAAAGGGCTTGTTTCATTCTCACGGGGAACCGACATTATCTATCGACTTTCTCTTAGAGTTTGTTGATATTGAAGAAGGAGACCCTCTCCCTAGTCTCCGGCATAGGAACCAAAAAGTGCACAATTGAGTTTAGAGCCAAGAGATCATCGACAATATCTCATTAGGACACAAAATTAATGAAGACTTGCTGTTTCACACAATGTGGAAAGTAAGTATATATTAAGAGTCCTACGCATTATCTTTGTGGTATTGCCAAAACATCCGAGTGATATGTAAAATATTCACGATGAAGATGGAAAGCCTTCTAGAGCCAACATCAAACAAGCTCTTGGTAGGTGGCATGTGAGATCTTTCAAAAGATCAAACTTGTCACAACTGGATAGAAACGATGGGGCGATTCACTCGTGAATCAACCTTGGTCCAGGAATGGAATTGACGAATACTTTTGGAAAAACCGTTCCATGTGCAAATCTTCTTTTCTCTAGCGCATCGAATGTGTATTCATGTTTTCAAACTCAAAAGTATCTCTCGATTGAAAAACTACTTTGGAAAACCGCTCAATGTGCGAATCTCTTCTTTTCGCTAGCACGTCGAATGTGTACTCTTTTCAAATACAAAAAGTATTTATGATTGAAAATTGATCTTTCTCATAAAACCTTTCATTGGAAAACTCTTTCTTCAAGTAATACGCGATTGTTTTCAAATCAATTTTCATCAATCAGTGAATCTCAATTCGCTGGTTCACTCACTCCATGTTGTCTTCTTTGAGACGCTTCGTTTGAGAATGGCTAGAATACTGCTAAACCCCGCAAGGAGATTCTTCGAATCCTACCGATCACAAAAGATTTGTACCGATCAACGGGAACCGTGGGCCGTGTACCTCAATTCAACGAAAGTGATCAAAGACACTTTCATGTGTTTTATTGCTAATCGTTGTTTGCGGTACATTTGGACGGTGTATGATCGATTGAGGAGTCAATCCAAAGCCGCATGCTCACGGCATCCACACTTAATTGAAGAAATCATGACTAGTGCATATCTACAACCTGGCTCGATATTTTTATACTATGCTTCGCTGTACGCCGCAAAATATCATGAACCGTAAGGCTCGCTACTGATGGAAAGATGTCATGATTCAAAAGTGTGAGCATGTCGGTCCAAAGTCACAACATCACATGAAGGCAACACAACTATGGATGATCCAGAGATTTACTGTGGGTGATGATCTCAATGAAAGCTCGAAGATCATCAAAGATGTGGATCAGTCCAAAGACCTCCACTGAAAGTACAAAATAATCAGACAATGAAGAGTCACTACAAAAGCACAGAGAATGCATACATTGAAGAATTGAAGTCTACGAGCTCAGAACAGAATACAAAGATAGAATGCTAGGATGCAAAATGTATTTCATGGGGTGACCTCCCTTAGGGGGAGATTGTTAGGAATTGGAAATTCCATGTTAAAGTGTCGGTCACCCCAATTATAGTCTAGCATATGTTAGCTCGTAGACTAGTAGTTATTTACGTTATTTAGTAGTTTATTAGTTAGTTTGTAGCATAGTTTAGTTTAGTATAACACCGTGGAGGGAGGACGGGTCTTTACCCACTGTATACCTGATCCACAGGCCGATAGGAGGTCGTGTATTCAGTAACTATAAATACCCCTTCCATCCATGGAAGGGGTGGAGCTTCTCAATCTAACCTTTCATTTTTTGTTCTACAAGTCTCTACCAAGAAACTCCCTCTCTCTACTTTCTCTCTCTAAAATGTCTAACATGTATTTTGATCATCCAAGACCACCCGAATCATCATAACACAATAATATAACGATCCTACACAGTTGATTGATGAAGTGTCCTATGAATGCATCAGCATCAGCTTGCTTGAAACTCGGATCGGGAATGAGTTTGTGATTACCATTACCCGTGGGTATGACTTGAGAAGCTTTGGTGGTAATTCCAACATTTGTGTAAAAGGCTGTTGAATCATTTGAGGAACTTGTTTCTCCCTGGTTGGTTTTGAACTGTTCAAGAATCCCTTTTTCAAACATAGCATGTCTCTCATTCTGAAGAAGGAAGGCATACAGTTGCTCATAGTTTGTATTCTTCAATCCTTTGGTTAGCTTCACAGCGGTAACAAATTTGTGCCATTCGGGATTCATGTTGTTCACATACTTTGAGTTCAAATTTAATGTTTGGCATGGTCATTTTGATATTCCTCATATCATTCACAAGCTTGAGGAATCTCACGTAATATTCATAGACACTCTCATCTGGTTTCATCTTGAAGTGCTCAAATTCATCATACAGCCAGGATTCTTCTCTGTCTTTCTTAGTTAATTCGAACCTCGAGAAGCATCTTGACATTGTCCCAAACTTCCTTAGCTTCAGTGTTGTGATTGATCAGCTTGTAAATGTCTTTTGGAAGACCCAGAAGTATAATGTTTGAAGCCCGATATCAAAGATCGAATCTTTTTTCTCTTATCATCGAGCTCATCATATGTCTTTGTTCTGCCCAATCCAAAGATCATTGTTCCATCTCCAGCAGCTTCGATTATGTCTCTTGTAGTCTCAACCAGATAAGGTCCTTCATCAATTGATTTGAGAATGTTGACCCCATTTTTCTTTCCAAGACAAGCACAATCGATTCGTGGAGCCCAAGAGTCGTAGTCAGCCTTGTCAAGCATGTGGATCGAGTATCGATCCAACCGCGAACGTCCTCAAGAATGTAAGAGATGATTGTAGATATGCTGGTAGACATGGTTACAGATTTCACGGGATTTTAAAACTCAATGATTAAACCGGGAAATAGATTCTTTCACGATTTTAACAATCAAGAGAAAATCGAGAACGTAATCAAGAAGAAAACACTAAGTCACAAGAGACAAATCGCTCAACAAGACAAATCGCGACGTACCAACAAGTCGCCAAAATGACAAGTCGATCTACTACCAAATCGCTTAAATCACAACAAGTCGCTTTATCAAGACAAATCTCTTAACCAAGACAAATCGCTTAAGCTTACAACTCACTTCAATAAGCAAATCGTCTAAATGACAAATCGCTTAAATAGCACAAGTCGCAGAACATACACAACTCGCTTAAATAAGCAAGTCGCTGAAAAGTGACAAGTCGCATCCGAATAATTCGCACAAGTACGCCCACTATCCGGACAAAATCTTAAACAAGTGATTTGAAACCGACACAAATCGCTTCCAAAAGTGGACAAATTGCTCACTTGAAACACTTTACCGAGAGACAAATCGCTTCAATGAACATAAACAAAAAACCACTTTTTAATCCAAAAACAATCCAACCACAGTGATTCAAGCCTTCCAAATCATAACCTAAACACTTATGATGATCCTAAACACAAAATTACTATCAAAACACAAACTTTAACACAAGAAATTGTCCAAATGATGCAAAAACCACCCAACTTTTTCAAACCCAAAAACCAATAAAAACCACTAGAAATCCAAGAATATGTAAGATAGATGATCAAACCATGGCTCTTGATACCATTTGTAACATATTGGATTTCATAAACACATCAAACCATGATGAATAAGAGGCGTACACTTGAAGGTTTTAGAGAGAGAAATAGTTAGAGGTTTGGGAACTTAGTGAGAGAAAATGAAAGTATTATTATGAGCTCCAACCCTCTACCTTGGGAGGTAGAGGGTATTTATAGTATTACAAAAATAGCCACCTACGGGTTGTGGATCAGGCATACAGTGGGTAAAGACCCGTCCGTCCTCGACGGTGTTACATAACTAAATACTACTTAACATTAAATAACTACGACTACGAGCATTCTAACGATTACATATACTTGAGGTGACCGACACTTTAATAACTGGATTTACTAAATCCTAACATCATCCTACTATCCGTTCATACATTTTGCTATAACACCTTATCTTCTCTATTTCATTTTAATGATCTCTGCTAAGTATTAAGATTCACTTGGAAAATCTTAAGTTATTTTGACTTGCACAATTCAATGGTGACTAATACGTTCACATTTTACCATGGTAATCCCATTATTTCAATAACGTTTTCATTACAATGTCTCGTTTTCTGTGCTTCTTTCTATAAATTTCTCATCAAAGACTATAAGTCTTATAAGAAATTTCTAACACTTTGACTTCAAAAAGTCAAACCTTAGCTTATGCCGTTACATTTACTCATAAGAGTGCCAATAATAATTAGCACCCATCACTATCATTACTCACATTTGTACCACTCCTTAAGGCACATTATAACACTGTTACAATTTCTTAATCCTTTCGAGTTATTCTATAGACACCTAAATGGTAGGTTTCACATAACGTTCCAACTATAAGTCACATTCTAATCGTATCCCGCCTATCTTAGTTCATAAGAGTTCTAACTAATTCTAGGCTTCCGTTTTCTATTCCTCTAACCTTACTCGTACCACATCGGGAAACATAAGCCCACTCATTTACGCTCCCTCACTTACATGGAAAGGCATCCCAATCGATGTAAATTAAGAAATATAAACTTATGGTTCGACGACTCACAATTTCTATAACTAAATGAAAAGGCGTCTCAATCCATTTAACTAAAGAAGTCATAAATCGTCCTACCTACACACTTCACACGTAACACTCGTACCTATTACTCTTTCCACTTTCCTTTCTAACTTTTTAGGCTTGGATCTATACCATTATCACATTCACTTTAGGGATACTTTTATATGCCAAGGATATAGGCAACCCTTTGCCGGTAAAGGCAATACTTTTTGTCCTAAAGGATTCCTTGTCATTCATTAATTTGGTCATCCCGAAGGATACCGTCATTAACATCATTTACTTGGTCATCTCGAAATATACCACCATTAACTTGGTCATCCCGAAGGATACCATAATTAACTTCATTAGTTTGGCCATCCCGAAGGATGCCATCATTAACTATCATTAACTCATTGGTTATATGATAGCCTTCTTTAACCTTTCACATCTTAACATTGGATCCAAGTCGTTAATATTTTAACACATATACACTTTTTCATTCCTTTTATTTATGTTTAGGCAAGCATCATTGGTATATGAAACTCGCTTATCATATTTACACATTTAGTTTGTGTTTACATTTCTCATTACAACTTACTTTATTTAGTTCGAGTTAACCATTTTCACGTCTTTACTATTACCTCTTTTAGGCTACTCAATTTTTTTTCACGTCTAACCTTACATAGATTAGTTCGATAACATATTCATTAACATTATTCATTTATCCTTTATATTCATTTTGAACATTAACACGATCAATCCGTCTTTAGCTAAGCAACATATTATTACGTTCTTACTTACATTCTTAGCTCATCTCTTCTTAGTTATTAACACATTAGCCATACCATTTTCATCTCATCATTACTTGTCATTGTTTCTTAATCTCATTCTTCACTTCTCGTATTAGTAGACACTTGACAATTAGTGTGTCAATTCTTATCTTGTCTTCACACTTTATACCTTAGCACACTTATCATTACTACATTCCATACTCAAGCGAAAAATACTTTGACTCACTATTAGCCCATCTCTAATACCATTTACCATTATTCTTATACCATTACCACCACCTTAAAACACATTCTTATAATCACTAAGCGATCACCGGCACTAACCAAGGTGCACAGCGTTTCAATTACTTAAACATTTCAAGTCCTCTACGAACTTATATCACATACACGTTAACTCAATAGAACACATTCATCATTATCAACTTAGGTTCATATAACATATCTCATAATTCACTTCATAACTTAAACATTTACTTTCACGCATAACTTGCTCTTACATTAAACGCATCTAATAGTGTTTTAAGTCTAGGCAACCTAAAATTGAAACCTAATTTACTTAAACCGAAGCTCTGATACCAATTTGTAATACCCAATGAATGACACGACTTAAAATAATCAAAAATTTAAAAGTTTAAAGCGGAAATGACTCGACTTAAAACTGACCCGCTATAACAAATTCTTAAACTGGCATAATTCTATAACAAACTGACCCTTGAGAGTATTTTTAAATGAAACTAGACTCAAATACTTTCGAAACACTGGTTGGCGGGACCCGTGAGGACTTACCGTTTTAAAGATATGATTTTTTGAAAACTGACTCCGACTAGTTCTCCAACTAGTTCTCCAACTATTTTAACCACTTTACAAACAATAAACCATATAAATTGTTTTTTCAAAATTTTTGAACTATTTGACCCAAAATGGGTTAAAAAGGGACCTTGTCCCAAACACCTCTTTTTATGCATATCCCTTTTATGCACTTTTTACCCATTTTTCCAGAAAGCGGCTTCTATAACTCGGAACGACACCGAAAATTATAGAATTTTTTAAGACCTTATATATATCATTTATATGCATAAAAATTAACCAATTGACCTTCAGAATGGTACTTTAAAAAATGACGGGTATTATGTAAAATACACGTCTTGACACATTTTCATTACGTACAACCTTTAACACTTTCAATTAACCTCAAACCTTCTATAAATCATTAGCTTAACATAATGAATCATATTCATAACAATTAACCCAAATGGGTATAAATACACATTATTCCAAACACCCCTTTAGACAAGACCAATGACACTAAACCATGCCATGACACACCATTGACGACTTTATTACCTCAATACATATGACATACACTTTGACACTTGAAAACACATTTACAATACCATTTGAGACTTCCAGGGGTACGATATTGACATGAGCTCGGTATCTACCTAAGCTCCTACTTTCTAACCAACCTTCTAATCTTCCTCATTAACTTATGCCTTAGTTCCAAGCATTACTTGTCCTTCATGTTTAAACCTACAAAACGTTAGACACTTAAACAGTAAGCATAAAGCTTAGTAAGTAAAATGATCATAACATAATATTATAATCATTCATACATAACGCATCATAACTCATTAAACCATTACAATCATTAAATATTAATACATACCTTAATACTTAAAGCACCAATAATCCTTTTAGGTTATGTCATCAACACACCTTAGCCTAATCCATCCTTATCTAACTTTCATGACTAGTTATGCCAAAATGGTCTCAAACACACTTACACATAAGCACATACATTGAATCACTTAATTAACTTAACATAACAAGCCATATAACACATAGTGTTAAAATCGTTACAACACCACATCATAATCGATTTACTTACCTTGATCCCAAGCTAATGAAACCAAGAACATCATCACCTACGTCATCAATCTCTACTCTTGCAATCATAAGTCAATTCACTATAGACATGAACACATATTTAATCAACTATAGCATAGTTACTTACAACATACCTCCGTTCTAACCATCATTAATTATCACATAATCATATAATGATTACATGATAGCTAATCCTATTAAACTATTAGCTTAACTCAATAAAGCTTAACCCATAATCATTACAATTAGCTTATAAATATCTTTTACCCAATTTCCCCCAATTTGGGCCTCTAGAACCCTAATTCAAAATTCACCAATTAACACTAATTATGATACTTACTTAGATAGAAATCATTGCTAGGGCTTCATCTTAACATTAGAAGCCTAATATTCTTCACAAGGTGATCATCAAACTTGGTCTGCTTCCCCTCCCTTACTTCACGATACACACACTCACCCCACAACTTTTTGGAAATCTAATGACACAAATAGAAGTATCCAGACATATGTTTGGTGCAACTTTGGTCATTTGGAAATAATGGTCCATCTAGTTCATTTCCTCCTAGTTTGGCCACATCATACTTTATTACCATTTAGTACATGACCATATTAGTCCCTTAAGTCATTCTTTCTTATAATTGTGACACGTCGTATTTTCTATAACCATTACATAACATTTAATACCTTTATTTTTACTATCGAGTTTGACTAACCAATCTCGTAAGTCCTTAAAACTTATAAAAGTCATAGTCAACCATTCAAATAACATTCTTGTAATAAGGTACTTAGACCCGGTTTCAGGGTGTTATAGATTTAATCCCACGATCCTATACCTTGTGGATTTTAAATAGTTGTCATAAAGAAAGTGTTATCACCGTATTTCCTTCTCAAACAAACCCACAAACTAATCAAAATGGTTAATAGGTCATATCTTATCAACAACATTAATGCAGTGAAAGATACTTTCTAAATCAAGGCAAAGGTGGTTCGTCTGTGGCGGCAAGATTATTATGGTGGTGACACTTTGGCTAGCATGGACATGATTGTGATCGATCAAGAGGTTTTTATTGAAAATATGTTTTTTTTATTCGTATAGCTTATGTTTGTAACATTATTGTCTTATTGATGATATCAAATAACAATACTTTATTAGCATCATTTATCCTATGCATATTGCTTGTTTTGTATTAGTTTATATGAGAATTGATACTTAATTGCTTACTTTTGTATTTCTCAGTTGAAAACAAACATTTGGTGAAAGTTAACTATTTTGGACGTAAATTGGAGCAAAATGGATCAAGTTGGTAAATTTTGTTGAACTGAAGGAAGATACGCCGTATCATTCTAGACACAGTACATCAAGACTTAGATGAATGTGAATACCATTGCCTAAATTTGAAGAATATGCCGCACGGAATTCTTACATGAGCCGTATAAAAAACCTTCGTCAACACAAAGATCTGACTTACCGCCAAGATAACGCGCGATAAACACTTTAACATGCATCAGACAACCTGAAGACTTCACCAAGTAATTCCAAGATTACAAGACACATATGCCGTATCAAGACTGAAGATCTGCCATATCATATGGCGGTGTACGAATATTCCAGAATATAATAATCTTGGACCCCACGCGAAGTTACCTAGATACGGTGTATCGAGCAAACGGATACACTGTATCAATGCCTTTTCCAGAATGTATAAATGTGAACGACAACCTCATTATACACACACATAAAACCACAGAAGGTGACGACCAGACCACACAAGAAACAACCAGAAGAAGAATTCAGAGGCATAATTAGGTCCTGCTAGCGCTTTAATTCATAAGTAGATTTTTCTTTATTTGTATTAGTACTCTTTAATCCACCAGGATTACGCGCGTTGTCTCCATTTGAATCGCATTTAATTTGATTTCCCATCGATTATAAGTGTATTTGATGTTTATTTGGATGTTCATGCGTTTGTTTTGATTACTTACATAGTTTATCGTGCCCTGTCAACCGAAGGCTCGCACAATTACTTCATTAATATCATTGCATAATTAATGTAAGTCCTAACGGGATAAACAATACATAAACTTAGTAATCATTAAGGTGTGCTTAATGCAGGTATAATTAATCGTGATAGGACTAGTTTGTTGAAAGACTTAAAGAAAGAATCTAGAGATCTAGGTGCGCCTAGGCTTAGGAATGATATACGCAGACACGTGAACAACCAACGAGACAGACCAGAATTAGTACTCACCATATACAACTACAAAACTAATCGAATAAAATCTACTTTACTATCGACCAGGCCTCTTATCTGCTATATGTATTCTTATTTGTGTGTGTGTGTGTCTATCATCTTATTTACAATTTTACTTAATCTAAACATCGTGCCAGTCTCTCAGGCTGATAACCCCCCTTACGTTATATTAGGTTTAATTAGACTAACTTTAGGATTAAACTACTGATAGATACGTAAGTGTTAATGTTCCACTCTTAGTGATAGACACTCTACTTAATAACTAGGCTACATTGATCGGGTATACTGCTCGTTAATGTTTGTTATAGTTTAAGTCGGCTAAATATAAATTTAAAACTTGAATTCACAAAAAGACCTATGCACAACAGAATACATCAAGTTTTCAGCACCGTTGTCGGGGAGTGAATTGTTTAATACTTGTGTATTTTTTTGTATTTTTGTAGGACCGATAAAACATGTGATTCATGTGGTTCGAGGGGTCGGGGAAGCTCAAAGAATGAGAAAGACATGGTTATTGTATTAGATAGAAAAGGGGAAGAGGTGTGTGTTTCTAGAGAGAAGAAGAAGAAACCACACACACCTTATTTTACAAAGTAAACTTCCTACCCTCCTAGTTGGTACTAGGAGGGGTATTTAAACTTCAACAAGCCTAACTTAGCATAAATGACTAAACTAGTCCTTGTGAATGAGTAAAGGAAGAAACTAATGCAATTCCCGTAATGACTTCACTTTAGCGAGGCTAACAATCTCTCCCCAAGTGATGTCATACGGGAGTTGCTTACAATGTTCCCCACAAGCAAAATTAAATACAAAAGATAAGCGCAGTAGCTCCAAGAGTGTCTTCACAGTCTTCAAACTTCATGAATCTTCTCAGCTGCCATCTTTTTACTTGCAGAAGAACAATGTGAGTAAATCTAATTAGGGATTAAATCTGGCCTTTTGCTCTCCCCTAATTAGTGCTCTCCCTTAAACTGACAACTTTTCTGATGAATTTCCTGAATCCAAAGAAATCTTTTGATAATTAAATTAGAACCGTCTTTAGTCTTCTAACACGCAGTGGAAAATGTAGAGAAGACTTGTCAACTCGACTTTCTTCAAGATTGTCCATTCGGGGGAATAAGATATCAACATCTTCATCTCACCAAATGCATTCCAGTTGTCTTTCATATATCAAATCAGCCCATAATGTACACATGAAATGATAACACCAAAGTAACAAGTTGAACCACTGATCATCTTGAATTTGTTTCCTGAAAACATGTGATTCATGTGGTTCGGGGGGTCGGAGAAGCTCAAAGAATGAGAAAGACATGGTTATTGTATTAGATAGAAAAGGGGAAGAGGTGTGTGTTTCTAGAGAGAAGAAGAAGAAACCACACACACCTTATTTTACAAAGTGAACTTCCTACCCTCCTAGTTGGGACTAGCAGGGACTAGGAGGGGTATTTATACTTCAACAAGCCTAACTTAGCATAAATGACTAAACTAGTCCTTGTGAATGAGTAAAGGAAGAAACTAATGCAATTCCCGTAATTGCTTCACTTTAGCGAGGCTAACAATTTTGATTTAGGTTTTTAACTTTAGTTTAATCTTTTTCTTTTTATTTTTCTTTGACTAACTTTGTTATATATTTTTATTGCTTGTATATTTGTGTTTTTCTTCATTTTTCTTGTTTTTATTTTTTTTTATTTCTGTGTTTTTTTTTGTTTTAGTTTTTTTCTGTTTTCTGCATTATATATATCTGCTGTAAATTGCTGATCTAAATGATACGGTGTATCTAATCTCAAAGATACAACATATAGCGTTTTATTATTCTTACAGCATATCTATTTTAATCATTCGGGTACGACGTATTTGATCCCCTAGATACGGTGTATTATGGTTTTTAATCAGAATCTTTTAAACCCCTAGACCTGATACGACGCATAAGCTTCTGCTTATATATACGACGTACTTATTTTTCAGAAACAGATCCGAATTTTTAAATCATTTGAGTAAGACGTATCGATTAACCTCGCTACGGCGTATTTATTTTCTAAATTAAAAGCTTAATTTTTAAACTTAATGAAAGTACAGCGCATAAGCTTTTGCTTATACGGCGTATTTATATTCTTTCATAGAAGCATTTTTAGAAAAATTAAACATATGGCACATCTCCTAAAAAGGGCGCAGCGTATTGACCTCACTGGTCATATCTATCTTTTTATTTTATTTTTCTGCACTTTCATTAATTTTTGAATTTTAAACATTCTGTCATATGGTTTTTGATACTGCCCATCCTATTTTGCGATGTGATGTATCACATCTGACTCGTACTTTATTTTAGTTTTTATTCCAGGCTAGATACGGCGCATGTCAATTAATAAGGTGCGGTGTATCGAATCCACTGTGATGATCTACGCTTTTTTTTTTTTAGCTAACCATGCGATTAACGTCAAAGAACTAGCTGTGATTCTTATGCATTTATACAGGTTAAGTGGTATTTATACAAAGGAAATTGAGATGTACAAACTACCCTGTATTTTCAGTGTGCACCATTCATGGATGCTTGAATGCCCTTCACACTCAGAAAATAATAAGTTGCTTATAAACGCATCATGGAAGATCATATCGAGCAAATATCAGGAGAGTTTCCCATTTTAATTCTTTCTATTTCGGTTTTTAATTTTATTTTACACAAACGAGGACGTTGTTTATCTTAAGTGGGGGGATAGAGAATTAGAACGTAACTTGTCCTTACTTTCAAAAAAATATGCTAATATGTGCTTAATACATCAAATTTTCAAATTTTTCTAGCGTGTTTTTTGTGAAATCAAAGTTGCATGACCCGCACACATAACCCTTATTTCCATATTGTGACGATTTAGCCTTATCCAGTTCCAATATTTTAACCAAATTCCACAAAAATATGAGTGTGCCGGTGACTTGCAGTAAACTTTAGAACTTGGCTTGAATACTATTCGAGACCACCATAGTGAGTATTACTGATATAATTAGACTAACTTGTCTAACTTGGTAAATTTCTAGGATTACACCCAAAAAGCCTTTATATGTCATGTTTTATTAAGTAACTAAACTGGTTAGTTAACCCCCATATAAACCCTTTTGTTACTCTCATTTTTAGAGTAAGATACCCTTAGAAAAACCCTCAGAGCCATTCCGTATGTTTCTTACACCCAATATATGTTTCGTTACACCTTAGCCTACCATGTGGATTAAGTCTGTGGTTAGTTACTTTGGTTTATTTCCTATGTCTTTGTGTATGTTTTTTGTCTATGGTTAAGTCGGGAATTGCACATCGCAATAAGGTGAATTTCTTGTCTAAGCATTGGTCTGGAATTGCACAATGCAATGGGAAGTGAAAGTAGATATTGTATTTTTGTTTTTTATGTGTTTACTACTTTCACTATTATTTTTAGAGTAAATTGCGTAAATGGTCCCTGTGGTTTGCTCAAATTGCAGATTTTGTCCCTGAGTTTTCGAAAGTGCAGGCGGCCTCCCTGAGAGGAAAAGTTGAGTTCATTTTCGCCCCCACCAAATTGAAATGACTAAAATACCCTCGTCTTCATCCCCTTTGAATTTCCAGGGACGAAATCTGCAATTTGAGCAAAACCACTGGGACCATTTATTTTTTTCCGAAAATAATTTTTTTTACGAAAATATTTTTTTTTCGAAAGTTTTGAAACCAATCCGAAAAGTCACAAATACAAAATATTTCGAAAAAATTTGGAAAAAAAATCGAAAATAATTTTTTATTCAATTTTTTTTTTCAATATGTCCAAAATTATTTTCGGAAAAAAATTATTTTCGAATTTTTTTTATATCTGAAGTATTGAAAAGTATGGAGAAAAATTATCCAGATCTATTGTTATGGTGAAGTGGTAAAATTTTACACCACTAGATATGTTTATTTGAAAAAAAAAGAAAAAAAAGGAAAAAGCAAGGAAAGTGCGATAATCGGTTTGCAAAAGCTTAAACCGAAATTATATTATGTGATAATCGATTATTCCTTGGTACGTATTATAAACCAACGATGTAAGTTGTGTATTATTGGAGATATCGCCACTATTTGTTGTACTATATTTATGGATTGAAGGGAGTTGGTTGTTATGGGAACGCCAACTAAGGTTTGTTCTGTGATTGGGTCATCATTGAATCTAATTCGTGTCTACCAAAAGCTTGAGTCTTCATGTTAAAGCATGATTTAGTCGATGATTTGTGTCTTTTTCAAGGGAAGGTCGGGAAATGATTAACCACATTGTTTCATTTGTATGGACTTAATTTATTTGTTTTGTGATTTTATTTTAACAAAATTTTACCTTATCGCTACCCTTTTACAGCTTAGAGAGAATGTCAAATGCATGAATAAGATAGTGACCATCCAAGTTTTTTTGAGGAATTAAATGACGAGCCAGCGATCTGGTGTGTATTTTGGTGACCATCCATGTTAGGAATTGGAAATTCCATTGTGAAGAGTCGGTCACCCCAAATATTATCTAGCATAAGGTAGCTCGTAGATTTGTAGTTATTTACGTTATTTAGTAGTTAATTAGTTAGTTTGTAGCGTAGTTTAGCGTAGTGTAACACCGTGGAGGAAGGACGAGTCTTTACCCACTGTATACCTGATCAACAGGCCGATAGGAGGTCGTTAAGTCTGTAACTATAAATACCCCTTCCATCCATGGAAGGGGTGGTGCTTTCTAATCTAACCTTTCATATTTTGTTCATCAAGTCTCTACCAAGAAAACACCCAACTCTCTACTTTCTCTCTCTAATGACAAACATGTATTTTCACCATCCAAGACCACCCGAATCATCAAACACAATAAATATAACGATCCTACAATTGGTACCAGAGCCATGGTTGTTGTGTTTTGATGATTTCTCGTGGTTTTGATTCGTGTTTAAAACTGTTTTGTGTAAAACTGTAAACTGTTTTTATGGGTAAAACTCTAAACTGTTTTGTGGAAACTGTTTTGTGTAAACTGTCTTGTGGTTATTATCTTGTGGGTTAACTGTGTTTATGTATCTCTTTTGGTTCAAAAAGGTCTTTGGTATATGTCAAATCTGTCTTTGTGTCCAACTTTTGTCCAACTCAGTTACAGTTACCATTTTCCGTGATGTAGGTGGTCGAACCATCAGATTTTAAGGTCCAAACTGGGTCAAAAAAAATAAATAAAAATAAAAAATAAAATAAATTTGAGGTGTTTTTCTGCAAAAGTCATATTTTTCTTGGTTGATATGAAGATGGTCGAAAAAGTGGCCGGAAAATTTAAAATGGTCAAGTCTTTCTTGTTAGCGAGTTGTCAAGCTCTCTATATAGCGAGTTGTGTCAAAAACACTTTTGAGTTTTTTTTTTGTCTTTGAAGCGACTTGTTTTATAACAAGTAGTGACTTGTGTTCAGACCTAGCGACTTGCTTATTCTTAGCGACTTGACTTTTTAGTCAACAGTCGTAGTGACTTAAATGAGAAGAAGTTGAAAGCGGCAGTAGCGACTTGTTTTATAACAAGTAGCGACTTGTGTTCAGACCTAGCAACTTGCTTATTCTTAGCGACTTGACTATTTAGTCAACACTCGTAGCGACTTGTTTCAAAAATGTGACTTAACTTGTCACGACAGAAAGGGAGAAGAAGTCTGTTATCACTTGACCACTATACCAAATACCAGACAAAAACATCGACCTCAGTTCTTTTACATCATAGGCCCAACATCAATCGAAACTGAAAAAAAGACCCAAACAAACATCAATCTCAGCCTCGCCTAATCCTCATCCATTTCATAAACTTAACCTAATCACTCTTTCAATATTACTCGACATGAATTACAACAAGATCTCAGAATGGTTCTTCTTTCCAATCTTTCAAAAGATTTTCTTTGATTGAACCAATCTCTTCATCGATCCATATGAAGCTATGCTTCTTGTTTAATATCCGAAACATGTATAAATTGATTGTTAACAAAAGTGTTAAAATCATATTATCGTTTCATTCAATACATCTAAAACAAAACAATATCACTCACACCTACCTGAGACCTTCATCTCAAAGATATTGAAGCCATCACTCTTGTAGTCTTCGAATCTGGTACACGAAAGAAGTAAGGGTGTTTTCGTTTTTGTGTTGACTGAGATGAGTGTGAAAGATTGATAGAACACGTTTTCTTTTTGGATCTGATTTGGGAACACAAACGTTGGATGAGGGGCGTAATTTTTTTTTCAGATCTATATGGGAGAAATTTTAGTGTGGTAGGCGGAGTTTTTTTTAGTAATGAGTGATTAGGTTTTGATAATGTGAGATTTCTTAGGGCATTTCAATTTTATACCGGTTATTTCATTTGATTGCTGGATTGGTTTTTGAACTGGGCCCGGGTACATCATTCATTTGCATTGGGCTATACTGAAATATTATCACTAGATTTGTTTGTAATAAATTCACTTATTGGGTTACGCTCACAATTTTGGTCTGAATTGTGTATTGAGTTACGAGAAGGATTAAATCAAAATTTTGGTATCACAAATTTATCATTGTTATTTAAAAACAAAAATGTCTAAGGTGGATTGAATCTTATGGTGTTATGTTGAGATTGGTATTTGAGTGATTTTTATCATCATATGAGGTTAAAACAAATTTTTGTGGATCGGGCTTTTATGATAAAGGTTGGACCGCACATTACTTTATTAGGCTTTGGAGTTATTTTGTTACATGGGCTGATAAGATACGTTGTGAATCTGCACTTGGGTTAGTTGTTCTGAATGATTAGACTTTAAATATAAACCAAGTCTTTGATTAATTTGCGATTGAGTGAACTTGGATCAAGTAGTAGTCTAATTTGGGCCAATTTCACTTATTAAATGATTTGGACTAATGACTTGGGATGTTTTCTTTGGATCGGATATACTCAGTCTGCGTTTTGTAACAAGATTATATGATTTAGTGATAATGAGATTTGATGTGTTATGAGGCACGATACTTTGGTTTATTCATTTTCACGAAGGGTATTCTGTCACGGCTTTATGTGCTTATTGGAAAAGCTTGACAACGGAATTAATTGTACAGTATCTCTTATTTGAGTTTGAAGTGAGGTTTTCCGGACGTGATTACTTATTTTCGTCTTCTTTCTTTCTACCCATCCGCGAAGATGACTTGTTTGGGCGTTTATAGAGGGTGATAAAGACTTGGCTATTTTGTTACGATTATGATTCTTTCTCACTTAACCCACTACGTAACTATCACTCCGGTGTCTCACACAGTTGAGGATACGTCAAGAGGATTTGTACATTGGGTACACCGTTTCTTTTTCACGAGGATGAGTACAAGTTTAAGTAACAAATCTGGGGAATTCTACTTCATGGTCAAGTTTGGTATATCGAGTTTACTTCTCCATGTGGTCACTACCATAGCCGACAGAATGCGTGAATGATGTGTTTACCAAAGTGTTGATTGGTTGGTTGATGATGTTGTTGATGTTGGATAATGAACCACTGATGAACCACTGCATGTTCCCCAAAAACAGATATTCACAGAAACCAAAGTTGCCATAACACATTCAAGCTAACATAAGTTTACGGTTTTGTCTTGATTTTGTAAAATCCCGCGAAAGAATCTATTTCTCGGTTTAAATCATAGACTTGTAAAATCCCGTGACAATGAAAACATCCCAATTAAAGCAATGTGCATTTCAGGATCTATCTTACGGTTTATTCTTGGTTTTGTAAAATCCCGCGAAAGAATCTATTTCTCGGTTTAAACCATAGAATTGTAAAATACCGTATTGATGGACCATCCTGGAGAAAGGAAGGTGTATTTCTGGATCTTATCTGATGCTGGTACTACGGTTTCTACTTCGAAGAAGGGATAAAAGGGTGTACTTCATGAATTGGATGTGTGTTTGGATTTTCGTCATGGCAGTTTGGTTATTACATTGTTTTACAAGGTTATGTGCTTTTAACCATGGTCGGGATGAAACCATTATCAAAGTTCACTTTTAAGATCAAAGGAGGCTAGATTTGAGCTTTTAACAAGATGTGACAACGAAGTTAATTCACTATTATTTATTTGAGGTTGAAGTGAAACATCCCGAGCAAGTGTACTTAGTATCTGAAGGTATCGGGGATGGATGGATGAAGATTCTTCAAGATCCTTGTTCAAGCTTATTATCAAAAACAAAAACTTGGAAATCTAGTTATTGTTGGGTGTCTTTTACCTTTTCTTTTACCACTTGGGGGAATTGGGCTCTTACCACCACAAAATAACTCTCACTTTAAGGAGTTACGTTGTAGTGCTCAGTGTCACATTCAATTGTGGATTTTCAAGAGGTGATGTACGTCTTATACTTGATGGTTGGTTGGATGAAGAGTATAGAGTACTTAGAGATTCAATGGAGGATGAAGTCTCGGCACCGTTCTTTGTTACATACGTGCAAGTTTAAGTCACGAGTTCGGGTTAGTTTACTTCAGGGTCAAATTCATCATATTGGGTTTTCTCCATCAGCTGACACGACAAAGAGCCTACTGAATGATAATGGGTTGATTACAGATAGGGTTTTAAAACGTACCATTTTGAGGGGTCGTTTAAGCCCTTATTTGATCACTTTTGTATCCGTTATTACTTAATATCGTTCCTTTTCACTTTTTAGGTCTCTTGAAGGCAAATTGCTGGAATGGCACTTATTTGGACGAAAAGGCGCGGATATACGAAGAAAATGGCCAAAGTCAAGAATCGAGACACTCAAGCTGCTGAAATACAAGGGGACGGCGTCAGGTGTTACCTGCGACGCCGTCGGAGCACATGTTGTGATACTAGACTTCAAGCAGTACGGTCCAAGCTCAAAATGAAGGGAAGTGTTGATTGACGGAAAGGACCATCGTGAAGTAGGGAATGAGGTCAATGGTTTTATGCAGGCATACGTATGAAATGTGAAGATTGCACCTGAAACTTATTACTATGTCATTTCAGTATTCCCTTAATAATACACTTTTCAATTTGAATATACACCTTGCATATGCATTTTAGGGTTTATGGGTGTTGGCCTAATTGCAAAGAATTACGATGTTTTAAGTAATTCCTGAATTTTCTTAAAAACTTAGTTTCATGGTTCCTTAAATCATATGTGATGCTGCAAAAAGGTAATTCTAAACAAACTTTTGGTATGTATCTTAATAGGTGTTTTAAGGAGTGTTTGGTGCTGTTAAAAACTAATGCCCATATAACTTCATCAAATGACTCTTAAAAGCAACTAATAAATCTATTTGAAGGAAGTTGATTATGAAATTATTGCACAAAACACAACCTGATATTAACAATCTAACTTCAAGTGCAAAAAAGATTAATCAACAACATATAAATAAGGGTAAAAGACATAAAATAACAACGTACTTTCTCAAATTTATCGAGTTGAAACACATACTTTTTTATTAACATATATACCCACGTACTTTCGAATTTTGTTCCGACTTCACCCATATGACCGATTTATATTAATATAATATTATATTAAATAATATTATTTTATTACAATATGGGTAAAGTCGGAACAAAATTTGAAAGTATATGGGTGTATATGTTAATAAAAAAGTATGTGTTTCAACTCGGTAAATTTGAGAAAGTACGTTGTTATTTTATGGCTTTTACCCTATAAATAACTCAACTTAGTATTCATTAAGAAATCAACAAGTACTTAAACATAAACTGTCATGTACATTAGATTAAAAAAATAATAAATAAATAAAAAAACCTTCCCCCTGACCAAACACTAAATTGGTTAGAAACCCCTCATCTTCCTAATAAATTGCATCTTCTCATATGTCCTCAGCTTTGTTTCTTTAACCGTAATCAATAGACCTGTAGCTTTCTCAACGCTGCGTCTTTGAATACCCCTCAAGAAAGTTAAGGTATGCATGGCATCAATGGAACCCGTTAGCCTTTCAAGCTCTTCAAGCAAACCTTCTCTCTCATTAACAACCTCAAGCTACTGCATTCAAACCCTCCTAAGCTCCTTTGGCAGACTATAATCCTCAAAAATTAACCGATCAAAATAAATAAGCATCTTATCCTTCATCTTTGTCGACTTAGCAGCAACTGCAAGTTCATCAAGGTGCACTAACCTACCCATTGTTTAGATTTCTTTTGAACCTTTGTTTCCTTTTTAGTGTTAAAAATGTATAAACAAATGGCATTAGGGCTCCCCTGTATAACAAAAAGGTTGAGAAATTTGACCGGGTGAAAGGAAAGGAAGCCGTCGGGAATCTCATGATGAGACTCTGGCAACTGAAATGCCGGCGTATGCATATTCCGAGAATCCATGCAAGGGAATATCATAATTAGCACAAGAACAATGGTCAACATTTACAAAACGGGCTTTTATTTTGATAAATCTAATGGCTTATGCATAGATTTGGGACATAAACTTATATAAACACTTATTAAATAGTAATTACTACAAAAATGTATAAAAAACGGAACCAAATTAAATATTCAGCGATAAGTTTAGCCATTGTTTTTTAAACCTAATTACTAAAGACCAATGTCATCATTGGCTTCAGTGTATCAACAATAGCTAAAACATTTATAATAAAAACCACTTAAGAAAGTCGTTCTCGCGTAAAAAAAAATTGCAAGTCCTTCAAAAGAATTAAGACATAATTTTAAAATATGTTTATAACTAGGGAACACAAGTAAGCCGATCTCAAGTCGGAGAAAGCTGACATTTTTTATGCTTACAATATTATCATATCTATACTATATAAAATGGAAAAATGGTCAAAGTGAAAAATGTTGAAAGTTGAATGTTGAAAACATGGTCAATGGAGAGAGAAATAAATAATATAATTAATACTCTTATTAAAACACCCCATTACTTAAAAGTACAATAATGTATTCACATTGTACACTCAATTAAAAGCACATCTACCAAATTAAAAACAACCTATTGAAACCGATACCGGGTTGACCAGTTGAAACCGATACCGGGTTGACCTGTTGAAACCGATACCGGGTTGACCCGGGACGCTTCAAACACGGCGGGCTGACCCGGTTTAATTTGACATTTTTTCGACCCAACCTATCGGTTTAAATCGACATGTTTTTTTATTGGAACGGTTCAACCAGTTGAACCACCCGGGTGAAATCGGGTTTCAAGTGACAATTTTTTTGAAAGGAGAGACCAAGTAATTGTAGTTTTTGGTTTATTTTGCTTTGACACATGTAATTTGTCATTTGTATAATGTTATTTTAAAAAATGTTGCTCTTGCACCATTTAAGGGACTAGCATATATGAATCGTCGTTTAAAAGTTAATATATATTGTATACCTTTGTCCAAGTGTATCAATAATGTTATGTAAGTTTATTAAAATCACAAAAATAAATAGTATTGTTATCTTTAGCGATAATTATTTGTACCTCAAACAAATAGCTTTGAACAATGCATAAATATCTATACAAATTGATAGTACAAAATAATCTTATATGGTGATATCCAATTTGCAAAGTTACAATTTTAAAAGCCACACACCAAATGATAAACGTTACACATGTAAAAAAAAATAGTTATCAATGCCTAAATTACTGACAAAACAAGAAAAAACGGTCACACATGTTGGCTATACCTCTAAACTACAATATAATATTGTCAACTACATAATACCGTTGCTTTTTGTAATGCTTGAATCTATTATTACTAAAAATCTTAATAACTTAAAACAATCCTATTAGAAAATATACTCACACACTTAGATCGACTCCACATAACTTTTTAAAAAACTATATATTTATGCTGCTATGCAACCACGCATCATAATTGTAGTTATTCGAAAACGATTCTCTAATGCTACAAATACAGTTTGTTGAAAGAAACTTATGGGTCGTCGGAACTTTGCAGAAAACTAGACATCGCTGCCGCTAGGCGCGGGTACTCGTCTAGTCTATACTATATAAAATGGAAAAATGGTCAAAGTGAAAAAAGTGAAAAATGTTGAAAGTTGAATGTTGAAAACATAGTCAATGGAGAAAGAAATAAATAATATAATTAATACTCTTATTAAAACACCCCATTACTTAAAAGTACAATAATTTATTCACATTGTACACCCAATTAAAAGCACATCTACCAAATTAAAAACAACCAATTCAAACCGATACCGGTTTGACCCGTTGAAACCGATACCGGGTTGACCTGTTGAAACCGACACCGTTGACCCGACGCCAAACCCTGGCCTGACCCGGTTTAATTTGACATTTTTCAACCCAACCTATCGGTTTGACTCGGTTTAAATCGACTGCTTTTTTATCGAACGGTCCAACCAAAGTTGAACAACCCGGGTGAAATCGGGTTTCAAATTTGACAAAATTATATGAGAAATGATGAAGTAGTTGGGGAACCCGTGACAATTTTTGAAATGAGAGACCAAGTAATTGTAGTTTTGGTTTATTTTGCTTTGACACATGTAATTTGTCATTTGTATAATGTTATTTTAAAAATGTTGCTCTTGCACCATTTAAGGCTGACTAAAGATATATGAATCGTCGTTTAAAAGTTAATATATATTGTATAGCCCTTTGTCAAAGGTATCAATAATGTTATGTAAGTTTATTAAAATCACAAAAAATATATAGTATTGTTATCTTTAGCGATAATTATTTGTACCTCAAACAAATAGCTTTGAACAATGCATAAATATCTATACAAATTGATAGTACAAAATAATCTTATATGGTGATATCCAATTTGCAAAGTTACAATTTTAAAAGCCACACACCAAATGATAAACGTTACACATGTAAAAAATAGTTATCACGCCTAAATTATGACAAAAACAAGAAAAAGCGGTCACACATGTTGTATACCCTAAACTACAATATAATATTGCCAACTACATAATACCGCTGCTTTTTGTAATGCTTGAATCTATTATTACTAAAAATCTTAATAACTTAAAACAATCCTATTAGAAAATATACTCACACACTTAGATCGACTCCACATAATTTTTTAAAAACTATATATTTATGCTGCTATGCAACCACGCATCAGAATTGTAGTTATTCGAAAACGATTCTCTAATGCTACAAATACAGTTTGTTGAAAGAAACTTATGGGTCATCGGAACTTTGCAGAAAACTAGACATCGCTGCCGCTAGGCGCGGGTACTCGTCTAGTTATCATATACAGACGTTTCGTTGTAATACGCGAGTTGAAATCCTCGTTTTATCTAAATTTGAAATATCTTTCTAAAATTATTTAGGAAGCTTAAAGTGGTGTTTAAACATTTTATATTTACTGTATCAAATATTTATTTTGTAGTCTTTTTCATGCAAAAAGCGCGGTTAGCTTATAAACGGTTGCTTTGATAACTTTTTTTTTTTACCGAAAAACATTATTCCAGATACTTTTTCTTATGAAGAATATTTAATAGTTTATTAGGAGAGTTATTTTATATACCAAACTTTTCTCATATATAAAGGGACTCATCTTCACCATCCATTTAAAAAGAAATTAATGACTGAGATTAAAAGCATTTTATTATTTCACCTATTTTTTAAAATTTAAATATCTCTTAAACCGTTAATCGTTAAGCGAAAATATTTACACCGCCGCGACAAACATTTAATTATCTTTCTATAGACGGGCACTTTGATATACTTTCGAAAAAAGAAAAAATCGTTTTTCACGTTTTTCGCCTTTTTCATTTTTTTACGTTACTGAAATTTGCATGAAAAAATCATATATGATTAAACACTAAATTGAATATCACATGTGATATTAGTGTTAAATCATATATGATATCTAATACTCCCTCCGTCCCAAAATTATAGTCCTCTATTGACTTTTTCGGTCTTTTTTTACAACTTTGACCTTAAATATTTTTGTTTGTGTTATATAATACTTGATGCAAATTATATGAATGAATTGTGTTTTAAATGTACTTTTTAGTAGTATATTTTTTATCAACTATCGTATAACATAAACAAAAATATTTAAGGTCAAAGTTAAAAAGGAAATACCGAAAAAGTCAATAGGGGACTACAATTTTAGGACGGAGGTAGTATCATATATGATATGATATGTATATCATATCTGATTTTACACTAATATCACATGTGATATTACATATCATATATGATTTAACAATAATATCACATGTAATATTCAAATTAGTGTTTTATCATATATGATTTTTTAATGCAAATTTCAGTAACGTAAAAAAAACGAAAAAACTTAAAAAAATACGTAAAAAAATTTTTTGTCGAAAGTATATCAAAGTGTCTATCTATAGAAAGATAATTAAATGTCCGTCGCAATGATATAGGCTTTTTGCTTAACAATTAACGGTTTGAAAGATATTAATATTTGAAAAAAATGATCAAAGTGGTTTTTTAAATTGTTGTGATTAATCTCATATATTAGATCAAATAAAAATATAGGGTGAAGATTAATCCCTTTAGTATGTAAAGAGATGTTCCTTTTTGTCGAAGGAACTGTCATCATGATCTCGTTAAATAGTTTGAAATACTTTTCAACTCTTTAACAATAACTTGTGATTATCATTAATGAGCTTCAATAGAAGTGATTAGATATTATTGAATATTATGATTGCATTCCTATTATTGATGTTTATCAATACAATATATAGAATACATAGATGGTTCTAGGTTGTGGGCTTAGGCCACATTACAAAAGACTTTACATGGGCTATGCTAATATAACGACTAATACTCCCCCGCAGTTGGAGCGGGAGGTGGCCGAACGCTCAAACTGGATCTAAACTCTTCAAACAGTGCGGAAGGAAGACCTTTGGTGAATATATCGGCGTACTGAAATCGGGAGGGCACATGTAGAACACGAACCTGACCAGCTGTAACCATGTCACGAACAAAATGGATATCAATCTCTATGTGCTTGGTCCGCTGATGTTGAACAGGGTTGGCAGACATGTAAATGGCACTGACGTTGTCACAATACACAAGAGTAGCAGAAGACAAAGGGGAGTGCAACTCACGAAGTAGATTACGTAGCCAAGCGGTCTCGGCTACAACATTGGCAACGCCCCGGTATTCGGCCTCGGCACTGGAACGGGAGAGAGTATGCTGACGCTTGGAGGACCAGGAAAGAAGGTTGTCTCCCAGAAAAACACAGTAACCTGATGTGGATCGTCGAGTAGAGGGGCACCCTGCCCAATCTGCATCTGTATAACCAACTAGAGAGGTGGTAGAGGATGAGTATAAGTGAAGGCCAAAATCTAAAGTCCCCTGAACATAACGAAGAATCCGTTTGAGAGCTGCTAAATGTGGCTCACGAGGATCATGCATGTATAGACAAATCTGCTGAACTGCATAAGATAAATCCGGGCGTGTGAATGTGAGATACTGAAGACCACCTGCAAGGCTACGATACAAAGTGGGATCCTGCACTGGAACCCCTTCAGGACCCAGTTTGGAATCCGTGTCAACTGGAGTACGAGAGGGGTTGCAGTTGGACATATGAGCACGCTCAAGGAGCTGGACAGCGTACTTCTTCTGTGATAAGAACAGGCCTGTGGAGTGTCTGGTGGCTGATATACCAAGAAAATAGTTAAGTGCACCAAGATCAGTCATGTCAAACTCACTATGTAGAGATGTGATGATCTGCTGAAGTAGTACTGAAGAAGATGCTGTAAGAATAATGTCATCCACATAAAGGAGTAAATAAGCAACCTCAGATCCCTGTCGTAAAATGAAAAGTGAGGAATCACAACGACTATGATAGAAACCAACCCGTGTAGCATATCCTGCAAATCGCTGAAACCAAGCACGAGGTGCCTGTTTCAGACCATATAAAGATCGCTGCAAAAGGCAGACATGGTTAGGGTACCGTGGATCCACAAAGCCAGGGGGCTGATACATATATATCGCTCTCGATAAGTCACCATTAAGAAAAGCATTCTTAACGCCTAACGATGAATAGGCCATTTTGCGAGATACCGCAAGACCGAGAACAGCGAATGGTTGCCGGTTTGACAACCGGCTAAATGTCTCGCCACAATCAATGCCAGCTGCTGGCTCGCGCCCATTGGCAACCAAGCGAGCCTTATATCTGCTCAAAGTCCCGTCAGCATGAAACTTGTGTTTGAATAACCACATAGATCGGACCAGATTAACACCATAGGATCGTGGTACAAGAACCCAAGTACCATTCTTAACTAACGCGTTATATTCATCATACATAGCATTACACCAGTGAGGATCTTTGAGAGCAAGAATCGGAGATTTAGGAATAGGAGAGAGGAGAGAAGTATGAAGGGAAAAACGATCAATAGGTTTGACAATGCCCGATTGAGAGCGTGTGACCATACGGTGAGAGCGATGGGGTTCAATGTGTATTGGTTCAGTTGTGGTGGAGGAATTTGGTATGGTGGTAGTGGTGTTGTGTTGGGAGGGTGGAGGGAGATGTATAGGTGTATCGGGAGGAGGCGATGTTGAGGAAGGTAAATTGGATGGTGGCGTTTGGGGTTGTTGTTGGGGAGGGGAGGGTGGCGGTGTAGTTGGTGTGTGGGATTGGGAGGTTGAAGGTGCATCGGGGCTATGTAAGATATGGTGAAGGAGTGACGGAGGTACGGGATCCAAAAAGGTGTATGAGGGTGGTGATGAGGGTGTCATGGAGCGATAGGGGAATTGTGTTTCATCAAAGGTGACGTGTCTAGAAATGAGGATTTTATTTGTTTCAAGGTTTAGGCAGCGGAAACCTCGGTGATAGGCGGGGTAGCCGAGGAAAATGCACGGGGTTGCACGTGGGGCAAGTTTATGGGGTGAGTGAAGGTGGGGGTAACACAGGCATCCGAAGATGCGTAGTCGGGTTCTTTTTTAAAGAGTCTAGTAAAGGGGATTTCGTTGTTTATGGCGGTGGAGGGTAAAAGGTTAAGGAGATAGGCGGCCATGTAAAGGGCCTCGACCCAAAAGGAGGGAGGTAGATGGGCTTGAAAGAGGAGAGTACGAATGAGATTATTAATTGTTCGTATCATTCGTTCAGCTTTGCCATTTTGTTGAGAGGTTTTAGGGCAAGAGAATCTAAATTGTATACCGTGGTTGGCGAAAAGGGTGTGGAGACGGTTGTTGTCGAACTCACCGCCGTGGTCACATTGGAAACTCTTGATTTCGCAGTTAAACTGATTGTGAACATATTTGCGAAAGTGCAAGAATTTATTGAACATGTCAGATTTAGAACGCAAAGGATAAATCCATAAATAGTGAGAGAAATGATCAAGAAACAAGACGTAATATTTAAAACCACTAGAGCTCTCAATAGGAGAAGTCCATACATCAGAGTGAATAATATCAAAACATTGTTTAGCAGTAGAAACAGAACTATGGAAGGGAAGCTTCACATGTTTGCCAAGTTGGCATGCATGACAGACATGTGGAGTCCGTTCCTTATTACATGAAATGAAATTACGAGAAACTAGAGATCGAAGCACTTCGTCACCGGGATGACCGAGACGTTGATGCCACGTGGAGGAGCGGTGGATAAGAGAGCAATAGGAATGGTTGACGGCTTGGTGACTGGATAGAGGTCACCCGAGCTGTCACATCGAAGGAGGATATGGCGAGTCCAGAAATCCTTCACAGAAAAACCAAAAGCGTCAAATTCGATAGTACAATTATTATCTCTAGTAAACTGACGAACAGAAATTAAATTTTTTATGATGTTGGGTGTGACAAGAACATTATGAAGGTGAAGAGGACGATGAGGAGAAGATATAATGCTATGTCCGGTGTTGATGACGGGAATGGAGTTACCGTCACCAACATGTACAGATGGATATAAACGTTTATTAAAAATGGTAGTTAAGTTACTTGTATTTGAATTTAAGTGAGATGAAGCACCTGTGTCCATGTTCCAAGTAGGGTCCTGCAATGTCATAGTACTGAATGCGCTTGGGAGAGAAGTGGGTTGTGACGGATACACACCCGGGGCAGGTCCGAGAATGCCATTAGTTGGTGGTGCATGAGGAGCAGTGGGGATACTATACGGTGATGGTGCATACATTGGCTGTTGGGTGACATGAGATGTGGCGCTGGGCTGGGCTGGGTATGGGTATTGGGCCGTTGGCTGGTGGACAGGTTGTAGGGGATTGGGCTGGGCCAGGTGTTGGTGATAAAGAGTTGTGGGGTGCTGAGCAGTAGGGGGTGTATAGGGAAATGGGTTGAGTGTTTGGGCATGTCGAGTGAAGTATAGCCCAGGGGGGGCACGTGATTGGTGCTGGGAAATATTTGTTATAGCAGGGGGTTTGTGGTTATTCGTAGTTGTTGTTATATTAAGTCCCGACCGGTTGCGATGATCGTGAATGAATTTGCACCGATCTCCAAATTTACACATGCCTTTATTGAAGTGGTTACACATTTGAGGGATATTTGGTGATTTATGAGAATGGGATGGGGGGTTACCTTTGGTGGCTACGAGAACAGTGGGTGATGAAGAGCTGCTATCAAAGGATGAATTAGTACTCGTGTGTTCTGTGAGCGTGGTCTCCTCGAGAAGCAACATGTTACGCGTCGTCTCAAAGTTTGGTAGCGGTTCTCGATGCCTAATAATTTTGACAATGGTACCAAAACGACTATCGAGTCCATTTACAGCATAAATAACCAAATTAGTCTCACTTACCGGGGAGCCAAGGTTTTTGAGCCTATCCGCCATGGATTTTATCTTTGTACAATACTCATTTATGGACATGTTACCAATCTTAACGGACCGTAGTTCATTATCAAGGTTGATTGCCCTCGCATCCTTGTTGTCATGAAACAAGGCTTGTAGGTGATCCCACAAGGCTTTAGCATTACCCGGTGTAGAGACCACTTGCTCTTGTAAAGAGTCACATAAAGAGCCGAGTATCCACATCTTGATTAGATCATCAAGTTTACACCATTCCGGGTCGGGAGCACTAGATGAGTCTTCTTTTTCGATGTGAGGTTTGAGGCCAAGGCTTCCAAGGTGAATTTTGAAGAATGAACTCCATGAGGTGTAATTATGTTTCTCTAGGTCGAGTTTAACAGGAACTTTGTTAGTAATACTGAATGGAATGAGTTTATCGGCGGTTGTGGTGATTGGAGGAGGTGGTGGAGGGGTGTTATCATTAGTCATGACTGCTGAAAGAATGAAGGTGGGGAGGAGGATGGTACGGCAGAACAGGAGGGGAGGAGATCCGAAATTTTTGGAGAGAATTAGGGAGAGGATCGGTTTATTTTTGGAGGCTTTGATACCATATTGAATATTATGATTGCATGAATATTATTGATGTTTATCAATACAATATATAGAATACATAGATGGTTCTAGGTTGTGGGCTTAGGCCACATTACAAAAGACTATACGTGGGCTATGCTAATATAACGACTAATAGATATATGAATTGCTCAACTGTGAAATCAAGTATTTGATAAGAAATTGACAGTTGATTGATGATTTGAAAAATAAGATGAAAAAGGGAAAACCAAACCTTGTTAATCGAATAGTTTAGCAAAAGAGAGAAGCCCAAATATTCTTAATCAAAGATTGAAGAAGTCATTTTCCGAAAGAAAAAAAATCACAATATAAAACAATGGACTAAATTTTTTTCTTTAAAGTGCTCGGTTTGGTAGATATGACACCGCAAACTGCACCGTTAGACACGTTATTTGTCTCGCATTATGGCCATAACAATCGTTATTGTGTTTTTATTTTAGAGTTGTGATATATAAACCTACAAATAAGCCTACATCATTCACATTTTGACAAGTTTCAAACACCTTTTCTCTCTCTTCATATTAATTAATCAAATTTTGAATTTCACCAATCATAATAGTAGGTCTATTTTTAGGTGCATAATTTAGGTCTACAAATCATTTTTCTTTATTTTATTTATATTTGTGTTTGTGTGGTTTAGTATGTGTGTGTTTTGTGTTTGAGTGGGGAAGCCAACATATTGTTTGGTTTTTTTTTTTTTTTTCTTTTTCCTCTTTTGCAAATACTATAAGTTATATTCGGCAAAGTGGGTAAAGTAAAAAACAAGCGAATAGTAATCCTTTTATAAATTCAGATTTATTTTTAATATTTATAGAGTTTCATTTTTAGTTTCATGAAACGTGTTTTTCTTTTTTTTATTTAAAAAAAATAAATAAAGAAAAATAAAATTGGACCCACGTGTGCCTATAATACGTTATAGCCGATGAAGGTGTTTTGCAAATTTTGTGTTATAGGATATAAACTGACGTGACGTGCGAATAATTTACGAATAACCTGCAATGCATCTAGTACTCTTACACGGAAATTGGTTTCAGACTACTATTTCAAAATGGTTTGCCATTTTTTCTAAAGTCTTGCCTTCCTTCTAAGTAACGAGGTGTTGACCCTAAGCATTTTGTTGTTTTAAGACATTCTAGTATAGAATAGTGACGAAACAGTGTTTGCTACATTATGTGACTAATGACCTTTCGAAACTCATAATTTTTTATTTAATGAGGCCTTTGATCCTGATTTTAATGTTGGAAAAAGCTTAATAATTGCTTGTTAGAGTGGCGTATTATTGAAGTACTAACATGTTATGTATACATCATCATACTCTTTATTTTGTCGATACGCGTTGGTAGTGCAGGAATGACTAATAAAGCCTATTTTTTGTCAGAAACACCAAACGCTCGTGCCATATCGTTAATTTCTGCTTCACTTATTCGCTTAAACCGTATCTGCATCTTTTCCTGGTTTTGAAATCGACTTAACAAGTGTCACCCATTTCGAATATATTCGGTCAACCAGATAAGATCCCCATATGTGAGTTACTTCCTTAACCACAAACGAAAATCTTTGGAGCTTTTCTGTATTTAAGATCGTTGAATAGAGGCGATTGATGCATAACATTGATGTAGTTGTTCACCCCAGAAACACCAAAGAAAGCATGGAAAATCCATAAGTCTTGTGACGCACCAGCTTCTAGCAAAATAATTGATTTTGACCATTATCACGCTTACAATATTTCCCTTTATATGCGTTCGAACAACCAAATCACTCCCAATCTTTACAATAAGGTTTCCTAACTTTCCTGTAAACCCTTGTTTTTCTTCGTGAAACGCTATAGCTTTTCAACATCAGTATAAGTAGGTTTTCTCAAATATTCAGCTCCAAAAGTTTCCATAACAATCTTACATAAATAATCAAGAGATTCACGAGAAGGTGTTGCACCAATTTTCAAATATTCATCAAGGCTGTAAGGAACGGTGTAACACCCCAACCCGACACAGGTCCGAATGTCACATTATGGAGTCATATCAGAAGATACTAATAAAAATTTGCAAGCGGAAGTCTTATTAAATAAAATACCAAGTCATATAAACGAATGACTTACAAGGGAAAAATACAAAATCCAATATGTCAAAAATGAAATGAAATATCAAAACAATTGCTCTTCAAAATAAGTCCAAAATGATAGGGAAACTAGAGTCGATCACTCAAATGCTCCTACTCAAGCCCAACAAAGCCCAAGATCCTACTTGGTACCTGCCGCATAGAAAAGAAGTGCGGCCGAGCTTAAAAGCCCAAAGGAACAGATATATAAACAAAACAAAAGCTAAACAGAATCAAAATACAAAACGAAACAAAGGAGACCGATATCAAAATCAGAATCGAATGAGCACAATGAGTCTATGAGTCAATGAGGAACCTGCAAAACACAATATTAACAGATATCCGTATGAACAGAAATCAAAAGACCAAAGTAAAGCAAAGCAAATAATCATTTAACAAATATAAGCTCATATAAATATCCAAACTTACCAAGATCGAAACATAATCATATAGGAGTTGATGAAAAGTATCATCATCAAAACAAGTAACCAAACAAAGGAACAAGCATATCACCAACGGATCAACTAAACATAAATACGGCAAAACAAATAAATTAGATAATTCAGAATACATATAAGCTAAGTCTAATTCTAAGCAGCGGAAGCAATCAATAAAATGTAAGCATGGAAATCACACAAGTCAGATCAATCATAGTTATTAAACAGAACAAGTATCATAACCAATGGAAATACTAATGCTAAAGATAAACCCGTAGTCACATGTATCAGGTAGGAATGCCAAACGAACATCATAATTGAATGAATTAACTAAACAAGAACATAACATGGCAAACTAAACAAGTCAACTAGAAAGGTAACATAAGTTGAACCATATTCCTTCATCAACCAAGAACATGAACAGAAGTGTAAACATTGTGGATCAACAAGTCAGGTAAACATCCATTACTATGTTGAACCGATAACATAAGCATCGTAAACATCAAGCGTAAGTACAAACATGGAAACCACAATTTGCAGGTAGATTACTAAATGATAGACATAGCCCTCGACATAACTGAACGAAGTATAACATGATCAATGGATAAATCAAATGATTACATATAAGCATGGCAACCGCATCGAATCAAATAGTCACATAACAGCATGGTAAGCGGATAATCGATACTAGCATGATAACAGTGAATCGGTAACCACATACTAACACAGTAGACAGAGAATTCATGAAATCATAATCAGCATGGTAAACAGATGGACCAATTAATCATATAATAGCATATAAAACACTTGAATCCAATAATCATATAATAGCTCGTAAACGTGAAGTGGTAATCAAGTATAAGCTTGGCAACCAACCGAATAGAGTGAAAGCATAGTAAATCAAATGAATCAAGACTGAGTATAACAACCAAATGAATCAAGCATGAGTCTGATAGTCAAACGAATCACATAAGAATACTGAGTGAATAAGTAGTCAATGAATGATGAATAGGCATAGCAAATGAATGAATCGAATATCGATAGTCACATAATAACCAAAATCAGAATGTTGCCCCGAGCACCTAATACTAAAGGAGATACTTCAATAGCCAAATCTACAAATCATATATCATAACCGTATCATATCAAACTGGCCAAATCATAAGTGCACAAGGAGGGAGACCTCTCAAGTACCAAATGGAGTAGCTAGCTCCCAAATGTGAGGGGTGTATTGCACACACGCACCACATCACCAAAACTAAACTGAGTACCTAGGATGCATCCATACGCTCCCTGCTAAACAAATCATATATACATATGCCAGTTCGAGACTATACATACGTATTCATAATGGCCAAGTGATCACATATATCATATCATATCATAAAGGGAACGCCGGGGACTAATCACACCGCCCCAGATAGTGTCATGCCATTGGTGCATCAATGACATGGCCATGGTACCTCCATGGCTAGTTAGCTCGGGCAACCAAACACAACAAATTGTACCAAAGCATATCCATAATCATATCATATTCAACCAATCATATCAACAATCAATCATATCATAGCAAACGAATATTAACGGATATCACAACAAATGTCATAACAAAATGGATAGCAGGTCGAATATCATGGCGGATGAAATCGTATCAAAGGAATCATATCAAAGGAATCATAGCAAATGGAATCATATCAAAGGTATGGAATCAAAGTCAAGGATAGAGAAGTCGTGAGAGTAAACCCTTAATGAGAAAGGGTAGAATATCTGTACCTCAAATGTATGTGCGTAAGAGTAAGGCACACAAGCAAGTTCAACGTTCCCACTTCACTAAATCTAAATTAGGACGTATCATAAATCACATATGTGTTCCATTTATAATTCATGCTTAACTTATCTCCCATTTATAATTAGTTTCAAGTTC
The DNA here is from genome assembly GCA_910596185.1 of Chrysanthemum makinoi. Taxonomy (NCBI): domain Eukaryota; kingdom Viridiplantae; phylum Streptophyta; class Magnoliopsida; order Asterales; family Asteraceae; genus Chrysanthemum; species Chrysanthemum makinoi. The sequence continues at coordinate 301,181,473 of OU343225.1, forward strand.
ATAAATTTATGACTTTTAGTATTTCGAATCTGGTCCAGACTTTAGCGATTTTTATAAAATACTTACTTAGCTCAAATAAAATCAAGGAAATTCCCAGGGGTTCCCATATGAGTTAAGAGACTCTCCAAAAGTTGGGGGATTTTATTTCCAGGTCAAATGGCCTATGGAAAATCATAAGTGCATACCTGTCCAGAACTCACCCAGATTTACACACACCGAAAGTATATCCCCGACAAACACACTCACCCTACTCCATACATCAAACCAAAAATTACAGGTGTCACACAATATATAAACATCATAACCACCAAAGGAAAAGTTCCAGAACCTCATAGATTTAATACTAAAAATCAAATACTACAACACAAATTTAAACTCAGAAATTCAGATTCAAACACTTTAACTCAAAAAATGTAAAAATCATACTTACAGGTATGCAAATGCTACAAGGCTTACATTTCCAGAAAGATATTTCAAAGTACTACAATTTAGCCTCAAGAATCACTCAAAAACATGCAAGTATCATCAGTTAACACCTAGATGAATCCAACCTAAATTCTGGACAGCTTAACAAGCAAGCGTAACCAAGCAACAAACAAGTCACCAATCATCTCTTAAGCATGCCAAATATCACAAAACTCATCATACATCATATTTATGGTCTAATAGCATGAATTTTACAGAGGTGTCATCAATTTAACCAATGAAGCATAATAGCAAGCATTTATCATATTATAAGTCCATAATTTCATATAGAAAGCTAATAATAAGTCCTAAACATGTTGTAAACCTATCCATCATCCACCAAATAATATCCACAAGGAAACCATCATCAAATATCAATAAATCACATAAATAAAAGTCTAATCATCCATCTCATACAATTCCCCATCCTATCTCACAAGATTACAAGTTTTAGTCACGTAAATATCACCATAACCTTCACATAAAAATCATGAACTTCTAAGCTATCAAATTCATCAATAAGCATGTTATCACCTATCATAGAAAGTTTATGTACTCATTCTATATGACATATAAACGTGTTATGAAAGCCATTTCCTAATTCTCATATCCTAAGTATCATTTTTAAAGCTAACATGTCCAAATAAAATCATGAATTCATAATTAGAGTTTAACATGAAAATGGTTTATAAAACTTCACAATGATTCCATAAACAACCATACATCACCTATATAAGTCTAATAACATATAAGGATCATTACATATTCATAACCATAATCATATAACAACATAATTTCATTCACATAAACTCATAAATCAACAAACTAATACTATTCGTAGAATATGACGCACACTACACGAAACCCTTATTACAAATATAATGGGCTTGGTTTTAAGTGTGGTGTCTTGTAGTTCTTTCTCTTTCTTTTTTTTTTTGTACATTTTAGGCCTATGCAAACTCGAGTCATGTGATTTAAATTTTAGACGCAAGTGTAAGTCGATTTCATTTATCTTTCACAAGTAACATAATTACGAGTTAGGTTATAAGTGTGGTGTCTTGTAGTTCTTTCTCTTTCTTTTTTTTTTTTTTGTACATTTTCGGCCCATGTAAACTCTAGTCGTGTGATATAAATTTTAGACGCAAGCGTAAGTCGATTTCATTTATCTTATACTAGTTACATAATTACAAGTTAGGTTATAACGTATTTAATGGGCTTGACGTGTTTTACGTATTTCATATGTATTAAATTATAGGGCAAAATAGTCATTTAACGCGTTTACGATTTTTAGGGTTTTACAAACGGTGTCGTATGCCAATTGACGAATAGCGGAGTTGCATTTCATCAAATCCAAAATAACTTCTCTTCTGGTACAATCAATATTATTACGAAAGTATGCACAATGAATAGTTACTTCTTCAACTATGCTTGTGAATAACTCTCGACTCATTTGGAACCTCTTGCGGAAATGATGTACATCATACATCGGATGCGCACTAAAATATGCAGTGACTAAACGAACATGAGCACCATAACGATCTCTATTTTCAAAGTTTTTCGTCGGTCGATGCATCAAATGTTGTCATATATTCTTCAAAAACGACAACGCTCTATTCAAGTCCCTGCTCGTAACTTTTTCTTCTTCTTCCGATGAGTCTGTGAACATGAACATTTGTAATTCATTTGGATATTGATGTTTGAGTTGTGTTTATATTGAGAAAGATGAAAAATGATGTGATATAAGGGTATTTATAGGTAAATAAATTAGTAAAGTTAAATTAGTTTTTTGGGTTATTTGCATAAAAAGGCATCATAATTGTCACTTTTTGTCATTGTATGTTACATTTTTTTTCTCAACTTGACACTAACCTTTTGAATTCATGTTATTATGTGTACTCGTGACCAGCTTAACCTGTTGGAGCAGGTCAAGTTAACGACCGTTAATTTTTTTATTGCACCGTTAGTCCATTTCGTCTGTTTTTAACGACCGTTTATAATATTATTGAACCGTAAGTCCTTTTCGCCCGTTTTTACACGTTTTCATTCGTTTTTACACATTTCCGTTCGTTTTAGCACTTTTTTACACATTTTCACTGGATTTTGCACGTTGCGTCCATTTTACACGCCATTCGTTTTACACGCTTTTATGCATGGCCCTTTTCGTCCATTATCGCTTTCATTCGTTTTTGCACGTTTTTGTTCGTTTTTACACGTTTTCGTTCATTTTTGCATGTTTTGTTCGTTTTTGCACGCTTCCGTCCGTTTTCACACGTTTTCGTTTGTTTTTGCACATTTTCCTCGTTTTACACGCCATTGCTTTTTTTGTTCATTTTTGCACGCTTTCCTCTATTTTTACACGTTTTCATTAGTTTTTGTTCGTTTTTACATGTTTTGTTTGTTTTTGCACGCTTTCGTCCGTTTTTACACGTTTTCATTCGTCTTCATACATTTTTGTTCGTTTTGCACACTTTCGTTCGTTTTACATGTTTTTGCATCGTTTTATTTTAGTTCGTTTTGCAGACGCGGTCCATTTTACATTGCTCGCTTTTGCACGTTTGTACGCTTACATGTTCTCGTTTGTTTTACACGTTTTGTTAATTTTACATGTTTTCGTCCCCGCTTAAAATAGATGAAAACGTGAAAAACTAACAAAAGCATGTAAAACATATGAAAACGCGTAAAAATGAACGAAAACGTGTAAAAACGGACGAAAGCGTGCAAAAACGAACGAAAACGTGTAAAAACGGACGAAAGCGTGCAAAAACAAACGAAACGTGTAAAACATGCAAAAACATGTAAAATAGACGAAAGTGTGCAAAATGAACAAAAACATGTAAAACGGATGAAAACGTGCAAAAACGAGCGAAAGCGTGTAAAATCGAACGAAAGCGTGCAAAAACGAACGAAAATGTGTAAAAACGAATCGAAAATGCGAAAAACGTATAAAAACATGCAAAAAGAACGAAAACGTGATAAAACGGACGAAAGCGCTGCAAAAACGAATAAAACGCGTAAAACGAAAAAAAGTGCAAAAATGAACGAAAACCTGCAGAAACATGTGAAACGGACGAAAGCATGTAAAAACAAACAAAAACGTGTAAAAACGAACGAAAGCATGCAAAAACGTGTAAAAACGGATGAAAACGTGCAAAAACGAACAAAACGCGGTAAAACGGACGGAAAGCGCAACGAACAAAAACGTGTAAAAAATGACGAAAACGTGCAAAAACGAATGAAAACGTGTAAAAACGTGCAAAAGCGGGGAAAAACGAATGAAAACGTGTAAAATCGGACGAAAACGTGCAAAACGAACGAAAACGCGGTAAAACGAATCTAAGACGTAAAACGGACGAAAACGTGTAAAAACGGGCGAAAAGGACTAACGGTGCAATAATATAATAAACGGTCGTTAAAAACTGACGAAAGGGACTAACGGTGCAATAATAAAATTAACGGTCGTTAACTTGACCTGCTCCAACAGGTTAAGCAGGTTACCGGTACACAAAATAGCACGAATTCAAAAGGTTAGTGTCAAGTTGACAAAAAAAAAGTACGCAACATACAATGACAAAAAGTGGCAAGTATGATGCCTTTTTATACAAATAACCCTAGTTTTTTATAAAATGTGACCATTTATAGTGGGGGTCCATAAATACACGCATGGCCGGATATGGGCATGTGCGGAGTGATCAACCGCACATGTCCTCAAATTTTTGGGGGCCTCAAGATTTTGAACGGTAGTGGTGTTTTAGTTCGGGTTTTTCATAGTGGTGGTATGAAAATTGCTGCTAATCCTGTTCTCCATGAAAGAACAAAACATTTTGAAATCAATTTGTTTTTTCTTAGAGAAAAGATTGCAGATGGTGTTATTAAAACTGTTAAGGTCATATCTGAAGATAATGTGGCTAAGATGTTCACAAAAGGATTGAGTGTGGTTGAACACAAATTTTTTTGTGATATGTTAAACTTGAAAGATATGTACCAGCCTTAGGCTTTGTTTCTTTTTTCTTTTGAATTAAGTCCCTTATAAGATATGGTGGGTCCATTCTCTTATTTCGTCTGGTTGAGGAGCACTTTACTTTTGATTCCATGGTGATACAGACTCACTAAGGGAAAGGAAACACAATTAAATATTATTGGGCCCACCCATATTGCATTCAGACACTACAAAAGCAAAAATAAACGTCCCCTTAGCTTAAGGGGTTATTCGAAGTAATAAGCTAAGTGGCTAGTTATGTCATTATTGGATAGTTGTTTTTTGTATTGGTTTTATGTTTCAGCTTGAAGATATAAAGATTGTAAATGATCAAGGGCTAAAACGGAAGCCGCATTCAAAGTTCAATGGTGAAGATAGCCAAGTTAAAGAAGTCGTTTAACCTAGCTATATAACTCCTTATATCTCATTATTTCTTGTATTGTAGTCATTATTTTTTGTTTGCGTTTTACTTCTTCTCTCTCGTTTGTGAGTTTGGAGGATCTGCTTGTATAATTCTTTTCTTTCTTTGTATGTTTTTGAACTCAAAACCTATAACTAAATATGAAGTAGTGGTTAGATGCACTTAAAAATAATAAGTTTGGAGGTTGGTTGAATTCATAACTTGTGTTGTGTTATTCTGATTGATCTTTGTATAGATTTTAATAACCACCACCTCCTATATCTGAAAAATTAATTTCGTTTAGTGTCTCTAATATCACCAACCACGTATCTGTTAAACTTAGTCTAGATAAACAAAATTATATTTCTTGGAGTTCATCTTTAAAATTTATCTTTGTTGGACCTTAATGTTATAGAAGCAAATGTTAAGGGTAGTTTAGTGTTTATATATTTATGTAAAGTTTCGGTATTTACAGAAACTTAGTATTGGGTTGGGTCAAGAAAATAACTGTTTTAGAATAAGGGTTGTATCGTTTAGTTGGTTGTGTCGTTTACGTTACATGAAACGGTATTCCTCATGTTCAAAGGTACCGATTCATGTAGTATAAATAGGTATTAGGAATATGTAAACATAATCAGTTATATAATTCAATCATTCAATACTTGTATATCAGTTTCTATAAAACTTCTGTTTATCTGCTACAAGTTGTTGTCCCAAACACCCTTGTTAAATTCATACCGTTTCAGGAAGTTATACAATCGTATAAAACAAGGTTTAATCGAAGGCCATTCAACAGTGGTATCAGAGCAAGAGTCAATCGATCCAAGGAAGAACGAGTGCAAGTGGTCATCGATTGCAGCAACAAAGGAAAGTGGGGATCGAAAGTTTGCCTAACTGCAGAAGGAAGAAACGAGTTTGTTTTCTTTTGTGTCAATCGAAGCAGAAAGAAAGAAGATAAGGAGTGATCGTTTTTGCCTTTTCCATTGAAAGTGATTGTAAGTGATCATTTTTGAATAAGTGCTTCTCGCTTTCACTCTATATATTTCAATATTAGAATTAGAATTATATAAATAGGTTAGAGAAAGTACTATTAAGTCTTGTATTTTTTATTTAAAAGAAAAAAAAAAAAAAACATCTTTTTCAGATTAATAAACTACAAAACAAGAAGTAAGAATCCGAACCCTTGTGGTTCACAAAGTAAGAAGTAAGAAAGAAACTTATCGTTTTTTAAGAAAACCTAATGTTTAATGAAACCTTGGTGTTTCGATGTAAATAAGAAAACTCTAGTGTTTCCAAAGTAAGTAAGGAAAATGTTAGCGTTTCAAAGTAAGTAAGTGCAAACTCTAGTGTTTTCAAAGTAAGTAAGTAAGAAAAAACGCTAGTGTTTCAAAGTAAGTACGTGCAAACTCTAGTGTTTTCAAAGTAAGTAAGTAAGAAAAAACGTTAGTGTTTCAAAGTAAGTAAAAAGATCAATTTTTGGTCAAAGAGACACTTTAGTGTTTCATAGCAAGCAAGAAAGACCAATCTTGATCAAAGTAAGAGAAATCTTTGTGTTTCAAAGCAAGTACGAACCGATCATACGATCACAAGTAAGAAAGAAATGAAGCAAGTAAGAAAGCAAGAAGGATGACAACTGGGAACCATCCACAACTACACGTGACCAAAACATAGCACTTCAATGTCCAAAACTAATCGAAACAAACTACACAACATGGGCAATTATGATAGGAGACAATATTGAAGGCATATGGTATTTGGGGAACGATAGTTGCAAAAGAAGGAGAAGCAACGAATGAGAAGAAGGAAAAGACATTAATGGCAATGATCTTTCAAACATTGCCACAAGATGTTTTAATGCAAGTTGCACAATACCCGACTACAAAGGAAGTATGGGACTCGATCAAAGTCAAGTATTTGGGAGCCGATCTTGTTCAAAAAGCACGACTACAAACCTTGAGGAGTGAACTAGAGACGCTAAGGATGAAACCAAACAAAAAATTAAGTGACTATGGAGGAAAGTTAAGTAGTATAAAGGCCAAGTTTAAAGGACTTGGTGAAACTTTGAAAGATAAGGTGCTAGTAAGGAAACTACTTAACTCTGTTCCAAAGAAGTTTCTACCTATCGTGGCCTCTATTGAACAATGTCAAGATTTAGACAAAACGTTGTTTCAAGAAGCCGTTGGAAGATTAACTGCTTTTGACGAACGCCTCAAAAGTCAAGACGAACATGAAGAAAATTATCAAGACAAACTTTTGATGGCAAGTTCAAGCAATCAACAAAGTAGGAAAAGGACGAGAAAGAGATACAAGGCAATGAGAACAAAGCAAGAATAAAATGAGATGCTATGAATGTGGTGGCTTAGGTCATTTTGCATGCAAATGCACCAAATTGAAGAAGAAAGACAAGGAGGAACAAACACATCTCATTTATGAAACTGACTATTGACCCACATTGTTGTGAAGTCAAGTAAAAAAGACTCGATTGCAGTCTATAACGTTAGGGGGGTGAATGTTGGACCTTAATGTTATAGAAGCAAATGTTAAGGGTAGTTTAGTGCTTATATATGTTATGTAAATTTTCGGTATTTACAGAAACTTAGTATTGGGCGGGGTCAAGAAAATAACCGTTTTAGAATAAGGGTTGTATCGTTTAGTTGGTTGTGTCGTTTACTTTACATAAACGGTATTCTTCATGTTCAAAGGTACCGATTCATGTAGTATAAATATGTATTAGGAATCTGTAAACATAATCAGTTATACAATTCAATCATTCAATACTTGTATATCAGTTTCTATAAATACTTCTGTTATTCTGCTACAAGTTGTTGTCCCAAACACCCTTGTTAAATTCATACCGATTCAAGAAGTTATACAATAGAAGAAACAAGGTTTAATCGAAGGCCATTCAACGATCTTGGTGGTATCGGTCTTAAATCACATAATATAGATGTCGTTGCAAGTACTAGTACTCCAAACCAAAAATGGTGTAAACTTGATGATCTCTTGAATTCTTGGCACGCTACTTGTGACTACACCTGAAAATACTAAAAATATGCGGGATCACGTACAAGTACTTTTTCACGACACCAAAGAATCACAATATACTTTATAAAAACTCGTTTTATTCATTACCGCATTTAGGCTACCGTACCCATCAGATGGGTTTATATTAATTTCTTATTTTACATAATATTATTAGCTAGTAAATATATTGAATGCATCTGAAACTTGTTTACTAATTTCAGTAATACAGTACGTGAAATCTTGCTCTTCCAACCGACAGGTGAATCTTGTTAACAAAAATAATCACGCGGGATAATCAAATGGGAGCGTAGAAATAAGCAAAGAATCATCTAAACTCTGGTCGTCATGAACAACCCCATAATTCCGAAGAACTTGATTATCAGCAAAGTTCAAAGCCTTATCCATACCCTCCGTACATGCCCCTGCCGCAAACAACGGGTTATGTTTCCCAGTACATGGTTGGCAACCCGCAAAGTGAGTTACAAAAGGCCTCCTCCCGCTGCCAGCCTCATTACCAGCATCTTTCAAAAATGGCTCGCGTAACACACCATACCATTCACTCACTTTCTCAGCATGTCGCCTTCTTAGCATCCCCTCCCTCTTCTCGATCTCCAAATATCTGTCGGTTATATTGTTCAAGGTGTCAACAATGTTTAACCAGTACCCTTCCAGATAATATCCAGTTTCAATCAAAATTTTCCTTCCAAACAATTCTTTTTGTGTTTTCCAAATCAAGTAAGCCATCGCGGTCTGATCACTCGGCCCATGCTTGAATTCTTCCAATAAAACCTTTGCCCATTTTTCTAAATTTGGAGATTTTGGTCCCATATCAGCCCACATATCCAACAAGTCAAGCGACCACTGACAGTTTCTAATCAGTAACGAACCAGCATTTAAGCCTAACCAACTTTTCTCCTCGTAAACCTCTTTTGGCCAACCATGTAGGACTAAATTGTAGTCTTCGTACTGATGAAACGGGATCTTGTACTCCATGTCCGTGATCACAGTGTCTTCATCGAGCCACCATATCCACTCGACTTCAGGATGGGCCACCATTGCTGCCCGAACCACTGGGAGCTTCGACCAACCATTAAACATATTGGGGTCAAGTTTCAAATTGTTGTAAAAGATATCGTAATCATGTATTCGACAGTAATCAACTTTGTTGCGATAAGTCTTTAGCAAGTAATGGTCTCCAGTTGATCCCTCGCATGGGATTGGCCGTGACCCTGTTACGATAAACACATTGTCTTGTGATTTGGGTTTGAAGGATGGATGAAACTCGAGCCATGTTTGTCTTTTTTGATCCCAATTTGTAATCTTTTGGTCGATGGTGTAACCGAAAGATGGGTCGTCATAGAAGGTGGAGTTGGGTGGATCAAACTGGAGGTCGAAGGCTGGGTCAGTCTGATTACAGTGGCTCGGGGAGGATTCGGGTTTTAGCTGCGGGAGGATAGAGATTAGATGAAGTGGTAAGAAGAACAAATACGCCCATTGGATTACCAACGTTGTTACAGCTCCAGCGAAGTAGGCAAAGACGGGTCTATCAAATATGCGAATGGTTCGCCTTTCACGGGTTCCGTGGAAGGATATCGACATGGTTTTGATGATTGTACATGATGAACCAACGATGATTAAATAGCATGAGAACTTGTTTTCAGATCACCTCTCGAAATCAAATATTAAGCGTTTTAATGTTACATAGCACAGACGAAATGTATAGTCACTATTCCATTAAATATTTTTAAAACTATAATAAATCTAGTTAAAAGGTATGTCTGAAGAAAATGTATAAATAGTTTTTTTCTTGGGTATTAACTAGTTTTAATCTCATTTATACACGGTGTTATTAAATAACTTTTAAAGTTAATAACATTTTTTATCTTTATAGTTTGCCGGGCGTTTCTTTTCGGTCCAATTTTAAAAAATTTATGGATCCTGTCAAAATATGAAACACTTGCTTCGGGTTTGATCCAATATACTAACATCGTTAATTTGACTAAGTTCGACTGTTAAATGAATAAATATATACTCTTGTCTTTTTAGGCCTTTAAGTATTCACATGATTTTTAATTTCTCTAAAAAGTAAATTCATCCTTACTTCCATTTGCACACTCTCTAAATTGATTGGCACACTCTAAATTATAGCGTCTTGACATTTATACTCTCACATTAATTTTACACATTTTCACTATATAAGAGTATAAATGTCAATACATTCTAATTTAGAGTGTGTAAATCAATTAAAAAAGTGTAAACATCAACTCTCTTTTTTCATAATGAACACCATCTAAAAGACTAAAACCATCTCCAACAGCAACACACAAACATACAGTTGCACCCACAAACAAAAGCATATACATACAAATCCATATCCGTCACCACCCTCCAACGTTGCTCCACCTCAGGCAACAATAGCTGCTACACCATATTCGTTTTTTGTATTTTGTAGGGCTTTTTTTTTTTTTCCTTTTTTTAAATCTAAAATCGGATGTGTTATGGGGTTTTTAGTTTGAAATTAGTTGATGATTTAAAATATATATATATATAATATATATATATTTGATTTGAAGGTTTTCGTGAATTGGTTTTGAGTAATAATGGAGTTGTGGGCTTGTTTGAATTTTCCGAAGTCAAGCTGATGATATGTTTTTATGGATGTATGTAATACAAAAATTTGATTGTTGTTGGATTTTGGAGGTTTTTATAAGTCAAACTAATGAGGGGGTGGCAACCATGACTCATCATACCTCACTATACCTCACCACCCATCAATAATATCATTTCACTTAATCGCATACCCCACTCATACATCACCATAGTTTTTTAGTGGCAATGGTCATTCCATTCCTCACTCATAATATTTCAACCGTTGGCCAACGTTTGTCTTTCAATTCCTTCGCAAACCGCAACGGCAATCTTCCCCGCTCCCCATACCGATTACCTCCATACCGCATGGGTGGCAACGGTGTTGCCGTGCGGTATGGAGGCAAACTGCATGCACCCCGCAACCATTGCCATTGCCCTGAGTGGGTTTTGTGGTTCCTATTAGAGGTGGCTTTGCAATATTCTCATGATAAATTGTCAGAAAAAGGTAAGTGTGCTTTATTTAATGCCGATCATTGGGATACTATTGAAAAACTAACACGATTACTTGAAGTTTTTTACAATGCAACAAAAAAATTGTCGGGAGTTTATTATCCAACGGCTCATTTGGTACTCGAGCAACTATACTTGATGTCTTCAAGTATTTCCGCATTTGAATTTAATGGTGGTGTTTATACAAGCATGGTTTCCGGCATGAAAGATAAGCTTTTGAAATATTTTGAAACTTTGCCACCATTAATTACTTGTGCAGTCGCATTAAATTCATGTTATAATTTAAGCGGGGTAGAGTTGCTAATCGACTCGATTGTAACTAATTTAGGTTGAGTTGTTTCGCGTCAAAACTGAAGTTTGCTGACGATGCAAAAGAGTCCTTTGCCAATTCTTTTAAAGGTTTGTGGGAATATTATTTTGAAAAATATGGTAACTCACCTCCTACTGTGAATGAGTCTTCTTCATCATCATCAAGGGTATTTAGAGGGAATCCGATACATGCTTTGCAAAAAAAGTTAATAGAGAATCCCAACAAACGGTCAAAGAGTGATCGTTTCGCGAACAGTGAATATGAAAGACATACCACAACCGATTTTATCTCACATATTCTGCTCGAACAAGTTGAAAACTTTGATGTTTTGGCGTTTTGGAAAGCAAATGAAACAATGTTTCCCGTTCTATCCCGAATGGCTCGTGATGTACTAAGTGTACAAGCTACTTCGGTAGCTTCGGAATCCGCTTTTTTAACAAGTGGAAGGGTTTTATCAAATCTGAGAACAAGACTCGCACCGGCTTCTTTGGAGATGTGTATGGGTTTGAAAGATCACTTGGACGCAATGAAGCGAGTGCATGATAAAGCTAATCTTGAAAATGCCCTAGACTTTGAAGAGGAGATCTACGAGGAAGAGGTGCAATCGAGTGAAATCGAGTTACTTTGCGATGAAGAAATAAGACAAGATGCAGCTGCTCAAGAAGCTAGGTCCAATGGATCGGATGAAGACTATTAAGACTTTTATGTTTACGTATTATCTTTTAAGTTTATGTATTTCCTTTCATGATGTATTTCCTTTAAGTTTATGTATTTCCGACGTATTAAATACAAGTTGAAGTTTATTCAGTGTAAGTTTGTATAAACGACGAAAAACGAAAACGGAAAAAAAAAATTGGTTTTATACCGGTTTAGTTTTTTTTGAAAATTCAAAATTTTGGTGGGCGGCAAAAAAAAATCAAATTTCAAAGGGTTTTATATTTTTGAAAATTTAAATTTTTTGGTGGGCGGCAAATTTTTTTTCAAAATTTTCAACCGGTTTAAATTTTCAAATTTTGAATTTTTTTTTTAGCGGGAAGGCGGGTAAATTTTCAAAATTTGATTTTTTTTTTTTTTTATTTACAAGTTTGTCATTGTAAGACTAGTATAAATAGATGGATTGTGTTTTTATATATTTGCAAGTTTTATACAATTAAAAATACACACTAAAAAATAAAAACCGAAAGCATTTCACTAATGGCTGATCCTGCACCGCCTCCGCCACCCCCGCCACCGGTGATTGTTCGTATTTTACCGATAAACCGTGCACCCGATGTTTGGGCTAACTACAACTACGTCCAAATGTCAGATGACAAGAAAATGGCTCAATGTAAGTATTGTTTATGTTTATTGAAACCCGTTTCCAACGCGGCGTTGAAGGTTCACACACAGAAGTATTGCCGCCATGCACTTGCAGTTGAAGGCTCGAGTCGACGTTGAGTAGCTTATCGAGTTATCGATGTTGTTATTATGTGTTATGTTTTAAGTTTATGTATAATGTGTGATGCATTTACTTTCAGTCGTATTTTCCAATCTATTAAATAAAAGTTCAAGTTTATTAATACACGAAACAAGATAATGATGACAAACAACGACGGAAAATGAAAAAAAAAATACTCGAACCGATTAACCGGTCAAGACCGGTCCCAAACCGTACCCAAACCGGTTTGAACCGGTTGAGTTTTTTTCTCGTCGCAACCGGTTTGTAACCGAACTTGTTAACCGGCATGACCGGTTTTTTTTCCGTTGACTCAAACCGGTTCGGGTTTGACCGGTCGTCAAACCAAACCGTTTAACCATTTTGTGCACCTCTATTCCCTATTGATGTTTGTTATATTTGATATTAAAAATAGGTGGTGATTTGCATACTTCACAATTTCATTGGCACACTTTAATTAAATGTGTATTGCCATTTATATTCTTATAGGGGTGAAAAGGAGTATAAGTGATGTAAAGCTATAAATGGTAATACACACTAAATTGGAGTGTGTCAATCAAATTGTGGAGTGTGCAAATCATCTCCCATTAAAAATGGTTCAGTATTTGGTTTGGGCATAAACAAGTGATTATAGGAAATCGGGGTATGTGGAAAACGTAAGAAGTGTGAATACGTTCCCGTTTAAAAATTTAAATATTTCGTATCAAATAACCGATCAAGTGTGACGTAATATGAAAAGTAGAAATAATTATTTTACAACTTAAAAAGATAGTAGAGAGCATAAAAAGAAAACATATCATCACATCATAAAAATAAGCACAATATAAACATAAAGTCACAATACAAATATAAACACAATGCAAATATATAAACTTAATGCGATAAGTAAAAGAAAGTGCAAACCGGACACGATGATTTATAGTGGTTCGGTTACGAAGCTCCTCTTCGCCCTATTCCACTCCCCTAGTACCAAACTCGAGAGTTACTTCATTAAGTCAACAAGCTCCCTTCTTGGCGGAGAAACGTTAAAACGTGTTTACCGATACTAAGCTAGATATCAAGTTCTTCTTCGGGTATAACCAAACTCGTTATGTTTTAAGGCCTAAACACACTAAACCAAATACCCTTGTGTTTTAAGGCCTAAACACATATATCATCTAATCTCTAATTTGGTTTATAGTTGGTGATACAAGATGTTGTATAGTAATGATACAAGATGTTGTACAATAATGATACAAGACATAAGTGTCTAGTGGATATCATTGCCTAATCTAAATGAACTTCTTTTCATAAAAAGCATTCAATAGATGAAGATGACAAGTACCCTAATCTTGTTGTGATAAATCTTTATATGTATGTGTGCTTTGGTGGATGAGGATGTCAAGATCTCTAAGTTTGCTTTGATCATCAAGTAGAAATGTGCTTACAACAAAATAAAAGTTATAAGCATTATTACTAAGGGTTAATGAGGGTTTTGAAAATATAAGAATGTGTGTTTTTACATTGTAAAAACTTGGTTATAATGGTGACTAATATGCAAGAAAGGAGATGAAAAAGTGTGTTGAAAAATGGTTGGATTAAATAGGCAATCCAATAACTGTCCACTTTTCAGTTTGCCACGAATCCACGGATCTTTACGAAAGGATCCGTAAGCTTGCATGAAAAGATCTGTCCCTTGTTGTGCAGTGGACAAGTTTTGTCTTTTGTTTTAAACCAAAAATCCTTTCAAATCATATGCAAGATCTTTAATGTTCTTGTAATCTATCTAAGATTAGATATGATTTTGCTTATGGAAGGTAAATCAAGCTTTTAACACAAAAATGGTAAGATTTACTAGATATGTTTTGATCTTATAAGATATTTTCTCAAATCGGAAGATTTCATCCAATTAAGCAATTTAGTAATTTTGTTTTATTATCAAAGATAGATTAAGTATTTGCTAATTGTAGGATCCTATTTAATTTACAGTAAAATCTCTATAAATTAATACTCGATAAAATTAATAATTTATCTAGTCACAATTTAGGACCAGTAAAATTTGGGTCTCAATCAATAGAATAATAAAATAATAATTTTTTAAACCCCAATGTATATTTGGTTCCATCAAAACTATAAATTAATAACTACTAAAAACATTTACTCAATTTCTTCAATGCCTTGAACCTCGTAATATTCATTAGTATATATACATTAATTTCTTCAATGCCTTATTCTTAAAATGTTAATTGGAACTTGTTTTTCTAATTTACTTTTCATATCTAACTAGTATACATTATAACTATTATGTTGGACTTGAAAATTTAAAGATCATACATAAAATATCTTTTAAATTAATAAATTATTAATTTATCGATATAATAAAATTTTGCTAAATTAATAAAATATTATGATCCTAACATTATTAATTTATAGAGGATTTAATATACTTCCAAAAATAGAAGATATCATCTAGAAGCTTATATTTATATAAAATATTTCACTTGCACTAAAATGATTTTTATAAAATAAAGTGTAAGTAAACTTAAATGTATGTTTATAAAAAGATCATGTAATGATTAATGTAGTGATGGCGATGTCTAATGTAATATGCATGATAAAGAGATTTTACAAGATGATGAGAGTATGTATACGAAATAAATGCAACGTTGATCGTTGGGCTAGTTTGTAAAATCGTGTTTATACCTTTTATGAAATGTACAATGAGGTTCGAAAGAGAATGATTGAACTTGTAAATACTTAATGACTTAAAACATATGTTAAACATTCTCAATGGTTTGATCATAATGCACATAACAAATATATTTGAACATGTGTTGAAGTATGAGAGGACTCGAAACATCGAGAGGTGTTGATGAATATATGCTTTGATGATTTGTGGTTATGAGTACCTTGCACATTTTACATTATGTATTACCAGTTTGTTATCATTAAAACATAATGGATCGTTCAGTTTAAATATTGTAATATTTGCACTAACAATCTCCCCCTTTTTTATGATGACAAAATATGTTAATCGTAACACATAGTAAAATATAAAAGTGACTTGTTTACACTTCCTTCTCCCCTTTTTATCAAAACAAAAAGGTGGGCACTCCGAGCTTTCTACACCTATTTAAAGTTCATTTCTCCCCAAAAATGCGAGCTTGCATCATCCTTGTTGAAGTTATACTTCTATCATCCTTGTTTAAACAGCTCCGAGATATTTACTAGAATACCCTCGAGCTCCCTTGTCACACCCCCAAAATATCACAGCGAAACAGTAATCGAGGGTGTGACGTTCATAGCACAAAAACAAGTTATAAAGAAAGACCTCTACATGAGTCATTTTTAAAAGATACATTGTTTGATTCATTTGAAAAGATAGAGTTTTACGATACATCCTAAAGTTTCACGTCAAAATAAAATAAGTTTTAGTACAATCAAACGAATAAGTTTATGCATGAAACCTCCAATGAGACGCGACTACAACGGTGACTCTAACATGAGACTTCAAGTGCTAGCCAATGATCATGCAAGCTATGGACCTGAGAAATACATGCTAAAAATGTCAACATAAAGTTAGTGAGTTCATAGGTTGAAGTAAGTTGAAAACATGGACCACAAGATTTCTACGACTATTGTAGCACTTTGGGATCATGAAAAGTATTACTATTGCACTGAGATCATGACACTGAATCCTTAACATTTAGTTTGTTTATCCTCCCCGAACAGGTGCCTTGCCAAGCACCTGTACGACATCAAATGATATGCGTCCGTTTGACCTAGTACTACGATCAAGTAAACGCTACTTACACAGATGGGGGAGTTTAATCTCAATAGATTTATTCACAACATTCACGCTTACAACGTAATTAACGGTTCATGATAGTGGGAATTTAACGGCAATAGTAGTAACTTAGGCAATCCGTAAATGTTTTAAGTACTTGTGTCAATAAGTAAAATCAAGCAATGAATTATCACCCTAATGTATTTCAAAACGAATAGTAAACAAGTAAAATTGGGGCTATGAAACTCACCTCGAGCAAGTAATGTAATGGGAAAGTATAACGTAGTTCAAGGATAAGTATTCCTAAACGCGACCTAGATAAATAAGTCATTTTAGAAATGATACAGCATGTACTATATGTACATGAGTTTTATAAAGTGTATCACCCTTATATACTTGTAGTGAGGTTTTATAAAGTTATGTAAGTCAAGACATTTAAGATTAAAGTAGCCCAACTACAAATTGCAATAATCACTAAAAAAATACTAACTATATTAAGATACAAAGTAAGACACATATTCATTTAGCATAACATACAAAAATACTTTTCTTCATTTTATGTATTAAATATAATAATCTATACTTAGCTTGATTTAATTTATAAATGACTTAGTTTTCTCCACATTTTTAAATTTGACGATTTCCTTTACTTTCAAAAGAAAAATATACTAACTTTCAAAGAGATACCAACTAGAAATGTCCGACTCGATAGAAAAAGGTAAAATAAAAAATTTACACTAAAATAAAACTCAAATATTAGACAATCTGTAGCATTTTGCTTATTTGGCTCACCTAAAATTTGAATTATGACCTAAGACTAATTCCATTAGAAAGTACACGCAAAGAAATTCAAAATTGGCTTTGACCTTATCGAAATCCGACGAACGGTTGATTTACTATGAATTTTTGAAGATGACCAAAAATTGAATACTGTACCGATGAATCTCAACATAGGGACGAATCCCTTAAATAGGGATCCGTGGATCCGTATATGAAAAAGCACAAAACTGCACTGGATGAATTTATACTACTTACGGATCCCTTGTTTATCTACAACTAAATAATGTATGAATTGTTTTAACCAATCTTACCAAACGTATACTTTGAATCAATTTTGTATTCAAGAAAACTTTTGAAACACAAAAAATGCATACGCTCTTGTACCTGGGCAAAAGCAGAAGTTCGATGCACATTAGTTCTTTTAGAAAATTGAATTTTACATTCGAGCGGAGTTAGCTTAATGTTGTATGTATTCTTCTTAACAATAAAGTTTGATATTACATGATAATCATCTTGGTGCAACAGATTATCAAAATCAGAAACCATCTGATTCTTGATTGTAGCATGAATCTTGGCGCCCTGTTGTGTAAATAATAACATAAGGTATAGTATTCAGAATACATATAGGACTATTTAAATGGTCTGATATAAATATGCAATTATACATGTTCATCTATCAGAATTATATCAATACCAGAAACCTTTACTTGCGGGCTAGCACCAAAATACATCTTCCATAAACAGTGATTTTAATTTGATGTTGCATTTACCGGATGTACCATCGATTTCAGAAAGTGGAGTTGTAGACACCCTTTTACATGTGAAAGAAAAAACACAAAAAATTTGTTTACATTAGGATCATAAGATTAGTACAAAATAAAAACACACAACTAAAAAAGTACAATAGTAAACATTAGAGTTAGCATAAAAGCACAAATAAGATTTTTAAAAAGAAAAATCATAATGAAAAGAATACGATGTGTTGAAGATCGACATATTTTTTCTAAAACAAATCACCGAATAAGGATGTTTTTGCAAGCTTGTGTAAATGGACGTAGAAGCAATGCCGAATGAGTGGTATTTATAAAACGGAATAGGGTCCGTGTTACATTCAAATTTGAAAAAGATATTGTGTAAAAAGATATAGCATGCAAATTTAAAACGTATCATATTTGTTTTTTTAAGGAAAATATGTTGTTTTTGTATTTTTCCCGGGCAAATTTACACGTTTTGTCACAGTTATATTTTTAGCACGCAAGTTTTATCATAGTCTAATTTTTAACACGAAAGTTTTATAAATCTTTTTTTAAAGTTTTTTCTCTTATACTTTTGCCACATGTATTATTGGGCTTTCTTAATTAAAAAGCATGAAAAATCGACAAATTCATAGATCTCTTATTATATAAAAGATAAAAAAAATGCCATAAACACATTAGCTAAAGAAAATTATAAGTAGACCTAATAGCGGGCTTAAATTTTTTATGATGACATGTACTTACTTAACTAACCGTTTTTTGCGATTCCTAAAATACCCTTATCAAAACAATTAACTTGTATGTCTCCCTCACAATCTCTTCTGCCGACCTACTAGCCCATCACAGCCACTTAACCAAATTTTAAATCCTTAATTCGAATAACATATACGTCCGTATTAATTAAAAGTTTTAATCGCATGATATGAAAACAAATTTATGCAATCCATGTTTTGGGGCCAGTCTAGATGTAATTTTTTGGTGATGCTGCTATTCGTTGTTGTTGATGGTTATGTATGCTACCCGAGACTTGGGATTGGCTAAGCTTGTATACATTGTTCAATAACCATTCGGGTATATATGAAATTTTTCCTATATACTAATAGAGGTAAATTAGGAATAATATAAAAAAGTTAAATAATGCGTTTAGATAATAACAAGTGTCCTAATGAGAAATGTAGGTTTATTTTTAAGTCTCTCATTTAGACCCAAATATCAAAACTCTTAATTAAATACTATTCATTGCATTGCTTTGTGAGCCCAAGACACAATCGCACATATAATAAAGCGCTCTCACCGCCGTTATATGTGGATCCCAATTTTGGTTACTTCAACACCACCAATGGATCATTAAGTCCAAACAAGTTTCATATTATTGGTGCAACACTATTAGTAAAATTTAACTTGAAATACGGGAAATACATTTTTAATGAATTAGACATGGTTGTTTTAATTCGAGGCAACATTGACTTATAATATTATTAACAACATAAGACTACCCGTAATGCATAGTCCTCAACTCGGTCATCAATTCTGTCGACTAACTTTTCGACGCATCCTCCTCGTTACGGCCCTTCATGGGCGACGCGTCCTAGGCAACAAAAACGGAGAAATCGGTCGTTATTTAAACTGAGTCATCAAACTAAGTTGGTAATGAAGTTGTTGTAAAGAGAAAGACATTGATGTCTTTTATGAAGTGGGTTGAATTACCGGTAGCATGACAAGTTATCATAAACTTTAAGAAAAGCTGAAAACCATTAATTTGACCACAACAAACCCATGGAGAATATATATATTGAGGAGGGAATCACTTCACATGCTTACACATGCTTACATTGCACTAATCACGCTATTATGCTTAATCTTCTTCATATGATTTTGTTCAAAAAAATCTTCTTCATATGACTATATCACTCTATGTACATGTTCACCTAATTAACTACATTCCAAAATGAAAAAAGGGACTTACATGTTCCAACAATCTTGTATTTGTGTACTAGGTTTAACCTGTGTTATATTTTGGATTTTATGCTTCCATTTGGGAGTATTTGAAGGGACAATTTTCTCGGTCAATACTAAGAAAACTGTCCAAGATAATCCGATATCCATATCCGAAATTCTAGAAACTAATAAGTCAGTTTCTCCTTTCATGAAGGCAATGAGAAGTGTAGAAAATAAAAGTGAGCCGTGTGGAGGAAGATATGTCTATATTCATGATCTTCCGTCACGTTTTAACGAAGATTTGGTTAAGGAATGTGGTAGCATTAACAAATGGATAAATATGTGTAAGGGTATGTACACTATGAATAACGGGTTTGGACCGTTGTTAAATGATACAGAAGGTGTGCTTTCGGATAATGGGTGGTATGCTACAAATCATTATACTCTTGAGATTATTTTCCATAGTAGACTGAAAACCTACGAATGTTTGACAGATGATTCGTCTTTAGCTTCAGCTATTTTTGTCCCGTTTTACGCGGGGTTTGAGGCTGCTAGATATCTTTGGGGGTATAATATTTCGGTTAGAGATGCTACTTCTATTGAAATTGTTGACTGGTTGCAAAAAAGAGATGAATGGAAGTACATGAATGGTAAGGATCATTTTCTTGTTGCAGGAAGGCCCTCTTGGGATTTTAGAAGATTAACTGATGAAGAATCCGTCTGGGGTAATAATTTTATGTTATTACCCGCGGTTAAAAACATGTCGATGCTTACTACAGAGTCGAATCCGCACAGTGCTAATGATTTTGCTGTTCCATTTGCGACTTATTTCCATCCGTCTTACGATTATGAGGTTCTGAATTGGCAAGATCGGATGATAAAAATGGAAAGGAAATGGTTGTTCAGTTTCGCGGGTGCTCCACGACCCGGTGACCCTAACTCAGTTCGGAGTCTTTTAATTGATCAGTGTAGAAATTCAGGTGTTGGGAAGTTATTGGATTGTGGGGTTGGGGATAAGAAGTGTCATACGCCGACTAGTGTTATGAAAATGTTTCAAAGTTCGGTGTTTTGTTTACAACCTCGAGGTGATTGTGCTACACGAAGATCGTCTTTTGATTCGATATTGGCAGGTTGTATTCCTGTATTCTTTCATCCCAGTTCCTTTTACGTACAATACACTTGGCATATCCCCAGAGACTATACAAAGTATTCGGTTTTTATTTCTGAGGATGATATTCGTAATAATATAAGTATAGAACAACGACTTAGTCAAATTGATCCTCAACAGATTGAAATGATGAGGAAAGAGGTTATCAATATGATTCCGAGATTGATATATGCTGATCCTCATTCAAAGTTAGAGACAGAAGATGCATTTGATATAGCTTTGAAAGCGATTATCCACAAGGTTGCGAAATTGAGACAAGATATGACTGATGGCAACACGGATGAGGATTTTACTGAAAATAATAGCTGGAAGTACGCGTTATTAGAACAAGGTAACTACGAGGGTATTCACAAATGGGAACCGTATCTATAAAGTGAACGATGGTATCACTTCTTAGTTTATGGCTTGTGCACTGTCTTCTTGAACTATGAAAATAAATTGTTGCAGTTATTGATGCATTTTGATAAACATGGAATTTACATCACATGAACTATTAGTATTTACTTCTTAATCGACAACATATGCTTTGTTTTGTGACTTTATCCCTTCGTGTTTGTTTCAATTGAATTCATTCGTATGTAATATTTCCTTTCGACTTTGTTTTGACACACATTTAAATGCGTCTTTGAAGGCTTTCAACATGTCAATCTATTGGCATGTTTCATTTTTACCTATACCTACCTTTTGGACGTGATATAGAATCATATATTCTCCATATACAAGATGCATGAAACGAAGGCGTTTCCACTAAACATAACCAAAGGTACAAAGAGTTGGGAACTGGTGCTATAAAAGGAAAAAAGACAAGAAGGGTGGTCATTTATTCAACACCACAATTCTCTCTCAACTCTCTCTCATTTTTTACACACACCAAAGTCATAGTTTTTCCAAATATTTTTTATCTGTTCTGTTCTTGTGATTCAATCTTGTAATAGCACATTCACTAATTTAGTTGAATGATCTACACCTGATTAGCAGTGGTAGATTGTGGTTTTGATCTTATATGTCTAATTAAGTTTAGTTTGTGTTTAGTTGAATTAAGATTCGACAGAAAGTCGTTTGTGTGTGTTTAGATTGTGTTTTTGTATAGTCCTCTCATGAAATACTATTGCATTTCTTGATAGGAGAATGGCCATTAAGTATTACAATTCACAACAACTAACATTAGGTTTACTCCCATCTCTGTTTAGAAGTCCTTTTTCTTTCACATATGTTGTAAGCGTCATATTATCTGCCTTTAAAGGATATAACGCATGCACTGACATGTTAAAGTTTTGTTTTCCAACTCACTACACAACCATGAACCACCCTGGCTCAGTTGCACCACCCTTGGTGCGAGCCACCCAAGAAGAAAGCTATTACAACGATCGGTTAGAGCGGTTATAGAGCCGAGGAGCAAATTAGTGAAGAATATAGAAGAAGGGGCAGGGCTCCTAGTGGAGCAGAGGATACGGTTAGGATCACGAACTTGAAATGTGAAGCCCGAGCGCCCGTCAAGTGGGTCTTTAATGGCCAATATCGCCCTAGTTGATGGCATTCTTCTTTGCAGCTAGCACTTGAGGAACCACAGCGACTCCATAAACCACGGGCATACAATACAGATTACAGAGCAACGTACCTTGTTATCGACTTACCCAGGTCTTTAGCAGAATCACCATCCACGAACTTAAGAACATCAATATGCTCCACTTGATCTTTACCATATACGAGACCCACATTAGTTAAAACTCTTCAATTAAATCAATATCCACTTCACTGCTTCACAGTGGTTCTTCCCCGGATTTGCCAAGTGCATGCTCACTACAGTACTACACTAACATAATACGAGTATGTGACATCTAGTTTAGCACATACCATTAAGTACATCAAACTACCTACAACATTTGCATATGGGACCTTACTCTTTCTTTCCACATCATAGAGTCATTTGTCATGCAACCTTCAATGACACCTTGAATTGTACTCCACATGGTATAGATATAGATTTTCCATCATACACTTTGAAATTATTTTGAATTTTCTATCATACCATGTATTTTCCTACCTGGACCAAGTTCCTTCTTAGTAAACTTTTTCTGCATTACTCTCTAGTATCTTTGATTTCAAACTGGTCATTACAAGCAATTAAAATATCATGTACATACAACTATAGATGTATGTTGTCTATACACTATTGTGTTTTGTGCCATGTTGTCTATATTGGGTGAGGCACTTCCATGTATCTTGATGGAAGCCTCTTCTCAATAGTTTCATGATTAGTATGTAGTACCCTTAGGTTTGTATTTTCCTTTTGTTCCCTTGCTTGTGTCTTTGTGTTTTGCCCTCTTGTGGGTGCTTCTCTAGCTTGTGTTGCCTTTCTAAAAAAAAACTATAGATGCATGTACCCACTTTGTGAAAACTCCTTGAAGTAAACGCAACTATAATAGTTGCTACGAGTGAACCCATAGCTTACCATATACGCATCAAACCTATTGTATCCCTGGTAGAAAATTAGAACTATATAATAGATGTACGTAACTATAATACATTTTCTATCTATTAAAAAGTTCTCTACTCCTTCTCCCTTACACACTCTCTCTCTAAAACTTCAATCCATGACATATATTTTTGATCCAACAATCGGTATTGGAGATTTGGTAAATAATGGTTTGAAGTTTTAGCGGTTCGTGTGCTTATTCGAGTGCTTATCATGATTTTTTAGCCTATTTTTTAGCTTAAAAACTAGGTTCGAATAGGATAATTTAGGTTTCGAAATTTAACGGTTCAGATTCCATCTTTCTTGTATCTAAAGCTTCATAGTGGTTAGATTTAAGTTTCTATCGGTTTTGAATCGTTGGTTATTGCATAGATATCGAGATTTGGGAATTTTTGTTCGAATTTGGGTTGTTATACTGAACATCGTGATCGGGCTTATGTGTGTACTTGGATCTCGTGGTGTGATTTATGTTTCGTTATTCTAGGTACGGTGTTATGTAACGAGGTCTTGAACATCTGCTTTATGTCACAAGGTTGTGTTTTCACTACTTTCAAATTTATTCACGAGATTGTGTCTTGTCACGAGGTTAAGCTAGTAATAAGGTTGTATACATGTTATCTTGTATAGAGATTAGTACAAGTTGGTTATCACGAGATTGGTACAAGTTTACTTTGATACGAGGTTGCATTTTTAAACATCGTCACGTAATTACTACATTGTTTTAAGTGACGAAATTACTCCAAGGGTTTTAGTAACAATGTTGGTTATTTTCTTAGTCTCACGAGGTTGGTTTCTAAATTGATCTCACGAGGTTCACTACAACAATCGGATGGACGGGCGAGGAGATTTTCGCCGGGGACACGAAGTCCCCGACGAAAGTCACTAAACGACAAAATTAAATCTGACGTGGCACATGAATGCGCTGACCTGTTAGGGACATGTCCCCGGCAAAAAGAGTGTCACGTCGGACTACTAATTTAATTAGGTGATTAAATTAATATTTAAAAACAATTTTCCCCGAGGACTCGTCCCCGGCAAAAACAGATGCCACGTCGGACATGTTTGACCGGGGACAATTGGCTGTGGGTCCCACTTGTCCCCCGGAAAGGCAGTAACAAGTCCACGGGGAAAGTATTCCCGAGAGGGTAATACCGGGGAACTTTCGCCGGGGACTTGTCCCCGGGGAAAGCTTTCACAGGGGACTTGTCCCCGGCAAAAGCCCTGATATTTCGCCTGCGAAAGTCACGATTGTTGTAGTGGTTGGTTATTTTGCTTAGACTCAAGTAGTTGGTTTTAGTCACAAGGTTGAGCACTAGGTTTTGGTATACGAGGTTGTGTTTTAGTGTTTAAGGCACGAGGTTGTGTTCTAGGGTTAAGACACGAGGTCGTGTAAAGGCTTACATGACGGGTTGAGATCAAAACTAGTCTCACAAGGCAGGTTTCCTAACTTATTGTTAGGAGTTTAGTTATTCGCTAAGTGGTATGAGGTTGGTTATATACTTTTAAGTTGTTGTTCCCTTTACATGATTAGGTTAACTACAAAGTTAATCTATCTGTGTTCCATGCTTAAGTGATGTAATGAAATACTAGAAAATAAGAAAGAAAACTTAACGTAAATGACACAAGGTTTTCAACGTTTAAATTCCTATTATAAGCAAATCAAAGAATTTACGCCTAAGTATTTGTGGAACAACACTTAGGATTGAATGACAAATATAGTACAGTCTCCTCCCTAAACCTAAAGCTAAGCTTTGAGTGCAACTATGCTAACCAACTTATTTCCTACTCAGGGACTTAGTTGCTTTTGGATGAGTGAAAGTGTTTGTGAATGTCTAAGCATTTAGCGCGCAAACTTAACTCTTACTCCTCGTTATAACTCTATACATACACAAGAGAATGGCTGACAACCGTTAATAAAGACAAGGCTAATCTAAGCTAAGGTGGAAACAATACTTCAGTGTTTTGTCTCTTTTACAAGTATTTACTTTGAGTAAAGCACAACAATGTTTTCTGATGAACAGTGATGACACTGCTCTGATCTTTAACCATTCAGGAAAATTTTGACCTTTGCATGATAAGGACCATGCCTTATATATTTCAAACTTATCCCGCCTTTTCTTCAGTCACTTAGATGTTTATCTTAGTCTTCAGTCTTTTTATTGTTGAGGAGACTTGGGGTTCAGTGAGCTATTGTCATCACTCCCTGAACCCATCGCCTTCTCCTTTGGCTCAGGTATCATTCACTGAGTTCCGCCTCACTGACTGGTGAGTCTTTCTTATTAAACTCAACCATAACATACTGAAGGTGACTCACTGAGTAACTGTTCACTTAGTGACATTAATGTTGTTTTAGGTTAGGGGTGAGCATCGGGTTAAACCCGACCCGAACCGATAAAAACCGACCTGAACCGATAACCGAAAAAGAAAAAAACTCAAACCAAGAACCGAAGTGAGAAATAGATATCAAAACCGAAAAAACTGAATAACTCGATTCGGGTCGGTTTTCGGGTTTCGAACCGAAAAAAGCGACAAAACTCGAATCGAACCGAAACCGACAAAAGCTTAAATAAATATACAAAACCAAAACCGAACCAAAAAAGGTCGGTTCGGTTCCTGTCGGTTTGGGTCGTTTTCGGGTGGATTTGATCAGCCCTATTTTAGGTTATATAACACTTAGGGTAGTTTCTATTTAAATCATAGATTAAGGCCATTTGAGTACTGAATTGACCCAACATAAGTCATGAGGTTGTGTACATGTTTTAGTCCCGAGGTTGGTTACTTACTTTATACCAAAAGGTTTGAAACAACATTAGTGTTACGACGTTGAGTTTAAGATTGAATCACGAGATTGTTGAAAAGATGAAATAACGAGGTCGTTCTTTTAACATCAATTACGAATTCCACTCATTAATTTACAAAGTTTTGGTCACAAGATTGATATTACCACTTCCAATCACATTTTCAGTTACGAGGTTGTATTATCACGAGATTCACTCTAAAGGTTTTGATCACGTCTTTGTTAGATTTTGATGTTACGAGATTATACTTAACCTGTGATACGAGATTGCTTTGTGATATGAGATTGGGTAAGTATTCATCTTCGAAGATTCGTTCAAGCTACATATTAAAGATTTAGAGAGTGAACAACGAGAGGGGATTTAAGGATGAGACAGAGAATTTTGTCAAGTGATGCGGCAGTTGCAACACCGAAGTTTTACAACCCCCTCGGAAATGTACCTAACCGTTGTAGTGTAGTAAAGGTAAGACCGGGGGATTGATCATTCTCTAAGGGTATAGTGATATAGGCTCATAAAGTATGACGAATTGATCCAAAAGGCGGGAGAATATTATTTTTGGTATTTATGTTTAATTAAAAGCAAGTAAAATATCAAGGTTTTGAAGATTTGATTTTAAAACTAATATTAACCTAATTGCAAAATAAACTAAATTTTGGTGTGAACATATATATTGGGAAAACTAATTTATCTATGGTGCACTACTCCTTACTAGTGATCCAACTAAACCTATTGAATTGTCCCGCCTTAAGTAGTGTAATATTGAACATTCCTTATTCCCTATCGTGTATTGGTCAAGTACACATCTATGCCATCAGCCTATGTGCCTAGCCCTATAACTTGCAATGTACACAAAATAGCTAAAATCACACACAAAATATCTAACCTAATTAAACATGTAATTTTAAATGCTCAATTAGTTACTTCTATTTAACATTCAAGCTAGGTGGTTCCTATATGGTTTTTAACCAATTAGTAGCATACACTAATTAAGAAAACAATAAAAATAGTTATCACACTAGCAAGTTTCATGCATCTTAGATAAACACTAATTGATTTAGTGATAATATATACATGTTTTTAGTATCAATATTATGTTTATTGCTATGTTATTTGGTACTTCATCGCTTTACTTTTGCATCTTAGTACTAATCTGGAGAAATGGAACAGAAGACACGGAAAAAGAAGCTATATTGAGGAAAATGCATTAGAAGTTCTTTACGTAGTATTAGGGTTCATACATATGCAGCGTATACATGCCGAAACCTGGAAGTTTTAGTCATGCATTGAAGCATATGTGGCATATAGTCTATACGTCGTATTGTTGTCCCATATTACTCACTAAATATAGATTAATCTAGAGAGAGTAGGTATACATACGTTAAACCGTGAGAGAGAAAGAGAGAGAATAATAGTAAATATTCATAACTTTGTATTGTATAACACACCTCACAATGAATGGGTGTGGGGTGGGGATGAGGGTATTTATCCCCAAGTACATGGATGTCACGAGACTACAAAGTTGTCTTGTGACCAAACCAAAAGCTTAACCTTACGATGGTTTGACCTAACAAACAACATGTTAAACGTGCATAACACACCCTAAACTATCACATAGATACAAGGAAGATCTTATACTAATGATTTACGTTTTTCTTGTTCTAACAATCTCCCCCTAATGGTAGATTGTCTAGGTAACTTCGAGCTCTGATGTATTGTTTCATTCGCTTCCAGGAATCTTGAAGTTCCAACCTTTCTTCAATATATTGTGACAACCAATCTAAGCCAGGTTCTTTGCTCATCATTACTCATTTTTTTTCTGCATGTAGAAGTCCTAACACAAGATTGTCTTTACCTTTTTATAAGACCTATTTTGGTGTCCTTGTACTGAACTTAGTTAAGTTCATCCATTCTCATAAACCTATTCTGATTCATGTCGGCCACACAAACAATACCTAGACTATATCTTGGAAGAAGATGAGTGATGATTTGTATAGATATCAACTAAACACATGTTGTGTGCATTAAGTTAAATTGGTCTCTCAAGTCACCTACAATCAGTAGTTAACAAAGAAATCATTTGACAATTTTAAAACTTGGCAAAAATCTTGGAGGTGAGTAGCATATTTTTGAATTATAAATCAAACTTTCCTCTATTAACCATATTTTTCAAACTTTACTATCTTATCAATATTAATTTAAACTTTGATATTCTATCAACATTACCATGATGAATAAAATCGACACAAAGGTTATTACTATCTTCGTCCCATAATTATCGTTCAGTGTTGACTTTTGAATTTTTTATTTTGTAACTTTGACCTTAAACATTTTTATTTGTGTTATATAATATTTGATGAAAATTATACCAATAGAAATACATTTAAAACTCAATCCATTTATATATTTTTCATCAAGTAATATATAACACAAATAAAAATATTTAATGTCAAAACTGAAAACTAAAGACTTCAAAAGTCAATATTAAACAATCATTATAAGACAAAGGGAGTAACAATGAAAGGAAAAAAAATATTAAGCGGGTACAGATTGGATGAATTGGTCATATATCACCAAAATTATTTTAAAAAAATAGTTATTGTTAAGGAAAATGCTAACAACAGCCCTTAAGGTTGTTGTTAACAACTAAATTTTCACAAAATCTATTGATATTAAGATATAATTAAAGACAAGCTCCATATTTTTCGCTAATATAACCAATAGAAAGAGGGTATTGTATTTGTATTTGAGATATTTTTGCAAATTGTTAATGATTTTAATGATTTTATTTGAACATTGTATAATGTCTAAACATAAATTTCGGGAATTAGTTGTTAACGACAACCCTAAGGGCTGTTATTAAGTTGTACATGTTAGTCTTTTAAGTTGTACATGTTAGTCTTTTAAGTTGTGTAGGTTATGTTTTTATGCTTTTTTTTTTTTTTTTTTTTTTTAAATGGCAAAAAGATTTATATGCTTGTGTTTAAGTGCTTGGGTTATAGGAATTTAACAATAGATAATTAGTAGTTTGATTAGATTGTATCATGTAGTAAAATGGTTGTACTTTTGAGTAAGGGGGTAATTAAGAAGAGTATTAATTATATGTGTTTTAAATAAATGTATTTGTGTTTTAAATTGTAATAAACATTGCTAATTTACTAGTAATACTTTAAAAATCTTAAAATTAATTAGGAGGTTGTGCTCAAATGTATTATAAGTTGTAAGGAATTTTCATTTACTTACTTTTATTTTGATGTTTACCTAGGGACAAGTCCTCACCATCCATCTAGTTTAATCTAATGGTTGAGATTAACCTAAGATTTAATAGATTAACCTAAGTCGATGTTTTTTTTTCTTGTCTTTTTGTCTTTCTTTTTTATTCATATTCTTTTTTTCTTTTTATTTTAATTCACATTTTTTTTAACTCACTTTTTTTTCAGTTTTTTTTTTTTTTTTTAAATTCACGTTATTCACGTTTTTTTTTAATTCGCGTTTTTTTCTTCGCTTTCATACGCTTTCGTCTGTTTTCATGCGTTTTCCTCCGTTTTCATACATTTTCACCCATTTTCGTCCGTTTTCATACTTGTTTTTACGCTTTCATACGTTTTCGTCCATTTTCATACATATTCGTTCATTTTCTTACGTTTTCGTCCGTTTTCTTACGTTTTTGTTCATTATTCATACGTTTTCGTCCATTTTCATCCGTTTTCATACGTTTTCGTCTGTTTTCATACTTGTTTTTACGCTTTCATACGTTTTCGTTCGTCTTCATACATATTCGTCCATTTTCTTACATTTTCGTCCGTTTTTAAATGTTTTCGGCTGTTTTCATACATTTCTGAATATCACAAGTGATATTTTGTGATATTATGTGATATTTAGATGATCACAAGTGATATTCAGAATATAACTTGTGATATTTTAAATATCACAAGTGATTTTCAACTAATGTTTTGTAACATCAAAATCACAATTGATATTCAGAATATCGCAAAGTGATATCCAGAAAATCACAAGTGATATTCATAATATCACAAAGTAATATTCAGAATATCACAAAGTGATATTCGGAAAATCACAAGTGATATTCAGAATATCACAAATATATAATTTGAATAGCAGCTACATAGTTTTTGGGGTATTTGTTTAATCTTATTTTATTTGCTTATGAGCTTATGTGATTTCGGTTTATGTTTCACAAGCTTAATTTGATTATTTTGAAACTTATAAAAATATGTAAGTTTATATTTACCACGTATAAAGAGAAAATGGTCAAATTTTGGTTTAGAGTTCATACATATTCATACGTTTTCGTCAGTTTTTAAATATTTTCGGCCGTTTTCATATGTCTCTAAATATCACAAGTGACATTCTGTGATATTCTGAGTATCACAAATAATATTCTGAATATCACAAGTGATATTCTGTGATATTCAGATGATCACAAGTGATATTCTGTGATATTCAAAAAATTACTTGTGATATTCTATTCAAAATATCATAAGTGATTTTCTGAATATTACAAGTGATTTTCAACTAATGTTTTGTAACATGAAAATCACAAGTGATATTCAGAATACCACAAAGTGATATTCAGAAAATCACAAGTGATAAGTGATATTCTGAATATCACAGAATATCACTTGTGATAGTCAGAAACGTATGAAAACGTAAGAAGCGGACGGCCTAAAACGTAAAATGGGCGAAAAACGACAAAACGTATGAAAGCGTAAAACTAAAAACGCTTGAAAATGGATGAAAACGTATGAAAATTTGACAAAACGAAAAAAACTCATGAAAACGGGTAAAACGAAATGTATGAAAACGGACGAAAACATATGAAAACGGACGAAAACGTATGAAAACGGATGAAAACGTATGAAAACGGACGAAAAAGAAGGAAAAACGCAAATGAAAAAAAAACATGAATTATCAAAAAAAACGCGAATTTTTTTAAAAAAAAAAACGAATTTAAAAAAAAGTGTGAATAAAAAAGAAAGATAAAAAGACAAGAAAAAAAAACATGAATTTAAGTTTATCTTTTAAATCTTAGGTTAATCCCGTATATAGATAATATTCATTATCTTGTTTGTGAGCCCAAGACGCAATCGCATACATACAATACGTAAGCGATTTACTTCGTTATACGCGGATCCCATTTTTGGTTACTTCAAAAATACCACCAATGGATCACTATATCCAAACAAGTTTCGTATTAGTGGTGTAGCATTGAGATTAATGTATAATCAAAATTATCTAAAAATTCAATCAACTAATCTTAATCACTCAAAAAAAAAAAAAAAACTTTCATGTAAAATTGTCCCTCTCAAAGAGATATCTATACTATATAAAATGGAAAAATTGTCAAAGTGAAAAAAGTGAAAAATGTTGAAAGTTGAATGTTGAAAACATGGTCAATGGAGAGAGAAATAAATAATATAATTAATACTCTTATTAAAACACCTCATTACTTAAAAGTACAATAATTTATTCACTTTGTACACCCAATTAAAAGCACATCTACCAAATTAAAAACAACCAATTGAAACCGATCCGGGTTGACCGTTGAAACCGATACACGGGTTGACTGTTGAAACCGATACGGGTTGACCGGGGCGCTTCAAACCCGTGGGTGACCCGGTTTAATTTGACATTTTTTTGACCCAACCTATCGGTTTGACTCGGTTTAAATCGACTTGTTTTTATATCGGAACGGTTCAACCAGTTGAACCACCGGGTGAAATCGGGTTTCAAATTTGACAAAATTATATGAGAAATGATGAAGTAGTTGTGGAACCCGTGACAATTTTTTGAAAGGAGAGACCAAGTAATAGTAGTTTTTGGTTTATTTTGCTTTGACACATGTAATTTGTCATTTGTATAATGTTATTTTAAAAATGTTGCTCTTGCACCATTTAAGGACTATATATATGAATCGTCGTTTAAAAG
This sequence comes from Chrysanthemum makinoi, assembly GCA_910596185.1. Lineage (NCBI taxonomy): Eukaryota > Viridiplantae > Streptophyta > Magnoliopsida > Asterales > Asteraceae > Chrysanthemum > Chrysanthemum makinoi. The sequence goes on from OU343225.1 coordinate 301,213,809, forward strand.
TTAATATATATATTGTATAGCCCTTTGTCCAGTTTATCAATAATGTTATGTAAGTTTATTAAAATCACAAAAATAAATAGTATTGTTATCTTTAGCGATAATTATTTGTACCTCAAACAAATAGCTTTGAACAATGCATAAATATCTATACAAATTGATATTACAAAATAATCTTATATGGTGATATCCAATTTGCAAAGTTACAATTTTAAAAGCCACACACCAAATGATAAGCGTTACACATGTAAAAAAAATAGTTATCACTGCCTAAATTACTGACAAAACAAGAAAAGCGGTCACACATGTTGGCTATACCTCTAAACTACAATATAATATTGCCAACTACATAATACCGTTGCTTTTTGTAATGCTTGAATCTATTATTACTAAAAATCTTAATAACTTAAAACAATCCTATTAGAAAATATACTCACACTTAGATCGACTCCACATAATTTTTTAAAAAACTATATATTTATGCTTCTATGCAACCACGCATCAGAATTGTAGTTATTCGAAAACGATTCTCTAATGCTACAAATACAATTTGTTGAAAGAAACTTATGGGTCGTCGGAACTTTGCAGAAAACTAGACATCGCTGCCGCTAGGCGCGGGTACTCGTCTAGTTCATAATAAATGGGCAATAGTTAGAGGTCGAGCAAAAGCAAAGCTTTCCACCTTTTAAAAAAGGGGCATTTACATACATCCTAAACCAAACTTCAATAATTACATATTTCCTCAAATCATACTTTAATAGCATTGTACATCATGCATTAAAAACTTGTGTTTTGGGAAAATATGTAATTTTTGAAGTTTCCTTGGGTATATATGAAATTCCCCCTTAAAAATAAAATAAGGTAAATCGTCATGTGAAAAAAATACACCATCGCGACGATTATTTTTTTATCTTTTAGTAGACGAACACTTCGATATACTTTCGACGAACTTTTTTTCGATTTTTTTTTCAGTTAAGTCTGTTACCCGACATAACTAAAAAAAATCATAAAAAAAGGTTTGTCAAAGGTATATATAAGTGCCCTTTTATAGAAATATGATTGAATTCTCTTCGCGATGGTATGATTTATTTTGCGTAATGATTAACAGTTTGCGAGATATTTACTTACTTTAAAAAAAATGATGAAAGTTTATTTATTTTTTTAATCAGAAAATAAAATTATTAAAATTGGTTTATTGAATTTTTGAGAAGATTTTTTTTTTATTGGTGTAACATTATTAGTAAAAGACAAAATTACACGGTTGGTCCCTGTGGTTTGCTCGTATTGCAAGTTTGGTCCCTAAGTCATTTTAATTACCTCACAGATACCTATTTTTGAAACATTGCACTCTTTTAATCCCTATTTTGGATGGCCGTTAGTACAGTCCGTTAAGTATTTTGCGCTGTTAGTCCTTCGTTAATAAATTTTGCACCGTTAGTCCTTATTTTTTAAAATATAGTTTTCCACGTTAGTCCTCCGTTAATAATAGTTATCGCCCGACTTTTACGTTTTGTCCGTTTTTGTTCGCTTTTTATCATTTCCGTTTTTACGTTTATCGTCCGTTTCTTTGTTTTTATAGTTTTTGTCCGTTTTACGTTTTATCCGTTTTCTTACGTTTATCGGTTTCATCGTTTTTGTCCGTTTTCTAACATTTTTCTTTAATTTTATCCGTTTTCTTACGTTTTGTCTGTTTTCTTTCGTTTTTGCCCGTTTTCATTCGTTTTTGTCCGTTGTTCTTACGTTTTGTCCGTTTTGCGTTTTTATCGGTTTTTGTCCGTTTTCTTCGTTTTGTACTATTTCAACATATTGAAAATTTTTCCAAAAAGAAAAAAAATTTGGAAAAAAAATTTCAAAAAAAAAATTAGAAAAAAATATTTCCTAAAAAAAATTTGAAAAAAAAATAAAAAAATAATTGAATAAAAAAGTTTCAAAAAATTTTGAATAAAAAATATTTTCAAATATTTTTAAATCTTAAAAAAAATTTGAAATTTTTTTTTTCAAAATTTCAATATGTCGAAATACTTTTTGTTTCAAAACTTTTTTCAATATTTTTCGAAATTTGGACATATTGTAAAAATTCAAAAATTGAAAATATTTCGAAAAAATCCAAAAAATAAAAAATTCAAATTTAAAAAAATTTTGAATAAAAAATTTCAAAAAAAAATTTTGAAATTTTTTTTTTGAACTTTTTTATTCAAATTTGAAATTTTTTATTTTTCAATTTTTCGAAATATTTTCAATTTTTTGGAAATTTTTTCCAAATTTTTCTTTTTGAAAAAGTTTCAATATGTTGAAATAGTACAAAACGAAATAAAACGGACAAAATGTAAGAAAACGGATGAAAACCGATAAAACGCATTAAAAACGGACAAAACGTAAGAACAATGGACAAAAACGGATGAAAACTGGCAAAAACGAAAGAAAACAGACAAAACGTAAGAAAAATGGACAAAAAATTAAGAAAAATGTTAGAAAAACGGACAAAAACGGATGAAAACCGATAAAAACGTAAGAAAACGGACAAAACTATAAAAACGAAGAAAACGGACGAAAAATAAAAACGAACGAAAAACCGAAAAAACGTAAAAATCGGGCGATAGCTATTATTAACGGAGGGACTAACTGTGGAAAACTATATTTTAAAAAATAAGGACTAACGGTGCAAAATTTATTAACGAAGGACTAACAGCGCAAAACACTTAACGGACTGCACTAACGGCCATCCAAATTAGGGACTAAAAGAGTGCAACGTTTCAAAAATAAGTATCTGTGGGGTAATTAAAATGATTTAGGGACCAAACTTGCAATACGAGCAAACCACAGGGACCAACCGTGTAATTTTGTCTTAGTAAAATTTAAAAAAAAAATTGAATTAGACATGGTTGTTTATTCTAGGCACCATTGACTTATACGTAGTAATATTATTTAACAACATAACAAGTTATCATAAACTTTATAAAAAGATGAAAACCATTAATTTGACCAAAGAATATATTGCGGAGGGAATCACTTCAAGTTCACACTTTACACGTGCTTACATTGCACTAATCACGGCTAACTTATGCTTAATCTTCTTCATATGACTATCTGATCACTCTATTCACATGTTCACCAAACTGCATTCCAAAATGGAAAAAGGTTCTTACATGTTCCAACAATCTTGTATTTGTGTACTAGGTTTAACCTGTGCCATATTTTGGATTTACTTGTTATGCTTCCATTTAGGAGTATTTGAAGGGACAGTTTTCTCGGTCAGTACCGAGAAAACTGTCCAAGATAATCCGATATCCATATCAGGAACTCCTTTCGTAAAGGCAATGAGAAGTGTAGAAAATAAAAGTGATCCGTGTGGAGGAAGATATGTCTATATTCATGATCTTCCTTCGCGTTTTAATGAAGATATGGTTAAGGAATGTGGTAGTATTAACAAACGTTTTGATATGTGTACGTTCATAATGAATAACGGGTTTGGACCGGTGTTAAATAATACGGAAGGTATGTTTTCAGATCATTGGTACGCCACGAATCAGTTTACACTTGATGTTATTTTTAGTTATAGGATGAAACAGTATGAATGTTTGACGAATGATTCATCTATAGCTGCAGCTATTTTTGTCCCGTTTTACGCGGGGTTTGATGCTTCTAGATATCTTTGGGGGTATAATATTTCGGTTAGAGATGCCACTTCTTTTGAACTTGTTGAGTGGTTAACAAAAAGGGAGGAATGGAAGTACATGAATGGTAAAGATCATTTTCTTGTTGGTGGTAGGATTACTTGGGATTTTAGAAGATCATCTGATGAAGACTCAAAATGGGGTAATAAGCTTATGTTATTACCTGCGGTTACAAACATGTCAATGCTTACTATAGAGTCGAACCCGAATAGTGCTAATGATTTTGCTATTCCATATCCAACTTATTTCCATCCGTCTTATGATTATGAGGTTTTGGATTGGCAAGATAGGATGATGAAAATGGAGCGGAAATGGTTGTTTTGTTTCGTAGGTGCTCCACGACCCAATGACCCTACATCGATTAGGAGTCTTTTAATTGATCAGTGTAGGAATTCTAGTGTTGGGAAGTTGTTGGATTGTGGGGATGGAGATAAGAAGTGTCATTCGCCGAGTAATGTAATGAAAATGTTTCAAAGTTCGATCTTTTGCTTACAACCTCAAGGTGATTCACCTACACGAAGATCAGCTTTTGATTCGATTTTGGCTGGTTGTATTCCAGTGTTCTTTCATCCTAATTCTTTTTACGTACAATACACTTGGCATATCCCTAAAAACTATACAAGGTATTCGGTTTTGATTTCTGAGGATGATATTCGTAAGAATGTAAGTATAGAACAAAAACTTAGTCAAATTGATCCCGAAGTAATTAAGATGATGAGGAAAGAGGTTATAAATATGATTCCGAGATTGATATATGCTGATCCTCACTCGACGTTAAAGACAGAAGACGCATTTGATGTAGCTTTGAAAGCTATTATCCACAAGGTGACCAAATTGAGACAAGATATGATTGATAGCAGATGAGGATTTCACTAAAAATCATAGTTGGAAGTAGGCGCTATCAGAACAAGGCTATTAATCAGTTATGAAGGTTTTCACGAACGGGAACCGAATTTCTCTTGACCAAAAATGTACGATTGTAAGGCCGATTTGCTCAGTTAATAGAAACATCATTACTTGACCAACTTCAGAGGAGTAAGTATTAGACAATAAACATATATTTATCTTAATTATGTTTATTTAGTTTCTTAATAGGATTAGATATCTTGTTCATCAAGATTATGTTAACCTATAAATATAGGTTATTGTCAATAGAACACACAATCAATAAGATATATCTTTGTTATTTTACAGTAAGTACTTAGTTTACTTGAAGTAGGAAGGAAATTTTGTAGTCTCGACTCAAAATACTGATAGATATTGACTATCTCAATGTTATTTGTCAATGGTTTGTAATCAAAATGAAACTTAGATTTAGCCACGACCTTTTTAGGGACGGTAAGCCGTGACTAAAGACTTTTAGCCACGACAACTGAGCGTGGCTAAAGGGCCCGGATTCCTGTAGTGTGTTCTTGTTCTTGCAAAATCGTTGTCGGCTTCTAGTGGTCTCTTCTTATTCAGTTATTGTTCTTTAGCCTTTCATTTCATCGAGAGAGTTTTGGTAATTGATATATTTTAAGTGTTCGAGGTTCACGTGCTTGTTTCAATTAGTTTACTCATCTGTTATTTCCTTCCAACTTTTTTCTAACACATCTTAGATGCATAGTGAGAGTTTCAATATGTCAATCTATCGACGCATTTCATTTTCTCTTATTTAGTTTATAACTGAGATTTATCCGTTTTCTGATAGATGAGACTTATGCTTCCTCTTGATGATTATTGGTTATCTAAATGTTAGCTGTTGGAACTTGGAAGTTGGAACTGAATATGGTTAGAATTACTGATGGCTCTTAGAGGCTCTGATGAAGACCCAATAATAGACAAACCATCAAATTGGCTGAATAGCAGTCGTAAGAAATTAAATATGTATATTGGACTTTTTGTACAACTTATTTTCTAGCCTGCAAAAAAGTTTAATATTTTGAATCCTATTAGATATCAAAATGCTACACTTAGATGCCCTCGCCCAACCAACTTTCATTAATAGCTTGTCCAAAACCAGCCAAAACGATTTGACACCTTTTTCAATTCCTGTTAAGCAGCCATCACCCTTGCATAAGGCATAGCATAATAGACCGCATACCAAGCCAGACCGAGAACGGACCGAACCAGACCGACCGGACCAAACATATTTCAGTCCGGTCTTCAGTCCATCCTTTTCTTCGTATTTGGTATTCGGTCCGGTTTGGTCTTACACAAAACCGGCCATTATGCTTTGTTGGACCGGACCGGACAACGAACAGCATCCGACCAACCCGAGCATGGACCAAACATTTCAGTCCAGTCTTCGGTCCAATGTTTTGGACCAAGTAGGTTTTTGGTCCGGTCCGGTCCGGTCCGGTCTTGGTCGATCAAGATAAAACGTGAAGAATGGCAGCTTAACAAAACAAGGATATACAGTACCAGAAACTTACAAAATCCACTCGCCTGAACTTCACACACAAACGATGGTACACATTGTTCGATCATGTATACAAGTATGAACTATAAGGTATAACAAAAAGAAACAACAATACAGACATCATTCACAAAAGAAATCTATGGAACAAAACCTTAGAAAGCAACTACAAAGGGAATCAAGTTCGTGTTGATAATTACAGTACGTGGTGGATTAAAGTTCCCTTAAGCCTACATACAGCCAAACATAGCCATGGGGAATGGCCACTTTTCAGGCGTACAACTCGTTGACTATTTTGTTAACAAACATATTGTACATGATCAAACATACAAGAAAATGGTCAAAGGTGTGAGTAAAAAAAGAAAAAACCAAAGCAGCACACCACGGAACTGAATCCAGCTAGCAGCATCAGTTAGGAGAGCTGGTGCGAGTTCCTGTAAGCAAATAGGGTGGTTAAGTGTCTCACAAGGATGATATAATTTCCATCTTCCAATAAAAACACATGAAAAGACTATAATTTCCCAGAATGAGTGATTTTGCAGAAGTTGCTAAATGTGATTTATTTTGAATTTAATATATTTTGTAACGAGCCTAAAACCGGTCATGAAAGGAATTTGGTTTTTGACAATTTTGCAATTAGAAGCACACATTTAATATATTTTGTAACGAGCCTAAAACCGCTCATGAAAGGAATTTGGTTTTTGACAGTTTTGCAATTAGAAGCCAAGTGTGCTGGTTTAAAATTTGATCACTTCTAAATTAATGGTTAAAAACACCTTCACACACCCCGCAACAGATAAACTTGAGGGATATATGTGTAAAACAATAACAAAGTTGGAGGACTTGACCACTAAAAAGAAGTTGATCATTTTCAACAAATAGAAAAACTCTTTAAGAAACCGAATCAACCAAGGAAGTACTTTGAGAGACATAACCCCCATTTGGGGTTTATGACAAAGCAAAAAGACCTAATTTAAATTTACATAGATTTGCATGAAAATGGCAAGCCTAAAGTTCAGCAGAATCTTGCACAACCAACAACACGAATATAATTGATAGTTACTAATTATAAGAAAGAGTGAAGGTTTATTTTGACCCGGCTGCATACCTATATGTGGAATATTATCGCTGTGTTTAGCATTCTAAAACGTAAATATGACCCTGCAATACAAACAAATAGCTGTCAAAAGCCATCAGCACGTAGCATTCTTCAAATAGCTGTCAAAAGACATACATATTAATTAATATGTCTTTAGTCTTGACTATTATTGGTCAGTATTAAGATTACAATGTGGACACTAATCAAAAAATTAAATAACGTTTCTAGTGGCAAAAGGTAATTTTGAATTGTAAATTTGTCAAAAAAAAATATTGCATTTATTTAAGACACTTGAAGGGGGCAATATTTTGCGAGTTAACCAACAATACTTTATCCAACTATTTTGCGAATTTTATAAGCAAGCACACTTTCCTCCAAATACTTGTTTTCAATAATTTTAACTAAAAAGATTTATGAGGTTTTATAAGTATTTAAGACATCTGAGTTTTCAATAATTTGTTTAACTAAAAAAGTTTATGAGGTTTTACAAGTATGTAGGCAAAAAAATAACCTGTACTATCATTCTACATCCACCATTTGGGCGTCAAGGAACTGCTCGGGTCTGGTAAAATTCTCCCCATTCGTACCATTAAACTGAAGGATTCTAAGTTTGCCCTCCTGCAACGAGAAACAAAAAATTCATAATTCACATCAAAGGTGGCAAAATGAGAAGTTTTTATTCAGTAGTAATTATCATGTACAGGCAGCAAAAGATTCAAGCCGGTCTGGGCCGCCTCGCCAACACTTAATGTCCAATTTTTATTCAGTAGCATTAAACATGTATTCAAAACTACACTATTACGTACTACCTCCGTCCCATATTAAATGTCCACTTTAAACTTTCAAAGTCTTTTATCATTAACTTTGACCTTAAATATTTATCTTTGTGTTATATAAAATTTGATGCAAAATATATGAATGAATTGGGTTTTAAATGTATTTTCGTTGATATAATTTTCATCAAGTATTATATATCACAAACAAAAATATTTAGAGTCAAAATTAAAGAAAAAATACTCCAAAAGTCAAAAGTGGACATTTAATATGGGACGGAGGGAGTAATAAGATACTCCTCTTTTCAGATAAACAATTTAGAACAAATCCATTTTTAGCTAATAATTTTACATACCCCACTGGACCCGCTACTAAAAAGGACCCAAATTGACATGTTCCTATATAAATAGGTTGAAATTGCCAACTTTAACAAATATGAAGGTAAAGGACCCTTTCATGGTGAAATACAAACCTTCGTCCCGTAGACAATACCTCCCCCAGAGAAAGGGTGAAAACAAGCTACATTCACCTCATCTTCTGCGCTAGGAAGCACACTCACAAGTTCCATATCCGAAACTCTATATACCTGAAATTTCATATCCAAGATTGAGTTGATCCATAGAAAAATAAAAATAATTTAAAATTGGAGAGCTGAAGAAGGTCGTATAATAAAATCCACTTGGCAATAACAGTTTTAAAAGTTCAGTATCATCATGCCAAAGCCTTTTGGCATTAGCTCTAATCTATAGATCAAGCTTTTGACACAGTGGTCTTTATATTGTAGGAAACTGAATACAACAAAGTGAAAATATTGGATATTCACCTCCAAAACTGTGTAGACGGACAGAGAATTATCCCCGTTGATGTCAATGCTTTTGAGAAGAGAACTATGGCGTCGACCATAAGCAAGCAGTATGTGCTCAGAACTAGGTGAAAACTGCATGAAAATAGAAGGAAAGTTTATTTATTGATTTAAAGGGTAAAGTTTTAATCCTTAATGTAATAAAGTATGTGTTTGACTACACCATAATATAGAATGCAAATGAGTCCAGAAACATGTAAAAGAAAATTTCATGTAATAATGTGGATTTTTATTTTAGCTAAGTGACTACTTGACCCTACATCAATATCACCAGAAACTAAAGTGAGGACAAAAAATCACCAGGAATGGCAGCACAGAACGATTATCTGGTATGGAACTGAAAACAAAAACGAGAATAACAACAGATCCTATAAACATATCATACAATATCAACTTCTTAAATTAAATCAAACCCTTCATCCAGAAAAAGAAAAACCAAATTAATAACCAATTGAACTGATCCCTCCTAAAAATAAAACAAATAGGAAATCAAATAACTCCTAAAACTTGAGAAAAACACAGACAAAACAGCTACCAAATTATTTGAACAAAATAGAGTATCCATACTATATTTAACTCAACTTCTAAAATTAAAAAAAAGTAACAAACAAAAACCTCACAAAAACTCAAGGGAGTATTCAAATGTGTATTTGTCAATGTAGCTGTGTGTTTATCCATGTCTACACAGGTTTAAGATGCTAAATTTTGTACTGGTATGGTAATGGCTGGGGAAGAAGGCTTAGACGCTCTTCTTGTATGTACAAGTGTCCCAAGTCTTTAACTTTTTCAGTAAAAATCATTATCCCCTTAATAGTCAGACAATAAATTTCTGGCATTTAATCTTGCACTAATTTCCAAATAGAACGCAACTTCATGTCAAGAAAGAAAATAGTTGTAGTAACCAAAAAACCACAAACTTTTGACCTGATCATACGGTTCCAGAGGCAAACAAACAAAATATAAGGCTTTATACAGTTTTTTGCAATTCTAGGACTAGTGGACTAACAATGTAACACGATCAGTTAAACTACAAAGAGCCATACCTGAATTGACGTTAAACAGTGAGCAGCTCTAATTGGCCTCGAGGTAAGTACCGAACCAAAGCTACATAATTACAATAAATGTCAGATTATAACTGCTCGTTAAGTTGAAATAATCAGCAATAATTAACAAGGGGATGGAATCCTACGTTTCCTCTTCGAGTGAATAGACTCTCAATTCATAGATGACTTGACGAGCAGAAATAGGATGTCGTGTAGGAGATGTTCCCGCCCCAATGGCCTCTTGATGAAAGTGGGTTGATATTCCAGAATCGGATTCAAACTGAGGAAGCACACATGCAACACAAGCAGCTAGATATCTCCCACAAGGTGAAAAATGGGCACCCATTTCACTGCAACAGCAGATACGAATAAGCAAGCCACAGATTATCGCCAAAAAATCAGACCTTAAATACCTATATAAGTATATTGTATATTGCATATATGCGATTAAATAACAGAAGATTGCGTAGAAAGATAAAATAAAATTAAAAATAAATAAATAAAAAAATAAAATAAAAAAACCTCTGGTTCAATTACTTTTTTAAGTAACCACTTTTGTTAAACCCAGAAGAAACCCCTCAAAATGTTAAGTTCATGTGAATTAACCTTGTCAGCTGGTAACAAGTTTCCAAGGCATGTCAGTGACTCAGCGTCAAGTAAAGGTCACATCCACACCGTGTCAGATATCGAACCAAAACTTTTGAAAGTTATAATACTCTTATCAAAAACTTTGGAATTTAGTGTTTTATCCTAGGCAAAAAAGATGGTTATCTAAAATAAAAAAATAAAAAAAATAAAAAAAACAGTTTCTGGCACTCTGGAGTGAATTTGGCTGTTAATCTATTTTTCAACTTTACCTGCAAAGGACGGCATGTGGTATCGTTAGACGGCACCGGTCAACCTTGAGCAGAGCACATGGATTTTTTTGATCATGAGACCATATTCTTAGCTTTACAGTGCAAGGCAACTCAGCAGCAGCAGTAGCAGTCAGGGTTGCAGATATTTGAGACTGTATTTGAGTAATCATAGGAACTGGGTCACCCATGTTTGGCTCATTGGTTGGACCATTTTGTAAATAAAATTCCACCGGATTCATGTTGAAAGGCATATCCAACGACACCTCGGGATATTCTCGATTTGTGTTTGCCGGCTCAGGTGCCAAGGAAGTTGAGCCTGGCCTCTCGCTACTAACCAAATATCTATGTGGACTACCCCTAAGAGGTAAACTCGATGGTGTGCCTGCTTTGTGACCCATTAACCATCCTTGCATGAAAGGTAATTCCCAACGTATTCGATCTCTTAATGGGTCTTGCCCCAACTGATTCAACCTTGTTCCATGAACATCTTCGGCACCAGATATATCCATGTCTGAATCACTATTTTGATTCGCAAAACTACCATTTACAGTATTATGGGTGTTGGATATAGGTATAGAAGAAGGAATCAGCTGCTCGTATTGTTCTGTTGCATTCGCACGAAACACATGTTGAACAGAAGGTTCTAATGATGTACCGCCATTCTGCAGTTGCTGCCTTGAATCAGCTATTGTCATGGGAGGAGACGGGAATAGAGGTAAAGGCATCAATGGTAATTCCGCCGCTAAATTTAGACGATCAACGCGATGCATATTGCCCATATATACAGCAGGAGGGGGATAATGCAAATAACCAAGAGAAGTTGCAGGTGCCATTGTATTATCTGAAGGGTCAAGATCGTTGACCTGCAAACCACTTCAGTACTCAGAACATGGTAAAGTTTACAATAGTTATCAACTAGACATGGCAATTTGACTTGTTTACATATGAATGGGCCAATTTGGGTCTATATTTTATGTAAGACTGGTAAATTCACCCAAAAAAAATAAAAAATAAAAAAACCCTAGCCATAAGAGGAAGTGGTCTCTTTAGTGCTTACAACCTCGAAAACTGAAAAAGTAAGTGTTTTAATGAATACAATATCCTAAACAATATTGCTTCCATAAACATAATCAACACGATCACCAATTAATACAAAAAGCTCATGAATACAGACAAAATAATGTCAGCCGTTCAACCCGACCAGACCCACAGCGATTCAACCAATACCTATGCCCTACTACCCAACCAACACCCCCTTGTCATCTCCATTACAAACCCAGAAATATAATGTTACCTCTGCAGTTAATAGAAGCGGAGCTGAATGTGGATGAAAATGCACAGCACGAAGAGAACGCCGTGTCCTCAATACAATAGCAGGTGCAGAGGTCTCTCCTCTACTGTCGTACCGCCATAAATATAGCTGAATTTAAGAAACTACCATCAGCTCTAACTTCACAGAAGTACATTTACGAAAAATAAAATAAAATAACTACTGTAGAAACATGACCACAGTTAGACTAGTATTAAGACCTTATGGCCTGCCGCAACTGCAAGCAGTTCTCCTTCAGAATGAAATGCAATGGAAGCAATAGGCCGATCTGTTATAAACACAGATATGCAGACGTAAGATAATCACAAGAAACATGCATACATAAGCATATGGTAAATCATTTAACAATTTCATTTAGCTCATTTGATTTAGAAAGAAAAGACAAAGTTTAGTAATTACAAAAATCACGGGATACTATGCATTCTGATGTATTCGCATTCCATAAGCGAACTTCATGGTCCAAACTTCCACTTGCAAGTATTTCTGGACGCAACGGATGGAATCTAACCTGTAAAATCAATACAGCACACTATCAGAATGGACACCCGAGATATGTATTAACCCGGTGAAGATAACATGCAGAAACATTAATCTGGATTTCTCAATAAATATAAGTGACAAATAGGTACACAGTCTCATACTTTGATTGAATATAAGCTATATAATATAAAACTAACATACCGGAGATAGAAACATAGCCTATTTAATGGAATTTTAAGTGACAATTTATATTCACGTAAGCGCTAAATCCAAAGATATCATAAAAACGAGTCAAGGGTTTTTATATTAAAGTTCAAACTTTCCAGATAGCAACTCATTTTCATTTAGGGTACACGATACTTCCTAGGTAGACCACAAATAAAATAGAATAACTAATTATGTCGAATATTCAGAGATCGAGTTAACAGCGACACTTACCACCCAAGGTGTTCTTCGATGTCCACTCAACACCTTCAAACATTTCCCAGTTTGGCAGTCGATTATTTTCACAGTATGATCACCGCTGTCAATCCCAAAACGAGTCAATTCAATAAATGATAAAAAAAAAAAAAGGAAACTCAGCTAGAAACAAACCAACACAACCAACAACATACTGAGTAGAAGCAAGAATTTTCCCATCGGAACTAAATGCTGCTGCAATAGTTGATCTCGGTGAAGGCGTTAATGGACAATACATAGCTGACAAACACTTCAACGATTCAGCCTCCACCCTGCGACAACAGTTAAATTAGAAAAACGATAACCGTGCCGTTTTACTTCTAGTTCGCATCAAATAAAACAGATAATGAAACATGTAATTGTACATAAGTACCATGAAAGAAGTTCACGTCTTGAATCCCTTGCGTTTTCACTATGGGGCTTAACAAATGATGGATGGACGAGACCAGATGCTCCACTCCCTTGCGTTTTTGGCGAATACTTTTTTATTCTCGGAGCTATCTCTCTCTTGGTCAACATGTGGAAAACATTCCTACTACTGAGAGAATTAACATGTTAGTATCCAAAATCTCTCACCACAAAATCACTAGCAGAAATGAACTTCATCGAGTTTTATAAAAAAAAAATATCCTAATTTTATACTAACACAAAGTAAATCAGACCAACAAACCGTATCAACATATACAATTTCAGAATCCACATGATAAAACAAAACTTATTGAATCCAAATTACAAATAATCACGAGGAACAAGTTTATTCAATCTCACTTTTGATGTAAAAAGGTATATTTTTTATATTATTTAACTATATTACGTCTCGCTAATAAACATCAAAATTCCTAACAACATACCACCACAAAGATCTAGCTCAACTTTGGGTAAATCAACGTATCCAATTTCAAACGCAAAAAATCAAAATTGAACAGTATGAAACAAAAAAAACAAACAAACACCGTACGTCAAGGTGTCAAAAAGTAAACTTTTTCAAGTTGGACAGCTCTAATATGTCTTCCGCATCACATCAAATTTCGTAATAATAACAAACTTAACGACTACATATCGATCTAGCTCAATTTTCAAATTTATTAACCTAAATTAATTAAGCATCAATCGATCAAAATTCTCGAATTCTTAACTCTAAAACATCAAATTTCTTAATCAATCACCTAATCAAAATTTAGCATCAATTAATCAATCACCTAATAACAGTAAAAAGATCTAGCTCAAATTTATAAAAATAAGCTTCAAAACAATATAAAACATGAAAATTGAGCAAAAATGAATCAAAATTGAGAAATGAAGTTTACTTGTGATGTGACTGCGAAGAAGAAGAAGAAGAAGATTGAAGATGATCTAGATTTAAACTATTAGTCTTCATAATTTTATTCAATTAAAATTGAACAATAAGATTACAATTGAGACATGTATATATACATATATAAAAGATAAAAGATGGATCTAATTTAACTATCTTCGTTAGGGTTGGATTGATTTTGGGGAACTTTTTTTATAAATAAATAAAACCCTAACGGAGAGATAGATAAATAGAGATAGAGGTGGAAAATTAGGGATTGATAATTGATGATGATGTCTGTGTCTCTCTATGAGGTGTAACCAATATTATTTTTCATTTCTATCTACACTTCTTATTTATATCATTATATGTCTCTCTTTACTTTCTTTTAGTAGGTTGTCGAGAGAAGGGGAAATGGAAAAAAATAGGAAACGGAAAAGAAAGGGAAAATGAAATTAAGTGTTAGTTGTTATATTTTTGAGATAGTGAAAAGGAAAAGAAAAGTAATCATAATCATGTTTTTGAGTGAGAGGAAAAAGAAAATAACTTGGTCAAATTACATATATGCCCTTTAATTGTTAATGTCAAATGTTTTAAAAATGGTATATTAGTCTTTATATAACATAGGGTTCCGTTTCTTTTCCTTTTCCTCCCAAAAGTGGGAGGAAGATTTACTTGACAAATCTCCCTCCCTATTTCCTTTCCATTTCCCTTTCCTCCTTTAAAAAAGACTCGAGAACACAAAAAAATTTCCATTTCCTTTACTTTCCTCTTCCATTTCAACTCGAGAACTGAGCGTTAGAGTATGTTGGAAAAATCATCCCTAATGGTTTAGTGAAATTGCAGGTTCCGCCCCTAGGTATGAGCATGGGTTCGGAACAAGGAAATGGAGAACTGAACCGAATATAGTTATTGGTTCCGGTTCCGGTTCTTCGGGTCCGCCTGGCTAGGAACCGATTTTCTGAAAATTAAATAAAAACCTTATGTACTAATGAATTAAGCTAATAAAAAGTAAAATATATATATATTTTTTAAGTGTTTTCAACCATGTACGTTAAACCAATAACATTAACAACTAAAGCATAAACTCAAACAAACAATCATTTTATTGTTTTACATTGTTCAGATGTATAGCAAAACAATAGTGAATAACAATCCGAAAAACAAAATAAAATTACTTCAAACTTTATCCACCCAAATAACCAAAATTGTTTATGGTCTCATCGTTTGTTTCAATTTATTTATTTTGGTTAGTTACTCTAATTGTTCTTTCGTGTCTTTCACAATCTCATCGTCTTTAATATGGATGAGCTAAAGAACTAGAGAGCCAGATCGGAACCGAGTTGCAGTTTTGTTATATCCAACCAAGAAGTGTCACTTACTTGCTTATGCTTTTAGAAACAAATGTATTCCACGAAATGTTTTGAGTATAGGAAGTAAAGAATGTTACATGTTTTTAGAATTATTGTGTATTCGGTTTCGAAACCGAGAACCGGAAGACCCGAAGCGAACCGATCCAAGAACCGAAAAATCTCAAACTCAAGAACCAGAACCAGCGTATCTGGATTCGGTTCGGTTCTCCTCGGTTTCACTCTGCTTCTCTGGTTCTCTTGCTCAAGAACCCAAATTTCTTCACAGGGATGGTGCCTGCACTTTCAAAAGATTAGGAACGAAACCTACAATTTGGCCAAACCACAAGGCCGAATTTTGCAATTTACTCTTTTTTTATTTATCTGATTTTTGATTAAAAAAAACATTCACTTATTGACTTAAACAAAGTAATTGATGGCTATTTAACTCAAATTTATTGCTTAAATACTGTTGTTATGTTTATCATGACCCGAGAATAACTTATAGCTCTAAATTTTTATTTTCACTCGCTCAATTTTGAATTAACGGCTAGATCATTTTCTTCTTTCTTACTCACTCACCAATCACTACTTAAGAACTTTGGAGTTCTCACTCACCAATCACCACACTTACATATTGTTGCTATGTTTATCATGACCCGAGAATAACTTATAACTCTAACTTTTGGTGTTCATTATAACTTGTAACTATCAGCTACTATCTTCCCAGCAACTTGCTCATGGCAAGTTTTGTGTTTGTATACTTTAGAATGAGGCTTGCGTTTATGAAACCTCATCTAAAGCGTCGTCAGGTGTATTCTATGCTTTTTGACCCGTAAGCACCTTTTTTCATGAGCATGTTCTAAAGGCTAATTTACATTCTAATAAATGTTGCTTGTATGAATAGTCGTATGTGGCACTTTGTATGAGAAGTGTTGGAATTGTCATAGTATTTTTTTTAAAAAAAGTACATATGAGTTATCCTGGCTATTAGAAGCCTTTTTTAAAAAGTTAAAGAAAAGTAGCATGAAAGTTGCTTTTATTCAGCGATCCCCTTAGATGTAACATCGTTTGAGGTTGGATGCGTGCCATAAAAGGGGAATGTCGTCCCCTTTGTTGTTAATAGTGGGAACCATTGTCGTTTGCCTAACGAATGGTGTATGGCCCCTCCCAATTAGGAGCGAGCTTGTCCTGACCTGCGACCTTACTTACCTCGTTTCTTCGCATTACATGGTCACCAGGTTTGAAAGATACTTGGCGGACGTGTTTGCTAGGTGGATGACGGCTAGGTCGCACTTTTCCTCAGCTAGTGCTAGGTCTAGCCGGAGAAAGTCTTCGTTTTCATCCTCATTAACCATAGCAACTCTTTCTATTTGGATGAGCATTTCAACAAGTATCACGACTTCAATAGACCAAACTAATGGGTGTTTCGCATGTGCTTCCTTTGGCATTATTTTGTGTGCCCATAGTATGCTTGAGAGCTCATCCACCCAATAAGTCTTGTATTCCTTCATACGTTTATCGATGCCTTTTTCTCTGTTAGCCACTTCTTCCTGACCATTAGCTTGCGAATGGTAAGGGGAAGTTGTAACTCTGAGGATACCCTTATTTTTTCACTATGATTTGAATGGCTCACCGACGAATTAGGTTCCATTGTCAGTGACCAATATTTGTGGCATGACAAATTAAGTGATGATTTGATCGTAGACGATGGTTAAGACTTTGCTTGAAGTGATGGAAGCTAGCGGTTTTGCTTCAACCCATTTGGTGAAGTAATTGATGACTACAATCATATATTTTACATTTCCTGGGGCTGTCGGGAATGGTCCGCATATGTCGATGCCTCATTAATGGAATGGCTAGGGTGCAGTGATAGGGATAAGGTCATGTTTTGGTACGCGTTAAACATTGGTGTAAGCGTGACATTCTTGGCATGTCTTTAGCTCAGTTTCAGCATCTTGATTAACTATTGGCCAGTAGTACCCCATCCTGATTGCTTTGGCTACTACGGCGCGAGCCCTGAGTGCATGCCACACATTCTATTGTAGATGTCTTGAATGATTGTTCGAGCCTCTGTTGGTCCAACGCATCTCGCCATTAGACCTCCTAATGTCTTCTTTGTATAAGATGTCGTCCCTGATAGAGTACATGATGTACTTGCGCCTGACTCTTAGTGCCTCTAGTTTATCAGGGGGTAGAATACCTTGAGATAGCCAGTTGAAGATGGGATTCATCAAAGTGTCATTTGTCTCGACCTGGGAGATTTCTGCAGGTTTGAGGATAGATTTCTCGTTGATGACTTCTACCAAAACCTCTTTTTCGAAGTATTCATAAATAAGGGCAACGAGTTTGCTCAAGGCGTCTGCTCGCTGGTTTTTTCCCTTGGGGATTTAAGTAATGGTGAAAGATGTGAAGTATGGTAAGATCTGGTTGACTAGTGCCAAATATAGCTTCACCGGCTCTTCCTTTGCAGTGTACTCACCCCTTACTTGGGAGGCTACCAACAATGAGTATATGAATACTTTGATTCTTTTAACCTCCATTGTTTTGGCTATGCAAAAGCCTGCTAGTAGCGCTTCATATTCTGACTCGCTGTTCGAGGCATTAAAATTGAACTTAGGGCATACGTGAAGTCGTGCTCTGACGGACGTGTAAGCGCTAACCCTGCCTCTGAACCTTGATTACTTGACGCGTCGTCAGTGTATAAAGTCCAGGTTTCGTCATCATGGCTCGTGGGTGTTGACTGCGTTTTCGACTTCTTGTCTGGTATTGTTAGAGGCAGTGTGTCGACCTCGGCGAGAAGAGCTACCATGATTTTCCCTTTGAGTGAATGTCTGGATCCATAAGTGATTTCTTGTTTGCTCAGCTCGATCGCCCATTTTGACATTCTGCTTGTGTACTCGCGGTTCGATAGAACCTGTTTCAGGGGCTTGTCTATCAGGACGGGTATTGGATGCGTCTGGAAGTATCTTTTAAATCACCTGAATGACAATAATAGGCAAGTGCTAGCTTTTCCAGTGGAGGATAGTTGATTTGTATGTCCTACAAAATCTTGCTGAAAAAGTAGATTGGCTTTTGAACCTTGTTCCTTTCTACTAAAAGTACTGACCTGATTTGCTTCTGGGATGTCGCTAAGTACATGGTGAGGGTTTCACCTGGTACTAGAGCCGTTGGGGTGGGTAGTTCAGTTAGGAACACTTTTACGGTCCTAAAATGCTACCTCATCTTCTTTCGTCCACTCGTACACATTCTTTTTGTTGCATTCCATCAACACTTTGAAGAATGTAACTTTTTTCTGATGCCCTTGATAGAAACCAGTTGAAAGCTGCGAATTTCCCATTTAGGATTTGTAGTTCCCTCAGGTTCTTGGGCGGAGTCATGTCCATTACCTCTTGAATCTTTTTGGGGTTTGCCCTGATTTCTATCCCCAAATGTACATTTGGCTGGGTTTAGCTTCATATTGATGCGTCTGCGGTTTTGGAATGTTTCGATGATGTCGCGCAATAAAGCATCCTCTATTTTTCATTTGATGACCATATCGTCGACATATGCTTCAAGATTAGCGCCTATTTGTGACTTAAGTTCTATATCTAGCAGTGCTTGGTAGTTAGCCTGCATTTTTTAGACCAAAGGGTATTTTGGTATAGCAAAAGACACCCTGATTGGTGTAGAACGCGGTTTTGTCTTCGTCAGAATCCTTCATTAGAATCTGGTGATATCCTTTGTATGCATTAAGAAAGAATTTGTATTTGAAATCGTCCAAGGATTCCATTTTCTAGTTGATGGGAGGCAGAGGGTAGCTGTTTTTCGAACATGCCTTGTTTAGGCTGGTAAAGTCGACACACATACGCTATGTATCATTGACCATAACTGGGTTTGAGACCCTAGTTTGATATTTGATCGGTCGTAGAATGTCTGTCTAGATTAGGTCTGTGAGGATCTAAACACTTTTGAAACTTGTATTATAGATACTTTGAGGTTATACCGAGTAGTATGCGAAATCTACTACTTAGCACTTTAGAAGACAAATGTTATTGATGTATATGAATGAATGGAATAGTGAACAATTGATTTAACAAAATGCTTCAATATTATTAATGATAATAATACGAGTGATCTTAACTTATCACTAGGGTTTATGTTAGTGCAAATATTACGATATTTAATCTATACATTCTCATTTGTTTTGTTGATGACAAACATGTAACTTGTAATACATAACGTAAAATGTATAAGTTACTTTTAATTATATTTTGTCTCAACACCTCTCGACGACTCAAGTCCTTGTATGCTACAACACAGGTCCGTACATGTTTGTTATGTTGCGTTATGATCAAACCCCCAACAAACCATTAAAACATGTTTAGTTAAATAGTTTATGTATAACAACTAGTGTTTACATATTTGGTAAATATATACATAACTAGTATGTATTATAATGGGTAATATAAATGGGTAGAAACTTAAGTATTTGACCTATTGACCAAATACATTGAATGTAGTTGGGTAAAACCCAAAGTCCAAGACCCATACACAATGTCTAGATACATTGTACCTTGGTGGGCACTCAAAACCATGGACTAGATGCATTGCATCTTGTAGATACGTTGAATCTACTTGGTACCCATAACCCATGACCCATACCCAATGTCTAGATACATTGTACCTTGGTGGGCACTCAAAACCATGGACTAGATGCATTGCATCTTGTAGATACATTGAATCTACTTGGTACCCATAACCCATGACCCATGACCCAAAACCCATGGGTAAAAGGGAGCGTCCCACGGATCCCCAGTAATACACTGGACGGATCCCTTAAGGGAGGGATCCGTGGGATTCGGGGAACAGTGGCTATTTTTCTTCTATAAATAGTGAGCCATTTCTTCATTGTTTTACATACCTTCACACATAGTTTCTCTCCACCATTTCTAGGATCGTTAGATCATTAGGAAACATGTAAACCACCCTCATCTCATATGATCATAATGCTTCTAACTTTCATTTGTTGTAAGCATACTCCCGAAGTGATCCTCCAAAGCAAGCTTAGAGATCTTGCATCCTTACCTACTGAAGTGATCACCCATCACAAGCATACAAGCACATGAAGATCTTCTACAACAAGCTTGGGAAACTTGTCATCTTCATTCATAGAAGACTAACTACATCATGCTTTGTGTTCTTGATGTTTAGCTTAGGATTTCATATCCATTAGACACATTGTCTTGGATATTGTCTAGTATCATATTCTTGTATCTATGACTAGACTAGATGGTTTATGTGTTTGTGCCATAAAACACAAGGTTTGTTATGTTGGGCCACAAAACATAACGGGTGTCATAGATGTGTCATAGACATAAGTGAAAGATGTCTAAAAGAGTCAAGACGAAGACATTAGTGAAAGGTGTCAAACGACCGTATTGGAAGCACCAGTGAAGGGTGCTTAGAAGTCAAGGCTAAAGGCATTAGTGAAGGATGCCTAGAAGTCAAGTCACAAGGCATTAGTGAAAGGTGCCTTGTAGATCGAGTCAAAGGCACTAGTGAAAGGTGCCTAAGGTGTACATTCGATATAGTGTGATTCGATGTACAAGATAGATTAGTATTGGGTCAAAGGATATTGATATCCTTGTTGATGTTGTAATAAGGAGTGGGTCTCTTTTGGGATTAGGTGTTGTGTAGTATTTGGTAGTAGTTCCTCCATTGTAATGGAACTCGGTACTTAGCCTAGTACCGGATAAAGGGTAGGCGACGTTGTGGTAGGTGTGGTTCACCTTGGTGAAAGAACCTGGTGGTTAGCCTAGTACCGGAAAAAGAGTAGGCGACGTTGTGAAGGCTTTTCCGCCATAAGGAGTTGGTGTCGCGTAGTGTTTACGAACTCTCGAGTAGGTGACTCGGGGAGTGGAGTAGGGCAAAGAAGGTGTTCTTGTAGCCGAACCACTATAAATCCTCGTGTTGGTTTTTCTATCCTTTTACTTATCGCTTTACTTTTATTCTTGCATTACATTGTTTATTTTCTATGTGGTTGATATTTATGTTTACATACTTGGTCTTTCATTTAGTCATAAACTATATTTAACACTTTACATATTATGACACGCTTGATCAAGAAAAAGCAACCGGACTAATAATGGTGAAACTTGATTTATAATTAACCATTAATCTTGTGGAATCTTATGTGATATTAAGGGGTTGGCCTTACATGCCATAATGCGTTAAATGCATCCTCGCGTCGAGATTAGCAAATGCAATGGTTTATACTATATTTGATACAAAAGTTTCTAGTTTGAAACGAAAACGTATTTACCCCCCCCCCCTCTACGTTTTCACAGTTTACAACCTTGAAGCTTAATAAAAGATACGTACTTAACATCTAACCCTAGGACCTACTTTTATAGCACAAGGAGTCCTTTACAAGATAAATATCTAGATACAATATTCGTATCAATCTAAATGTATAAAATATACATGCAATCTATTCTATAATTACAAAATGCGTACATATCATCTTAGCAGTACAAACTATATGTACTAGCAGTACTAAGTCAGTTAGTACTGCTAGTGTATTCTTCAGCAGTTCCGTCTATATGCTTGGCAGTACTAAGGCAGTTAGTACTGCTACGTTTAATTCCCAACAATCCTCCCATAAACTTATGATTTCTTTGCAAATCACTAAGTTTCTTCAATTAAACTCTGATGATAGGGGATTCTTCCAAACATACTACTTCTTCTGTGCTATCTACTTAATCTTCTATAACAGCTTGTAGACCATAGGATTTCTCTTGTTTTCAAAAGTAGACAATTTAAAATCAAGCATCTGAATGGCAACAATAGTTGAAAGTAGATAATCTCTGTCAACAAGCATATATATCCAATTTTCACTAAGTTCCACAACATGTACTCTACAATACTAAAATAGCTTCCAGTTTTTCACCATATAATCATCCCACCAGTGATCACTTGCATCTGGCTCAAACATACACTTTAGAGCATGCCAGATAGCCAAGTTTAGTGTTCCTATGGGTCTTGTAGAACCATATCTGAACTTCACAATCTTCCATAGTGCTTCCAAGTCTTGTCTATCAACAAAATGCAACAAGTAACCAAATGATGGGTATTTGCCTTTGAAGCCATCAGTCCTAGTGTAACACCCCCCGTGATCATAATGACAACGGAAGATAAATCGGGGTGTTACTCGAATGGAGATCATAGTCAATAATCATAGAAAATGACTCGAAAGAGACATTTTAATATAAATAGTTATCATTCATCGAAAACTCATAGATTTTACAAAATATTCCAAATTGTTCAAGTGTTTTCCCAAAATATAGAGCATGAGTTTGAAAGAAATGACAACTTTATGTTTACACCACAAGGAAAGGTCTCGATTTGCCCACTTCGTGCCTCAAACATAATCTTCATTGATTACCTGAGATAACATGCTTAAAAAGGTCAACAATAATGTTGAGTGAAATCCACAGGTTTAAATAATAGTTGAACACAATAATATGAACATGATAATTGTAAACTAACAATATCATAAAGAAAATCACATATTATTATGCGCTAAGCTCATGCAACCAATACTCAACTGCATACACCGAATTACTGATGTACGTAGGTTTACCCCAAAGGAGGTAATAGCCAATTACCTAATGCAATTCAAATATGGTGCGCCCCGATTATTTCCTATAACCAAGATGGGGTCGTTACTCCCTATAGTACTATTTACGATATCTGCGTTCACTCGCGGTGACTAATGGTTCATGATACAGGGGACTTATGACTAACTACTTAGGCAATTCCAATAATCAAGAAGCGGACATTTATGAAAAACCTTGTGTTCCAGTTTAGAGCATGTATCTCCCTCGCGGGGTTAGCAAATAAAAGTAAAAGCGGTGCTATGAACTCACCTTGATGATAATGAACAAGCACAATGTAGCGGAGGTTCCAAACCGAAACCTAAAAATAATGAGATGGCGAGTCTCATAATATGATAAAATTTTTTGTTCACGACCAAAATAATAGAGCATTGAATATACTTATTCAATAGATCATTGAATTATCCAATTCAATAGGGTGTGTGCGTGCTTAACGTTTTAAGATAATTTACGTGCTACATTGTCTTAGTTTGATATTAATCAAAGATCCTCACTTACGCGTAAGTGAAATGTTCCCCGTTGTTATCTTGTGGAAATGATGATGTTATTAAGTGTTTTAATTCGTTTATATCCCATGTGCGTTTTACCGGATTATGGTTTATAATTATATATATTTATATAAGTTATACGATATTCGAATTAAAAATAATTTTCAAACACTTCAAATGATCAAAATACTCATTTTTATGAAGTAGTGATAAGTTTATAAGTTTTCTAAACTTTTTCCTGAATTTACACTTTTTACCCTCAAGTTTCAAAATATACAAGTTTTGTGTCTCAACTTTGAGAAATTGACACTTTATACCCCGAAAAAAATTATGTTTCAACTATCCAGAAATGACAGTTTTGATCCTCTAAATAAACTATTTTTACAAAAATGCCCCAAAGTCACATTTTACACTTTAAACCTTAAAGTTTCCAAGTTTACCTTTTTAACCCAAAAGTTTTATTTTCACTATTATAATTTATAACTAGTTTGGTTAATTTACAAAACAGGCCCTTGTAGTTTTCATGCACACGCATATACGTATACTTGCAAATTTAACTTTCGAATATATACATATTTAGTCCCTAGACTTTCCCATGCATATATTTTATGTAAATACTAAACCTTTTACTTTCCAAAATGATTCATTTTCTACCCAAAATCCTTGTGTTTTGCAAACTAGGTCCGAAATATCTTTTTAACTTACAAAAACTTTTCAAAATCTTCGTAAGCTTATTTCTAGCTTATTTTTATACTTTAGCTTATTTTTATCCTTATTGGGCCGGGTAATTGGTCGTTGGGCTTTTAACTTTGCGTATTGGGCCTTAAGGCCCGTTTGGTTTTTCGTTGGTTTAACAAAGTGAACGAAGGGTTTCAAAAGAGTTTTACAAATCGTTTCTACTATGTTTCAAGATTTGTGTGTTAACTAGAGTGTGATTGAGGGTGTCGAGTTGTGATGATACGTGTTATACAAAGAAATGGTCGTTCTTAGGGTGCGTTTCATTATTAAACGTGTGATAAATATGTACTAAATGAGAAAACGAGTTGTGATAGGGAACTTACTACACTCACTAGGAGTGGTGGCGATGTGTGAACAAGTGATCAAATGAATTTGACCCGAGAACCCCGTGTTCTCCTTATAACCTTACACGTTCGATGTTACCCTTGTTTTATGCTTTTCATCCTTTCCTTCGACACTACTTTCTCAGTGGATGATTTCTTTTGGTTAGAGTTTGAGTTAGTGATTTGTGAGTTTGTATCAAGTCTTGGAGTATGGTTTTAAAAGAAAAGAAGTATGGCTTTGTTATTATTCTAAGCATGATATTTCCAAGTTCCCAAGTAAAGTTGTGATGATTTTGTTTGGATTTGGCATGCTTCCCTAACCGGCTGAATATATGGGAATTTGGGGGGGGGGAAGGTGTTGTCGAGTCTAGTCTAGTCCAAAAGACACAATATCCATTGGGTTTCAAGGTCAAATGGGGTGGTCAAATGTTTAGGTAATATAAAAATGGTTTAAGGTGCCTAATTTAGCTTGTTTGTTTCCTCTTTTCACACACACTCATGACTGTTAGGGACCAAGGAGAGGGGGGTGAACTTGGTCTTGGTTTGGTATTCTAGTTGTGGTGTGTGTTGAGTTTCGACCGGTTACAAAGAGAGACACAAGGAATTTTTATCCCAAGTTCCATTTTGTTATAGTTGGGCTTGAGGTGGGTTTCGGTGGAGGCCCAAGGAAAAATCAAAGGGATGTTGGGCTCGAATATACATGGATCGGATTAAATCAAGGCCGGAATAAAATTGAGGCTTGTGGGCTTGGCAAGGCCCAATGGGATTGGGCTTGAGTCGAGTGGATACTTGGCCCAATGGTGCTCGGGTGTGAGTTGGGCTTAGACCCGGTCCAATAGATATATATATATATATATATATATATATATATATATATATATATATATATATACACATTAAATATTTAAGGATATCGGGATCGTGAGGAATCTTGTTCTGATCACAACGGTGTATTTTTAAACGCTCAATTCACGTTGATCATGCATATGTCGAACGATATGAAAATATGATAAGTGGAAAATTTCGTGATGATCTAAATTGTGCTTTACTTCTGATTAAGGTGTTAAGTACAATGAATTTTTCCGGGAGCTTACAATACCTACCCCTTAAGAGAACCGCGTCCCGCGGTTTAAGTCGCTGAGGTTGTCATGGGTGGTTGGGTGAACAGGTGGGGATACTTGGAACGCATTACATCATCGCGTTCCCAGGTGAACTCGGCACCTCGTTTCTTATGATTCCATCGAACTTTAACGATAGGAATGCGGCTTTACTTAAGCCTCTTGACTTCCCTGTCCATGATCTCAATGGGTTCTTCTACGAAGCTAAGTTTATCATTGAGCTGTATGCCCTTTAGGGTACGACAAGGGTTTCATCGGATAGACACTTCTTAAGGTTCGAAACATGAAAAGTGTCATGTACTCGATTGAGCTCTTCCGGAAGCTCGAGCTTGTACGCTACTGGGCCAATTCTTTGCAGAATTTTGAACGGTCCTACGTATCAGGGTTTGAGTTTTCCTCTCTTTCCAAATCTGACCATTCCCTTCCAGGGTGATACTTTGAGCATTACTCGATCTCCGACTTGGAATTCCATTGGTTTTCTTCTGACATCTGCATAGCTCTTTTGTCTATCTCGAGCTCCTTGTAGTCATTGCCTGATTTGCATTATCTTTTCAGTTGTCTCCTGGACAATCTCAGGGCCAATAAATTGTACTTCTCCAACTTCCGCCCAACAAATGGGTGATCGGCATTTTCTTCCATAAAGCGCTTCAAATGGAGCAGCTTTAATGCTGGCGTGATAACTGTTATTGTAGGAGAATTCTGCCAGAGGTAAGTGCTTATCCCATCCTTTTCCGAAATCGAGCGCACATGCTCTCAGCATGTCTTCCAGAGTTTGGATCGTTCTTTCACTTTGTCCATCTGTTTGAGGATGATATGTGGTACTCATATCCAATTTGGTACCCATGGCGTTTTAGAGTGTTTGTCAAAATCTCGAGGTGAATCGACTATCTCGATTAGATATGATAGAGATCGGTACACCGTGGCGAGAAACAATCTCCTTGATGTACAACCGAGTGAGTGTAATCATCTCGTCGTTTTATTTGATAGGCAGAAAATGAGTTGATTCTATGAGGCGGTCAACAATGACCCAGATGGTGTCAAAACCATTAGAAGTTCTCGGTAACTTAGTGATGAAGTCCATCGTGATTCTTTCCCATTTCCATACGGGAAGTTCTGGCTGAGTTAACAATCTTGGTGGTTTCTGATGCTCTACTTTGACTCTCAGACATGTCAAGCATTTACTAGCATACTCTTCGATATCGGCCTTCATGTTTGGCCACCAATATAAAAGTTTTAGATCTTGATACATCTTGTTGGGGCCGGGGTGTATGGAATACTTTGATTTATGTGATTCATGCA
Organism: Chrysanthemum makinoi; assembly: GCA_910596185.1. Classification (NCBI taxonomy): domain Eukaryota; kingdom Viridiplantae; phylum Streptophyta; class Magnoliopsida; order Asterales; family Asteraceae; genus Chrysanthemum; species Chrysanthemum makinoi. The sequence continues at coordinate 301,241,049 of OU343225.1, forward strand.
TGATGAGTTCACGGATACCTCCGTAAAGTGGAATCCAACTTCGATCCTTGAAACATAACGTTCCGTATGATCTTTTCACGAATCCATTTTTGTTTTCCGGCATGCTATAAATCTTCTCGTTCGGCCTGTTTTCTTCCTTGAGAGCTTCGATCTGAGCTTCAAGAATTTTCGATGGCAGGGGTGAATTGATTACCATTCCCAATGATCTCACTCTAAATGGCTTAGGGCGATCTTTTCTGCTCAAGGTGTCAACAAAAACATTCGCCTTTCTGGGATGGTAGCGGATCTCATAGTCATAATCAGTGAGCAATTCTAGCCAGCGGCGTTGACGCGTGTTCATTTCCTTTTGATCCAAGATGTGTTGAAGACTTTTGTGATCACTGTACACTATACACTTGGTTCCGTATAAGTAATGTCTCCATAACTTAAGTGCAAATACCAGTTCTAGATCATGAGTGGTATAATTTTTCTCATGAGTTTTGAGTTGACGGGATGCATAAGCAATCACCTTATTCCTTTGCATGAGAACAACGCCTAAACCCATGTGTGAAGCATCACAATATACCACAAAATCTTCTATTCCTTCGGGTAGTGCCAAGATGGGTGCTTCACAAAGCTTGTTCTTAAGGAGTTGAGAAGTTGATTCTTTATCGTCTCCCCATTCGAATTTCTTCGTTTTCTGGGTTAACTCCATCAATGGTTTAGCTATCTGCGAGAAACCTTCGATGAATCTTTGGTAATAACCGGCAAGACCTAAAAATTGACGGATCTCGGTAGGGTTGGTTGGTACGGACCAGTTCTTTGCAAATTCGATCTTCGCGGGATCCACGTGAATACCTTTACTGTCGATCACGTGACCAAGAAATTGGACTGTCTCGATCCAAAAATCACATTTGGAAAATTTACCGTACAGTTCTTCATCCTTGAGTAACTTCAAGACAGTTCTCAGATGTTCCGCATGTTCTTCTTTATCACGAGAGTAGATAAGAATATCATCAATGAACACAATGACGAATTTATCCAAGTAGGGCTTACAGACTCTATTCATGAGATCCATAAATACAGCGGGTGCATTGGTTAAACCGAATGGCATTACTTGGAATTCATAATGACCATAGCGAGTTCGAAATGCGGTCTTGGGAATGTCTTCCTCTTTCACCCTTAACAAATGGTATCCAGATCTTAAGTCAATCTTCGAGTATACACTCAAGCCTTGTAACTGATCAAACAGATCATCGATTCTTGGTAAGGGATAGCGGTTCTTGATTGTGAGCTTGTTCAATTCTCTGTAATCGATACATATCTAAAATGATCCATCCTTCTTCTTGACGAACAGAACCGGTGCTCCCCAGGGTGAGGAACTCGGTCTAATGAATCCTTTGTTAGATACCTCTTGTAGTTGTTCAGACAGCTCTTGCATTTCAGAGGGTGCTAAACGGTGTGGTGCTCGTGCTACAGGTGTTGCTCCAGGTATACGATCGATTTGAAATTCGACTTGTCGAGCAGGTGGAAGTCCAGGAAAATCTTTTAGAAATACTTCAGGGAATTCTCTAACTACATGTACATCCTCCAGTCGTTTCTCTTCCGGCTTATTTTCCGTTACCTGAAATAAGAAGGCATAACATCCTTTTTCCATGTACTTTACCGACTTCGCACATGATATAATGCTCAAGTACTTTCTACTTTGGTCTCCATGGATAACTAAGGTTTCACCGTTGATTAGGATATGAACGGTTTTCTCGTCGCAAACAATCCTAGCACGGTGTTTAGACAACCAATCCATGCCAATTACGATATCAAAACTACCAAGCTTGATTGGTAAAAGATCTATAAGGAATGAGTGGTCTTGTAAAAGAATAGGGCAATTACGAATTACGGTGTTGGTTCCTATTATCTTTCCATCGGTTAGTTCTATCTCATATGTTGTATCTAAGGAAATTGGGGTAATTTCTAGTAATGGTGCAAAGGTAGTAGATACAAAACTCTTATCAACTCCAGAATCAAATAAGACTTTTGTAGAATGATTGTTAAGAGAATACGTACCCGTCACTACATCAGGGTTCAACAACACGTCTCCATCTCCTAGCACATACGCCCTTGCACGCGCATAGTTGGGTTGAGCGAGATTCCTTTTCAGGCATTGACTCTTGAAATGACCATTCTCTCTACATCCATAACAACTCATATTTGCCAAAGGCATGTTGTTTCCATTTCCATGGTTTCGGGAATGCTTACCCTGTTGACCCACTTTGTTGCACTTGTCACACTTCATAGTGCAGGGTCCAAAATGGTGCAACAAACATCTATTGCACTGGGGATGTGGTCCAGCATATCCTCTTCCGGCAGTTGGTGCAGCATAAGCCCTTGCGGCTTCTTGTGTTCAGTTTCGCCGATTATGATGTTGGTTTCTGTTTTGGTGGTACTGGTTGTTGTTTTTCTGATTATTGTTATTGTTGTGGTTGTTGGATTGGTGGTGGTTTGAATTCGAGTTCTTCCGGTCATCAAACTTCCTTTTGTTATCACTTGAGCCCTGTGCATTTGCAAGCTTCAATATTGGTTCCATAAGGCGGTGGGATACAGTGACAACTTCCTGAACAGTCTTCGGGTTAGAAGCGATGACATCTCCTTCAATGCTCCGAGGTAAACCCCCGATCAAAGCTTCCAAAAGCTTCTCATTGGTAGGGAACATATGAGGACACAAAGCTCTCAGCTCGTGGAATCTCTTGAAGTATGCCTTGAGGTCATTACCTTTAGCAGCCAAATGGTAAAATTCATCTTCCAACTTCTTTATCTCAGTTCTTGGGCAGTACTATTTCATCAACAGTTGCTTCAAATCAAACCAGGAAATCCTGCAAGCTTCTTCTATTCCGATTGGTTGGGCATAAGCTTTCCACCAATATAACGCGTCTTCCAGTAAAGTTCCAACTTAACCTTGCAGTCATATGTGCAGTCGCTTAGAAGAAACACTTTCTCGGACCTCTCAAACCAATGAAGTAGACCAATAGCACCTTCTGTGCCTTTGATAAATGTTGGCTTGCAGTTCATGAATCCTTTGTAGCTACACTTATGAGCTACGGAAGACTCACTTTGATTGGTTGGAGTGTTGGTTTCATTTGAGTTTGCCACTTCAATAACACGTGTTGCTGCGGCGACACGCGGCGGCTTCAAAGAAGACGAAGCGGCTTCACGTCGCTTGGGCAACACGCTCAGCTTCAGCTTCTCGAGCAATCTCCGCTTCTCTTGCAATCTCAGCTTCTCTTACAATCTCAGCTTCTCTTGCGATCTCAGCTTCTCTTGCAATCTTAGCTTCTCTTGCGGCAGCTTCAGCTTCACGTGCCTCTTGGGCAATACGTTCGGCTTCAGCAATGCGTGCAGCTTCGGCTCTAGCAGCGTCAGCGGCATGCTTAGCGGTGGCAACACTAACATTGTCAGCGACCATCTTTGGACAACAGTTGGAGTGATGGTGGATGAGGTAGCTTTCTTCTTGACCATTTTTCTAAAATCACCAAGAGTTAAACACCAAGATTAAGAATCATCGTCGATAATAAAAGTGATTACATATTATAAATATCATAATAGTCAAGATCATCACTTTAAATCAATGAAATGATATCGTTATAAACAGGAATAAGTGAATCATGATTTATCTCAACAAAATCATAACATATATAAGGACATAGTAATCGGTTCGGTATATACGACCGATGAATAATGAAATCACAACACAAGAATATAGAAATACAACCATGATAACATAGATAACATCGATACATAGCAATTGTTCACAACCACAAGTTACAACATCAATATTCTTGTTCCATAGTTACAAACCAAAAGGATACAAGCCTTAATATCTCACATGGCGACTTTATGATACAAGCTACAAATAAAGATGACTACGACCTATGCGTCGCCTGATGCGTCCTCATGACGGCGGCGAATCTCCTCAACCATAGCTGTCAAATATCAGATCTACTGCTCATGTGCTTGATCTCTCGCCTCGAGGTCATCTATCTTATTCTCTAATATGGTAGTGTGAGCGTGAGCAGATGCAAGCTCGTGGTGTAGGACTCTCTCTCAGCCTAAAGCAGTATCTCTCAAAGTACTGGCATCCTGAATGGTGGTCTCAAGCCTCTGAGTCAAGTCAGTCACGACATCTCTCGCCTCCACTATCTGGGCGCTCATCATGTCAAACACTATCTCTATAGAATATAGACCAATCATGATATTTTCGACCTCTTCCTCCAAGCTCTCGATCCTGACCAACCGAATCTCATTATAATGTACCATGAGCTCATTCAGCTAGTCCTCGTGCCTGACGAATCTAGCTGCTAAGAGAGGAATAGAATGGTGTTTTGGCTCTCCGGTCACTGGCAGAACTGTAGTTGGTGCAGTAATTGAGCTTTTCCCAAGCTCAAAGGTACTCGGTGTTCCCTCCTCGTCTCTCCAACGACAAAGTAGAGGTAACAGGAATGACCATCTTCTAACGCCTGCCTTCTTCCTAGGTCCAGGCTGGATGTCCACGCGAGTAGTCATGTAGGGATCAGATGGTGACGGAGAATAACACCTAACACTGAGTGGTAAGGGAGGCTCACTGAAAGTATCCAATGGTGGTGATGCTAAAGGAGGTGATGAAGCAGGAACGGTGGTGGTCTAGTGATTATATACAGTGGGTGGCGGCAATGGTGAAGTAGCAGTAGGTGAGGTAGTAGGTGAAACTGGTGATAACTGAGCAGGTGGTGACTGAGCTGATGGTGACTGAGCTGGTGGTGGCACACGAGACATGGTAATGGCTCGCACACGCTTTCTGGCCGTATGCTTGAAGATGGTGCCCATAGGATGCAATCTGTAAGGTACTCCGAATGGCTCGGGCTCATATGGCTTCAGGACTCGGACTCTACGTCGGCGACGACAAATTGGTAAAGAAGATGCTGCAGAAGTGTCCGATGAGACAGAAGCAGTGCTCTTGGAAGACTTGGATGTTCCATCATCCAACGCAACATCTGTCGCGGGTAGCCATTCCTGTGACTCATAATACTGATCCAGTATCATGGGAGCAAAAGCAATACGCTCTTGAGAGTGAGCAGACATAGCTGGAATGGTAGGAGTTCGGGCAACCTCTCCTTCCTCAAAAGGTTCGGTCTCGTCCAATGCAGTAGCTGCTAGAGCTGGACTGGGGTGAACTGGCATAGTGACAGTCGTAGAGGACATGGTATCTTCCATCTCAGTATCTAAGGACAAAACAACCGGGTGGGATGCAGACATGGTACTGTAACAACCCATAAAATAGTAATGTAAGTAAAATGTCAAATAATATGATTAACAAGATTTTAGTTAGTTGCGCACATCTGCCAAGCAAATCTCCATGCCTAACTAAAACTAATGCAATTTACTTATGATCTAGTGATTCGTTAATCCTAATGCATAGAGCGGTCATGGAAGGGCATAGGGCTGTGGTGTAAAATAGTCCCGTTTTAAAAGTGCGGTTATAGTCCAAATGTTTTTAGAAAAACTCTTTGGTTCTCTATAACCTTGGCTTTGATGCCAATCTGTAACACCCCCCGTGATCATAATGACAACGGAAGATAAATCGGGGTGTTACTCGAATGGAGATCATAGTCAATAATCATAGAAAACGACTCGAAAGAGACGTTTTAATAGAAATAGTTATCATTCATCGAAAACTCATAGATGTTACAAAATATTCCAAATTGTTCAAGTGTTTTCCCAAAATATAGAGCATGAGTTTGAAAGAAATGACAACTTTATGTTTACACCACAAGGAAAGGTCTCGATATGCCCACTTCGTGCCTTGAACAAAATCTTCACTGATTACCCTCAACTTTGATAAATTGACAGTTTATACCCCAAAAATAATTATGTTTCAACTTTCCAGAAATGACAGTTTTGACCCTCTAAAGAAACTGTTTTTACAAAAATGCCCCAAAGTCACATTTTACACTTTAAACCTTAAAGTTTCCAGTTTACCTTTTTAACCCAAAAGTTTTATATTCACTATTATAACTAGTTTGGTTAATTTACAAAACAGGCCCTTTTAGTTTTCATGCACACGCATATACATATACTTGCACCTTTAACTTTCGAGTATATACATATTTAGTCCATAGACTTTCCCATGCATATATTTAACGTAAATACTAAACCTTTTACTTTTGAAAATGATTCATTTTCTACCCAAAATCCTTGCGTTTTGTAAACTAGGTCCGAAATATCTTTTTAACTTACAAAAACTTTTCAAAGTCTTCATAAGCTTATTTCTAGCTTATTTTTATCCTTATTGGGCCATGTAATTGGTCGTTGGGCTTTTAACTTTGCGTATTGGGCCTTAAGGCCCGTTTGGTTTTTCGTTGGTTTAACAAAGTGAACGAGGGGTTTCGAAAGAGTTTTACAAATCGTTTCTACTATGTTTCAAGATTCGTGTGTTAACTAGAGTGTGAGTGAGGGTGTCGAGTTGTGATGATACGTGTTATACAAAGAAATGGTCGTGCTTAGGGTGCGTTTCATTATTAAACATGAGATAAATATGTACTAAATGAGAAAACGAGTTATGATAGGGAACTTACTACACTCACTAGGAGTGGTGGCGATGTGTGAACAAGTGATCAAATGAATTTGACTCGAGAACCTCGTGTTCTCCTTATAACCTTACACGTTCGATGTTGCCCTTGTTTTATGCTTTTCCTCCTTTCCTTCGACACTACTTCCTTAGTGGACAATTTCTTTTGGTGAGAGTTTGAGTTAGTGATTTGTGAGTTTGTATCAAGTCTTGGAGTATGGTTTTAAAGGAAAAGAAGTATGGCTTTGTTATTATTCTAAGCATGATATTTCCAAGTTCCTAAGTAAAGTTGTGATGATTTTGTTTGGATTTGGCATGCTTCTTTAACCGGCTGAATATATGGGCATGGGGGGGAGGGAAGGTGTTTTTGAGTCTAGTCTAGTCCAAAAGACACAATATCCATTGGGTTTCAAGGTCAAATGGGGTGGTCAAATGTTTCGGTAATATAAAAATGGTTTAGGATGGCTAATTTAGCTTGTTTGTTTCCTCACTACAACAAAAGTGGCTTTTTAGGACCCTTTGTGTGGGACGGTATGATAATGGAGTCCTAAAAAACTGTTTAATAGGACATATGAGCGTTTAGGGTCCTTTTTAAATATTTGCTACTTAGGCGATGTCCTAAAAAGGTATATAATAGGATGATCGATGATTTGGGGTCCTATTATCATATAACTTAATATGACACTTAAAATATGGATCCTAATAAATTACCTTTATAAGACGTTTATTCATTATGGTTGTATTATAATAAACCATAATAGGACACTTGAGTTTTGAGTCATAAGACATCAGTTAGTTAAAACGCTTATTCACAAAAAGTTTTATTATAGCAAAATTTAATAGGACCTTTGACACGTGGGTATTATAACGTTAACCTTTATAGGACGCTTATGTACAATGGTTTTATAACATCATTTTTATAAAACGATTATTTGCAAAAGTTTTATTATAACAAAACTTAATAAGACCCTTAAAGGATGCATATTGATTATGGTTTTATTACAATACACCATAATAGGACACTTGATATATAAGTCATAAAACATTAATTATTTAAAACGCTTATTCGCAAACGTATTATTAAAACATAACTTAATATGACAGTTGACACTTGGGTCCCATAGATTGATACACCATCATAAGACACTTGATATTTGAGTCATAAAACATCGGTTTTATGGAACACTTATTCGCAAACGTTTTTTTATAAGAAAAGTGAATAGGACCCTTGACAATAGCGTCTTAAAACGTTAACCTTTATAGAACGCTTATTCATAATGGTTTGTTTATGATACACCACAATATGGCACATCTTTTTAGAGTCGTAAAACATCCGCTTTTTATAACGCTTATTCAGTTTTATAGAACGCTTAATTGCAAAAGTTTTATTTGAAAAAATTAACATGACCCTTGACAACTGTGTCTTTTAACATTAACCTTTATAGTACGCTTATTTGTTGTGGTTTTATTATCCTACGCTATAATAGAACACTCCTTTATTTGAGTCATAAAACATCAGCTTTTTAGAACGCTTATTTACAAAAGTTTTATTTAAACATTAGTTAGTATGACACTTGATACTTGGGTATCAAAACTTGATACACCATAATAGGACACTTGTTATCTGTCTTTGTATTGTTATATGTATCAATCTTTTGGAAGTTATGTATGGGTTATCTGTCTTTGTATTGTCCTTATATTTTACACGTTTTCGTCCGTATTTACACGTTTTCGTCCGTTTTTACGCGTTTTGTCGGTTTTACACGTTTTCTGCGTATTTACGTTTTCGTCGTTTATACACGTTTTCATCCGTATTTATACGTTTTCATCCGTATTTACACATTTTCGTTCGTATTTACATGTTTTCGTCCATTTTACACGTTTTCATCCGTATATACACATTTTCGTCCGTTTTTACACGTCTTCGTCCATTTTTACACGTTTTCGTCCGTTTTTATACGTTTCATCCGTTTTTACACGTTTTCATCCGTATTTACGCGTTTTCATCCGTAACTACACGTTTTCGTCCGTATTTACACATTTTCGTCCGCTTTTACACGTTTTGTTGGTTTTACACGTTTTCGTATTTACGTTTTCGTCCATTTATACATGTTTTCATCGTATTTACGTTTTCATCCATATTTACACGTTTTCGTCCATTTTTACACATTTTCATCCGTATTTACACGTTTATGTCCATTTTTGCACGTTTTCATCCGTATTTACACGTTTTCATCCGTATTTACACGTTTTCATCTCTTTTTACGTGTTTTCATCCGTATTTACACGTTTTTCTCCAATTTTACACGTTTTTGTCCGTTTTACACGTTTCCGTCAGTTTTTACAGGTTTTCTTCCGTGTTTACAAGTTTTTGTCCGTTTTCATTCGTATTTACATGTGTTCGTCCATTCATACATAATTTCGTCTGTTTTTACACGCTTTCGGTCATTTTCAAATGTTTTGTCTGTTTTTATACATTTTCATCCGTTTATACACGCAAATACGATGAAAACGTGTAAAGATGGATGAAAACGTATAAAAATCGGATGAAATGTGTAAAACAGATGAAAAGATGTAAATACGGATGAAAACGTGTAAAAACATATGAAAACATGTAAAACGGACGAAAATGTGTAAATACGGATGAAAATGTGTAAAAACGGATGAAAGCATGTAAAATCGGACGAAAACGTGTCAAATACGGATGAAAACGTAAAACGGACAAAAGCGTGTAAAACGGAATAAAACATGTAAAACGACGTGTAAATACGGATGAAAACGTTTAAAAATGGACGAAAACGTGTAAATACGGACGAAAACGTGTAAATACAGATGAAAACATGTAAATACGGATGAAAACGTGTATAAACGGACGAAAACGCGTAAAACCGATGAAACGTAAAACGGGCACGAAAACGTGTAAATACGGATGAAAATGTGTAAAACAGCACGTGTAAATACAGAATGAAAAAGTGTAAAAACATACTAAAACGTGTACAAACGGAAGAATACGGTAAATACAGATGAAAGCGTGTGAAAACAGCGTGTAAATGCGGATGAAAACATGTAAATACGGATGAGACCGTGTAAATACGGACGAAAACTTGTAAATACGGATAAAAACATGTGAAAACGGATGAAAATGTGTGAAAACGGATGAAAACGTGTGAAAACGGACGAAAACGTGTAAATACGGATAAAAATGTGAGCGGATGAAAATGTGTGAAACGGATGAAAACGCGTGTGAAAGCGGACGAAAACGTGTAAAACGGGCCAAAAACGTGTAAATACGGATGAAAACGTGTAGAAACGGACGAAAACGTGTAAAAACCGACTAAAACGTGTAAATACGGACGAAAACGTGTAAATACGGATAAAAACGTGTGAAAACGGATGAAAACGTGTGAAAACGGACGAAAACGTGTGAAAACGGATGAAAACGTGTGAAAACGGACGAAAACGTGTAAAACCGGGCGTGTAAATACGGATGAAAACGTGTAAAAACGGACGAAAACGTGTAAAAACCGACTAAAACGTGTAAATACGGATAAAAACGTGTGAAAACGAATGAAAACGTGTGAAAACGGATGAGACCGTGTAAATACGGACGAAAACGTGTAAATACGGATAAAAACGTGTGAAAACGGATGAAAACGTGTGAAAACGGATGAAAACGTGTGAAAACGGACGAAAACGTGTGAAAACGGATGAAAACGTGTGAAAACGGACGAAAACGTGTAAAAACGGACGAAAACGTGTAAATACGGATGAAAACGTGTAAAAACGGACGAAAACGTGTAAAAACCGACTAAAACGTGTAAATACGGACGGAAACGTGTAAATACGGATGAAAATGTGTAAATACGGACGAAAACGTGTACAAACGGACGAAAACGTGTAAATACGAATGAAAACGTATAAAGGACTAACGGTCGTTACTTAGTTGTCAAAATATTTGAAAAAGAAGATGACAAGGACATTTTGGTCATTTCATTCGGATATGGACTGGATCCGTAACATATGCAAACCACAAGAATCGAACGTCAAAAAAAACTTTAATGACTGAAAGTGAAAGAATGACCAAACCACTGTGACCATTTATGTAATTAACTCTAATTAGAAATAGTGATTCTGATTCAAATTAAGTAAAAGCGCATGCTAGATAGCAATTTGTGACGTTGATATCATCGATAAGTTTGAGCTTGTGGATTTCAAACTTTACAAAGTTATCCGTCGCACAGGTTATAAAATATACTTATCGAGTTGTTGCATGGCGGTACATAAAAGTTTGACATTATAAACTTACATGATGCATGACGCTTCTTCTTAGGAGTGTGCATTGTTTGGGTAATAATTGAATAAATCAAACCGAACTGAACCGATCAAAACATAACCAAAGTTATAACCGAATCGAACAAAAAATTCAGTTTTTTGTTTGGACATGATTTTGGCTATTTCAATCAAACACCGAATTTATATAAATATATAGTTTTTATATATTTCTATATGAGGTAAGTTGATACGGGTATTGCAATCAGCTTATTTTGGACAATCACTTTTGGAATTTCAATATGAGGTAAGTTGATACACATAGTTATGTTTGTTGATACGAGTAAACAACCAATTGTTTGATGAAATGGTAGATGAAAAAGAAAATCAAATCTGAAATTCGCTGTGAAATCTTCTGAAATGTTTACAAGGTCATAACTTAACAAGGGTTATGTATAAAGTCAATATGAGGTAAGTTGATACACATAGTTATGTTTATTAAAGAGGCTGTTTGGACTTATAATATTCATGTTGTGACCATCAACTTGAATTAGTTACGCAAGTCAACCTATTTGTGTCAAGGAAAATCATGGTTGTATAAATGTTGCCTAAACATGTTATTGTGGTGTCATATGGTATGCTATTGACCCATAGATTTTTCTTTTTGTTCTGGTCTAATATTATAAGTTTCTACCTTCTCCCTATTCAGTACGATTTCCACAATTTTTTCTGTGTTTTCGACCCTTTCTTTAATTTTAAAGAAATTTACCGATTACAGCTCTTAAGTCTTCCTACCTAAGCTAACTAAAATATCTATACTCTAAAAGAAAATTTGATATTTTCTTCTATAAGTCTAAACCGACTCCAACATAGTCTAAACCGACTCCAACATTTATATATCTGTTTCGTATCTATCAAATGAAAACAAAAAGATAAAGAGAAGAATAAATCTTCACTCTTCCCTCTCCTATATCACCAGTAACACCACCACCCTGACTTCACCATCACCTCACCACCACTCGGCCACACTATCGCAGCCACGCCATCAACAACATCATCACCATCAACACCACAAGGTTTGAAGGTTGTGGGTTCGAATCGGGTTTGGTTGGTGGCTGTTGAGTCACACTAGGATTCTTGGGTTTGTGATTGATTCGTGTGTTCATCACCACCGACGCTCCATCATTTTGTACCCTCCATCTCTCTCGATCCCTGTGGTATATCTAAAACCAACCCATCTTATTAATTCTTTGCTTATAAATCCGTTTATAAAAGAATTATTATGTTTCGTGGATTTAAAACTCAGGTCTAAAAACTTTTTAATCATTGATTCGTGTGGTAAAACAAATCATTAAAAGGGGTGTTGGGATTCATCTTATTTTTCCATTCGTTTTGATTATTTAATAAGTTGTTAGCTTATGTGGTTTTGTCTCTTCGAGCTTAATTTGGACTTTAGGTTGATTTGGTTTGTGGCGTGGGTTGACCTCGACTAGAAACTACCCATGAGGGTATGTTTGTTTCGGTTCGATCCAGCCCACAGGATTGTTTGAGGTCTGCTTTTTGTACTCCGATCAACACAAGCCAAGTGGCTGTGTTTGGTTTTTGTTTCGGTTCAGCAAAGAAGACCAATAGGGGTGTTTGGTTGTCTCGGATTTAAAACAACACCCAAAGGGGTGCTTTGTTCCAGCTTATCTCCCGACTTATTTAATAAGCTTATTTAGTGACTATTAAATCATGCATAAACTTGTCCTAGTCTTTTTTTGGAGTCACCAGGGTGCGTTTTGTTGCTTGTTTCCTGCACTACTAGGGTGCATTGCTTAAGCTTATTTTCCAAATCCCTTCTAGTAGTAAGATCACTTATTATTAGTTTGTAAGATATAAAAGCTAAGGGTCGTTTGTTTTGCTTCTGTTGGTCACAGCCCCAAGAGGGTGTTTGTTGCATGCTACAACCCACACCAAAAAGGGTGTGTTCGGTTTGTTGCTCTCGGTTCATAGCCACCCCAGAGGGTGTGCTTGTTTGTTTTGAATTCGGTTTTCGACCCACACCATGGCCTAACTAGGGTGCACTTGAAGTGTTTGTTACCCGTCACGGCCCACCCAAAAGGGTGTTTATTTTGCGTTCACAACACCAACAATGGGCATTTGTTTGTCTGTAATGCAGCCCCAACACGGGTGTTGACACTTTGCATATTTTCAGCCCAACAGGGGCGTTTATATATGATTATTTCAGCCTTGAAATGGTGCGTTTTGTTGCTGATTTTTCTACACAAAACGCATTTGCATTCTTGATTTCAGCCTTGAAAGAGTGCGTTTTGTTGCTGATTTTTCGCACAAAACGCATTTGCATTTCTGCTGATTTCAGCCTTGAAATGGTGCGTTTTGTTGCTGATTTTTCTGCACAAAAGCTACATTAGGAGCTGCTGATTTCGGCCCCAAAAGGGTGCGATTCGTTGCTTATTTTCTGCACTTAAGGTGCCCTTGGGTTTGCTTATCTAGTTCACCAACATAACCCACTTAGGGTGTTTGGTTTTGGTTCTTTCTAGTCATATAAGGTAAACTATTAGGATACGTTTGGTTTGGAAATTACCCGGGCCAAAACCCAATAAGAATAATAATAATAAGAATGTGTTTACATCTTGTAAATTATATGTATTATGTCGAATAATTATCAAATTACTTTTGAGATTATAACTTTGAATACAGATTATACATTGACTTGGACTATTGAACTCATATTTATATCAATTGGACATAAACATTGGTGTAGTAGTTGATTGTTGTTGATCATCTTCATTGCCAGAATCTATATGGCCATGATTAATATATGTCATCTCGATTTTGCAATATAAAAATAAAGTAACCTGCCTGCTTTCAATATATAACAGTACTTTATTTTTGTGATATAAAAATTGCAATATATGTCATCTGGATTTTGAATTGTTCGGTCATGGCTGTAGGTTGCACTTAGTCTGCGTTTGAAGATGGCGACACATAAATATGTGGTGCCTATAAGATCGTTTTAGTTGGCTCAGGAGGCTTCGGAGATGCAGATAAGATCGAAGCGTGTTATAAATTACTAATCCTCACGCAAGAGAGGTATGAAAATGTTTTTAACACCAGCAATTATGCATATGCATATTTCTAGCTATTTTTAAGATTTTAATTCGATTTTATCTGTAAATATATGGATCTTCTTCCTTCAATCTACCTATAAAAGTTGTTATGTCAATGATTTTTGTATGTTTGCCTTTTTGATATATCGAAACCAATAAAATGTCCCGAGGGTTTTATAAGAAACCGGATCGCTGTTATTGTGTACTTTTAGTTATTGAAATGTTACTACTTATTAAAAGCTGTTATTGTTACTACTTTTAGTTATTGAAATCTTACTACTTATTAAATGTTATTGAAATAATACTTTTAGTATCATGATTTCAGTTGAGAATTGAGATGATGTTCAGTTGGAAGTTGAAACGAAATCCTTCAGATAAATCAATGTTGTATGGTTATGTTTCTTGTTGAAAAGGTCATTGGTGTACATCTTTCTTGGTTATGGGTCTACTATAAAGGTTCTTTGGCTTCCGAGGCCTTGAGTACTAGTTCGTTTCATTCTACGTATCTTTTACTTGAACCTCATCATGTTAAATTAGTGGTACGTATTAACGACACATCTAATCCTCATAGAATCTATGCATTCGTTTGTTCACCAATTTTGTTTATTACAACTGCAGCTAATCATCATATTTATAATATAGTTGGTTTCTCGAATCCAAATAACGGTAGGCCGTTTTTAGCACCAATATTGTCAATGGTAAAGATGAATATATTTATTGTGTCATGAATTTGATGCAATCGGTTGTTGTATATATATATAATATAATTCCAAATTATTGGCTCTCTCAAATTTAATTTGTGTTGGTGTCGATGTAATGTAGCTTAACAATGTTTAATAAATTATAGTAACATCTGCAACTTCCTAGGTCTAATGGATGAACTCAAGATCAGCACAAGGAGTAAGTAACTAATATGAATGTCGTCATGTCGAAGAAAAGACCAGCAAATCCACTATGAAAGTTACCAATAGAGAGGTATGGTGCATTTATCTTCTAGAGAAGTATATTGATTATGTGTACATGATTGAAACATGTTCAATGATATGTTGTAATGACTCAAACAACCTTCAGAATGTTGTAATGACTCAAAGTTGTTGAATGATAACAAGCTTATGTGTACATGTTAATACTTGTGCTTGTTTTAATAATCTGTTATAACAATTGTTTTAACAACTGTTACTTGGATGATCGTGTACTTTGGAAATATTTTCATAGCGGTTCAATTCGGTTGCAACTGATATATTAAGAGGAAGGGAGATCGAGTGTGGTGCCACATTCAGCTCTCAATCTTCCGGCGTGATCTACCTTTTATGCCCCTATAGCGTGTGCAAGTCCACTCTTGATTTCCCTTCAGTGTTAGTGGCTATCTGTGATTGCCGTATGCAGACCACTTAATTTTCAAAGAGATTACAAATTTGAAATGGATACTTATCAATGATATATTTTGCTTGGGTTACATCATTACATGATTCACAGGACTGTCTACAATTGCTTATTGACTTAATTGTTTATAGGGGTTGTTTGGGATTGCTCTTTGATTAACTGATTACAAGGGCCGTTTGGGATTGCTTAATGAAGTAACTGTTTATATGGCTTTTTGGGATTGCTTTTCAAATTAACTGCTTATAGGGGTTGTTTGGGGTTTCTAATCGAAATTGCTTTTGTTATATTCGGGTTGTTTGTGATTGTTATTGAGACTACATATAAACAACTGTTTGTGATTGCTTAAAGCTATTTATAGGAGTTGTTTATAAGCAGTCTGAATAAGCAATACCAAATGACCCAAATATAATATAAGCGGTTTTGATAAGCTATCCCAAACAACCTACCAATTTATATGATAAGCGTCCTAACAATTATCTTTTAAGTACGCTTGTATGTGTATCAAAAGATTAAAATTAGGTAATAACGTTTTACAACATTGTAAAAGTGTCCTAATATGTTGTTATTAGGACGTTATTTGGTTGTTCATAGACATATTATGCGACCATAAATTTGGTTTCATAATCGTATTTGGGATATTAGGACCCTTTTCTTGGTGTTAAAGTAACTATAATGGTATATGATAACCGTCCTAAGAATTAACATTAAAGGACGCTTGTATGTGTATCAAAAGATTAAAAGTAGGTTACCACATGTTAGAACGTTGGAAAAGTGTCCTAATATGTTTTTATTAGGACGTTATTTGTGTTGTTTATAGACCTAAAATGCGACCATAAAATTGGTATCATAATCTTATTTGAGTTATTAGTACCCTTTTCTTGGTTGCTAAAATAGCTATGATGTTACATCATAAGCGTCCCAACAATACTTTTAAGGACGTTTTTATTTGTCTCAAAAGATTAAAAGTAGGTAATCACATGTTAAAACATTGTAAAAGTGTCCTAATATGGTTTTATTAGGACGCTATTTGTGTTGTTCATAGACATATAATACGACCATAAAATTGGTTTCATAAGGGTTAGGACGCTTTGGACCTATTACAACCGCCTTACATGAAACGCTTTCATCCTTGGTCCTATTAAATGAAAGGTCCTAAAAAGTACCATTTTATGACGCTTATGGGGGTCCTAAAAAGCCACTTTTCTTGTAGTGCCTCTTTTCACATACACTCATGACAATTAGGGACCAAGGAGACGGGGGGGTGAAGTTGGTCTTGGTTTGGTATTCTAGTTGTGGTGTGTGTTGAGTTTCGACCGGTTACAAAGAGAGACACAAGGAAATTTTTATCCCAAGTTCCATTTTGCTATAGTTGGGCTTGAGGTGGGTTTCGGTGGAGGCCAAAGGAAAAATCAAAGGGATGTTGGGCTCGACTATACTTGGATCGGATTAAATCAAGGCCCGAATAAAATTGAGGCTTGTCGGCTTGGCAAGGCCCAATGAGATTGGGCTTGAGTCGAGTGGATACGAGGTCCAATGGTGCTCGGGTGTGAGTTGGGCTTAGACCCGGTCCAATAGATATATCTAATTTATTTCTTTTTTATATAATTTATATATATATATATATATATACATTAAATATTTAAGGATATCGGGATCGTGGGGAATCTTGTTCTGATCACAACGATGTATTTTTGAACGCTCAATTCGCGTTGATCATGCATATGTCGAACAATATGCAAATATGATAAGTGGAAAATTTCGTGATGATCTAAATCGTGCTTTACTTCTGATTAAGGTGTTAAGTACAATGAAATTTTCTAGGAGCCTACACCTAGTTAGCTCTATGTAGTTCTTGAATCCATCAAATACTATCTGCCAGTCAATAATGGGAAACTTTGCAGTTAGAGTGGCTACATCAACTGCATGTTCTTGAATGACCAGTTGATCCAGTCTTTGTTCACCATCATTTAGCTTTTGTTTCTTTGCAGCTTCAGATTCCATAGATGAGGCACCCATTTTTGCTCCTATAAACTTTTCTTCTTCATTCATTTGAACAAATCTTTGGATTTTCCTGTAGGCATTCAAGTATAACCTCTCTATCTCAGCACTGTTCTTTCCCTTCAATTGGCTTGCTTTCCAGTTGTCCTGATGCTTAAGAAATTCCTTCATCTGATATGTGATCTGAGCTTTTGTTGGAGGCTTTGGTATTCTCTTTTCTCTTTGACCCTTCCTGATGATCTCAATTAGATCATTCACAGCACCTTCTCTTTCTTCTTCAGGAATTTCTTCCCTTTGTAGATCATACAACTGCTTTGCTATTTCTTCATTAGAAGCCTATCTTTCTCTACTAATCCTTTGCTCTTCCATAAATCCAACAACTTCTTCTTCATGAGCGTTTTTGGCAATTTCAGCATCAAAATCCACCTGTGTAAGAACCTTCTTCTTTACTTTATCTAGTTCTTCAAACTCTTCTGCTATGCCATTTCCTTTGTCTACTGTAGCAGTATCTTTAGCAGTACCAACTTTAGTATAAATAGTACCAACTGGTTGATGACTACTGGTAGCAGTATCATCACCACCCAAACCTTGATCACTACCACCCAGATTTTATTCAAAATCAATCTTCCTCCCCTGAGTTTGAGCATCAGTTTTCCTCCCCTGTTTAGGAGAATCTCCTAAATCATCATCATCATCATCTTCAGAACTAGGAGAATCTGCTGCAGAATCCTTCCCCTTTACTTTTAGAGCCTTGAACTTTGCTTCCAATGTCTTCACCTTCAGAATCACTTTCCTGTATTACCACTCCCTTCAGCACTTCCAGATGTATTATCTTCTAGGAGAGGTGCATCATGAGGCATAAACTCAGTCTCAGTCCTATGTGGACTATCAACTGAGCCACCCATTTGGTCCATGTGGCTTGGGATTTCATCACCTGTGTCAAGTCTTGGAGGACTTGGCACATTAGATGTTGCCAGGGTTGAGGTCTTATTAATGTTAGCACTGTCCTGCCTAGCTACTAAGCTTGAGACAGTAGTGCCAGCCTCTTCCCTTCTGCCAATGGCAGTCTCATATGCTACAGGAATAGTAGTAGGACCACTAGGATGAGATACGTCAGTGAGTTGTCTCGTCTTTCTCCTATAGGTGTGAATAATTAGGGGTGTGTGGACAATAGATGGAACCACAATGGGTGTGTGTTGGGGTTCAGTTGGGTTTACTGACCATTCACCCTGTACCTGTGTAATTTGGGCTATCATCTCAGGAAAAAGTGGTATAACAACTCCATTGAATTGCCTGTTTGCCATTGCCATATTTGTAAAAACTTTTTGTTGCAGGCAAGGGGTGGGAAAAATAGCTTTGTGAGATGATAGTTGACTTTGTTTAGCTCTCAAAATGGTTTGGATTAACCTTGGGTATATCAAAATTTTAAAACTCTGTTAGTAGCCAGACACACACGAGCAGTAGCAATATTACTACTGAACTGCTCCCATGATGTCCTTTTTGGGCTAAGACAGTGAAGAAGAGTGTGGATTAAAATCTCCATTGAGGAGAGAAACATCCTTTTTGAAAAGTTAAAAGCTGATTGGATGTATCATACCCCATTCTTGAAAGAGTTTGAAAAATTTCTGGGTTAGGCAAATCTATGATACCATCTGAATCATCTAAACGGAAAAGAGATGGTTTAGTAACATAGATGGTTTGCCCATCCACAGTTGCACTTAGTGCAGGAATTTATGTCTCCTCATCTTGATCATCAAATGTTGTGACAATTGCAGTCTGCCAAAACTGTTTGATTTGAGAGGAGTAGAGAGTGGGATTAACAGTCAAAGAATACCTGATATAGGATTGATTGAGAAAGTCCACAATCTCATAGAAGAGAGGTCCATCCCCTTGCTCTGTTTTAGTCAGATAAGAAACTTTGTTGTGATTCTTAGCAAATTGTAGGTCAGCCATTATGGGTATGATTAGAAGATTGCAGTATGATCGGTTAAGGTTGAATTAAAAGTTTCATAAAGCCAATTGAGTTTATAGTACCAACTGTTAGGGTTTGAGAATTTTGCGAACATGATAACTTATACGTGAAGATAAAATCTTTGAGAGTTGGAAATAGATAAGTGATAAGGATTTAAAAGGTACACTTTTGAGGGGTCATTTAAGCCCTTAATTGATCACTTTTGTATCCGTTACAACTTAATTTCGTTCCTTTTCACTTTTTAGGTCTCTTGAAGGCAAATTGCTGGAATGAAGCTTATTCGGATGAAAAGGCGCGAATATACGAAGAAAATGGCCAAAGTCAAGAATCGAGACACTCAAGCTGCTGGAACTGAAGGGGACGGCGTCACAACCAAAAGGGGACGGCGTCACTGCTAAAATGGCGACGCCGTCGTGGATTTTTTGTGACAGTCCAGTAGCCAAATTGCTAATTATCAAGTGACGGCATCAGGTTTTAAAAGAGTAGGCGTCGCAGCTCGGCGACCTAGATTTGATCCAGATGGCGCCGAGATTGAAGGCGACGGCGTCACGGACATAAGGTGACGCCGGCACAATGCTAACGTGGCCAAGACGAAACCCTAATGACGGCGACCCGACAGCGTCACAATTAAAGAGTGACGCCGTCGCAGTTTGTAACACTATATATAGAATCCGAATTTTTTAGTTTTCAGTGTGTAGTTTTGTGGAGTAAAAATCTAAACCGTACCAAGGCTGTCTTGTACAATATTTTAGGGTTCCATACCCTATCTTACATCAAGATAAGTGTTTTACCTCATTAATTCAATTATGTCTTCAATTGATTGTGTGTATGCTTGCATGTTTCCCATGTCCGGCTAATTTACTTGTGTGTTTGCTTAGGTAATATGAAACTTAGTTATTAAATATTGATTGGTTGTCTCTTATCTTAATTGTTATTGATCTAGTATTGCGATATGTCATCCGTTGTGTCATTAATGCTTGATTAATCATTGTGAACCTTAGCTTATAGTCACTAGTGGAATCGTAGGCTAAGCATCCAAAGAGTACCTTAGTGTTAAGTTTATGAATCCTAGAGATTTTGTAGTCATTAACCTTTGGTAGCTTCAAAGAGTTAGGGATAAACGCATACCCTACGACTTTAAACACACAACGTGATTAAGAATAATGACGTGACAATTCAACCATCAATAGGAGATAACTAGGGAGTAATAAAATCTAATTAAACACATTTTTAAATCATCATACGAGCACACAACAATAGATATAGACTACCCCTAGCTTAGATTAGATTAGATAATAGTAGAGTAATCGGTAGAAATACCACCCCCAAATCCAAACCCCGAGATTCGTACCTTTCCATTTTCTAAAAAATATAAAAAGCTAAAAAATAATCTTCCTCAACCCCAACCTTGGCGTAGTAATTTCTCACTAGCATTCCTATTCCCCTAGAGAACAATATCAATACCCGTGGCTTACCCTAATACTACACTACAACGATTAGGTTCACTGCCTAGGGTGTTATAAAACTTGCTCGGCGAAAAGGAAGTTCCTTTGACTCCGAACGTGCTGTGTAAGCGTATCAATAAGTATCAAAGATATAAACCCTATAAGTATAGAAAGAGAGCGAAAATTACTCAACGGCTAATTTTGTAAAACGGTTAAAACTCAACAGTACCAACGACTATATAGTAGTACCAAGTTTTATACGAGCAGTACAAACTTGGCCTGGCAGTACTAACTTTTTAAACAAAATTTGACTAAGCAGTATGAACTTAAGAAAGATTTAAATTAATAATGTCCATACCCTTTGAAGATAGTACTGCCCATACTTTACCAAAATTATAGTTTTTAGCTAACTACCAACTATCAACGGATTTGATGTGTCTTTACCAAGAGCCGTTTGCTCTGGACTAGCCAACTCTTTACTGTGAAGCATGGTGTGTTGATAACCATATAGTTTTTGGCAAACTATCAGCAATAAACGGATTTGATTAGGAAAACAAAGTGATTAGGTATGTATCTTCTGAATCAAAGTATCAGAAACCAAGGCTATGATACCACTTGTGAGGATCTAAACACTTTTGAGACTTTTGTTATAGATACTTTGAGGTATACCAAGTAGTATGCGGAATCTACTACTTAGCAGTTTAGAAGACAAATGTTATTGATGTATATGAATGAATGGAACAGTGAACAATTTATTTAACAAAATGCTTCAATATTATTAATGATAATAATACGAGTGATCTTAACTTATCACTATGGTTTACAACCTTAAAGCTTAACAAAAGATACGTACTTAACATCTAACCCTAGGACCTCCTTTTATAGCACAATGAGTCCTTGACAAGATAACTATCTAGATACAATGTCCGTATCAATATAAATGTATAAGATATACATGCAATCTATTATTTAATTACAAAACCCGTACATATCATCTTAGCAGTACAAACTATATGTACGAGCATTACTAAGTCAGTTAGTCTTGCTAGTGTATTCTTCAGCAGTCCCGTCTGTATGCTTGGCAATACTAAGGCAGTTAGTACTGCTACATTTAATTCCCAACAAGGTCTATGACCTGAGAATCCATAGTGTGAAACCGCTCTAGAGAAAGACTATGTCTTTTCTATCTAATAGCTGGTGCAATTTGGTTTAGGCCCAAGCTATGTTTGACTAATTCTCAGCGAATACCCGTCATGTCTGATGGTTTCCAGGCGATTACATCTAGGCTGTTTGCCAACAGCTGTACCAGTTGGTTATGAACCTAAGGTGTGAGATTGACTCCGATTGTGATGGGCTGATATGGGTATTCAGGGTTTGTGATGACTTTCACATGTTTGGGATTGTCGCCCGATGTAGGCTCCCACGCGATCTCCCTAATGTTTCTATCCTCTATCTCAGTATCTAGGCTTGCTTCTTTGGTAGTCGCTTTTGATCAGCGACCCTTGCCCTTGTTGGAAACTCTACCAAGGACCTCTTGGTTGAAACTTCCATGCTGAGCTTCTGAAGGGCTGTTCTTCCAAGTATGACGTTGTACTTGGATGTGGATTTGACAATGTAAAATTACAAAATGATTGTTCTCGACAACGGGTGTGCTCCTATTGTGAGTTCTAGGGTGACTGCACTTTCGGGATAAGATCTCTCTCCTGAGAAACCAATCAGTGGTGTGTAGGGATGGCAACGGGGCAGGGA
Source organism: Chrysanthemum makinoi (assembly GCA_910596185.1). Classification (NCBI taxonomy): domain Eukaryota; kingdom Viridiplantae; phylum Streptophyta; class Magnoliopsida; order Asterales; family Asteraceae; genus Chrysanthemum; species Chrysanthemum makinoi. The sequence goes on from OU343225.1 coordinate 301,263,555, forward strand.
ATGTCGGGGATTTTATTTACCATCCCCATCCCCGTTTTCACTCTCCATCCCCATCCCCGTCCCCATCCCTATCGGGGAATTGCTTTACATCCCCATCCCCGTCCCCAATGGGGATCGGGGATCCCCGTGGGGATTTGGGGATTTTCAGTCCTTATGAACTAACATAAAGTTTCCACCAACTCATCGAAAATATAAAGAATTTTAACTCATAAAGTATTTCAAGAAACATGCGTACATCGCACATAGATAGATTCATTACAATTTCAATTCAACTGTAAAGCATCCTCAACATTATAACATCACATATAATATAAAATTAATATGTATCATATGTTTCTATTCGGACAAACGAATAAGTAATATGTAGTTGATGCTTATGCTTCTAATTCTAAACGTACTTGATTTTATAAATATCACATATGCATGTAAATATACATGTCGATACTCATAAACATATATACATATACATATACAAGTTAATCGAGTATGGATATAACATATAAATTCTAAATGCTTATACACTAGAAAGATCGAAGTAGGGGTCGGGTTTGGGGATTTATGTTATCCCCATCCCCGCCCCATCTCCAGTTTCATATTTTAAGGATTTCCCATCCCCGTCTCCATCCCCGGTCAACTCGGGGATTCCCCAGTCAAAATCGGGTTTGGGGATCGGATCCCTATCGGGTACGGATTTTTTTGCCATCTCTAGTGGTGTGGTTGGTAGTTTGAGGCTTGGCCTAATGTATTATCGGAGTTTAATAAAGCAATGTTCGTACATTATGTCGACTGAACTCCCTCCGTCCATGTATATTCTACAAACCCTATGTGAGGCTATCATTATTATGATGACAACGGGGTCTGATGATGGTATGGAGGTATCCAATGGCATGTTTCACGATGGGGTACGTTGCCAGTCTTCCATGACCTCATTGCCTCTTTTTATATTTGAGTGACATGATTGGATCATGTTGACACTCTTTATCTGTTCCCTAAGGGTTTCCTGCTTCATTTGATTAATGTTGTCTACCTTCAAAGGTCTATCAGGGTGAGGAGGTTTGTTTGACCATGTAAAGGGGTTGTCTCTAAGAGTTTTGCTTTAAAATATCTAGGTTTGGGTAGATGATAACATCAAATAGTCCTAACTTTTTAGTGTCAATTTCCCCCCGATTATGCTCATATTTTATGTCATTTATATGGATTTATGCTTGTATTCCTTTATATTTCACTTCCAGGTAACATATGGGCATTGAAGCTTAGAGACGCGGATCTGGAGATTTTCCTAACGGTTTTATGTTATTATGCTATTTATGAAGAAGCTACTGCGTAATTCATGTTCTCAATTACGCCGTAGCTAGTATTTTGTCACAGAAGACCAACTCAACTGCAGTTACGGCGTAACTCACAACTAAGGTTACGCCGTAATCATCTAGGTCATGAAGTATTTCGCGCCTCCATCAACTGCGCCGTAACAACCTTACAAGCATTACGACGTAACAACCTTCTGTTAAGAGGACGTATTAGTTACGGCGTAACTCTCATCAGCGCTACGGTAGAACTGTAATTACGGCGTAACTATTCTTTATGTTACGCCGTAGTCACTTTAACGAGGCTTCTGGTTTGAAGATAATTAAGTTACGACATAACTCGCAACTTAAGTTACGCCGTAACTATGATCGGGCCTATAAATACAAGCCCTAAAATCTGCATTTCAGATCATCCACTCACAAATCAAAGGCAGAGAACATGTAGATGGTTCCAAAGGCAGATCACACGGAGCATACAGAGCCATCTCCAAAGGAGGAATCATACCATATCGATAAGCTTTAGCGATAATTTCTATCTTTTACTTTAATTCATGTATTCAATTATGTTAACAATTGAATTTATTGTATCTTCTAATATGATCGGCTAAGCACCTTTGGAGCTAGCCTAGTTATGATTCCTTTATTGTATTGTGTGTGTTTTCATGCTTCCGTAAATTGTTTCTAGTGTATGCATGCATAGTTCAATGGTAGTTACCCTAGATTTGGTAGATTTGTAGTGCGGTCGTATCTAGTTTCTTAGGAGAATTGACCAACTGACCCTAAGTAAGTAGGTAGAGAAGGGACTGGTAAGAATTGACCAACTGACTACCTTTCCCTCTTGTGCGAATTGACCAAAGGATCACCGTTCGGATGGACGAACTTAAGAAGTTAGGGATGAGTGTCTAAGATGTTAGCGCCCGGGCACTCATTATTTCGAATCTTGCATGTAGGGTACTTAATGACTTGGCTTAGGTTGCTTAAGACCTTCGACTCCCCAAAGGGTAGGCCTTTGACGTCGGGTAGGAACCTTTGTTGATAGGTTAGGAAGAATTGACCAAATGCTGTCCTAGCGACTTAAACCCCCAATTGAATCAATTAGAAGTAATTTAGAAAACATAGACATTACATGATAGGATGATTAATTAGGTTAGCACACTTTCTCACCACTGTTCACAACCTTAATTTACTTTTCGTTATTTATTTCTTGTCTTTAGTTTAATTAATCATTTCAACCTTAAAACCAGTTAAAACAAGTGACACTTAGACTTAATAGGATCTTCATCTACATAGCTCTTGGGACGACTTCGGCTTTACCACCTTCTATACTATGCACTATCGGGTTCACTGCTCGTTAGTGCATTAGGTAGACGAAAATTATAAATATTAAATCCTAGTCGGAATACCTGCATCAGAATTTTGGCACCACTTCCGGGGAGCTATATTAGGGTTTTTAATAAGTCTATTTTTATTTAATTTTTTTTTGTCATGTCTGGATTCAAAACTCGAAGCTCTAAGCCATTCCTGGCCACTTCGTTTGACAACCCGGAAAGACAATTCCGGAAAAGAAAAGACTACTCTCCTATTCCAATCCATAATATCTTCTCGTTTTATGAGTCTGATCAGTCTGATTCTGAGCCCGAAGCAATTGAGAAGGTTAGTATTGACGGGCTAACAATGGAACAATATCTGGAAAAAACAAACACGAATTGTCAAAGGACTTTTACACAAAACTCTGAAATCATGGAATTCCCTATTCCAGACCAGTTCATCCGAGAATTGCATGAGTTACAATTTTCAGGAGACATGAATGAAGATGTGCAAGAACATGTTGAGGAAGTGCTTTATTTGTCTTCTGTTCTTGGCATCCGAAATATTTCAAGGTACTCCGTTATGGTGAAAATATTCTGAAAGAATTATCTTACCTTTCTCTTCTATCAGTCTTTGAAGTTTCCTTTCTTTGAAAACCAAGGATGAAGCTAGAATGTGGAGTATGACTCTCACTGGAACAACTAAAAAGTGGTTTAATAAACTCCCTGTCGAATGTAAGGGAACATGGGATCGACTCAGAAAAGAGTTTATGCAACAATTCTGCCCTCCATAAAAAATCGCTAAGCTTCTCAGTGATATCTATAGGTTCGTTTAAGGAAGGGAAGAAACGTTATATCAGGCATGGGAGAGATACAATGAGCTTCTCTATCGTTGTCCTACACATGACCTCAATAAGCATCAAATTGTCTATGTTTTTTATAGAGGTATTAATGTCGAGACCCGTCAGATTCTTGATTCACATAGACCTATTCCGGGAATGACGCCTGACCAAGCTTTGGAATCTATTCGACGGACAGTTGATCACTGCCACAAATGGCATGTGGAAACGGGTTATGGACCTAAGGACAACTTCCAGCACAAGGTCATGAAAACTATGACCAAAAAGGGAGATGATTATGGGACAAAAATTGAGAAAAGGAGACTAGAGAAGGCTAAAGAAGATGAAGCTTTTAGGACGAAAGAAGTGAAAAGTTTTGTTGGAACCAAGGTAAAAATTGACTTGGAATAAGTAATTCTTAAACACATTGAGGAATCCAAAAAAAGAGATGAGAAGGAAGAGAAGATGATGAGGGAATTTGTTGATAGCACAATATCCTCCCTTAAGATTCACGATGATCGGATCAAAAGCTTAGAGAAGAAAGTGAACTTGTGCTTAAAGGCCATTACTGATTATCTGGATAAACGTGATGAAGAAATTGTCAACTCAGTGACAATTGAGGCAGTTTCTGAGGAACCAACTACCTTCTCCGAGAAGGTCAAAAGGAGGATCAACAAAGAAAAACTCTTGCTTCAAGATCTAGGGGCTCTTCTGGTAAATTTACCATTAATTAATTCCATTAAAACTAATGAAATTCAAATTTTGCAGGAATTAAGTGATGAGAAGAGTATACTTGATGAGACAATTTTGGTTCAACTAAATGCTTGGTGATCGACAATTTTAAGGAATGAATTGCCACACAAATAAAAAGACCCGAGGTGTTTTACTCTCCTTTTCTTAATTGGCAATCTCAACATTTGCAATGCTTTGGCTGATCTGGGAGCCAGTATTAGCATCATTCCCCATTCGATTTTTTTGCATATGGATTTGGGAGTCTAAAGTCGGTCAAAATGGATATCGAGATGGCGGATAAGTCCATGCAGTCTTCTTTGGGGATTGTTGAGAACGTCTTAGTAAAAATTAACAAGTTTCTTTTCCCAATGGACTTTGTTATCTTGGATATTGCTGAAGACAACCGGATACCAATTATTCTAGGGAGACCCATGCTTGCAACTGATCACACAAAGGTTGATGTTTTCGCTCGGAAAATGACATTAGAAGCTAATGGAGAAGTTGTTACTTTCAGGGCTGTTGATACAAAAGTTGGACGTTCCTAATTAGGGCTCCGGTTCTCGTATCAATTAGCTGTTTGCTGCTTGAGACCTGCGCACTAATAAACAGAAAATACCGTTAGGCTTATCGTGGGATTGTCTCCCACGATTATCCTCCGGCGTGAGAGTAAGTAATCGGTTTTTATGATTATGGAGAGTTAGGGTTTTAGATCTCACCTTTAATGAGGAATGGGATCCCCTTATATACACATGAACTCCTTGTTGGTTTCGTGTTCTTCAAGCATAGGCGTATCCCGCCTAAATCGGTGTGTGAATGATTATCTTCAAAGTTAGGAGATATCCAATATCCAATGCCCTTAATAACTTTAGGTTTGGGCTTTCGTTGGCCCAAACTATTATTGGATTAGCCCATGCGTACTGGGCCTGCTAGTAGCAGTCATGGATCGGGTTTGTGACCCGAATATAGACTATACGTCAACATGTCCCCCCAGTCTAGTATGCGCAGTGACTAGCTGCGGATGCTAGACTATTAACTGCAGCCAATATATAACGGCGAAGCGTATCAAGGAAGCCCCAAAAGGTTTCCCGCTATGAAAGATACACGTTGTATCTAGACATAGGATTTTAAAATGGACGCCAGAATCGGGGAAAGTAACTGCGTACCTACGTCATGTCGAGTAATCTGAGCCACATATTGGAGATAGTGGGATCCACATGTCGCTCATCGCGTGGGTGAGAAAATTTATATAACCCCTAGCTCCCTATTACTGTGATTACCACAAGAAAACATTTCCGCCATTAACAAAGCTTCAAACTTCTCGTAAAGAAAACCGTAATATTCTAAAGGTAACCGCGCTGCGGCGCCATGAAAAATACAACCATGGTTAAGGTGTTATCTGACTTCACATCCGAGATAACCGAGGGCGAACTTCTATAGTTTGCTTCGGAAGTTCCGGCGAATGCGTCAATTGCGGACTTCCCCAAAGGGAAGATAGGGGTATATATGCGTTTCTTCAATTCGCTAATCAGGTATACCCATATCATTATTCTTGAGTGACGTATTAAACTATTACCGCATACATATATCTCACCGCATAGGTGCGCCTAAAATCACTAATTTTGAGGTTAATTGCCGCTTATTGGCCATTAACCCAACTATCCACCTTTTCCGCGCGTTTTACCACACAACATGGTCAAACCGGTGGGTATCATTCGCTAAGCCCAGGAGGTTTCAGGTGTTATACGAAAATTTAGACGCCGCCGAAATTGGAGGGAAACATTTTTCTGGGTTGATGACGTGTGCTTCCCCTCGCGTTTTGATTTCTACACCCAGGGGACACTGCAAAAGGATGAGCGCCCCCTCCCTGGATCATATAATGTGGAGGATGCGGAGACAATAAACACCAATCGCATCCCCATTAACTCCTACCCCGAGGAGTTTTTGGTGTACATGGGCATTAGCCGCAACTATTTTGGCAGTTCGGAAGAGGTTCCGATCTTCTTAGGCGCGGATGGTCAGGGTGGGTGCTCGTCCTTTCGTACTCCGTTGTGTTATATTACTGTGAGTGTTTTTCTATCCTCCTCTTCGTACTTGTCGTAAGCTATTTTTGTTTGTTTGCTGTTGTGTAGAAATGGATCTATTCAGAGTTGTTCGACTGGCGAAGCCGCTTCAAGTGAATGTGGGAACACGTCCGCTAAGGGAGGGAGAAGATCCCATTCTTGTTGCGACATGCCGTACCGGAGATGGATCTGGGAGAAGCAGGGGCGAGCTCATCTGTTGCACTGGAAGCAACACCACTGCAAAGTGTGCCAAGCCCTAGAGTGCCTTCCCCACTAGTGCAACCATCGCAAGCAGCAGCAGCAGAGCAGATGGAGGAAGAAGAAGAAGAGGAGGAGGATGGCCATGGGTTGAAGCGCAAAAGGGCGCTTAGTGGTGATGGCGCAGGCTCTTCCCGGAAGAAGCGACCCGTGTGTTCGTGTGGAGTCGCCCTCCGGTGATGTTGCATCGCGCCCCCATCACCCGATCATCGCTATTCCTTCGTAAGTGTTACGACCAAATTATTTATCGCATTCCTTATGATGTTATAGAATAACTGCTAATTCGTTGTCTGGCGTGTAGGTTTGATCATTCAGCAGAATCGCCTCCTAAAGACACCCCGCGCACCGAGACATCTCGAGCCAAAGAGTCAAGGCGCCGAGCCATCGACATCAAAACACACCAATGGAGCAACTCGTTGAGGATTTGGTTGTGGCTGCTGCGCACCAAGCGTCGTTAACTGCGCAGCTAAAAGCGCGGTATGCTGGGGAAAGTTCTGAGAGTGCGCAGAAGGACGAGCATATTGCTCTACTTGAGGCACAGCTGGCAAGTGCCAAAGTTGAGGCAGAGGACCTGAGCTCATATGCCCAAAAACTTGCAGAAGAAAAAATTGCGCTGATGGGTCAACTGAGTCAGGAGCGTCTTTGCATCAGCAGGGTATAAGGCTTCGTGTCATTGGGCGCTGAAGTATCTTGAGAAGGGCAAGGACGAGTTGTCCTCGCAGTTGGAAAGTTTTGGTGCCACTGTGAGTAATGCATTGGATGCGCAAGAGATGAAGCTGCGCAAGCTCAGTTTGGAATATGATGAGGAATTATATCCTCATCTCATGTCTGCCATTGCTGAGCGCAGGTGGCTCATCGACCATGGCTCGCGCCTTCTTTGCTCTTAGCACCCTTGAGTCCAAGGAGGTGGTGGACGATTTGGTGGGGTGGTCCAGGTGCCTTGGCGAGAGGGAAGTCGAGGTCGTGGAGGCGCCGCAAGAAGTTGACTTCTGAAGGTACCAAAAGGTACCTGGTTATGATGCGCAGTCCTATGATAACCTGGTTGCTGCTATGAATAGGATGAAGGCCTTAGAACTTCCCATGATTGCTGAAATGGAGCGCGATCAGGATTATCCTATAAGTGTTATCATGGAAGGGTTTACCTTAGTGCGCCATCGCATCGAGAATGCGCGCCAGTCGATTATTTTTGAAACCTGATGAATCCCAGCTTCAAGTACCTGTTTTTGCTCATCCGCGTGATATCTTGAATGCCTTTGCCCTGGAAAAAGAAGTGCCGTTGAAGAAAGTGTTGGAAGCGCATCTTACCAGGCTTGCGAAGAAGGAAGGGATTAAAGGTAAGGCAGTTTTGTGCGGTGTTGGTGCAACGCATCTTCCCAGATCTGACGGGATACCGGTTAGTGTTGCTACGGTATCTCGCCAAGACTCCGATCTATTGACGAAGTTGGATGAGGTTGCAGGCTGTGTGGGAAGTTCATCTCATAGACGTTGAAATAGTATGTAGATAGTATCTTGTATTGTAAACATCCACTTGTAAGCACGCATGGTACTTAATGGAACATTATTTTTTGTTGAATGGTGTAACGTCTTATAATATTTGTACTTAGACACTTGTCTTTCCATAAAAAACGTGCGTATTGTCTAAGAAACAAACTGTTGTATAAGCGCAAGTAATCGTTGTTATTCATAATTATGTATGAACTATTATAAAATATTAAGTATTTCAAACATAGTCGTGTATGTTGGTATACGCAGCGTACTGCGAATATCATAGTAAGGAGCCAAGTGTCTTGATTCCTAATTTGTTAAACGCGCATAGTATGCATTGTTGCGCATTCATCGTGGGATGCGCACGTAACTTATTCCAACGTCTTGAGAATAAGGTGTTTAACAAGGATACGTGATCCATTGTTGATGGGTTTGCAACCCTCTTACTCAACGAGTTATTTAGTAGGTTTACTCATCCTTTTACCCTCGTGGGTTTATTAGGTGCATGCACGCCATGTAGGCAAGAAATAAAAATGTTAAGACATAAAGTATATGGAAATAACAAATTGAAAATGTGTCGCAGAGTTAGCTAGAAACCGCGACGTTTTATTAATACTTGCAAGTTTTACGAAAGACAATAAATAAGACATATGCCTAACTAAAACAAAATGTAGATACACGGATAATTATTGAGCACTTCACTAAAGTGCGGGACGTCCGTAGGCCGGGCCGTAGCCGATTACTAGAGGTAGCATCGCTTAAGATTGCAAATGTTCCATGTACGCGGTAGTTCATGACCATCCATGTCTCGTAGCTTGTACGCTGCTCCTAGTGCTTCAAGAACCTCATAGGGTCCTTCCCACTTTGGTCCAAGTTTACCTGTCTTCTGCGTGGCTCGCGCGTTGGCACGGTATACGAAATCACCGGTTCGAATGAGACACTTGCACCTTTGCATCATAGTATCCCTTCATCTTTTCCTTCGACCTTGCTTCACATATAGTTGCGCGCTCACGTCTTTCTTCCAACAGGTCCAAGTCGATGCGCCGCTCATCATCATTGGTTGCAACATTAACTTCAGCAGCGAATTGTTGGCATCCTAATTTCGCTGGTATGACAGCCTCTGTCCCATAGACTAGAGAAAGGGGTGTCCCCGCCGGTTTTGATGGAGGTGCGGTGCCCATAGGATGTGGGATAATTCTTCCACCCGGCCCTTTGTGTTTGTCGACGTGCTTTAATTCCTTCACATAGGCTTCGATTTGCGCGCTCTACTAACCCATTGGATTGTGGATGTTTAACCGACGCCAAGTCTGCGTGATATTCAACTTTTCGCACCGGTCCTTGAAGGGATTGTCACGAATTGTTTCCGTTGTCCGAGATGATTTCCCGAGCAACCGGCGGCATACAATATTATCCCAAACAAAGCGCTTGACCCGATTGCCAGTAATTGTCACCACTGCTTTTGCTTCAATCCACTTGGTGAAATAGTCTATTGCCACTATTAGAAACTTCGATCCTCCTGCCGCAACGGAAAGGGTCCCGCTATGTCGATACCCCACTTGTAGAATGGCCATGGTGCCGTAATGGGTGTCAGCTCCTGTTGTGGTTGGCGCGGAATGGGTCGATGAACCTGACAGTCGCCACACTTTTTTATGAACTCCATTATTGGGGTCATCCACGTAGGACCTTCTTCTTCTATTACCGTTGATATTTCCATCTCCGAGATGGACTTGTTCTTCAAAGTTTCCACCAACACTTGTTTTGACAGTGTGCAAAGTGGTGGATGCAATTTTACTCAGCATCCGCTTTCGGTTGTCTCCCCTAGGAACATGTTTGATTGTAAACCTGTCAAAACCTTGGATTAGCGCCTTAGTCTTGTCGAGGTATTGAATCATGTTATCCTCTTTAGCTACGTACTCGCCTAACACATGGTTGGCTACTAACCGAGAATCCACGCTTTGCTTCCGGGTTGCGTACACCCATCCGAAGCTGCTATGCGTAGTCCGACGATTAAGGCTTCATACTCGCCTCATTGTTTGTCGCCAGAACTCAAAGCGCAGCGCTTAAGTGAATTCCATTCCTTCCGGGCTTGTGAGGATGAGGCCTGCTCCTGACCCATCTACGCATGAAGATCCATCAGTGAACAAGATCCATGGATCTTGTAGTTCCTTTATGCTTGATGTGGGTGCCTCATCGCTTCGCTTTTCGATGATGAAATCTGCCAAGATTCTGTCCTTTTCTGCAGTGCGCGGTCTATAGGAGATGTTATGTTCATCGAGCAACACACTCCATTTCTGCGATCGTCCCGATGCGTTAGGTTTGGAGATGATTTGTTTGATTGGTTGATCTGTGATCACCGCTATTGGGTGCGCCGGAAGTACTGCGCATCTCTTGGCGGCAAACACTAAGGCCAGGACCAACTTCTCCATTGCACTGTAATTAATCTCCGTTTTCTTGAGTGCTTTGCTTACAAAGTAGACAGGTGTCTGAACTGAGTCCCGTCGTCCGGCCTGCTGACGCTCCATGTGTCGCTGATAAGTACATAATCAGTTCTTCCCCTGGTCGGGGTGCGACTAGTGTGGGAAGCTCCGCCAAGTGTTGTTTGATCTGTGTAAAGGTTTCTTCTGCCTCCGTAGTCCAGCAGAAATCTCCCTTCTTTATACACTTCTTGAGTGTTTTGAAGAGAGGTAATGACTTGTCTGCTGACTTAGACAAGAATCTGTTTAGGCCAGCCAACTTTCCATTGAGAGATTGGACTTCCTTCAATGTGCGCGGTGAAGGAAGTTCGATGATGGCCTTGGTTTTTTCTGGGCATGGTTTAATGCCATTAGGTTCTATCAGGTATCCGAGAAACATGCCTTCTGTAGCGCCAAAAGTACACTTTTTAGGATTTAGCTTCATGTTGATCTCTTTAAGTCTCTTAAATGTTTCCTCAATGTCGCGCACCAACTCATCCTCATTATGGCTTTTTATGACTAGGTCGTCAACATAAACCTCTAAGTTGCGGCCCACCTGTTTTTCAAATGCGTTATCTACTAACCGTTGATAGGTGGCGACTGCGTTCTTCAAGACAAAGGGCATTTTGGTATAGCAGTAGACGCCTTGGCTTGTATGGAAGGCCGTTTTTTCCTCATCTTCCTTAGCCATCTGGATTTGGTGGTATCCTTTGTATGCATCTAGGAAACATTTGAGCGGGTATCCACATAAAGATTCTACCTTCCAGTCTATTTTCGGTAGTGGGTAGCAGTCTTGTGGACATGCTTTATTGAGATCTGTGAAGTCCACGCACATCCTCCAGCTACCGTCGCTCTTCTTTACCATTACTGGGTTGGAAAGCCAGTCGTGGTAATAGACTTCTCTCATGATGCCTGCTTCCACAAGCTTGTGTACTTCTGCCAGAATTGCTTGCGCGTGTTCTGGAGCTTGGCCGCTTTTTCGGCGTATTGGTGAGTATCCTTGTCGGATTCTCAGCTTGTGTTCTGTGATTGATCGTGGTACCCCCTTCATGTGCTTTGGCTCCCATGCAAAGATGTCCAAGTTCTTTTTCAAAAGTGCGCATACGGATGCCTTGCCGTTGTCCGACAGTGATCCTCCTATCGATACTTCTTGTTCAGGGTAATCGGGATGAATTGCGACCTTCAGATTTGGGACTTTGGTCGCGCGCTATTCTATAATGGGTGCCGTTTCGCATGTGACCGCGTTACATTCTCTAGGTGGCACGGCGGTATTATAGAAGGTAACAATTCCTCCTTCCACTGGGAATTTAAGCATCCCGTGTGCTGTAGACGCGATGCTAGCGTATGGTGATATCCCGGTCGCCGATAATGCCATTGTATGGTGAGGGATTTGATCACCATAAAATTTACCCAGGCTGTTGTGGAGTGGTCGTTATTACCCACTCTGACTAGTAGTCGTAATTGCCCCATAGGCCATATCTTTTCTCCTATGAAGCCGGTATTTGCCGTGGCCGGGCTCAACTGACCACAGTATCTCTAGGCGCAGTCGCCTGAAGCAGTGCTCATACATTATGTCTGCAGATGCTCCACCATCAACATATATGCGGTGGATGTCGTGACCCCCCGCATTAATTTCAATGATGAGTGGCTCTACCACTGCGTTGTCCGTAGTTAAGGTAGGGAAAGTGATTGCACTTCCGTGGGAAAACTTCGGCCGACCTTCGCCTGTTACTTGGCCGCCATGATCAGATCATCTAAATGGTGTCAGCTTTATCTTTGGGTCCCTCTTTCTTATTCCCAGTCTTCTGCCTATCTTTCCCTTCTTTGATGTTTTTGACCAAATGGTCCAGTCTACCCTCCTTGACTAGCTTGTCGATGAGCTGGCGCAGCTGGACACATTCATTATTAGTGTGGCCCTTCTGTCCGTGATAGTCGCAATACCCACTTCCTACGCGCCGATCCTCTGGGGTGCGCATTGGTGGAGGTCTTGGGAAATTCGCGCCTTCTGTTGCGAGTATCTCCTTTGGAATTTTAGTCAGCGGGGTGTACTTGTCGTTGTCTCGCCCGCTCCCCTGGCTGCGATAATTCCTGTTACGGTTATTACTCCGGTCGGTGGATTGTCTCCCAGGTTGTTCCTGTGACCGATAGTTCGGGTAGCTTTTCTTGCTATCCGCCGCGGCAGCCTCTCCTTGGACGAAGGACCGCGTGCGTTTCATGAGTTCATCAAAGGTTTGGGGGATCTTGTCGTTCAACCTTTTGATGAGTTCTGGGTTGTTAATCCCATTCATGAACCCTGAGATTTTTAGCACTTCGGGGCATGCTTTAACCTGTATGCATTCGTCCTTGAAGCGCTCCATATATGCGCTTGTAGATTCTCCCTGGCGCTGTTTTACTCTGGCGAGTTCGACAGGGTTTTTAGCGCACTTCTTCCGTTGAGTGAAGTTTAGGCGGAACGCCTTTCTCAACTCTTCAAAGCCACCAATGCTTCTGCGTGGAAGCTTACTAAACCAGTTCCGCGCGTTTCCCACTAGCATGGAATTAAACATATGGCACCACACAGGTTGTGGCCAATTTTCGATAGTAGCTGCTGATTCGAAAATTTTTAGGTGATCATCAGGATCACCTGTTCCATCATAGTTTTTGACGTTAGCAGGCATGCGTCTTCTCCTATCTTCTGAGAAGTCACTGATGCGTCTAGTGAACGCATCCACCTTCTGGCGGCGCCATGGAAGGGACATATCTTCCTCTTCCTGACTACGGTATTTCCTTCTGGATTTCCAGTGTCCAGTTTCGCTATCCTCGTTGTCCGAGGAATTACTGGAGGACGAATTTTCCCTTCTTCGGCGTTTGACGCCCTCGACTGCACTTGAAGGGCTTTCACTTGGAGTGTGTCGTCGCCAAGTCATTCCTGGATTCTGCGTCTACCAAGCCTGGCGTGGACATTGGTGCGCCGTTCATCTTCCTCGCTTTCCTCCAGATGCTGTGAGCTAGATGTCTCATCATCCTCAACTCTCCTCCCAATTCACGTTAAACACGGGGTCGACGACTATCTCTCCCGCGCTTCTCTTCTCGACGGCGGTGGTGATGTTTCATACTCGAGTCGAAATTGAGTCGAGCATGCGGCTTCGACTCGACCTCTTTTTGCTTCCTCTTGCATAAGAGTGCTAAGGTTTCGTAATTTTGAGATACGAAATCTCGGTCGCGACTTCCGGTGCGACCCCTTCTAGAGTAAGGGTGTCTGTCTCTACCATTGGGCCCTTGTTTCGTCGGTGCATCCGGTGCCTTCGAGAGGTCGTTTCTAATACCGACCTGGAGGGGAGTGGCAAAAATGGTGTGCAGTGGATCCCCTGCACTGGCGGTGGTTGTAGTGGCCTGGGTTGTCCCCGAGCGTTGTTCCACCGTAGGGAAGACCGTGTCGGGCCCGATCCTTGGTTTTTAGCAAAGACTGGTTGTCCTTAAGTCTGCTTAGAGGCGATCCGCGGCTTCTTTCCTGTGAGGTCAGTTTGCGATCGCTGATTTCCATGCGTCGTCATTCTAGTTCTTAGTTCTTAGTGATGGTCCCACGGATGACGCTGATTTCCATGCTTCGTCATGCTACACTTGTTGATACAAAAGTTGGACGTTCCTAATTAGTGCTCCGGTTCTCGTATCAATTAGCTGTTTGCTGCTTGAGACCTGCGCACTAATAAACAGAAAACACCGTTAGGCTTATCGTGGGATTGTCTCCCACGATTATCCTCCGGCGTGAGAGTAAGTAATCGGTTTTTAGGGTTATGGAGAGTTAGGGTTTTAGATCTCACCTTTAATGAGGAATGGGATCCCTTTATATACACACGAAATCCTTGTTGGTTTCGTGTTCTTCAAGCATAGGCGTATCCCGCCTAAATCGGTGTGTGAATGATTATCTCCAAAGTTAGGAGATATCCAATATCCAATGCCCTTAATAACTTTGGGTTTGGGCTTTCGTGGGCCCAAACTATTATTGGATTAGCCCATGCGTACTGGGCCTGCTAGTAGCAGTCATGAATCGAGTTTGTGACCCGAATATAGACTATACGGCATCAAGGGCAAATGCAAATGAACTTTTGTCCATCCCAAAAGAAGCTACTGCTCCAGCAACATTGCCGCGTGAAAGGTGGCTTGCCATCCATTTGCTGGCAGCCTGGTACTAGTCTTAGATAACTATTAGTCAAACATGTGATATCACAACAGAAGTCTTATGTTCCAAATTCGCCATTTGTCTATTTCTCGTTCTAGTAACTAAGAATAATAGAACTAGATGTTTATTATTTAAAACATTAGTTAGATCAGAGATACCATATTTGTCAACATCAGTTAAAGGTGTTTTACTTAATTTCAACCAAAAGAATCAATCTTTACGAATGGTCTTGGATTGAATATGTTACTTGTAATGGTTGTTGTCCATATTTTGATATATCTAACTTTGGAAATAGGTGACCACATATTCTAAACCAAGCGGAGGACGTATATAACTATGTAACTATTTGTGCAAAACTAAGTGCTAAAAAACGCTTTAGGAAATGTTTTTTGAAAGTCTAAAACCATCAAACTTTCTATGTAAATGCCACTTGATCAATATAATTAGTATCAAATTGATCACTTAGAAGTTATTCCAAAATTAGCAATTTCAATTCATATTTTCTGATATTATATCCGTTTAGATTACGTTTATAATGTGTCATTTTTATGGCTCCAATCCAAAAGTTTCAAAACTTACCTAAAAAAATAAGAGTTCCAGATTTATAAGCTACTCAAAATGTGTTTTAAGTGCTCACAACATCTTAAAATCATCATTTTACCACTAGCAAATTATTGTTTAAAAGAGGTAATAATGCCTTTTTAGTCATCCTTATTACTTGCGTATTCACAAAATGCAACGATTCCTCCGGTCATGTTAATGTGCCTTCCATTTCCGGTTCAGATTCTAATGCATAAGCTACCATTTTTATACAAGTATGAAAGTGCTCATTTGATGCCAAAATTAGGCAACATATTTTACTGAGTAAAAACATGTAGTAGTAGTAGTACAACACATTAAACATGTGCATCATTCACCCAAATTCATAAAACCAAGATGGAATAAAGCCGATGTGGTGATAATCCAACAAACAATGAATGAACATACGGCTACTGTCTACATGAAACTGGCACCGGGTATGACATTGCTATAATGCTATTGTTCACTTATGAGGTTTAAGCATTGTTTGTGTAAAAATGATTAGAAGGCTCAAGTCATGTGCTTAATCATCAACCAATATTATTTGACTCTCACATAACACATTTTCACTCTTTACGATCACATTTTATCTTGCTACATGTCGCAGTCTTTTTGTTAGGTATGGTGGTGTGCACATATATTTGTAACTTTCCTGTTAAGTTTTCAAAAAAGACAAACAGTTTATGAAATCACTGAAACTCAAAAGTAAAGAATAATCCAAAACCTCACACTATGACAACACTATGACCACATACCACACAAGTCAAAACAATACACAAACTTCACAAGGCCATACCTTCCAAATGAATTTATAGACACCAAACTAAACTATGACCCACCATTACATTAATAGTAAAAAAAAGCCACACAACTTTCATCTGAAAATCCCATAAACATTTGAGAAAAATAAAGTAACCCAACATGTGTAAATAGGAAAGGTAACAATGGCTCACCATGTCTAACGCCTCTCTCGATAACAAACTCCTCGAGAGGCAACTCGTTTAGCAAAACCGAGATAACAGATGATTTCATAGACACCTTTAATACGAAAGATGTTTTCTTCTAGATTTCTGAAGTCCACAATTTCCTTCTTTCCTGCTACTTGTTTTAACATTGACAGTTTTTCAAATATTTCTTAAACATAGAAGAGTGGTCATTTGTTAAATTTTCTTATTTCACTGATCGGTATATATTTTTTCAGTTTTCACATATCTGCACCGTGATGGACACAACTTCAAAAAAAATCCAAAATCAAACTAGATACCAGAACTTATTTTACACCAACTAATGAAATAGCAACTTAAAAAAAGGGCGAAAAAAAGACACCTAAATTTATTTTGGTTCAGGGACTTCAAATTTTCAAATCAGACAGATCACATCTAATCATAAAATGACAACGCTTAAAGTAGCATAAAAGTTGCAAAAAAAAACTATGTAGACGACACGAAGAGTGTTTGAAGCAGAAAAAGACGATGATGTGTCATAGATCACAAGCTCTGCACATCATTTATTAAATTTTAAGAAAGCAGATGTATGATTTTGAAGCAAGTAGTTCACCAAGCTTACAGAATCATACAACTAGTTCTTAACTACAAAAGAAACAGAAATATGCAGCAAACTAGAAACTGGTAGCAGAAATGGCTACTTTACACATAATACAGAAAAAAACAAACTGCTGCAAGTAAAAAACGATGGATGCACAAAATACTATGTATCAAAAGAAAGCATCAAGAAAACAAAAAAGATGTTTTGACTAACAATAAGTTATGTTCACATATTTCATATGAGCTTCTTAGCATGCATCCTTCTCTGATCGATTTGGTCCCCATATACGAATGGTTTGATCATCACTGGCAGATGCTAGCATTTGGTGTCTCTTGGGATTCCAGCTCACGCAGTTTACAGTCTTTTTATGGCCAGAGAGCACCTCTATTGGGTCAGAACTGCGTCGATTCCAAATATACACCTGCTTGGACAAAGGAGGATGATTGATGCAATTGCTAGAAGCTGTCTATGTGATCTCATCAGAGAACGTTAAAGATGGCAAGATGGGCGGGTAAATAAAGGGTCAGAACGGACATGGGTCATTTTTAGTACTGGTCAAGTCAGATAGAGTTAAACCGACTAAATAATGATGATCAGAATCAATTTACCCAAACAAATGAACAATATGCCAAACATCTCCTCAAACCAGACTTTTAAGTATGAATGCTGTATATACCTGAAAATTCTCGCTGCCACTGGCAATAAATGTGCCATTGACCCCACCAAAGCAAGAACGTATCACATACTGCTCTTGTCTATGGCCCTTGTACCTCAGCGGCTTTTCCCAAGACCCTTCAACATCCCACATATGGATCTCTTGGCTGTTGAGATTAACAATCAAATACTTGTTATCATCTGAAACAGAAAGAGAGGTGATTGGATGCTCTTCAGATATGACTCGCTCAGTATTTGTGTCCACATTCAGTATCCGAATATCCCTATCTGAGAAAACACTGATTAACTTTTCTCCATTTGGTGTAACAGCAATATCCGTCACTTTAGGCATCCTCCCTCCTCTCCATGCTTTGATTATATTGCCTTCACAATCCCACATGCATATGCCTTTCTTGGGGTCAGAACTGCCACATACGAGTCGCTTTGAGTCGGGAAACCAAGCACATGAGCTAACAAGGAAGCCACTATCACCAAATGTGTGCTTACATGTACCTGTTTCCACATCCCAAAGCCTAAGGACTTCTGAGCTGCCACATGTCAGTAGCATTGTGTCATCAGGGCTCCAGGCTACAAAAGAGACTGGATTTTGGTGATTGCTCAGTATATGTTTTAGAGCTAACTTGCAATCTTCTTGTACCTGCAGCAACACTTTCAAAAATAGGATTCAGAAAACAACCTTATGTACTTCCTAAAATACATACATTTCAAGATATTCAACATGAAATGACAAAAGAGAAAATAAGTTGACTGCACATATGTATAAGCGAACACGACATATATAGATAACCGGTGCATAACAAACGTTGGCCGTCTTTAATATAGTCAGATGCAAGGAAGGGTAAGGGAAAAACAACTAGAGCCAAGATTAAAAATAAATAAATAAAAAATAAAAAAATGAATGCAAGTTTTTCTAATGAAATTAATAAGCTGCCCATGTTTTGAACATCATAGACCACAGTTTCAGTGTCAGAAAATGGTTTCTCCTCCTAAAGGCTTTTTAGGTCATAACACAGAAGGTTCGTCGCATTGGTTGCAGATGGTTAAAAAATAGCAAACTTTAACTCTGTCAGATTGGTCTGAACTGTGAAACTGAACATATGTCTCACCTGAATTGGCAGTTGGAGGCACTCAAGCCACTATGAGATTAAGTGCCCAACTCCCCTGTTGTGCATAGTTAAGGAGTTTAACTTTCCTGAACAACTGAACAGACAAGCGAACGGAATACAATCAGTTTCCTAATGCCAGTGCATGACAGAAGATAATATAAAATAATATATTATGCATTCATATATTATATCCGAACATTTGATTTCAGTGCTTTATAGTTTGTAGTTTTGTACACAGCTTAGTCTCCACATGCAACAATGATACAAGAGCTACAAAAAACATTAAGTAATAACCAAAGAAGAGTACTTCTTCCAAGTTACTGTTTTGGATACTTAGCATCACTTAGGTAAAATAATTAGCACTTATTAAAGAGATCAAGTAACAGTTTAAATATGTCATGTGGCCACAAACCTTACCATTATTCAGGATAACAGGAATAATTGATGTACCATCTGTTAAGCTAATTATCTATATCAGTAATCAAACTTCATACTTTTAAAGAAAAGATTGATTTGTTACTGTTATGAGTTCTCCAACAATTTTACCATACATTATAACATTATTGACGACGTCCATGTACTTGTTTTGACCCTGTTTTGCCCAAACCCTAATTTGTTTATAATATTATTGACATACGCTATCCTGTCCTCGCACTAACTTGTTAGTAGAATCATAGACGTACCCAAGTGAAGCTGTTCGTGTAACTCCTTGAATCCTTGTGAAACAGAAGCGTTATGTAGGAAAAGATATAAGAACATGTATTGTTCAAAACTTCAAATCAGTGACGTATTTATTGACACAATTATTATTCAAGTCAGTGACGTGCGTTTTGAGTTCCACGGGATATTTGACGGGAGTGTAAACTTACCATCATAACAGTAGCCTGCTTGTAATTAAAAGGAACATTGGAGGAAAATTAGCGTTGACGTCTTTAAGGAAGACAATTAGGCATTGGAGTTTAAATAATTTTCATATGAGTTCGTCAAGTAAACTTAAGAATTAATAAAATGAGAGGCAAGTGTTATTTCTAAGAGTAAACTTGTTTCATTTATGACTTCTACAGGTAGTGTGAATTAGGATTAGGAAATTCATAGTTCTCAACTGTAACGCGAAAAACTGGATTTGACTATGAACTCCATTTAGAAACCCGTGGATCATCGATCATCGATCAACGGGTGCCTCATACCTTTCCAATTCAATATAAGTAACCAGTCACAAAGAATACCAAAACTAACTAATATGCAGATAACGTATACGCAATATGCGAGTAAACACAGATAGTAATTAGGTACTTTAAATCAATCATTAATCACAACTACACATGTAGCACGTGAGAACGACTGTTTTCCTGTATAAGATATAATACTATAACCAAACAAGTATCAAGAAAGGATAATTGGTTCTTTCTATGATATAAGGGGTGGAAACGAGCCGAGCCCGAGCCTGCCAGAGCTCGAGCTCGAGCTCGGCTCGATTTGAGCCTTAAGATTTGAGCTCGAGCTTGGCTCATGGTATGATATATAAAGCTCGAGCTCGGCTCGTTTGTGATGCGCCTATTAAAAAACTAATTGGCATCTTGAGATTGCTTGTTCGAGCTCGTTTATTTGTTTTGAGCTCGTTAGTATAAATACACAAAATGTACTAAAGCTCGTTTAGGCTCGCGAGCCTAGTCGAGCTTTGTATATAAATCTCGGGCTCGGGCTGGTTTATCAAATGAGCTCTTTAGGCTCGGGCTCGTTTAGACTCGGCTTGTTCAAGCTTTTTACCGATCCGATCCCGAGATTTTCACGAGCAGCTCGGCTCGTTTCCACCCTTAATGATTGATATCAGCTAAAAGCACATCTATGATATTCTCTGGTCATATTCATTTGAAAACAAACTTATGATGAGCAACTATAAAAGTTCTGTTTTTTATTACTTCTGAAAGTAACCCCTATGTTAGGAAAATTCCCACATGTTGCACAAGTACAACAACAACAACAAACCCAATCCCGCCTGGGGGAGGTAAAATGTAGACAGATCCTACCCCTACCCCAGGATAAATCCGGGAGTAGAGAGACCGCTTCCAACGAGACCTCCGGCACATGTAGAATCTCCATAACATCAATTTTATCAAAGACATAATATTTACCTTCCATATAATGGCTGTACAATCACTTGACGAAGATGCTAGATAATCCCCATTGTTAGAGAACTGAACAAACCAAACTTCATTCTTGTGGGCCGACAAAATCTGCAAAATTTCTAAATAGGTCACGCAATCCATCACTCATCAGTCCATCAAATGAAAAACAATCATTCACAGTTCACTAGTTACCAGTTTATAAATTACATTGTATACATTAATTTGCATGTACAAGTTAATATAACAAATATCCACGCGGCAAACTTACGAGATATTTGGAGCTTACATTTCTAACCTATGACGCGGGGGCCAGTATAAAAACATTAATTGAGCACGTGGTTTTAAATTCTAAATTTACGCACCTGAACAGTTTCTGTAGGGATTTGATCCCGGCCACACCGATGGTCCTTATAGATTGATACCGGATCAACCGAATTGTGGTAGATGCATGAATCAATTTGGGAACCAACCACCGTATCAACCAAATATTCCAATCTTCTATCAGGCAAGGTCATTGGTGGCGGAAGCAATTTTTCCAATTCATTTATTAACTTTTTCCTCAACTCTTGAAAAACATCAACGCCGTCATGAACTTTATCCAAACCCAACTCACCAAGAGAAAACAAACTAAACGCAAGCTTATGCACTTTCTCTTTTCCCATTTGCAACTTCGAAATTTGTTTACGCAGAACCGACAAAGCTAGTGAATTGTCCCCTCGGCCCAAACACTCCAACAAAAACTGTTGGCAAACAAGAAACAAAGCAGCGTCCCTTTGTTCATCCGTCAATTCCTTAATCCCGTAAATGTTATTGATACAACCCTCCCAATCAGCATCAAGGACCAACGATTCAAGCGAATTAAATTCTGATGATTTGCATGAAATCCCGGACTCTGATTCCAAACAAGCTGCGGATTTTTCATATCCTAACGAGTAGAGACACTGAATAAGGATCCTTGCAAATTCATGTCGTTTTATTAATCCTTTTGACCCAATCATTGTCGGCAAATTCTCCATAATTAAACAAGTTCTTTCTATGCTCCAAGATTCTCATATCTTACACTATCCTTTTATCAAAACAAGTAGCAAATCCATTGTCATTATGACTCTACATACTGCAGAAAAATAAACCAAAATCAAAATAAACTTCATGTATTAAGAAACAGTAATGAAATTCTATACCTGCATGTTGTACGGATATTATACATTCTAAATTCAATAGTTTCATTAAAAAAGGGAAAACTGCCGAGAAACGTAACCAAATATACCAAACATGACCTTGTGACTTCTAAGCAATTTTCTCGCTCATCAAAAGGAGTGGAAATTCAATTATCTATACCCATAAAAGTAAATGGTTAATTAAACAAATACGTAACTAAAAGGTAAACTTTCACTAAGGGCACAAAAAAAAAATCGAAAGTTTGTTTAATTTTGTAAAAAATAACCACTAAAGGGTGGCCTAGCGGCAAAAGGGCTTGTGGCTATCACTCTAAAATGTGTGAGGTCTCAAGTTCAATTCCTACTAGGTGCAAACAATCTTAAGTGGCCACGCCAACCTTCTGAAAAGGGAGGGCTTTACCTAGTTTGAGTCTGTGTGGCAGTGGGTTCAAACCCCGTGGATTAGTCGGCCATAAGGTTAGAAATCATGGTTAAAAAAAAATAAAAAAAATAAACAATTGTAAAAATTACTCTATATGTACAAGAAACTGAACTTCCCTCCTTTCGATTAATGGAAAATTAGTCACACCCTACATTGGGACCGTTAGTTAATTACCTTTCTTTACCAATTTTCTCAAGAATCAACAATAATACGTTAAATTTTTAACAACTGTAGGAACATGAACTTGAAGATCTTTGAGAAACGTTAAAATACTGTATCTGCATGTTGCGTGTAGATTTTGTAAATATGAACCCAATAATCTAGTTATAGAAAAAGAGAAGATTGCAGGTTAATGTAACCGAAAATCCCAAATTTGACAGTGTGGCGTACGAGTAATTTCTTGGACTCTTTCCCATAAGCGAGAACATTACTCATACCCTACATTGTTATGAATCCTTAGGGTGTGTTTAGTTGGTGAAAAACATCCCATTTTTCTAGGATATTTTTCACAGGAAAATGGAAAAACTAAAAACCCGTTTAGTCACAATTTTTTCCAACAATTTTCAAAAAAAGTGAAATTCTCACATTCCAAATTTTAGCTAGAAAAATGGAAACCCCAATCTACCCTTCTCCACTTTCTTCTCTTTAACAAAAAAATAAATAAATAAATAAAAAATAAAAAATAAAAAAAAATAAAATAAGACGGGATTTCCGAATCAACGATTCAAGTATCTCATTCTAACCCTAATCACCATCGGTAACATCTCTACCTTCCACCCTCGCCGCCCACCATCGCAATCCAAGGTAATCTTTTTAAAAAGAAAAAAGATTCTAAACAGGGTTTTCAAAATTCTCAACTCTTCTCTAGAGAAGAAAAACCATTCCCTTCTCATGGAATCTAGAAACGGAAAAACAAGAAAAAAATTCTACAACTAAATGCTACCTTTATCACCGTAACTTTTAACAATCTCAAAATCTAAAAACAAGACTTGCGCACTTCAAATTTATCAATGTAAATACATTTAATTTTTCCAGTTTAAGGTATCTAAGTTAAAACTTTGTGCAATGTAAGGTTATTTCGACTTTTAGGAAGACGTTAACGGTCAAGGATTCAAGCTGAAATGGTTAAATAATGTGATATAATGATATATCATTATATTTGGGCATTTAAAAGCCATTTCGGCTAAAATTATGAGCCGTAACCCCTTCCAAAAAGTCAAAAAAACCTTACATTGCACAAAGTTTAACTTCGATACACTAAATTAAGAACGAAAAAGTTAAATTGACCTTAAAAATAACAAGTATAATTATCCAATAACACAAATGTTAATCAATCAATTAAAAAAACAATCATAAGCTACCGTTGACTTCAAATTCAAAAAAATAATAATAAAAAATAGATTGATAAATAAATCGATCAGTAAACGAAATTAAAGTGACTTACAGTGAATTTGTGTTTTGACGATTAATTAATTTAATGTGTAATTGGTGAAGCCCTAATTGTTTATTGTGGTTGTGATTTGGGGAATGAGATTAGTTAGTTTGGGATGTAAAGGGGTTAGTGAGTTTTGTTTTGTTTATAACCTTTCGATTATGTTGTTATCAGATTTGTTTTTTTTTTTTTTTTTAGTTGTTTGGATAATTTTCAGTTTGAGTCTTCGATAGTGACGTTGGTAACTATTGTACTATCTAGAAGTGTGTAATGTATTATGTATCAGCTTTTTGTCAAACTTAAACAGCTATCATATTTTGGGTAATGTTTGAGTTCGGTTCTCGACATTGTACCTTTCATACTTTTGTTAAGCGGTTGGTAGAGATGGAAAAAAAACTCGATGGGACAGATTCTTAAATCTGATTTGACTGAGGAATCATCGAGTTGACCCGGGATGGAGACAGGGATGGGAAATTTTCAAATTATAAAACCATAGATGAGGCAGGATGAGGATAGCATAAATCCCCGAACTCAACCCAGAACATTTGAAGGCATAAGTATATAAAAAAATATATGTATATCATACTAAATTTACTTGTATGTGTTTTTGAGTATTGGCATGTATATTTATATTCATATGGTATATTTAAAGAATCAATTATCGTTAAAAGTATAAACATTAACTACATATTACTTTATTGACGTTTTGCCTAATAGACATATAATGCACATTATTTTATACTATACTTGATGTTTCAATATTTGCGATGCTTTAAAGTTGAATTGACATTGAAACTGATCTAACGATGTATGATATATGTTTTTTGAAACACTATATGCGTCAAATTATTCATATTTTCGATGAGTTTGTGCAAATTTCATGTTTAATTCATTTAGGATGTAAAATCCTCAATCCCCGTTAGAGATGGGGATGGGGATGTAAACCAATTTCCAGATGGGGATAGGGTCGAGGATGAGGATGGATAGTGGGAAATGAGGATGTGGATGAGAAATGCGATCATTGAAATTCCCACCCCATTGTTATATTCGACATAGATCACAAATTCTTTAAAATTAAATGACTAAATTCCGATTATTTATTTATTTTTATTAAATTAAAAAAACTCATTTTTCAACTATTTTTTAAAATAAATATTTTGAAAACGGTAAATCTTTAAGCTATAAAAAATAAACTATTGTAACGAGAATTTTTTTATCTTTCCGTAGACTGTTACTTCAATATACTTTCAACTATTTTTCATTACGAGCTTTATTTTTTAGTGTTGAAGTTTTCGCCCAGAAAAATCACATTGATTGGTAAATCACTAATGATTTGTTATTTTAAAAATTACGTATGATTTCGCAAATCACAAGTAATTTTTTATTAGAAAAATCACATGTGATTTCATACATCACATGTGATTTTTAAAATAATAAATCAACTTACAAATCACATGTGATTTTTCTAGGTGGAAATTACAACACTTAAAAAACTCGAAAAAATTGTTGAAACTATATAGAAGTGCCCTTCTATAGAAATATGATTTCATTCTCAACATGATGGTATGATTTGTTTCGTGTAACGATCAACGGTTTGTGAGATATTTAATTTTAAAAATAATGATGAAAATGAATTTTTATAATTTAATGAAAAAATGAGTAGTAAAGATTTGTTCATTTGATCTTTAAAGAGTTTGTGATCTATGTTAAACTTTTCTCCTTTTGTTAAAGCTTATTGATATACTAACTAAATATGACCAGTTTGTGTGGGAAGGAAATGGTACCAACGGTCAAAAAATGATTCGTCGGTTTAATTATAACTAGCACAGTATTTGCGCAAAGCAGCGGGTTCAGAGGCGAATGTTGTTTAACAATTTTATGATTTTACGTTTTTTTGCGGAATTTTGTTTAACGATTTTCTATAAAAGATAGTTTCTAGAAATTGTGTATTTATGTTTTGAGACTGTGAAGAATTAATATGACATATTATTATATATGCAAATTCAAAAGGTTATTAATTTTAGGGATAATATATCGGGAGGCCACCTAACTTTTAAGTTTTCACATATAGGTCATCCATTTTTTGAAAGTAATTTATAGGCCACCAAATTATACGTTTATCTTCGTTTACACAAATTCCGGTCAAATTTAATCCAGATAATGATCAAACGGCAAAAACGAACCTAACAATAACTTAACATATTAAACTAATAGTAGTATAAATAAAAAACCCGTAGCGAAATTGCAATTTTATCCTTCTAAAATACTTTTAATAATATAAATTCACACTTAAATTATAGGTATACTTGATATTTCACATCAAACTTTTTATTCGTCTTACTTGGATAAGTTAGAGGTTGGTTGTTTGTTTGTTTTTTATAGTTTTCGGGAATAAATTTGGCCGGAATTGGTGTAAATGAAAACAAACATATAATTGGGTGACCTATAAGTTAATTTCAATAACTGGGTGGCCTATATGTTAAAAGCTGAAAACTTAAGTGGCCTCCATATACATAATCCCTTAATTTTAACTATAAAAATATTAAATTCATTGTATTAGTTATACTTTATTTATTGTAACATGCATCTAATTTAATGTGCAATTAGTGTATTTTTAAAATTTTAATTTCAAAATTAATAATAGCAAGTGTGTAAGTTTAAAAATTTTAAGACTTATAAAAATAAAAGTCTTAAATGTTTTATAAAGAGTAAAGATAACAAAACATACACTATAAATACCTCTCAATACCTTTTCATTTTTATACACGTTTTTAAAACATATTAAATCTTATTAATATGGATATATAGTTCTTATTTCTCAAACAAATGAATTCCGAAAAATTCATATTTACATTGCTGGATGAAGAAGAAGTTAATAGTATTAATGTAAATTATTAAAAGAGGCGACGACATACTATATAAATTATCAAGCTAAAAGTTCAAGAATAAAAAAAATAAAAGTAAAAAACTAAATAAACAAAAAACTCGTTACTACGAAACACGATAAATAGAGATCGTTACGGTGCTCATGATCATCTAGTGACCGCTTACTTCTCTGAAAAGCCAATGTATAATGAAGATACATTTCTTAAAGCGGTTTCGAGTGAGACGATCACTATTCACACGTATTTTTTGGGAAATAACTGATTATTCGTTGTATTTTCAACTAGGTTTTGATTGTTCGGCAAGAGTTTGGCATTTCCGCATTTATGAAGTGTACTTTTGCAATTCGTCAATTGACATACAGCATCGTTCCTGATGCTCTAGACGAATATTTACAAATAGGTTTGAAGACTTCCCGTGATTTTCTCGAACATTTTTAAAAGTTTATTATGGACTTATATAGAGAAGAGTTTTTGCGAATTCCTACTTATATTGATGTCGAAAAACTTTATGCTTATCACGAGGAGAAACATGGGTTTCCTGATATGTTAAGAAGCATTGATTGTACAGGTTGGGAGTGGTCCAATTGCACAACTGCATATCGTGCTTAATATTGTAAAGGTGATCACGTGGCAATCCATTCATTTTATTGAAAGTGGTTGCCTTACAAGACTTATGGAGCTGACATGTGTTCTTTGGTGCTTATGAGGTGAACAACGACGTCAACATTATACTTCAATCGCACTTGTTCATCGATCTCAAAGACGGTAAAGCATCAGAGGTTCCATTTGTGACTAACGAAGTGCCTTATAAGGATATTATCTTAGTGACAGGATATATCCGAAATGGTATGTTCTTGTTAAGTCGATTTCACAGCCAGGTATGAATGATGGGAAGCGAATAAGGTGTATGTAAGGGCATAAATTAGCAAGAAAATGTGTGGAACGCGCGTTTGCCTCGCTAATGAAAAAGTGGGCTATAATAAAATATTATGCACGACCGATGACTCTTAAGAAAATAACGGATATGATGTACACATGCATCATATTACATAATATGATTCGAAAAGACAAAAAGAAGGCAATCTCGCTCTCGATTTTTATTCAGAGCAGCAACATCATGAGAATGATCCCGTACGAGCAAATGAAGAAATGCTACAAGTTATTAGCGATTTACTCAACGAGGCAACTCATCTAAACTTAAAGTCGATTTAGTGGAACATATTTGGCGTTGAAAAAATGCATAATAATTTGTAATAATTTTATTTTAACTTTTATTGTACTGTTTTTATTCTATTGAATTACTAATGTAATGTTTTTTAATTTAATGAGATTTTAGTTTTAGTGATTTAAAATAAAAAATAGAAGTTAGTGGTAATGTTAGTTATTTTATTAAGAGGGATTTACATACATCCCCACATACACACCAATATTTACATATTTTGGGATTTACATACATCCCCACATACACACCAATATTTACATATTTTTCCAAATACAATTTTTAATATGTATACTGCATGTCAAGTAAAGTAAGGTTTGGGAAATATGTAAATAAGTGTGTGATGTGGGAGATGTAAATGCCTCTTTATTAATGTTGGTGGTGTAGTTGATGTGATGAGGTAGGTTTCGAATAAGTTAGTTGGGTAATAATGAATGTCACTATTACCGTCGGCCTAAGTATATTATTTTTTCTATGGAAAAATGTATTGGCAGTATTGCATACAAAGTTGATTATGACCTCATGGTTAAGTTTTTGATTTTGCTTCTTGTCACATAATTACTCGTTAATCCTATGTATCCATGGTCATCTTGTTTGAGTAAAAATCAATATGTTTGTATTTGGTACATTTTACCTATTCATCATCCTTATTTGTTTCAACCTAAGCAAAAAATGTTTATATTTAAAAGTTGTTGTAACGTACACAGTTGGATGGATTGATTGATCTAGAAGATTGTTATTATATTCGTAAATCATTATCTCAAACACTCAAACCATAAATTCTAAGTGTTCGATTATAAAAAAGATATTATTAGGTAAATGAAATGCGAATATTTGTGGAAGTGTTATAACTCCATAGTAAAATACTTTTACTAACAGTTACGGAAAATTAAACAAGATAACCAAACTTTAACGTATCAAACGACACAAGCTCTTAATCATCAAGGGAAAAACGACAACCAAATGTTTGCTAGCGCATCCCTAGCTTTATCTCACTGGAGGGGAACGATGAGTTGGATGTACCGGAGTATCATGATGGTGTAATGGGTCTGGGCCAGAAGGAACGGCCGTTTTGATTGTGTCAAACCATGGACTTGGATGAGGGTCGCTAGGTGTTGTTGGTGGGTTCGGAGCATCATGAGCCAACCTTTTTATAGGGCCGTACAATGTACGTTGGGTCGAGCCATTATTAGTCGATGGTGCTACATGCAAATCCAAAAGAAATTTTCTCGTCGTAAAGACATTCGAGCCACAAACCATAGAAATCGAAATAAGTGTGATGAAAGTGAGCAAATGGAACCCCATTGTCAGTTATGGTTATCGAACTGTTGTTTTGTCATCGCATCAATTTATAATTCTTATGTTATAAACGAGTAACAAGAGTGGCATTTTTAGTAATAGTTAGCATGTATGGTAAACTTTTAATCATCATTAACTTATTTTGAGAATTAATTATCATTAACTATTTGGGCTAAAAACACTCTTCTAATTGGAATGAATATATACAAAACGTAAGAATAGTTTCCTTTTATTTTAGTTACATACTAGTTATAATATATGCGTACGCGCGGATTTTTATATATTGTGTTTTTTAATAATCGATTACTAATATATTTATTTTATATATGACGACGTATGTGGTCCATCGGCTCAATAGCCGGAGGACTTAATACTCTATCGAATGGCGTATCGAAAGGTCAATATCCGAAGGGATCGTTGACCTGACAGTACCTTTGACATTTAGCCTGGATACAATTCGTCTCATTCTCCTGGGTGTCAGAGATGACGCCAGACAAGTGTCGGGACATCGTCACCATGACAACACCAACGGCCCTAAAATGACAGCACTGGGACCGGATAGCGATTATAAGGAGTATAAATACGCATACAGTAATTGGTAAAAATGTATCATTTTTCACACACACATATTTATACTAGACCATTCGGTTTTACCCCTACTTACTCTCACGCCGGAGTCTGGTCCTGGGATAACACCCGGGGCGAGACTAACGCATTGTTTCATCTTCGCAGGTATCCAAAAGACTTACTTAACAAGGCTGAGGGATATCTGAAGAACCTTACAAAAAAAATACTTCGACAATATAGATTTGTAAATTGTTGATATATAAACTTTATGATTAATTTAATTATATTAATTAGGGGTAGGGTTTTTTTTCCCGTGTGTCGATGTATGACAATAGGTGAGAAACATTCTTTTAATCTTAAATATACACATAGGTTAGAAGGTGTATGTATGTGCGGGTGATTTTTTAATTTCTTTACATTAGATACAATTTTTTTTTAAATCACTCCCACTTTTTACTAAGGTTTTTTGTTTTTTGTTTTTTTTTTACATTTAAACTTTTATGTTTATTTTCCTTTTCTTAACTATATATAAGAACGTTTTTTTAACTATTGCCAAATCCGGAATATTTGAGTTTTTTTAGTAAATAAATATTACTTAATAAGAGAAGGTTGAGTTTTTTTGAAATGCAAAAGTCCCCACTTGGGATTTTGTTTTATTATATAAAAGATATAGGACCAATCTGTCACACACACATAATTTATCCATAATAGTTGTGGTTAAACCGTAAAAGTATATGTATGATCGTATGAGTTAGGATCAAATTAAACTAAAATACGAAGGGTGAAAATAAACCACAGTCGTATGAGTTAGAATCAAAGTAGATTTCTCTCTCTCATTTTAAATGTGTGACTAAAATTTCTTTGTGTTCTTCTCATTTTTTTCCTTACTAGATCTTTTCCCGTATGATTATATCAAAGTGGTATTCAAAATTTTGTAAGTGTTTGCTTTTTTAATAAAATCATTTAGTATTTTTTTTAATGGTCTATAAATTTGAATCGTTAACAGCTTTTGACGTTTAAATATATTAAAAGGTTTAAACCTCTTACCCAACGAAATTTGAAATAGTATCTTACACCCTTTTAATAACATATAAGCTAATTTATTGTATTATAATCATTTAGACTTATAGATAAACAAACAACATTATTTGATTCAGATTAAGAGTAATCGAATTCCATAATTAGTTAATTACATTGCTTGCCTTGCACACCAGTCAACCCTAGTATGGAAAACTAGAAGGGGGGTTGAATAGTTTTACCAATTTAAAACTTCCTTTTAAATATTTAGATCGACTTATGTCAATCTATTTGATTGTTTATGTTGGACGTTGATAGATAGATATATAAATGTGTAATGAAACATAAAGAGTAAGAAGCACATCACCACGATACAAGTTATTTATAGTAGGCTACACCACTTCCTTGCCCTACTCCACTCCCCGAGTCACCTACTCGAGGGTTCGTAAGCACTACACCAACTCCTGCGAAGCCTTCACAACGCCGCTTAACCTTTTTCCGGTACAAAGCTAAATACGAAGTTCTTTCACACCAAGGCGAACCACACCTAACACAACGTCGCCTACCCTTTATACGGTGCTAGGCTAACCACCGAAGTTCTTTCACACCTTAGGAGAACCAATCCTATCACAACGTCGCCTACCCTTTATTAGGTACTAGGCTAAGCACCTAGTTCCATTACTATGGAGGAACTACTACCTTTCACGACACAACACCTAATCTCAAGGAGATCTACTCCTTGTTACAACACCATTAAGGATATCACCATCCTTGTAAATAAACAAATACTTATATGTATAACGATGCACCTCATCGATTATACGACCTAGGCATTTCTTCACAAATGCTACTTGATTTGATTCTTTGGCATCCTTCACTAATGCCTTTGACACAACGCTTGGCACCCTTCACTAATGCCTTCGTCTGGACACCTTTAGCATCCTTCACTAATGCTTTGACACGGATGATGAGCACCTTTCACTAATGCTTTCATCTTGACACTTTCGGCATTCTTCACTAATGCCTTCAACCCAACATCTATGGAAAAAGGAAGAACTATCAACAAGAGAACCTTAGTAGTCTTGATGATGACGAAGCATGGCAACTCATGGACTTGAGCTTGCACGTCTTCAAGAAGTGGTGATCTCTCCTTTAAGAGGAACCTAGAAGATCACACAAAAATAAAACACAAACTACATAGATCACTTAGATATGAGGTTAGAGGGTTAGAATACTTTGGGGAAGTATGTGTGTGAAGTCATCCATAGAAAGGAAGAAATGACTCTCTATTTATAGAGAAAATTCTCTACTGTTCCCCGGATCCCACGGATCCCTTCCACTTGGGATCCGGCTAGCACAAAGCTAGGGATCCGTGGAACGCCCTCTTACCCATGGGTATTTTTGGTTATGGGTCATGGGTCAAGGGTTATGGGTTGATCCATGGTTTTCTTTCTAGATTCAATGAACTTGGTTAAGTGGTATATATAAAACCATGGATTATGGGTCAATACCATTTGCTAGTTTTTACCCATTTTGGTATTTACATGTATTTACCCATTTTAGTATACTTAGTTTAAGTATATGTTAACCCAATATGTAAACACTAGTTGTTGTACATATATATCTAAATCATAAAGCACTTAAGCTTGTTTTAGTGTTTTATGTGAAAACGTAAGTGTGTTAGAAAACTATTAACTCAAACTATTTTACGTACTCTATTTGTTTCGTTAAAATGATTTTACGTTTGTTATCGACAAAACATTAGAAGATCGTAAAATATAAATAAACGTTTTTACGGCTTATTTGTATTAACACCTAGTTTAATTCTAATTCTAACTTTATTTAGCCAGGTACAAATAAATCCTTACACAACTAATTATACTTTAGCATACTAAAAAATGCTACTAATATAACAATTTCCACGTAGTGATTATTAATCTATACCGATACTCAACATATTCATCCAATGTTGGAACCTCGAACTTGGGACCACCTTATTAAGTAGGCATTGTACCTTAGTAAATATCCAAATTATCTTTCGTAGACCTCCTTCACTTCTTCTTTTAAGCATCATTACCCTATACACCCTCTTGATCAGGTACTCCGATTTTCATAATATATTCCCCCACCTTTGCGTCAAGGTTTACCTGCTCATTAACCAAGCAATCCGTGTTTGTCTTTCCTTTAAGTTGTTTAACCTATAACTTTCTTTGAGACACTGCAACATTATCGTTACTATCCTGAATTATCTAAGCTTAACGATTTTCCTGAGTTCCCTGCAGTTGCACCTCAAACCAAACACTTTGAACATGTACTTCATGGACTCTTGTTTTAACACAAGGACCAAGTTGATTGAACTCAACTTGTTTTGAACCTCCATGCTTCTGTACACTATTCCCAACAAGCTTTTCGATGTTTAACCTAGTATACATACTAGCCATTCTTATTTAACCTTGCTACAAAGCTTGTCAAGTTGCTTTTTAACCAACTTTATCAACAAGTCTCATAAGTCGTTTGCTAAATCCGCTTTCTTGTGATAATTGATCCACTAACCTTTAGAAAACCCTAGAGCTTTGATCTTTCCACCTCAAGTCTACAACCTTGATATACCTTGTACTCCAAATAATCACTTTTCTTGAATCCCAATTCAAAGGTAAACCTTACTTTTCTTCCAAGAACCACCAAGGCTTGAATTCCAGGGAACCGCGAATACCTTCAAACTTCAACGGTTCAAGATCCTAGATGATCAACTAAATCTTGAAGCCTTTCTACCCTTAAAATTTGATCACTTCTAGAACCTTAAAAAGAACACATTTAAGCTTAAAGATTTAACATTGTACAAACCCTTTTGAAGCTTGAACCTTGTCAAATTAAACTTTTGCAATACCAACCTTGACAAACCACAAGACTCTTACAAAAATCTTGACAATCTTAAGCCTTCAAACCTTTTATCGAAATTTACTTTGAATATAACCTGCAGATTCTAAACCACCAACTTCGATCACTTGTATCTCTCTCTACAAGCTTATAAGTCCTAACCAATGTTTTAAAACCCGGTTCGACCCGACCAGTTCAAATGGTTGAACCGAGAACGATGATGTTACTGGGTCGTTTGTAGCCGGGTTTTTTGGGATTTAAGACCCGGATTGAACCGCCGAGTTTTACTTGGCCCGGGTCGAATCGGTTCACTAAAACCGGCCGGTTTTTGTGTTTTTTGTTGTTTTCTAATTGACCAATATGGATAATCGAGAGTTATTGACATCAAATCTTAAGCTACAAAACAAATGAAATTATATGATCAAGTTATCTACCATGTTGTTAACATTTTGTAATGTTATTGTAGTATTGTCGTCGTCATTTTTAATCCAAAATGTTTTCTATATTTACATATTTCATGTGGGAAGTAATTATCATGTGCCAACATATAAAGTCGTGATAACGTAAATATTTAAATTATACAACAATATATCACACTTTTATGGAATATCAGTTTACATAGTTTTTCAAAAAGCATAATTATTAATTCGTAATAGTATTATCAGACCACAACAAAGTAATTTGGATGTTTGTTTTAAAGTTTGGAACTTGTATTCGCATTGGCTTGTACGTGTTTTTATTGGATTTAATGTTTGATAAACTTATTTTATGTTTAGTATATTTTCAAGGTTTTACATGTGTTTGGTATTGGTTTTCAGAAGTAATATATGTGTTTGGTAACATTATTTATTGCCTTACTATATTTATTATGTGTAGATAAAACCAATTTGACCCGCCGGTTAAACCATTGACCCGGTGATTTATACCGGGTCAATTAAAAAACCGATTTTTTAAAACATTGATCCTAACCGATCCATTACAAGCTAAAATAATAATTACATGACACCTCTTCTACTCAGGTAATATTTATACTAATAACCTTTAACAAAACCAAAAATTTTCTTGTACTTTATCATGTACTCATAATTTAATAAAGTTTAAATCTTTTTTCGTCTTGCACATCATAAAACTCTTTACTATTATACCATTATAATCCTCAAATAGAAAACAACGAGTGTGGAAACCCGCGCGATGCAGCGGGATTGCTTTTGTAGCCGTGAATTTGGATAGGGACTATTTTTGCCAAATTGCTATAAAGGACTTACTTTGCAGCTACACTTAAACCTTAGGGACTATTTTTGCCAACTTGGACTTACTTTGCAACGACACTTAAACCTCAGGGACTATTTTTGCCAACTTGTGAAAGTTGGCAATTAATGTTTGCATTGCAAACACTGTTGCTCGCTCTATAGTTATATATAGTAATAACGAGCGGGTGATCCCGCGCGTTGCGGCGGAAGTGTTGTGAAACTTACAAAGGACTTAGCTTGCGACGACACTTAAACCTCATGGACTATTTTTGCCATTTTGCCAAACTTACAAAGGACTTAGCTTGCAACGACACTTAAACCTCAGGGACTACTGTTGCCATACTTAAACCTCAGGGACTATTTTTGCTATTTTGCCAAACTTACAAAGGACTTAGCTTGTAACGCCATTTAAACCTCAAGGACTATTCTTGCCATTTTGACAAAGATGGCATTTAATGCACCTACTTTGGGGGATTTGTACTCCCCATCTTTAGTATATACGAGTGTGGAAACCCGCGCGATGCAGCGGGATTGGCTTAAAAGGACTTACTTTGTATAATACTTTAAACCTTAGGGACTAATTTTGCCAGGTTGCTATAGTTAGCAATTAATTCTACAGGACTTACCTTGCAACGCCGCTTAAACCTTAGGGACTATTTTTGCCAGATTGCTATATATAGCAATTAATGATGCAGGACTTATTTTGCAAATACTACTTGAACCTCGTGGACTATTTTTTAAAGTTGGAAAAGTTTG
Organism: Chrysanthemum makinoi; assembly: GCA_910596185.1. Classification (NCBI taxonomy): domain Eukaryota; kingdom Viridiplantae; phylum Streptophyta; class Magnoliopsida; order Asterales; family Asteraceae; genus Chrysanthemum; species Chrysanthemum makinoi. The sequence continues at coordinate 301,299,084 of OU343225.1, forward strand.
CAATTAATGCAAACACTTTGGGTAAAATGTACTCCCCATCTTTAGTATATATACGAGCGGGTGATCCCGCGCGTTGCGGCGAAAGTGTTGTGACCCCGTTATTTTTTTATGTAACGGTCCTTTAAAGTTTAATTATGGTACATCGTTAGTCCTTGAAGGACCTAGTTTGCAAAGACAATTAAATTTTAGGGACTATTTTCGTTAAATGGCTATACATACTAATTAATGCTACAAAGGACTTAGTTTGCAAGAGACACTTAAACCTTAAGGACTATTTTTGTCAAATTGCTATAGATAGTAATTAATGCTAGAAACTTTAAAGGACTTAATTAAAACCTTAGGGATTTTTGCCATTTAGATATAGATTGCAATTAATGCTAGGCACTTTGGGTGAAATATACTCCCTATCTTTAGTATATACGAGTGTGGGAACCCGCGCGATGCAGCAGGATTGGCTTCAAATGACTTACTTTGTAGCGACACTTAAACCTTAGGGACTAATTTTGCCAAGTTGCTATAGTTAGCAATTAATTCTACAGGACTTACTTTGCAACGTCGCTTAAACCTTGGGACTATTTTTGCTAGATTGCTATAGATATCAATTAATGCTGTAGGACTTATTTTGCAGCGCCACTTAAACATCAGGGACTATTTCTGCCAACTTTGGAAAGTTTGCAATTAATGTTTGGACTTACCTTGCAACGCCGCTTAAACCTTAAGGACTATTTTTGCCAGATTGCTATAAATAGCAATTAATGCCGCAAGACTAATTTTGCAGCGCCACTTAAACATTAAGGACTATTTCTGCCAAGTTGAGAAAGTTTGCATTTAATGCTCCTACTTTGAGTCATTTGTTCTCCCCATATTTAGTATATATATAGAACTAGACGAGTACCCGCGCCTAGCGGCAGCGATGTCTAGTTTTCTGCAAAGTTCCGATGACCCATAAGTTTCTTTCAACAAACAGATTTAGCAGATAGAGAATCGTTTTAATAACTACAATTCGATGCGTTGCATAGCAAAGATAAATATATAGTTTTTTTTTAAAATTATGTGGAGTCGATCTAAGTGTGTGAGTATATTTTCTAATATGATTGTTTTAAGTTATTAAGATTTTTAGTAATAATAGATTCAAGCATTACAAAAAGCAAAATAAACCAAAAACTACAATTACTTGGTCTCTCATTTCAAAAAAATTGTCACGGGTTCCACAACTACTTCATCATTTCTCATATAATTTTGTCAAATTTGAAACCCGATTTCACCCGGGTGGTTCAACGGTTGAACCGTCTGATAAAAACAGTCGATTTAAACCGAGTCAAACCGATAGGTTGGGTCGAAAAATGTCAAATTAAACCCGTCACCGCCGGTTTGAACCGTCCCCGTCAACCCGGTATCGGTTTCAACAGGTCAAATTAAACGGGTCGTCCGGGGTCAACCCGTATCGGTTTCAACAGGTCAAATTAAACCGGGTCAGCCCGCCGGGTTTTAATTGGGTGTACAATGTGAATAAATTATTGTACTTTTAAGTAATGTGGTGTTTTAATAAGAGTATTAATTATATTATTTATTTCTCTATCCATTGACCATGTTTTCAACATTCAACTTTCAACATTTTTCACTTTTTCCACTTTGACCATTTTATATAGGATAGATATATATAATTCTTTGGACCCGAGGTCAAAACAAGTCCGACCCGACAAGTTCAATAATGGAGACAAAAAACGGGCCCGCTAATCATTTATTTAGTTTTAGTTTAACAAGTAGTACATGAGCAAATCCCACTGGCATACAAGTAAACAAATGAGTACGTACAAAGTAATGAAACTTTCTAAATTTTAATATTCGCAAATCGATAGCATATATTATTATATACTCGTAATCTCGTATACGGCTTGCCTAGAAAACAAGTTGTTTATTTCATTGGCTTTACATATAAACATAATTCTTGAATGCTATAGTTGTTTTGATATCGGTATACTGTACGTGAATTTATATATCAATAATTTTTTTTTTTGAACGGCAAATGAGATTATATTAAAATAAGCTAGACAGAAACTAGCATTACAAGCTACACGCTACACGCAAATCGATCCAATAAACCAAAGAGAGTAAGGAACTAATTAAGCTCTAATAAAACAGGACAAGCACGCAAAAAACCGATGGCAACTAGAAACAGACAGGAGATGCCACCATGACGCCAAAAAAATGACCTCCCGTGAACGAAACCGAACACCCGATGCATCATACCACAAAAGCAAAGCGATCTAACCGGCATCCTTTGATTGTCTCGTTAAAGCATTGTGTAGAAAAATAGCTTCTTTAACGTTGCCATAATAAGTCCAAATCTGAAGATCGCTAGGAAAAAATTCTTTCCAAATTCGTAATTGCGCGAGAGAGAACAACCCATGAACATTCCCATTTGGATCTCTATAGCTCCAGCGTTTTTCAGAGTCTAGCTCGACGCTAATTAGAGGACCAACATAATCAAGCCACGTAGAATCAGACTCGTCAGCAAGGTTTAGATCATTACCCGAGGGTGTAGATGGAGACACAATGTTGGGATCCTTTTCAGGAGCATTAACTGACTCAAAAAGTTCTCCAAGAGTCTCGCCTTCCACCTTATTAGACATATTGTTATTAACCTCCTCACATTTCTCATTAACACTTTTATAACAATCTTGAATATCTATACCAACATCGTCTTCCAATTTCTTTTCCATACATTTGTTAACACACTTATCATTATGCAAGACCGAATCGCCACGGAGCTCACCTTCTTCAATGGTGTCAACAAGATCACTTTCCACCCCATGAACATCCTCCTCTCGCAAAAACCGACTAGTAGCTGATAAATCACTAGACGAACCCGAATCTTTGTTGTCATCATTCGACGAGTCTGAATCACAACTAACACCGTCCAAAGGTACCTCATGTTCTAATCCTCCATCCAAACTAGGACCTTCATCATCCTTTCTTTCGAGAGAAACAGTTACGGAATTAACCTCCGTCAATTCTATATTGGGCGCCCAATATGCAAACTCAGTAGCGATAATACGATAAGACCGATTACGATACGAAACTATAAAGGACTCTAGCACTCGATGTAAAGACTCAGTAAGGACACAAACCTTCCCATGAGACATTGGTCCGTCATTGTCCATGTCAGTAAACATACAAAATCCCCACCGAGCACCCAACTTCTTATAAACCTCTGGAGCCCATGATGCCAATGGCAAACCCACCAAGTCTATCCAAACACATCTTTCGTCCGGAATAAAGTCATTAGAAACATCTTTGAACTCCAAAAATATCTCATTTAACGCCTTAGAAGTCTTGACACTTTCCACGTGATCCATAGAATCAAATTCCAACCAAACCCAACGTCCCCCAACGTATCTAAGACCAACATCATCGAAACCCTCAGAAGACATAATTTTCTGAAGATCCGTAATGACATTTAATTCTTTGACTTTAGCAAGAATACTACGCTCCATACCATCCAAATCTAAACAATCATCTTCCAAGATAAACATCACCGCTTCATTATCCGACTCCTCGTTTACCTTATTACAAACCGACACCCCCACAGATTTTGCTCCATCATTACTTGCATCTTTATTACTCGACATACCCGTTGATTTATTGCCCAAGACCACTTTAGCATATGAGTTGAAAGACCTAAAACGTTTTCATTATCACTGGTTTAGAATTCAAACCTTCTGGGTTTGCACCCCAGATCGCTCCACAAGACTGTTATTAGTTCCATACTTCTCCACATCAGCAAATAAATGGAACCCACCCATCCATGTCGTTCTTAGATTAGAAACTAACATATTGATGTCATTAACGTTTTCAAACCGTACAAAACCAAACCGGTGACCCGATTTGGATCTCTTTGCTGCAATTTATATATCAATAATTAGTAATCAGTTTTAGTTATGATTATGAAATAGGACAGGCGAATAATGTATTAGTTTAACTCGTACATAAATGTTAACTTAAATTCTCGAATGATATATTCGGAGGCCATCTAACTATTATTTTTTTTATTTTTATTTTTCATATAAACCCTTCGTTTTAAAACAAGTTTATAAGCTACCGAACAATATTTTTGCTTTGGTATACAACAACTTTAATGAAATAAATGTCATAAAATTATTAAATGGCATGAACCCACCACCAACATATTTGGACAGATCGAATAATAAACTAGACGTGTAAATTGAAAATATAACTTACTAGTGGCATCCTCGTTTTTTATGCCTGTAACATTGTCATTTTCTTTGTGTAAAGAACTAATGTAAATACGAACAATAAATATAATTACATATGACAAAAATGAAAAACACACTAGTGTCTATTCATATGAAAAGAGAAACTTTTGTCAAGTATAATAACAATTGATCTAAGTTTGTTAAAGATGATGAGTTTTCTAAAATGAAAAAAGATAACAAATAATAAAAAATAGGATACAATGTATTTGTAGTTTTTACTCAAAATATTAAACGTCGTAAACTCAAATATTATAACTATGAAAAATGATATATAGGCCTAATAAATAGACTTAATGATAGGCCTACAAATTTTATTGGTTAATTTGTTTATGAGTAGAGTTTTTTTATATATCAAACTTTTCTTACATATTAAAGGACTCATCCTCACCCGCCATCTAAAAAAATCAATGGTTGAGATTAAAAACAATTTTTTATTTCACATATTTTTTATAATATAAATATCTCTTAAACCGTTAATCGTTAATTGAAAATAATTACACCATCGCGACGAGCATTTAATTATCTTTCATTTTAAATCCATCTCTTCTAAGTCATCTAGATGAATTTGCTCCAAGTCCTCATGAGCAAGTTGAGGACTATTAGGTTGACCAGCCAAGAATGCACAGATAACAACATCATTCAAGTTGTCAATATTGGCAGCATTAACTTGAGTGCTAGTAGCCTAGTAGTATTAACTTCATGAGCAGTATTAACTGTGCCTTCAAGACTGCTAGAACTGTTATTTGAGGACACAAATGCCATGTTTGTGCTTGAGCTTGAGTTTAAGCTTGACTTCAGGCTCATATACCTTGAGGTTGTTGTAAAGGTCATCCATGCTCATTGTTTCCAGATCAAATTTTTTTCTCCACACCACAACATGCATATTCTATTCTTGTGACAAGCTTCTTAACAACTTCTGATTGACATCTTCTTGAGATAGCTTCTCACCCAGAATCTCCAGCTGACTCACAATCTTCTGAAGTTTATTAAAAGTTTCATCAAGCATCTCAGAGCGTGAGGCAATAAAGTTCTCATATTATTGCTTCAAGAGATTTCTTTTGGTCTTCTTTGTAGCATCATTACCTCCAAGTCTCTTCTCAACAACTTCCAGCAATGACTTGGCATCTTTAATGGAGTTAAAGGTCAACTGATGTTCATTAGGAATGCCCATCATTAAAGTGGAATTCATCTCTAATCTTCTTTGTAGCTTGTCTTCAGCAATTGTGATAGGCACTTGAGTCACTTACCGTCCAAAGTATTAGTTTTTGGTAACTTGTTACCATCTTCAGTGACCTCCCAGAGAGAATAGTCAATCATCTGGATATACTGCTTAATTCTCATCCTTCAGGTCTCATACTCTCTAGGTTTGAGCATTGGAACCTTGGAAGCAGCAACCATATGTGCAGACTTTGAATCCATGTCTTCTTTTAGTTTACAGTTTCTAGATCATAAGATCTGATACCACTTGTTAATCCCAGTAGCTTGTAAAGAATTAGTTATACTAGATAAATCTAATACAACTATTATAGAAACTGTCTTTGAGTATGTTGAAGACTAAGCGAAATTTAATCTTTAACCTTTAGAGGTATTATCAATGAAACAGTAAACACAGTTCAACAAACAAGCCTCAAAACACACGTTATAAACTCGTACTAATCTCTATGCCCTATGACCTCCTTTTATAGACCAAGGAGTCCTATTAGGGTTACAATACGTATTCTCCAAGATAAGAATACTTTACTAAGTATATCAAATCGTTTCTATACTTATCTATTACAAAACTTGATCACAAAGTAAACTTATACATAAGCAATACTAACATAATTAACTAACAATACTAACTTAATAACCAACAACATTAACTTCCAGCAACACTATGTTTATACTAGCAGTAGTAACTTTACACTAGCAGCAGTAACTTGACTTAGCGTATTTTCCTTGAAGTCTATTAACACTGACAACAATAACTTGCACCAACAGTCTTAACTTTTACTCCAACAGTTGTAAAGACTTACCAAGTTTTCATTCCAATCTTCTAAGCAGCTTTAACCTTCAAAATTGTCTTAACATACCAAGCGTAGCAGTATTAGCAGTATCTTTGATAATGTAGCCACCTGTAAAATTTCACTATCATCAACTTTCATATTAATAAACTAGATTATTCACCAAAATTTATTTGAGCCAAGTTGAGCATTTTAGCATGTACGCTTCATTTTATTGCATAAAAATTTACGCAACTCCGAGTAGTCTTATTTAATCATGCCGATATTTACCGATAGCCGTGACGTCTCACAAGAAATTTTCTTGTCTTACGAGCGCGACGCCGCACGACACTCAATTAGTTATGGCTAAAGTCGAATAAACATTTTTATAAATTAGAATTAATATTTTTATTTATTTATTTTTTTTACCTTTATAAAAACGCATTCTCTAAATATATATATTACACATGTTGTCAAACGTCAAACCGACACACCGGCCACACACTTAAGCTCAACGGGACACCTAACTACACAATAAAAATTCGAAACAAACTCTTCTCCTAAAAATCTTGTGTTGCCGCCCAATACAAGCAAGAATGTGATCACATACAAAATTTAGGAAGAAACAAAAGAGGATTTGCTTCTCATTACATGGACATTGGAAATAAAATAGCAAGCAACCTACTACCTACTAGATCTTTAAGTATCTTCAAATCTAGCCTAAGATCCTCACTTGTTCTTTTCTTTTTCTCTAGCTCGAGCACCACAAACACTTTTTTTTCTATTTTGCTTATCCCACCAAGTCACATGCTAACATAGATCATGGTATCCAATACTTCTTTACAATGAGTTATTTGGGTAAAAGGAGTTAAAGAACAAAGCATTCTATTAACCACAAGATCTTGGAGCCAAAAGTCTTCCCTCCCTTTTTGTGTTTGCATACTAACGCCACACACACACACATTCCCAGTTTTTGGATTCTATTCATAGAAAAATGGAGCATGCATTTGTTAGTAAAATGAATATTAAGAAGTCCCACTTATTACACAATCTTACTATTACCCAAGAAACTAGTAATATCTATTAGTAATAAGACTTGAACAAGATTCCATGCTTGCTCCATAAAAATCGAACATACACACCTAATTTGCTTCACATTCCTTTTTCATATTCTCACAATAACTTACTAGTAGTTAAGAGGTTGGAGCCTTGGGAAAATCTTGGGTAAACAACTTGGTATTTGGAAGATTTTGGGTAAGCAAGCAAGCACTTGAGTGGGTTATAAAATCTTGGGTTCTTGTTTCACCTTGGTCGACACATTCACTTCTCCTTTGTAAGGATTCTTGGTCTCGTTTAGTTTACATTTTCATTGAGTATCTTATAATTACAAACATAATTATGCTTGATGTTTAACTAGAAAATGAGCTCTTTAAGAACTTTTTTCTGCTCGACATTACATATACACGATTTATTTAAAGATAACTAAGGTTTACATTTAAAGCTTGTGTGGAAATCTTGAACTTGTTATTACTTGTAAGCATCTCGAAAAATATATAAGCTAGTGTTTCTTTACTTGCTTATTCGACACCTTTACAACTTGAGAATATTTTGAGTTTTCGAACTAAAAACGACTAAGAAAACATGAATCGAAAGTATGTTTAAGTATTGGCTCGTCATGGAAAGGTCTTCATTTTGCTTAACTAAAGCTTGTTTTCATTTTTACGACTCCATTTTTACTTTGGACTAAGCTTTCATGCGCATAAACATGAACCTTTCACATGCACAAAAGTGAAAAGTATGGCACATGCATGTTCACTGTGAGAAATTTATAAAAAGAACTACTAAGTCAAACTAGTATACATACCAACAATTGCTATATTAAAACACAAAAGGTTGTTTGGTCCCTTGGTTCAATTGGCCCTTGGATGGTAAGGATATAGTTGTTCGAGCCTTTGTGCCCTCACTTTTGGAGTTATTAATTTTCTAGTATTTGAGTCATTAAGAGTTATTAATTGTCTAGTATTTTGAGTCATTAAGAGTTAAATTGTTTTCCCAACTAAATTAATGCAAAACATATTTAATTGGGTGACTTATCATAACAAATATATTGACTTGAGTTATTTTTACAATACTTGATTTATAAGGGAAAACTAATAATTATGATCGGGTCATGCCCAATTTTTGTTAAAAACTCAAATACTTAGTTTATTTTCAGATATATGAATAAAAGCACGAGAACTAGATAATAAATATAACATTAACATTTTTTTACATATCACCCAATAATTAAGTATAGTACATATAAACATATATAAATACTTAACGTAGTCTATAAACACTCATATTATAAATACTTGATGTAAATATTTATAAATTACCTACTGTAAACATCACAATCATTTTTTTGTACATATTTTGCAATACCTAGTCATTCGTTTACTTTCAAACCGAGGACTTTTTCGTCATGATTATTTTACATATAATTATATACGTGAGCACTTTTCCAAGAGCCAAAACTTACTTAACGCTTCAAACCTATTTTAACTTAACCGCACACGCAGTTTATAATAAACACAAACTCTTGAGAATACTTCAACCGCTTAATACACTAAATTACGAATGAAAATAACAAACTAAGGCTTGCCATACTAATTATAGGTAGGCAATAGCACGGTATTTCGTGGATCACGCTTACTTGACTTCTTTCACTACTGACTTTTGTTTGTCGAGGTGAGTTCATAGCCTCGCTTTTACTTATTTATTTCAAACCCCGCTGAGGAGATGCATGCTATAAACCGAACACAAGTCTTTTCTAAACTCGTATGCTTGCTCGATTATTATTATTATAGCCTAAGTTGCCCGCCATAAGTCCCTTACATCATGAACCATTAATCA